>CM032659.1:1954150-2020295 GCA_019095985.1 Streblospio benedicti | reverse complement strand
TGGACAAATAGCAACAGGTAAACAAAATGGCGGCCACGAGGTGCAAAAACAGATGCGAAGCTTGTATTTTTATATATTTATGGATATGTATTGCCGGTTTGACCCCAAACTTTTACTGGACCACCGGTTCGGTAGATTGTTTTTCTTACAGGACCGAGAGAATATTTACCGGACATTGTCCGACGGTCCGGTAGGTTTTTCGAACGCTGAACTTGAACGAGGCTATACTCTCATTCGGCAACCCTCGTATGTTTCCGCTACAACAAGTCTGTTGAGTAGCGAAACATTCTGAGTACTTCTGAGTGCTGTACTCTAAGGTGGAGTGCGTTATGTATATAATTTTAATAAAATGTATAGATCATTTTCTTTAAAGATCCAAAGGAGAAATAATTATATGATATTTATATTAAATAAAATGATTTCTGTTTAAGGTGTTTTTTGAAGCTATTTCACTGATCTCTACGACAAGAAATAAATTACAAATTCTATTGTAAAATAGCTACATTATGGTGAAGATTCCATAGATCTAGATAGGCAAGAAAGTTAAAAGTCACATCTTAAAGCAATTTTAAGGAGAACAGAGTAAATCTTATGTACAGCATGGATACGGCACATCCCACGGCAACTGTGAACTATAAAGCGCTTAATAAAGATCATGGATCTTATTCTTTGATTCCAATGGAATGGAAAAACCCGAACCCACCCAAGCCACATATAGACTTCTATGAATGTAGCCAGTGTGGCAAATTTTTCAAGTCTGCAGGGTTCTTAAAGAGACATAAACAAGCACATTGCAGAGAGAAACCATTCAAGTGTGATATGTGTGGGGAAGGTTTTATTAGTGAGGACAAACTCAATAAACACATAAGAATTTACACCAAAAGCAGACCCCATGGCTGCAATAAATGTAGAATGCGTTTTACTTCAGCTGGTCGATTGCAGTTACATATGAACAAAATCCACTGTGTAGAGAAACTAAACACGTACAAACAGTGTATGCAGATAGGCTAAAATTTGAAGTGGACCACAGGTCCTGTTACTCCGTTTTTTAACAGGACCGCCAGAGCTTTAACTGGACCATAACCTAGAACAGCGTTAAAAAAATGCACCGGTCAAGATAATGGATCAGAATCTCTTGTGATTTGCTTGTTTTAAAAGAGGAAGACCAATACTATGTACATGTGCAAAGTTTTATTTAAAAAATATCAACAAATTTTGTACACTACTGTCATCACTTAACCCATCTAATTAACCACACTCAGTCATGCCAGGTAGGGGGGGGGGGGTCGTTTAAACTACTCATATTTTCGCTCATATAATATTACGTTTGTGAGGTTTAAACGAATCATACATGACTCCACTTATTACTAAAATCTAACCTAGTCTAGCAGCATTGATTCTTCATCATTAAGACACACTGCTGCACTGTTAATCCATAGAATTTGCAATAATATTGAGATATTTCTCAGAATTTTGATCGCCGTCGCCATATTGTCAATGTGAACATGCTATTCCCACAACGCTGTGCAATTTTCCTACGATATTGCGTATTTATTTGCACAGACCACGATGTGTTGCTTTTACATTATTGTTACGGCACTGGACAAATAGCAACAGGTAAACAAAATGGCGGCCACGAGGCGCAAAAACAGATGCCGAAGCTTGTATTTTTATATATTTATGGATATGTATTGCCGGTTTGACCCCAAACTTTTACTGGACCACCGGTTCGGTAGATTGTTTTTCTTACAGGACCGAGAGAATATTTACCGGACATTGTCCGACGGTCCGTAAGGTTTTTCGAACGCTGAGTCAGATACACATTAAATATTTGACAAGATTTGATATGTCAAAATTGTATGGAGTCCATATATTTCTGCTGGTTCGTATGACTGTGCATGGGTTTTAACAAGGGAGTACTGTAAACAAATAAAAAATAACCGATGATGAAACAAGAAAAGAAAAGCATGGGCAGAAGCTATCTATTGATGCAATCATTTTAAGATCAATTAAATCATTGAGTGGTTATTACAGCGAAACCATGTTAGATGACAGACGAGATGAGATGGATCGATTCAAAGAGGCATATAAACATAAACTGCAACCATAGACAAATCTTTGGAAAAATCTAGAAAGCCTCAAATGCTGCCAAATGAGGCATCCACGCAAGAACTAAAACACTTCATTAATGATGAAATCGTGAACACACTGAACATGTAGAACATCAAAAAGTATGCATGGCTTAGAAGCCTGGTACATTATACAAAGCAAGAAGTCTGACCAAGAGAGGAGACGTCACCCTGAAGAATGAAGTTGCGTTGAAGCAGTGGCAGCGGGCCCGGAGGACCTGAAGGCCATTGACGTTCTGGAGGAGAAGGTTGCTGCCGAAGGACGAGTAGCAGAGTTCTACATGTGGTGTAAAACCATCGTGGATGTGCTGCAATGTTATGCAAGTCTCCATGGTAAGATTGCTATTTAAAGTACTAGTTGACACAGATGATAAAGATTGTCACTTCAAGTTAAGACATGTTAATATTAGGACAGATTAAGTATGCTACTATTCTTCGAGATATATTGCATGTACATATTTGGAGGAACTAAGTATGTGAATTTTTCAAGAAATAAGAATATTTCAAAAGATATGTATGTGAATTTTACAAGTAGCTTGAATGGTTAAATAGATAACCACTAATTTTATTCGGCAAGATATATGAATATGTGTACAGGCTGATTAGTCACACGGTCATTAGTGGGCGTCCAAGGCAGTGTGACCCCATTCAGTCCCTACCGGCAGGTAAGACCTCCATTACCCATATTTGCTGCCAGCCGTACCTCATTGCATTTATTCCATTAAAATAACAATTCATTGAAATGAATCAGATTGGCAAAATTTTACGCTATAAACTTCTTGTTCTGAAATTATCATATATTTTACCAAATATCTCCTCCCGGCCCTGCCCTGCCTCTCCCCGTCCAACCTGCTTGCTGTCCTGCACAAGGTCGCCTCCTCGACCCCCAGGCTTACCGCCCTGTGCCACAGACGCCTGAGGCATGCCCTCAACCACAGGCTGGAGCTCACCGGAGAGCTGCCCCTGCCCAGGGCACTCAAGGACTACAATCAAGCCTTTAAGTTTCATTTTTAAGAAGCCATATTTCATTTTAACATTATACAAAATAAGATATTGCAGTTTTCCCATTCCTCCTCGTAGAGCAGAACTTATTAGAAGGCAGGCAACAATAGTGGATAGATCTGGATGTTGAGGTAAGAGGGTACAGTCCAAATCAACTGGATTGACAAGGAGCAAAACGTGGCATTGTGGTCAAGTGCAAAAACCTCTCCCACAAAGCAAGTGAAGATGCTTAACGCAAGAGCATCACCACAACCTGACTGACAAAGATTTCAAGCCTGGTACATTATACAATGCAAGAAGTCTGACCAAGAGAGGAGACGTCACCGTGAAGAATGAAGTTGCGTTGAAGCAGTGGCAGCGGGCCCGGAGGACCTGAAGGCCATTGACGTTCTGGAGGAGAAGGTTGCTGCCGAAGGACGAGTAGCAGAGTTCTAAATGTGGTGTAAAACCATCGTGGATGTGCTGCAATGTTATGCAAGTCTCCATGGTAAGATTGCTATTTAAAGTACTAGTTGACACAGATGATAAAGATTGTCACTTCAAGTTAAGACATGTTAATATTAGGACAGATTAAGTATGCTACTACTTTTCGAGATATATTGCATGTACATATTTGGAGGAACTAAGTATGTGAATTTTTCAAGAAATAAGAATATTTCAAAAGATATGTATGTGAATATTTTACAAGTGGCTTGAATGGTTAAATAGATAACCACTAATTTTATTCGGCAAGATATATGAATATGTGTACAGGCTGATTTGTCACATGGTCATTAGTGCGCGTCCAAGGCAGTGTGACCCCATTCAGTCCCTACCGGCAGGTAAGACCACCATTACCCATATTTGGTGCCAGCCATACCTCATTGCATTTATTCCATTAAAATAACAATTCATTTAAATGAATCAGATTTGCAAAATTTTACGCTATAAACTTCTTGTTCTGAAATTATCATATATTTTACCAAATATATCCTCCCGGCCCTGCCCAGCCTCTCCCCGTCGAACCTGCTCGCTGTCCTGCACAAGGTCGCCTCCTCGACCCCCAGGCTCACCGCCCTGTGCCGCAGACGCCTGAGGCATGCCCTCAACCACAGGCTGGAGCTCACCGGGGAGCTGTCCCTGCCCAGGGCACTCAAGGACTACGTCCGCGGTGTGCCTGATGTTAGCCAGTTTTTGGATAAGGTGGCCAAATTAGAAAAAAAGCGCCGTGCAGAGAAAGTAGTAGCCGCTCTCAGTGGAGACATCATTCTTATGTAAATATGTTCTGTTGGAATTCTAAAAAAGCTTCTCCACAGTTGAATTGACATTGGTGTACTTTGGCCTACTTTTTTACGAACTTATGAGCATTACGTAATAAAGTGTGTTACCACGCTACAGGGAGAAGCATATTTAGTTTCGTTGTACTGCTCTCCATGTGTATATATATATTGTGTTCATTTTTAATAAATACATATTTGAACTGTTCTTGTTTTGTATTGTTGTTTACCTTTTTGAAATAAAACAACAATTTAAGCATTCCAATTTAAAAATATATATATATATATATATATATATATTTTTTACCGAATTCACCGCAAAAACAAAATTCAGAAATGGTATTTCCTATTGAATGTATACAAAATCAATGCCTGGACTCAACCTACTTAGACCTGCCCCCCTCCCCCACATAACCTCTCCAAAGCAATCATTTAGACAAGAACAAACTTCGTGTAGCCACAAACAGTCTAAATAATTCGTAAATGTAGAAGTAATATACTCCTCACCACCCATCCATTGATGCTAGGACCCCATGTCCGCTGTTAAGATTAAAGGCAGTGAATTAATAGTTTTTGAAAACAGTAAGGGTGTTTGGTGTAATTAACATAAGAATTTGATTTCAGTTACATGGCAAGGGAACGGACCTAACACTCCTCGCCAAGTTCATGTGTCATGAAACGAAGACACAGCAAAAATATTATGATTTCTTTGCACAAAAAAATATAAGCAGCGTAAAATTGTCAACGAATATGAAAGAACTGTATGAAGGTGTAGTAATTTAAGTTTTCATTATAAAAATTCTACCGTACTTATAATTCGTAATTGGTCATTTGCTCTTCACTTGATTTACAAAATACATCACTCATAACACATTAAGAACTAGGAAAAAAACCGCTAACTTCTACTTCCAATAAGATTTCAATACTTAAATGGTTGCTATCTTGGAAAGCATGACAAAGCCATAGACGGAAGAAAATGGCTCATCACGAAAAAGCAACTTTCCAGAATTCTTGGTTACAAGAGAAGGAAGACACTAATCAAGTGGATTCAGCTTTTGTACAAAAACCTTTCTTGGTGAAGTTCGTCTTTGAAGGGATGGTAAGGAGAACTCAACCAACTCTTCCCAGCGCAAAGTCTGAATCCACAGTCCAATGAGTATACAGCATTCATGTCTTCCTCGTTTAACTCAAAATCAAAAACCTGGAAGTTTTAAGCAATGCGTTCGGAGTCACACTTTTTTGGGATGGCAACAATATTTCTTTGCAGCAGCCAGCGCAATATCACCTGTGCTGGTGATTTGTTATACTTGTCTCCTACAGCCTTCAGAGTTTTCATTCACCAGAGGGTTGGGATCTGTTGCCTTGCGCCAGCTTCGTTTTGGGTCTGGACTAGCGAAGGGGCTGTAAGCTGTCACCACTAGTCCTTGGGACTGTGTGAACTCTACCAGTTGTCGGTTGGGCAAAAACGGGTGAACCTCTATTTGTATGTTTGAAGGTTTGATTCTGCAATTTTCTAGCAATCTTTCAGTTGAGCCCCATTGAAATTGCTGACTCCAATGTTTTTTACAAGTCCTTCGTCCACTAACTTTTCCATGGCTTTCCACGTATCCAGGTAATCAACGTCTATAATGCCACTGTAGATTTCCTCTGAGGCGATGGGCCAATGCATAAGGTACATGTCAATGTAGTTCAAATGAGGTTCTGCAGACTGACTTCACAATGAGGCTTCACGACATCTGGTTGGTGGCAATTATTCCTACTTGTTTTGTAATGAACACATATTTCTCTTTTAATCACACCCTCTTTGATTTTTCATTAATAGCTTGGCCAAACTGAGCTTCATTGCACAACAAAATGAAGGCTCCATCAAAATGAAAAACTGATAGCCAACATCAACAGCTGCATTATTTGACAGCTTGGGACGGTAACTTCATCGGGCTGGAGGGGCCACACACCAAGCCCTATCCTGCCAATGTTATTTCCGTTGTAAAAGAGTGGCATACATATTAGATTGTTTACGGTATAAAGCATATATTTGTAGTGAAACTAAATCCACTAATATGACACACATTACAAATAAGATACCATGCAAAACTATTTGTCCCCTAAAATACGACATACATATAATATAAGACAAAAAACAACAATTAATCGTCATTTAAAAGAAAGTACACGACATGACTTGCAGTGATAAGCAAGTAAAAATGATCTATCAACACACATCTTACCAGTCAAATAGCAATAAATTAATGGAACCCTGTAAGTTACAAAGCAAACTTGCTCCCTGTAATCTTCATTACCCTGCAATGCTCAAGTCACATTTCGTTTACATTTGGCACTGTTGAATTCTTTTGAATTTTTGGAAAAAAATATATATGTTAAAATCAAGCTATCAGTAAATTCATATTCTTTGACAGATTGAATACTGTGTAATCAGATAAATGTAAAACGTAGTATGACAAATTGCATAAAAACGACCCTGACTTGTATTGAAACATACTTACAAACTATAGCACATATTAGTTTTGACTAGTCATTGTGTCAATGTTTGGGTTTGAATAAAAACTTTTACAATACAATACATCAACCTTTTTGGTTGGTAGTAAAATGTTCATTTTTCAATTTTGCCCTTGGCAGTAATATCCTCCAACTTAATTAATCAAATGTAACACTGAATAAAAATGGTTGACAATCCATATTGGAAATAAAGTTCATGACCAGATTTTCTTTTCCTAATGTAGCTGTTTTAGAGACACTGTGAAACACTACTTAGTATGGGCCTTCTTGGTGAAGTTCGTCTTTGAAGGGATGGTAAGGAGAACTCAACCAACTCTTCCCAGCGCAAAGTCTGAATCCACAGTCCAATGAGTATACAGCATTCATGTCTTCCTCGCTTAACTCAAAATCAAAAACCTGGAAGTTTTAAGCAATGCGTTCCGGAGTCACACTTTTTGGGATGGCAACAATATTTCTTTGCAGCAGCCAGCGCAATATCACCTGTGCTGGTGATTTGTTATACTTGTCTCCTACAGCCTTCAGAGTTTCATTCACCAGAGGGTTGGGATCTGTTGCCTTGCGCCAGCTTCGTTTTGGGTCTGGACTAGCGAAGGGGCTGTAAGCTGTCACCACTAGTCCTTGGGACTGTGCGAACTCTACCAGTTGTCGGTTGGGCAAAAACGGGTGAACCTCTATTTGTATGTTTGAAGGTTTGATTCTGCAATTTTCTAGCAATCTCTTCAGTTGAGCCCCATTGAAATTGCTGACTCCAATGTTTTTTTACAAGTCCTTCGTCCACTAACTTTTCCATGGCTTTCCACGTATCCAGGTAATCAACGTCTATAACGCCACTGTAGATTTCCTCTGAGGCGATGGGCCAATGCATAAGGTACATGTCAATGTAGTTCAAGCCGAGGTTCTGCAGACTGACTTCACAATGAGACTTCACGACGTCTGGTTGGTGGTAATTATTCCACAGCTTAGTTGTAATGAACACATCTTCTCTTTTAATCACACCCTCTTTGATTTTTTCATTAATAGCTTGGCCTAACTGAGCTTCATTTTGATAAATGAAGGCTCCATCAAAATGGCGATAGCCAACATCAACATCTGCTTTGACCGCTTGGACGGTAACTTCATCGGCTGGAGACTTCCACACACCAAGCCCTATCCTGCCGATGTTACTTCCGTTGGAAAGAGTGGCATGCATATTAGATTGTTTACGAGTATAATCCTTACAAAGTCGCAGATGTTCTCCATGTTAGACTTCTTGCTGCACAAATTTTCATTTCATCAGTTGACCTGTGTGACAACTGATTATGATTCATGTTTAGATCACATTTACATAATCCTGTTGCAGGCAACAACTATATCTCATTAGATCAGTTAATGAAAGAGAAAGGCCATGTGCCTTATACCAAAAGTTTGAAGGTGAAAGTTATTTCGCGAGACCAAGAGATTGCCAACAAAAATGATAAGAAAGAGGACCGTGTAAGGTTGTACATTGTGCAGTAGCTGATGAAAGTGACGCCATAAAATGCACAGTATATGATTCTACCAAATTTCAAAGATTAATTGAAGGAAAGTCGCTTATTCACAGAAATGTTATAAAGAAGGTTGATTCCCCTTCACAAAAGACACATCAACATTCAAATATGGAGCAAGTTGGCAGCAATGGTCAAGGAGGCAAGATCAGATATGGCATAGATGATTTGTGGTTGACTTTGAAAATCTAATCAGGTTAACACCCAACCTAGAAACCCTGATATTACATAGGACAATGGATGATGAGATTCTGGGGCCCGAGGACGGAGTGGCAATGGGCGCAACATGCTAGGCAGGCTGCTTATGGAGCTGAGAGACTCAAAGTTTGAAACAGTAATGGTAATTGGCGACAGCCATGTGAAGAATTTGATCCAGTGTCACCACTCATTTGCACTTCCGGGATGCAGCTCAGCAGTGGTTGAATACGGCACCGTGTCCCTGGCCGACGGACGACAGGTGTTGTGACGGACCCTAGTGAACCCTGGTCAAGGGATTAAAAAGGTGATCGAGCGAACGGAAAAGTATGGACATCTTTTGGTGGGTGTGGGGAACAATGTCACACTAGTAGGATGCAATGATGTTTTGACTGCATAATTGCCCGTGGAAACCTGCTCTCGCTGTCAATACTGGCACCAAACCCAACAGCCAAGGTGTGGCAGAATGAACTATAACCATAATACTGTATGGGCATTCTATGGACGAAAGAAGAAACATCTGCCGCTGCCGAAGCTCCTAGTTGAGTACACGAAACTCCACTGTGACCTGGACGCATTCTTGGAGGAAGGATTGCTGCAACCAAGGTGTGTGGCGACCAAGTTTAGAGTATCAATGCATACACTGCTGTTCAAGGCAGAGGTAAGAAGCAAGTCGGACGTTGTAATCTTGCGCTTCCTGCGCTACAAGAACCAGCAGTGGACAGAAGAACTGCTCCCGCAAATTCGGACGATGATCCACTCAGACAGAGACCAAAGTCAGACGGAGAGAGGCTATACATGGAAAACTAGAATTATATTAAATGATTTTTGACAATACCCTGCTGAAGGGTGTATAAGAATTTGTTGAGCATATGAGAAAAACATAGGATAAAGAATAAATGCCTGCCAGCAAATGCCTCCTTAGAGAGATTGAATTAATTACTATTTTTTTATACACTTGACAAGTTGCTCCTTGTGAATTAATGATAATTAGTATGCCTTTTGGTAAAATATCAATACCCATATATCGCTCGAGATCCAGTTCCAGCTGAACCTGTGCTCGTTCTGTGCCATGCACAGTCGACCTGCTGCACCCCGGCAACCACCTCGTGTTCCCCGACTACAGCAGGATGGCGCCGGGCTGGAGAGAGAAACACACGCTGAACATCAAGTAGGTCAACAAAACACAGATCCAGGCAGAATTTTCCAATTTACGGATGTGAAATTAATCTTAGCATCATGTTATGCCCATAAAATCAAAGACCACAACACACCACATTTCACTGTGGAACCTCTATCATCTGAGCAGAAACCAGAATCATGGAATACATGGTGGGAAGACGAGCACCAAAAGCCTATACATGCCAGCCTGATAGAATTAGACCTTTATGTCAATGCCATAACACGTGTGACCCTCTATGCTTCTGTTCGTTTAGTTGATGTACATAAGGTAGATATTCCCCGGAGCACCATTTCCCAGGCATGAGAATTTTAAGCGATTACGAAGAAATGATCAGAAACTGTGAAAACTAGTGGTAGCTCTACATGCAAGGGGAATATAGGAATTCAGTTGTTTGGATGGTGTGCTCTAAAAGTGCATCTTATAAATATCCATTGCCTAGAATTATTTGTATGAGATCACATTAAATGGGTGCATTTTGGCATTAATTGAATCTTATCATTACAAGTTTTATTTTTGAAATACAATGTTAAATTGTAAGCCACTTATACATAATAGTAAATATTAGTCCAAAATGAAAACTAAAGTAACTAGATTTTAGTTTTCATTTATTGTCATAATAAACTACATGTAAAATATCCACATTGTATTGTGACATCTGCTTTACAAATATGAAAAAATTTAGCTACGTGAATGAAACTAGATTTAATACAGGTAAGTATAATGCAAACTGTAGATAGATACAAACTAAACTACATCTAATAATGAATGAAAATTCTAGCATCTCATTACATATACAGAAAATATATTAAAACAATGTATGCTTAAAAAAATAAAAAATAACATTATATCAAATGATGTTCTTTATTATACATAATGGACGCAAGAGAATGCCACTTCACATTGCCCAGGCAATACACAAAGCTTGTAAAAGTAAAACACTAATAACAGTTTTCAACCATTTTGGCATTAGTGTCAGCTATCATGAAATCCTGCGATACCACAATGACATGGCCATGCTAACTGTAGAGAGAAGTAAGAATGATGCTCCCCTGCCAAGCCCCTTTGATCCTTCCATGTACATCACAGCTGCCTTTGATAATTTCGACCATGAAGAGGCTACACTTTCAGGAATCTGTGGGAGCCATGACACCGTATTTGTGCTTTTCCAAGATAAGCCACTACAACCTGCTAGTAAACCATGGATTTCTAATAGTGGGATAATGCATGGATCTCATGTATTCCGTCCTGAGCTACCTTGTCAACAACTGACTGAGTACATTAAGCCAGCCAAACATGCTGCCCTTCCAAAAGATTACAAAGTTGGCCTACAATTGTATTCAATAGGTACTGACAAATATGAAGCAACAAAAGAAGTGGCATATTCATTGTCCCAGTTAGATTTGTTTGAGACAGATCAAGGAATAAACAATATGTACTCCATAGGTGATTTTTACTCAAATTTTGGCGGCCATCTTGAAATATTTAATTTTGGTACTTCATTTTTTTTTACTGTTTGAATTACCATAACCTTTATTGTCCATGAAAACATAACTTTAGATAGTAAAATAAAAAAAATAATTGGTATAATGATGATTTTAAGCAGCATTGTAGGTTTCTTCAAAATGGCTGAAATTTTGGCGGCCATCTTAGTGCCGAGGTATGAAAAGTTTACCCTTGTGATTTTAATGGCCCAACCTGTTTGAACATGAAAATAAAAGTAAATTCTCTGGACAAGATTTGCACACAGAATCCACCCCAGCTGCTGGACTACACAGAGTTAATTGCTTTATCTATAGAATATGTAGATTTAGTACCCAATATAGAATTCATTTTGCTCAGATAATGTTTTGGTGAAATTAAATAAATTACTAGTTCATTCACCTTGAGAGTTTACATTAAATCAGGAGTGCAAATTTAATGGCTTCTAACAAGTTGTTGTCCACAAATCTAAAATTTGCTACACATTGTATCAATTTGTACAGCATGTCTTGCCCAATCCAAGCCCCTTACCAGAGTACATGCTCCCCTGGCAAACTACAGCAAGCATCGGATAACACTACAACACAGGCTTTTCACAATTGAACAAGCCCTGATGTTAAATCTTCTGGTCCTCAGCCTGTCCTTAGTATGTGAAGAGAAGCAGCTGGTAGAATACATCTTCCAATGCCTGAAAGTGACCTTTCCTCTAGACAAAAATGGAGTAAAAGAGGCAGTGAAAAAAATGCTCGATGATGATAAAGAAAGAATCCCTTTGTGAATAACAGACCAGGTTTGTAAAATTTAAACAAAATTAATTACTATAAGCTGGAAAAATGCTAATGGAGGGTAAGTTTCTTGTTAATAGATGGAAAGGAACCAGGAAGGAACATTTACACAAAAAAAATTGGTGGTTCAATACCAAACAATGTACCAAGACCAAGAAGTTAAAAATACTGCTATGCATTTTCCAATGCTGGCTTAACGTCCTAAATAATTGTTAGAGGTCATTATCATACACTATTATATACATGATATCATTTCATTATCATAAATATGATGTATAAATAAATACATTTCATATTGCTTTGTAATTTGCTGTGGGAGCATTAGTTACATTTAGGGGTTGATTAAAAATAAGTGTCCCATTAAACGTATAATTTTCATCTACATAGTTACAAAATAGTCTTGAAAGTCATATGTGACACTAATTTTAAATGATTTTTTTTTACATAGGAAACTCGTAGTTCAGGGGATTTTTGAAGAGAAATCCCACGCTCAAGTGGAAGACCCCACAAGAGTTGGGGTATGATTGCCGGTCTCAGAGGCCGACTTGAGATCTTGGTTTGGAGAGCTGCAAGCTTTTCTATTCACAGAAATTGCCGAGGCAGAGACACTCATAAAAGATCCGAGTAGAGTATTTAATTGTGATGAGTTCAGTTTTCTGCTTCAGGCTAAAAAAAAGAGGGTGTTGGCGCCATGTTGCAGCAAGAAGGCATACCAAGCGCAATCAACTGGCAAAGACCAGATCACAGTTAGGGCATGTGTGAGTGCTGCAGGTGTTTATACACAGCACATCATATTTTTTACTGGTGAGAGGTTGAAAGCAAAGGAAGGAATGTCAGCCTTTCCTGAAGCTATGTATATGTATGGAATGTAATGATGTAGGGCGTAATAGAATTGATTTCTGATTTCCGGTCATCCGACCGACCCACCTGAAAGTTACAAAGACCAATGTTTTACAACTAAAATGAATCAAAGTTAGCTTTTTCCTGTGCTAACAATAGGAAACAATGCTACTTTAGAATACAGAAGAAAGTTTGCATTTCCAATGATTGGTAAAATGGCCAAATACAAGCCACTAGATAAAGAATTATCTGAGGCAGATGCCGATGTCCTATTTGATGAAGGGATTCATCTAGAAAAGCCCTTTGAATCTAATTCTCAGAGGTACCACTTCTTCAAAGATTTACAACTATCATATCCTATTGACATTATCATATCATATTGCCCTGGTGGCTCTATAGGTACAACTACATGTATTCAAAAAGTGAAAGACGGAAGAAACCCGACAATGCAAATGAATGATGGACTCACCTTTTTTGAAAAGGTCAGGCATCAATTGAAAGAATTTCATACAAAATCCCAACGGAATATGTTCAAGGCTCAATTGAATAACCTACTGAGTCTTGAAATAAAAATAGTTATCAATGGGTTCATTGTGTTGGTAGTGTATATAATATAGTCATTTCTTAACTATCACATTCTTCTGCATAATAGTTTTGAACGGGTTCAGAGTTGGTAGTGTATATAATGTAGTTATTTCCTAATTATCACATTTTTGTACATAATGGATTTGAACAGGTTGATCATATTGGTAGCGTTAATAATATGCAGCCATTTCTTAACTAGCACATTCTTGTACACATTAGTTTTGAACAGGTTCATCATATTGGTAGTGTATATAATGCACCAGTCATTTCTTAAAGACACCCGGCGCTATTACGTGTAACGTACATTTTTTAGCAGCAAAAAACGGCAATCTAACCATCATAAATGGCTCACGTAAATGCTGCATAATGAAATGCCATACAAGAAAAATCAATGGTGGGTCAATTAGGAGTGTATGTCTTTTATTATCACCACTTTTGTACAATATTCTTGCGACATCAAATGCCAAAGAAGATGGATGTCATGAAATGAGACAACGAGCCCGCCAACAGTTACTTCATACCAGATATCTCAATGTATAAATAATAAATAAATATTAAATGAATATGGCTGGCCACCCGCAGCAGGCGAGCAGCAGTCAAGCCAGTGACCAACCTGAATCTTATCGATAACTAAACATGGTTTGAAAATAATTGATGTTGAAAATAAAATTTAAAAATAAGATAATTGACTGATGATGTCATTGTGATCAAGTTAGGCGTTCACACTGAAGCCTATGTAAATATTGAACCATAATCCTGTTTAAAAATGTATTTGGGTCTAGGAATTAGAAAAACTATTTGTTTGGTTTGTATTTCGAGACAGTAAAATAAGGCATTAAACCTGTTTATGTTAATGGCTGTAAATAATACCATTGAGGGAAATGAGCAAGTGAAATAGAAGCTGCAAGGGTGTCCGTAGGAAATACTAGTATTGCCAGAATCATGTGTGTAACCCACATCAAACATGTCGGTTGATCTCCCTGACCATAAGCCTGCGTAGATGAGTCTCGCATTTCATTTACAGTTGTATTTGTGGTATTTATGCTGACGTTATCTAAAGCACTGATAACCAGTACACAGGCATTAAGACATGAGTGGATGTGCAAAGAAAAATCAAATTTTATGTCACACAACAATGTTGTGGATTTTGTTTTTGCACAGAATTTGTCTGAATTGTGTACATGTAGTTGAACCGGAAGGGTTTTTCAGTGTTAAACAGTATGTACATTTCAGTTTAATGAATTGACGTCACACACGCTCCTGAAAGTCTACATTTTTTACAGACTTTTACTGAATTAAACATTAAATCAAAATGAAATACCACTTGTATTAAATATTACAAAAAAATTACATTAGTCAGTATGTTTTGTAGAAATGTTTACTTTAGTTTTTGTTTACTGAAGATATAATGGTCTTTGAGAAAATCAATGGATGCTGTGAGATTCCTTTGACTTTGCATCTTAAGAACTAGTCATTTTCATACATGATGTTTGTATTTTTTACTTTAAGACAAATAAACTAAGATTAGATATTTTAAATGAATGTCAGAGGTGTGGGAAGAAACTGTAAGACATATACGCCCACGGTGTGCATCATTCAACCCAATGATACACGACTACATCTGCACAAGCAGCAGCTAGAAATAGGTCCAGGTCTGTATAGGTTTACTTCATGGATATTTCCAAAGGAGAGGGTTCAGGTGAGAGGGATTATAACCTTGTGGATTTTGACTCCACAACTATATTTTACAGATAAACATGTTGTTTTAGGTACGCTGCACTTGGTCACTTAGTTTTATTAAGGGTGGCGGATGCATTTGAAAAAAGCCTTACTACAAAACAGCTATAAAAAGAACCAAAACTGAGCTTCTGACTAATTAAAAACTAATGCATTTTTTATGTTAATTTCTTTATTAAAGAGCCTTTATGAGCTCAAATATATTAAATAAATAAATTCATACAATTATTGTTTATTTCTGTATGTATTTCAGAATTAATTGCCATACTCTTGAAATGGAATGCAAAATCAACAATATTCAAACAACTGCTTTGCTTCATACAGGTTCTCAAGTTAGTTCTATGGCTTACAGCCAGAATAAAGCAAATCTCTGAATTCTAAACCTGATTACCAAAACTATCATATTAATTAAATGCTATGTAGATGGATCTACATAATGTAAATAGTTTTTGAACATGGTTTCACTTAAAAAATTTCCACTTACATATAAGAAAAATAATGAACACTGTGAATAGAAATCGTTAAGATTATACATGTACATTACACATGTAGTGTGCAGTAAAATCATTGCTTCATGCAATGAAATGAAACAGGAGAGTTATACTTTGAGTTCTGATTTGTCTACTTGAAAATTCTAAGTATATCCATATCGATACTTTCAATGGAGAATACCAGATGCCAGCAAACAGAAAAATTGTGAAAAGATGACAAGAAAGAGTATTTTAGCTAGCTCACCCTTCAATATTGATGCAACAATTGTATGTTGCAAAACAATGTCGCATTTTCAGATGGGTAATGTCACATTATGGCATCACAGGAAGTAAGAAATTTCTACATTATTGCTGTTTTTCTTTTGAGACTACAAAGCGACTACACGCACAATGCCATCATTCTGTAATGTTCTTGAAGTGGTGTGGTAACCTCTTTGGTGAGTCTTACATCATCAAGGAAAATAAAGTGGGATGCTAAAATATGATATCCTTTAGCCTAAGCACCAAAGTAACAATCAAAACCCAACAAACATACACAGCAGCGTTAGACTCTGCTACCGCTGTGATACTAGAGCAGCCGCTGGCTGTGCTTTAAATATTGGTTTTGGTGCCATGTGCAGTTATATAACTCTGGGTGTTATTAAAACTGTGAGTTGCCGGACCGGACGAGTCACTTGAAAGTGTAGGTCATTTAGACAAAACCTGAGTTGTCTCTGAGGACTGAATGACCAAATTACTGTGCTCTGCTAGACTAGACTCTACAATGTGATTGTCATGTGGATCTATAGCTTATAAAAAGGTAGTCCTAAAAATAACCCAATACAAACTCTGTGCCCATTTATTGTTTACTTGATCATGTAACAGTATTGTACCAATTTTCAGATCTTGACGCTATTGATTGTGAGCTAAAGACGCCTCTAAAAGTACTCAAACAATTAGAGTTGCATACCTTCACAGTACTAGTAACCGTCCAACAGCAAGAAGAAACTTCTCCCCAAAATGTTTTTGACATTCTCATGAAAATGAAAATACCCAAGTTGCTTCCCCAAAAAAGGGGACTTTATATTTCTTGTGCTTTATATTTCTTAAACATAAATAATTAAATGTACAATGGTTTTATTTTGTGTGAAATACTCAGTTATTTTTTCATATTGCAAAAAAATATTTGTTACTGTATATTTTGTAATGTATAGCAATTAATATTGAATATTTTAATTTTGTATTTGCATTGTTTTCCTTGCAGACATCCTGTGAACAGGAAGGCAGTCCTGTTCAATGATGTGGTGGAGATGCTGGGGGCCATGGATGTGGGTTTTCAAGATGAAAAAACTAGCTTAGATTTTGTGCTTACATTGACAAATATAGTGTGGTACTTGAGTCCTTTTTATCCAGATTTTGTGAATCGAAGTGCGCACATTCCCCAGGAGTTGATGAAGTTCAACAATGTGAGAGATCACAGAGACATGCATATAAGAAAGCCAATGGTCAGTATATTGTATGATCCATTTTTTCATATTGCATATCAAGTTTTTCACAACTAGTGGTGACATATTTGTTTCTTGGTATCCAACATTTAGTTTGAACTAGATATTTGAAAATCCCTGGTATGCTGTGATTCTAATATATTCAGATGTAAGCCGCTGGCTTATGTTATGTCCCTCACATAATATTAAATAATACATGTATTTGTACTTCAGATCTATGCACATGAACTACGCCACCATCTGGAGGTTCTCACGCCTTGGGTCTTGAGCCCAGGGGTCTCCCGTCACCCACAATTGAAAACAATGATTGGTATGTTGCATGGAAGCATGCAAAAATATCTCGACAGATTAGAAAAACAACAAGACAAGAATAAGCAATACCATAGCAGCCAAGAACCAGTTCAGACCTTGAAAGACAATTGGGAACTTAGGTTACTACCAGTTGGTGAAGTCCCAGTCCGGCCAGACTTGATGAACACCCATGCCAAAACATAGCTGAAAAGCTATCTATTCTAGTCTAAAAAATGAATTCCACAAACAAAGATGTAAAAGCAACCATCACCACATACAACATTTAGTATCTAGTAGAATTATTAAAGCTAAAAAATGTAAAGCAGAAACTAGAATAGAAAGGCAGAACATGCACAGTTATGTTACAAGGGAGAAGGCATACTGCACACTATTCTAAAGGGTGTTAGGGGCACATAAATTCAGTGCACAACATGCATATATACAAATGTACATCAAAACATTCAATACATAAAGAAAATGAACAAAAACAAAGTTTTAATAATAAACCCATGAAAACTTGCTTTTTCTTATATTTCAGACTTATTTTTTTTGTCCCGATTTCCCTTCATAAAGTTGGATTTTTTTTTTTTTTTTTCCCGACCCCAGTGAGACAACAACATATTTGATTTTTATTTTTATTTTTTCCCAGCCTATGGAAAAAAGGCTTTAATTTTTTTCGTCATCCAATTTATCTATTCAGTCTGGCCTTAGGCTGAAATACAATAAGTGAAAAATGTCCAATTTATAACATCTACTTCAACCTAACCATCTTAAATATATCTCATTTTAACATTGTTCTCAAAACAACCCAGCCAATAACAGAGATACAATTAAACTATGGTGATTCTGTTTTAGAGATTTTTCACATAAATATTACAAACTAATGACGCCAACTCGATGTACAAATGCCATCTGTTTGAGCGGAAATATCCTTAAAAAGCATCGCTGCATCAGCATTGGCAGCAAGAACATGGTGCTTCAGATAACATAAACTATACATGTACTAGAAATTAAAATAAAGCTGTTACCATTGTTCTGATGTGTTGGGATGTGTGTTAGCATGTGTGACATCATTGAGTACCTGCACGTCATACAGAAACACAGTCAATTTGGACTACATACTTAAAAGTTATATGTTGAAATTTAATTTCCACATGTTTGTATTTACAATTGCTTTTTAAAGCAATTTTGTTGAAGTTGTTCATTGTGACATAGTGTGTTTAGTACTAAATAGACATTTAAAGCAATTTCATTGCCATAATCTAGTTTTATAAAATCATTTATCAATAATATAGTTAACAGCATTGACATTTAGTAATTATTGTTGAAACTACATGAAATGAGGGCCATGTATTCTGAAGTATTATGTAGGTCTAGTGGGCTAATGATGAAATCAGATAACTATAAAATTAGGCAGCGATTCCTGACATCAATTCTTTGGAGGAATTCCCCCCTCTCTCTTGCCTGTCTAATGACTTTTGTGGCTCTATCTCTTTTCAAGCGAATTCATTGGTGGCTAATTAATCTGCAATTTGCCAAGTATCTGTTACTTTAAAGACTGATGCTGGCCAGGCTGACAGGGGACATCATGCTAGAATAAAATCGCTCCAACCGGCTCTGAAAAGTCCATCACACCTCTCCCACAATTCTAGCAAAATGTCGCAGCCAACGACTCATAGTGTTCCCCTCGGACAGAAATCTGTTGTTGTGGTTTCTGGGGTGACATACTTTACTGCAAATTGCTTTGCTGTGTTGGCTGATTTGTTAGAATCCACAAACACATGACCGTCTCCTGTCAGTCCATTGCCATCAACTGGTGATAAAACTAAGGAGCCTAAGGCAAGTCTTTCTGCATTTAATGGTCGATCAAAATCGGCCATTGCTTTTGATTTGGCCAGCTCGCCAGTGGTACATACAGCCAAAACTTCTTTTCAGAAGATTAAAACTGTACAGAAACCTAGTTCACCAGTTTGTCCATTACCTTCTAAGGTAGCGTGTCCCAATTATAGACTGGAAAATAAGCCCATGTCGTCTTTTGAGATGGCTGTGTCCGATGTTACAGAGGAAAAGGCACCTTTTCAGGTGTTTCTCACAAAATCTGTCTGTACTTCAGTCCAACAACCTTGTAAGGTTGGTACTATGAAGCGTGGTGATTCATCTGTGAATCAGTCATCATCATATATCAACACTCAATTTGAGACCCAATGTCCATTTTTTCAAATGGATTTTATTTCACCACCATATCCTTATACAGGGTTTCAATTGCAAGACAGTCCAAAACTTTCCTGTGGAAGGGAAACACATGGAAGATTGCTCAAAATTCTCTATCGTTAATCTATCTCCACGGAGGCATCAATTTACAAGACCTTGAAAGTTTTATACTTGCAAAACAAGCAAAATGGATTGCAAGAATACATTTCTCAAAAAACGCTAACTGGAATGCTTATGGGAAGTCGATATTACAAAGTTATGACCAAATATATGGTGTTCAAGATTTCCTGCAAAAATGTAGTAATTTAGAAGGATTAGATAATAATCTACCGCCTTTTTATAAAGCTTGTCTTAATGCTTGGTGTAAACTAGCAGCAAAAAGAAGAGTTTTAGACAAAGACACTGTTTTAGAACAGTATCTGTTTGGTAGCATTCACATTAGCTCTATCCAATCTGGTCAAAACAAAAAATAAATAAAATCAAAGATATTTGGGATGTTCAAAATAACACGTTTAAGCGCCTAAAAGAAATAAAGTCAATATTGAAAGAAAATAGAAACACGGCAGCAGAATACGCAAAAATAAAGAAATTAATCCCAACAAGTTGGTTAAATGTTCTTAGTGAAAACATTTACTTAGATATATCCGCTGTCTCATTCATAACAGACAGTTGATCATAGATCATAGAAAAATAAAAATAAATGGTAAAGAAATCAACTTCCCAAAATTAAAGCATAAAGATATTTACCAAGCTTTTTTATACCCAGCCAAAGCTCCAAATTGCATAACAAAATGGAATTCTGTTTTTACTCAGGAATTAACTCATAAAGAAATATTCAACAACTTGATGGAAGTGAGAGATACATGTAGTAACAAAGTCTTCAACATACAGTATAAAATCATACATCGGGCTATTTTTAGTGAAACGCGATTAAAGCTCATGAATATGTCAGATGGACTATGCACAGTTTGTAATGTTTATGACGAAACAATTGTTCACATTTTTTAAAATGCCTGAAAATTTGTATAATATGGATCAAGGTACAACAGCTAATTTTTAGAATATTCAATCTTGATGTAGACATAGATGAGAACACTTTAATGTTTGGGTTTAATTATGATAAAAATAATATAAGACTAGCTGTTAATTGGATTATTTTCAGTACCAATTGTATTTTATGGAAAAATAGAAACCGTGTTAAATATGGCAAAGAACCTAGTAAATCTGTAATAAGTATTTTTAATGAATTAATAAAATGTGTCAAATAAATAAAATGTGTCAAATATGAAATATCACACATTAAGCAAAAAGGAATTGGTAAAAGTATTCAAGAAAAGGTAAAAACTATAATCAACACTGATTTTAAATAATCTTCATTTATGTACTTTGTAATTGATATTGAAGTCATATTGATGTATATTGCATATATTGATTGTATAAATTTAACTCATTTTATGAAATAAATGAAGAGAATACACTTCAAAATAGAAAAAAAAAGATGATCACCCTGTTGACATTGATGTAATGCAAAGAAATCGATAAACTGGATTAAATTGAATTGAATTGTAATAGGTAATGCTCTTTGGTTGCAGTTGATCTGGAAAAGACTTGCATTTATATACAAGGAGACAACCTCTAGCTGCTGCAACGCGCAGATCACAGAATAGTTATCTAAAATAGAATAGTTAAGAAGATGAATGCATACACAGAAGTGTATTTTTCCATGTTTGGAACCTCCAAAGTATCCACTCGGATTCAAATTCTATTATTCTATGCACAAGGACATGTACCACACTCCTTTGTTCTGCAATTATGGAAGTACTTCAACAAAGATGAAAACAGTGTTTAAAAAGAGGAAATTTTAATGTTTAGCCTGTCTGAGTGAGAATTGCCATTTTTTAATGTTGAAAAAAAATTGCAAGACAGTTGGAAACGTAGTTATCAAAAGCTTCCTGTCAATGTCGCATCCTTGAAATCTTTGGACATATTTTACTCCAACAGTAAAGAGCCAATAATTATCCAATATGTACCATTCACAGATGAGCTTCCCCTCACTAAAATTGTTGACTATCATTTCACTTTCAGTTTCCATTCCAGCAAATTCTCTTCTGTTGAAGCTGGCTACCAGTTTGTCAAGCCTATAGTCTATACTAACCATTAACTTGCTACTTTAATAGCAAATTCCACTGGTATGGTAGCTAAAAGGTTGTCCAAGTCACTTTCAAAGTGTAAACACAAAAATACTATTGCTTTATGGAATAAAATAAAGTGTCGCATCATGTGGATGCTATTGTGGTACAAAGTTTATTGTTGTCCTGAATTTGCGGAAAGATTGCTGCAAACTTACCCTCACCCTTTGTCACACAATGTAAGCAATTCTTTTTTGGGGCACACGTTGGTATGTCCGGTAGTCAATATCTGAACGTTAGTAGTAACCATCCTGTGGAGCACGAGATGAGAGCTGTGTGTACTCTGAATCACTGCACAGACTGTGTTGTAAGTGATCCATTGGAATGTGACAGTGAAAAGAGACACTTGATGAAAGTGTTCAGACTAGAAGACCTGTTGTTGAAGGATACAAGGGACAAGACAAGCTCACCTAAGGAAGTCACTCAACCTGAACTCCGCAAGAAACCCTGAGTTGTGATACCCTAAGTCAAGGGTGTCTCAGAACACATTAGAAGGGTGATGAGCAAGTTTAAGGTTCAAGTGTTCTTCAAACCAGTGAACACATTGAGACAGTTGTTGGTGAGACCTAACAATCCCTTAGAAAGAGTGATGGGGCCTGTGTATCAGATCAAGTGTAATGACGGTGTGTGTGTGTTTATAAAGACAGTAGGTGTTGATTACAATTTTAAAATTGATTCCGCAAAATCAGAAATAATATTAAGGTAACAATATTATTTAATATTAAGGTAACAAATAAGTTCAGAAGTACTGGGTATTTATTTTATATAGATGTTTATGTAATTGTAAATGTAAAATACTTGTAAGTGCATGTGTATAATAAATAAAATCAATCAAATCTTCACCAATAGAACAATGTATCATACCAAAACATCCCCACAACAAATTCTTGACACTAAAATTCTCTCTTCACACATCACTATCCCATTCCCTATGTATATCCCAGCCCTCCTTACATTTGGTCGAAAGCACTAGAAAGTAAAAACAAACCGATTTGTTTCACCCCATGCCAATATAAAGTCTCTATAAATCAGTTCTTGCAAAATTTCTTCACAGGATGATAAGTATCTGTCAAGGAGTCTTAGCAATTGTGGAGAAGTACAAAGCAAGAAGGTAAGAAACACAAAGCAAGCAGCTGAGAAGTACAAAGCAAGCAGTTGAAATCAGTGCAATAGGAAATGAAACATTATTTTCCATTGCCCTAAATCCGTTCTGGCCATCCTATTCATATCCCAGCTGTTGGCCCTTGCAGTCATCCAATATTATAGCAGTACAACCTAAACATCAATTTTTAGCAATGAGTGTGCAAATATGTAGAAATATGTAGAGTGTTTCCAGTGGTGGCTGCTGCACCTTCCCCCTACTGGTTGGTTTCCTCTTATGTTGACTAAATCAGTAAGTACATTGTAGTGAATCAAATCAGTTTTTTTGGAGAAAAACCTAGGTTGGTTTAAACATATTTTATAAATATATATAAAAATGAAAAAGGATTCAGCATGGCAACCTAGGTTCTGTGCAGGACAGATAAAAGATATAAAATTTCAAACCTACTTATTTGAGAGAACTATTTTTAGGGAATTCGCAGTTTCAAACACAAACAGTGGGCACAATACTATGATGATAACATGTATAATAAACCAAAGGCACCTGCATAGAAAAAACAAATAAGGAAAAAGGAGATACATAAGAGGATTGACGACTTTGTGTTTAACTACCATTATATATGTTAATGATTTTGATATAGCTAAAATAGTTTGAAATACAGTCATCCAATACTATCATAGTGTTACTGTGATATGGTACCCCAAACAATATGAGCAGCATATTGGTAGATGATATACAGGCCCCATCATTCGCTTTTACAAATACTAAACAAAGTTTGACATAATCTTTATGGTAATAGAAACTTAGCTGGCCATTCAAATCTAATATGAATCCAGCCAATCAAATCATTTACCCATGAAAAGCCCCTTATGACTAGATTAAATGTGTGGTGTGAGATCAAATTGAATTTCTGTTGGTTCCACTGCTTCCCAGGTCCTCTCAAATCCATTTTCCACAAAAACCTTGTATACTATTATTCAGGTCAACAGTTTTTGATATGTTGGGGAAATACATTTTCGAATAAGTTTTTTACAACTAATGGTGTCCATCATGGGGGTATAATTTCTCCTGCTTATGTTAACTTGTACATGGATGATCTTATCATGGAGTTAAATAAATCTGAAATAGGATGTTGCATAAATGGTCATTATAAAAATAACTTGTTGTATGCAGATGACAGTTGCATTGTTGCTTCAAAAGCTCATTGATATATGCTCAGAATATGCAACTGTTAATACTATTGTTTTAATGAGTCAAGGACTAAATGAGTGTGTTAGGATGCAGACATTTTTGAACCAGCTGCCTCGACAGACATGTATGATCAAGTTCACATAAATGTGCAGTGACAGAACAAACTAACAGCAAGGCGTTTATCAGCACAACAGCCACCGCCCTGACAAGAAGGATGGGGTATTGTGAAAATGCTTGAAAACAGTTTAATGGATTGCAAAAGAAAAACTACCTATATCAAGCTTTATAAAGCTATTTTTAATGTAATTTCTTACAGGCCAGATTGTTCGCCATTGGAAGAAGTTGTTATTACCTGGTAGCAACAAAACATGCCGGATCAAGTTCCTTGTTACAGAGTGAATTACAGAAATCTATGGTCCTTGCTTATAGAAAAATCTTTTCTTGTATTTTGTGAAGAAACATGTTAGGTAATCATTGGAGGTGAATTTTCTATTATTAATCCATTTTGGGTGTGCTATAATCTTGGATTTCAATCTATTAAATATTGTTGAGAGAGCCATTTAGACTAACATACATGAATAAATTGGTCGAGAGAGCCGTAAGCAATCACCCGTTAAACTGCCTCATGTGGACCGGCGGCAAGAGCCAGGGCTATCGCAAAATATCAGTTGTTTATAGAGATCTAAATGGGGAGCATTTTAAAATCAAAGTTAGGTGCCACAGACTTATGCATGCAGTGGCATTTGACCGTCTGCATTTACTAGACCCAGCATACAGTCTTCTGGAGTGTAGCCTCTTCTGCCATACGAAATTGTGCGTAGAGCTAGAGTAAATAATTTAATCTACAGCGTAGGCAATGCTTTGCTGTTAAGAGATGCTCTATGAAGCATTATCCACCTTGTATGTTTAACCCTCTCGAAGCCAGGCGTAAATTTACTATGATACCCCCTCAGTGCCAGACACGCATTTTTCGTGACGTGTTATTCACTGTGGGGGGCTTCAATTGTCATAGTCGAAATATGATCCTTTGTAGCTCTTATGTTTTTCATCCGAACATTTTCACATTTACACTACACATTCAGGAGACGGTCTAGTTTCTTATTTTCACCATTATAAATAAAGATACATACAGCATCAAGTAACATTTTGACAATTTCAAGTAATCGTCCATTCATTTGACAGCTTGCGTGGTTGATTTTAAATGTCGTAGTATCAGTAGAAATTTTACGTGCAGCGACTTTTTATCCAGGATAGACACAAAAAACACCATAAACCATCCCTATTTCATAATAATACATTTTTACTTACAATAATACGCACCAAAAACGTGTTCAAACTTGATTTCTTTATATTCGTGGGTCTTTGACAGGGATCATTCTATCACCCGACAAAGACATCATCCGTTTTGATAGAAATACTCGATATCCGACGTCCACACTTATTGGGTAGTTTGCCAAACGCTTTATTTGTGATCCGGAATCCAAGATACAATAAGATGAGGCGTGGATGACGAATAATATGATAATTCTTCTTCAAAAATTTCTATTTTGTCACAATCTTACCGATTTGGACCAATTTCCGGGATATCAGCCTTGCGCAGCGCGCGACACTGCAATAGATTCGTAAGAGCGCTCTTGATAAAGGCTTATTGCATCATTTAGCAGTTGTCAAAATTGTTATGCTGGCGATTGAACCTAAGAATACCGCTTTCAAGGCTGAAAATTCGATGTTGTAATATGACCTTGAAGTCTAGTTTCACATTTCATGTTGGGCCTCAAAGCAAAGCTGGTTTCTTCAGGTTTCCAGCGATGTATGACAAGCTATAGTTTTGCGAACGGAAATAAGAGTATTTCAGTACTCAAAATTGAAGCAGAAAATGCGTGCTAGGTTGTCAAATATTCGTTGTCACGAATAGAACTAAAATATTAACACTATACTGCTTATTTCCTTCTAGAAATATATTGAAATGTCAAGGTAAAGTTGTTGTTGTTGACACACCGGAATTTGAGACTAGAACCACGAGTATGCCAGTCAAGCTCTAACTGTTTTTTGAATGAGTCTGTCGACTTTTGTCGACTGTTGGCGTATAGACGTAATTTACGTGTGTCGACTTTTGTCGACAGATGGCGTCCAAAGGGTTAAGAGGCAAGGAGGAGATGCTGGATACAGCATTATCCACCTTGTATGTTTAAGAAGTTAGCATGATTGGATTTTTCTGAAAGTAAATCTGAACACATAAAATGAAAAATTTGACGTGGTGAAAGTGTTCAGAGGCCATTACGTCACTTGCAAAGTGCTCTCCATTAAAAGCTTTGAAAGAAAGAAAGTAAATGAACAAAAAAAGGACGAATAGCCTAAAGCACCGCCAGTATCAGTTTGGATAACTACACATCATCACCTACTTTGGTTACTAAGTAAAATACGATCAAACAAAAAAACCTAAGAAAGGGATGGCTACAGCAAAGCAACGATTAGCGAAAATTTTAAAGATAAAATTCTAGTTCTCATATTAATATAATCTGAATAGGAGGTATGCTATTTTAATGAATGACATGTTATTTTTTTGTATTTTATGTGTGTAAAAATATGCTGAACTGTTTGCAGGCTTTATGGATTGATTTTGATCTCAATTTTTTGTTGATACTGATTTTGATAAAGTTGGCTTTTGGTATTATAGATTTTGTCTTTATAAATGTAAAAATTTAATTTTCATGATAATGTATTATAATTATTAATTGCTACTTTTATATCAATTTTCTATATTATATATAATTTTGTATTCAATATAAGGAAAGAGCTTTAATGAATTTATTTAATGTAATTTTTTTAATGTAATGTATATATCTATATAATTCTTTAGTGAATATGGATGGAAGTCCGAAATAAATAAATAAATAAATAAATAAATAAAAAAAAAAACTAGTAGATATACTGAAATCGTGTTCTTCCATCTTGGATTGAAATTAGCATGGATAATTAAATGTGAATCACTCGTGACTCGTGCGAGTAGGATATCAGCTGTAACATGATGGGAAAACTTTCGTTTTACCCAAGTTTCAAGGCACTGTATGTTTAGTAGTTTATATCAATGTCTGTAAAGAGCAGCAGCAACCAAAGTGAATCATCCGACACTTCGAATTTTTCTAATAATATAACTATCAGTTACTCATCTGTATGATCAGTATACTGGAAATTTATCTACTAGTCCTGAGCCAAGCGAAGCAAGTGAAGATTTAGCCTGAGAAGATTTCTCAAGCCATGGAACAATAAGTGTTTTTTGTGAACAATATCGATTTGAACCCTTGTAAATGTGATTGTCATGTCTTCTAAAAAAAAGAAAGCTGCTCAAAAAAAATATTGTACTGAGTGGAAAACCACATGGCCTTTTTTATATGTTCATCACATATAGGACCTCATCATTTCTGCAAATTATGCAAGAAAGACCTTTCCTTCCAAGAGGGAGGTGGCAATGGCATTGTCAGTCATTTGCAAAGCAATTTCTACAAAAGCCTTTCAATTTGTGTTAAAAATACTCCAAAACTTACTCCTCCAATGTTCATCCCAAACAGGGACAGAACAATAGATGCTGAATTATTATTATTCACTAATTTTTTGATCGAACACAACATTGCATTGTAAGCCAGTGAGCATGCTTGAGATTTGTTTCGAAATATGTTCCCTGATTCAGACATAGCTGCAAAATATGCATGCAAGAGGACTAAAACCACCAATTTAGTTAAATTGCTACATAAACGTGAACAGGAAAACATAGCTTTTAAAAATTAAGAACACTCTTTTTTTCAATTGCTCTCCATTAAAAGCTTTGAAAGAAAGAATAGGGGTGAAGCTAGACAAAACAATACACCAATGACAATCTCTTTCTCCCAGATTGTTTGTCAATGGAAGAAGCTGATTTAGGGATATTAGTTTTTAATATCATGGAAAGGCGTACATCTATTTTAAACATATTGAAAGTTGGTTGCTATTGCCCTTGCCCCACAACCATAGGAAATTTACTAAAAAAGGCTCACTTCCTCCAAAGTCTAGATATATAAGAGAAATAAGTAAAATGATCCACTATCTCTTGCCACAGTTACAAGAACCCCAGACATGTTGCAGAAATGACTGCTTACTACATAACAACGGAGGGAGAGGTGACTGTGACAAGAGAGGGCATTGTATATTTGGGCCAGTTCACACTATGCAAAGACAGGGGAGTAGACAGTTGCTATATAAAAGAATCCAGCCGATCCCTATATGTAAGGGGGAAACAGCATCGAACAGCCATAAGAACAGGACTAAACCATAACGCTTTTACAAAACATTTCCAAGAGTTCCGCCAGCACCAAGAAACGTGTGAAGATAAAATAAAATTTAAAATAATGAGATCATACAATAGACCGATGCAAAGACAAGTAGCAGAAGGCGTGGAATTATATAACCTGAAAGCGACCGACATCATGAACAGTAAATTGGACCACTATCAGCCTACTATTAACAGAACAGTATTCACCAATCATTGTTAAACAACTATTTCCATTATTTCTTAATGCATTCATATATGGCAAATAATGCCCACATATTTGGTGGATTATGTAGTACTAATACTTTTATTGTTTATTGTTCTCTCTTAGAGTAAAAATAATTGTAATATTTTCTTTTTATTATTATATGAATAGGACCTAGGTCGAAAACGTTTATAAATAAATTCTGGACACATTCTAATATTTTGGGATAAAATAAGCATATAAAAAGAAACAAACACCAACACAATCTGGGGTTGATCATCACCAATTCTACCAAAAGGAAGAACCTTGAGAGAAATTGAACAATGTTCGTGGAGAAGAAGTCAAAGTCGTTATTGTGTGAATTTTAAGAGAACGAATGGAAAAGACCTGTACTTCATCCAAATTAGGTCATCAGTATTGATATCATAATTTGGATCTTTTCTACTGCCAAGGATGTCAGGATTTTCACTGTTCACTTTTGATCTCGATGCTGCTTGAGTACTTTTTTTAATTTTTTGACTATATGTTCTTTTATCTTTGGGAGGGGAGTGAGAGCAATAAGAAGGTATTGGAAAGTAGAATCACTGGTGCAAAAGTTGCTAGAATCAGTAGCCAAATTTTCACTGTCATCAGAATTTTCATTAATCTCTAATAGAGATGACGCTTCAGTAACACTAGGGAGTGTTCATTATTTGAGTCAGGGCGCGCGGAATATAATGGGAGGGGGCAAAAACGTTTTGACTATATTAGGGGGGTAAAAAAAGTTTCA
Organism: Streblospio benedicti; assembly: GCA_019095985.1. Taxonomy (NCBI): domain Eukaryota; kingdom Metazoa; phylum Annelida; class Polychaeta; order Spionida; family Spionidae; genus Streblospio; species Streblospio benedicti. The sequence goes on along the minus strand of CM032659.1, from coordinate 1,990,828 downwards.
AGACACCAATATGGGTGGGAGGGAGTTTGAGGATGATTTCATCTAAATATTATGCTCTATTTGATGCGAATTTGACATCAGCAATATTTAACAGTGCTTTATATAATTTTTTTATTATATGGATAAACACAGTGAAAAAATATCAAATTTAACAAATCAGTCAAGTATATGAAAATGAATACTTTTGTTGCATTCAGATTGATTCAGTGATTCTAATGATTCTAATGAATTGGTGATGACAGTATTACTATGGGCAGTACAAATGAAAAAAAATTCAAGATACAATGGTTAATGATCTCATATTAACAAGATCTGGAAGAAGCAGTAAGAAAAGGAAAATTGACGATGAATATATTTATGAGGGAGGTCATTTATTATTGATATGCCTCAGCATATATGGCAGTTGTCTATGATGCATAACTTACATACTATGTATATGTACAATGTATAAATGGAAATTGTTGCAAAAAACACTAATCAAAATATGTTATTTGATGAAAAAAAGAAAAAAAAATCACAGAAAGGAGTTCATCTCTTTTAAATTTTTAATTGAAAGTTGGTAGAATATAAGTTAATTTCAATCATGAACTTCCTTATTACAGAGCGAATTACAGAAAGCTATGGCCCTTCCTTACAAGGAAATTCCTTTTTGCATTTTGTGAAGAAAAAGTTTTAATTAGGTAACCATTAAAGATAAATTTTCGCTTATTAATCCATTTTGGATGTGTTATAATCTTGGACTTTGATTTCAATCTATTACATAGTGTTGAGAGAGCCATTGAGACTAGAATACATGAATAAATTGCTCAAGAGAGCCCCCGTAAACAATCACGCCTTAAGCTGTCTTATGTGCACGGGCGGCAAGAGCATGGGCTATGAAAAAATATCCGTTGTGTATAGAGATCTAACTGGGGAGCATTTTGAAATCAAAGTTAGGTGCCACAGACTTATGTATGCAGTCGCATTTGACCGTCTGCAATTACTAGACCCATCATACAGTCAGAGATTAAAATCAGAGTAGGTAGGTAAGTAAGTAAGTACTTTATTAATCATTATACATGAAACTTGTTTTGTGACATATTGAAAAAGACAGACGATGGACAAATTGCAATAGACAAGTACTACAATAGACAAACAAGACATATAAAATAAATAATATAATAGTATAACAACAACAATACGAGGAAGACACGCATACATCCGCCGAAGGTCCGCTAAATTGCCGTTATCATCAGTCGACTGTTTGTCCGTTATCAACACGTCCTCATTCCATGACGGACTCTCCACTGATGCTTCACGGAATCTCCTCGCATGTTTGGCGTGCATTCATCGCATTTTTCAACAATTTTTTGAGTACTTGTGACTTTTGCGCATCTACAAGTTCCTTGCACTTTTTTCACTTGATGATTATGGATTTTGTCAAGAAGCAGGTTAGGCGATTTGGACAGTTTTTACAACGTGCAGGGAAGGCTGTTCGAAAATTGATTGACGACGTAGGATGTCGCCTAAGCAATTGTTTCAGGAGAAAGACTTTCCCTGAAGAAGTGGCTCCTTCTGAAGAGATTCTGCTGATCAAGCCTCTTCTTGCCACAGATGACGTGCCCTCTGAGCCGCCACTGCCACTGGCGGCTCCAGCTCCACTCAGACACAGACTGGCCCAGTACCCGCTCCTGCCCTCTTCCTGGCGTGACCAGGAAATAGGTAAGATGTATGTGTCTGTGGATGGGAGGATTATTACTCAGTTAATTTAGTCTTTTTCTTTGTCCTTTTTAGATAGGGCCTTTGGATAGTGGGGAGCTAGAAAAAATCAAGATTTTTTTTTTAATTACGATATATTAATTGATATTGTTCTGATTGATTTTAGATGGGGATTTACTTATAACAAAACACTTAGAATAGATCATATTATTAATAGTTTTTTTTACTGACTAATAGTTTAAGTTATTTGAGCAATTATGTTGATTTCCTTATTAAAATACAATTTACAATAGAACAATAATTCTTTTTTTTTTGCTAACAATAATAGTTTAAAATATTTGGGTAATTATGTTAATTAAGTTGTAAAACATACTTTTCTAATAGACCAATAGTTCCTTTTCCCCCTTGAGAATAATAGCTTTACCTAACAAATTTAGTTACTGTACATCACTGTATTAGTTTTGGTTGTTTTATATTGTAAATTTATTTTCAAATGATTGTAATACAATTTCATAATGGTTGTGATAATTGTACAGTACACTTTTCAACGTTTGGTATTCCCTTTTCACTTTTTGGTAGGGGGGTGGGTTGTTTTGCTTAATAAACCGTGTAAATTTTATTTTTTGTTTGTTTTTTACTTTCTATTACTGCAACCACATTATAAATTTCATTTCATCACATTAATTTGCAATACTAGTAGTCATATGAAATGTACAAGAAACATAACACTGACTTGTCCATCACCCCCACCCCTAACGTTGCACTTCATGCTGCAGACGCTTGTCGGATTTACATCGTAATTTCAACGTATCTCTGACGTACAGTAGTCATACAGTGTCAAGGGCTATAAATTGGCCCACTGTTCACTTTTCTTGTCAGTCTGAGTTAAAGGTTATGCTGAGTGGCCAAAAAAACATGCTTGGATAGAAGCAACATGATATGTTCTGTGCATTCTGAAAGTTTCATTCATTTAAACAGCATATTAAAGTATCTAGAGCAATGAGAGAGAAACACTGTTGTTCTTTGCCATATCACCACCAAATGCAGCCGGATGAACCCTCAGCACCAAGACGAGGCTGTCGACATGCTGCTTCTACATCAACAACAGCTCTTACAAGCACAGGCACTACTTGTCAATAGGAGGCAAAGCAGAGTGCAAAGAGGGAGGCGTTGGTGGGTCCGACAATGGATACTGAGAAGAGTGGAGAAGGGTCTCTATCACAACCTCATGGATGAACTCAGGAATGAGGATTCCTCATCGTTCCAAAACTTTATGAGGATGCCACCCCCCATGTTTGACGAGCTTGCACACGGCTTACTCCCACCCTGACAAAGGAAACCACCAAATACTGGCGACCCCCTCAACCAGGTTTGAAGGTGGCACTGACTCTCAGCCACCTTGCCTCTGGATCCACCTACAAAGAAATGTCATATGATTTCAACAATGATGACATCCAGTGATGGCCACGGCCCGAACCACAGCCACATGATAATGGAAAAGATTGCCCATTTTCATTGTCAGTGATGACACGTTCGCCCTAAGGATCTCCCTCATGAAACACTACGGCAACAGGAACTTGAGCAGCGCTGGACGTATCTTCAATTACTGCTTGTCGAGGGTGATGAGAGTTGTGGAGAATGTGTTTGGGTTCCTCGCGAACAGGTTTCAGGTCCTCTTGGGCACTATGGTCCAGGAACCTGACACAGTTCAGCTCATTGTAACCGCATGTTGCGTCCTCCAGAACCTCATGAGAACCAGGTACCCCCAACTCTAGAACAGGCTGTTGGACCGCCAAGAACCTGACAACAAACACATCCCTGGTGAATGAAGGCAGGGCGAAAACTTGCAGGACACATAGTACGCATACATGCAAGGCCCCAACAGAGCTTCAAAGCAAGGCAAGGCACAACGTAGCCTGCTGAAGCACTGGTACCATGTTTTATATTCAGATAAGCATACGTCATACTGACGCTGAAAGGCCGATGTGCAGTCGTAATGCAGACGGCCCAACCCGCTGTCAATACGTTAAGATTACGGCAACGTTCCGACGAGCTTCCGTCAGTACGTCGAATGTACGGTGACTATTCGACGAGGTGCCGAGCTGCATCTGTTTGATAAAAGCATGAAAATGTCATTTTATTGGACATATTGTCCACAGAGTGCAAAATTCTTCAAAAAACAGTCAGTTAACTGTCTGGTATCAGTCTGTTATACTGGTGTGACAGGCCCTTTAGGGTGATAACATTTGGAACTGCTGAAATAATTGCTTTAATATTATTATTCATTGAATTTACAAGTTTACAGCATATGTGTTTACAGTTATTATATTTAGATAAGTAAAATAATCATTATTTTGACATGAGGATCAGCTTTGTATGTTACTTAAGGATAAATGGAACAAGTAGTTAATAAAAGTTTTTCTCTGTTTTTTAAATAAAATTTCATTTCTGCATGAGAAACATAATGGTAGACAAGAGCGTGGATGAAGTGAAGATAGATGCTGACACCCAAGGAGCTACAGGAGGGGTTAATTCTAAGCATGAAGAAGACCAAATGTTGCTGGATGAAATACAGAAGTTAAAAGGAGAAGATTTAGCCAGTGAAGATTTCTCAAGCCATGGAACAATAAGTGTTTTTTGTGAACAATATCGATTTGTCCTATTTGTAATTTACACCGTCATCAACAGTAGCCATTGAATTGGATGGTTGTGTTCTTCATTAACAAACAATTGATAGAGTGGTTTATGTAATTTGCAATATCTGTGGTGGTGTGTAGATCGATCTAATGTATTTTCACATTTTCATTGCAATCAATGCAATGGCTCAAAAGCTTTAATGTAGCCAACCATAGCTTATTTCAGTACTACGGTAATTGTAATTGGCTTGTGATTGCAATTGGTCCGTTGTATACATTTTTGTAATGTTTCTGACCCCTAGGTAATTAGTTTGGTTTACATATTTTGACCAGTACACAACGTCGTCTTTATTGAACCCTTGTAAATGTGATTGTCATGTCTTCTAAAAAGAAGAAAGCTGCTCAAGAAAATACCATACTGAGTGGAAAACCACATGGCCTTCTTTATATGTTCATCACATATAGGACCTCATCATGCTTTCTGCAAATTATGCAAGAAAGACCTCTCCATCCAAGAGTGAGGTGCCAATGGCTTTGTCAGTCATTTGCAAAGTAATTTGTACAAAAATCTTTCAATTTGTGTTAAAAATACTCGAAAACTCCTGCAATGTTCATCCCAAACAGGGACAGAAGAACAATAAATGCTGAATTATTATTCACTAATTTTTTGATCTAACAAAACATTGCATGCCAATGAGCATGCTATGGATTTGTTTGGAAATATGTTCCCTGATTTAGAGATAGTTGCAGAATATGCACATAAAAGGACTAAAACCACCCATTCAGTGAAATGGCTAGGTAAACGTGAACAGGAAAACATAGTTGCTAAAATTAAGAACACTGTTTGTTTCAATTACTCCCTTTAAAAGCTTTGAAATAAAGAATAGGGATGAAGCTAGACAAAACAACAAACGAATGACCATCTCTTTCTCCCAGATTGTTTGTCAATGGAAGAAGCTGATTTAGGGAAATTAGTTTTTAATACCATAGAAAGGCGTTCATCTCTTTTTAATAATTAATGGAACGTTGGTAGAATATAAATTAATCTTATTTCATCATCTATTCTTTCATTATAGAGCTATTTTTAATGTAATGTCTTTTAGGCCAGATTGTTAGTCAATGGAGGAAGTTGTTGTCATCTGGTAGCAACAAAACATGCCTGATCAACTTCCTTGTTACAGAGTGGTTTACAGAAACCAAGGTTCTTCCTTTCGGTGGCGTTGGACAGGTAGGTAAGTAAGTACTTTATTAATTATTATACATGAAACTTGTTTTGTGACATATTGCAAAAGACAGACGATGGACAAATTGTAATAGACAAGTACTACAATAGCCAAACAAGACATATAAAACAAATAGTATAATAGTATAACAACAACAATAATTATTATAATACTGAACTACGGTTGATAATAGCAATGTTATTAAGGTATAACAATACTGAGTGAACGTAAGACAGCCAAGAGGGTGCGTTGTGACAGAATTTGTTTTCTTTAAAAAAAATGGTGGTTACTTGTTGTGTATTGCTGTGTTAGGGTGATAACATTTGGAACTGCTGAAATCTTTGCATTAATATTATTATTCATTAAATTTACAAGTTTACAGTATATGTGTTTACAGTTATTATATTTAGATAAGTAAAATAATCATTATTTTGACAAGAGGATCAGCTTTGTGTGTTACTTAACCCATTCATATCGGCATACGCAAAACGTCAACACGTAATATAAACATTAGCGAACAGTGACATTTGACAGCTTTACGTCCAAGACAATAACTTATCTGGGGCCTCCATATATGCTTATTTTTTTACATAAATTGTACACGTGTATTCTGAATCGCATAGTTTCTTATTTTTACGACTCAGTAATAGGAATATGGATATATTTGTCTAGAATATCTTCCAAACATGTGTCTGTTGCCGGCCTCGATTAAAAATGACAGGTTCGAGATACACTTTAGAAAGACGAATTATAAAACAATGCATGGTGTTTGAGAAATATCCTTTCGTCCATGACTTCATAATCGGTTTATAATTGATCCAACACGTGAATTTGTGATGGGTATGTTACTGTGACGATGATAATCCATTCGTTTCAAAAAATATCTTACCTTCAACCAACTTAACCATGGCGCCTTTTTCAATAGAAAAATTAGCCTTTATCACACACCGTCATATCTCTACACCGATCACAGCACGATGCGATCAAGAGTAGCTGCTTTATTAGCTGTTATCAATGCAGAGAAAATGCGGGTTTATGGTGACAACGCGCGGTGTGCTCGAGGCTGAGTATTAAAATCCTTATTTGGAGTAATGAATATTAAGTGGCTTTTTCCTAATGACGTCATAGAAAAATATATCAGCCTCATTTTCAATGAAAAGAAAAGAGATTCCCCTTCAATATGGTATAGAACTTGTTGGGGTAATTTTTGTCGAAATTAGAGTATTTTTAGCTTGAATTTCGCAGTGTAAATCACGTGTTTCTTGTGCAGATATATATTCTTACAAATGATGAGTTAATATTATGAAAACCGTGCTTCACTTCCACAAAATTTACATCGAAATGTAAAGGTAAGCCGTTTATGTTGACACTAGTCTAAATCCCGGCAGCATGACCCCTCTGTTTATATTTGAAAAACGGCGATAATCCGGGGGACTTTTCAGTGCAAAATCGTGCGTAAAAATGTCCCTCAAGGGACATCCCGATACGAATGGGTTAAGGAAAAATGGAACAAGTAGTTAATAAAAGTTTTTCTCTGTTTTTTAAATAAAATTTCATTTCTGCATAAGAAACATAATGGTAGACAAGAGCGTGGATGAAGTGAAGATAGATGCTGACACCCAATGAACTACAGGAGGGGTTCATTCTGAGCATGAAGAAGACCAAATGTTGCTGGATGAAATACAGAAGTTCAAAGGAGAAGATTTAGCCGGTGAAGATTTCTCAAGCCATGGAACAATAAGTGTTTTTTGTGAACAATATCGATTTGTCATATTTGTAATTTACACCGTCATCAACAGTAGCCATTGAATTGGATGGTTGTGTTCTTCATTTACAAACAATTGATAGAGTGGTTTATGTAATTTGCAATATATGTGGTGGTGTGTAGATCGATCTAATGTATTTTCACATTTTCATTGCAATCAATGCAATGGATCAAAAGCTTTAATGTAGCCAATCATAGCTTATTTCAGTACTACGGTAATTGTAATTGGCTTGTCATTGTAATTGGTCCGTTGTATACATTTTTATAATGTTTCTGACCCCTAGGTAATTAGTTTGGTTTACATATTTTGACCAGTACACAACGTCGTCTTTATTGAACCCTTGTAAATGTGATTGTCATGTCTTCTAAAAAGAAGAAAGCTGCTCAAGAAAATACCATACTGAGTGGAAAACCACATGGCCTTCTTTATATGTTCATCACATATAGGACCTCATCATGCTTTCTGCAAATTATGCAAGAAAGACCTCTCCATCCAAGAGTGAGGGGGCAATGGCATTGTCAGTCATTTGCAAAGCAATTTGTACAAAAATCTTTCAATTTGTGTTAAAAATACTCGAAAACTCCTGCAATGTTCATCCCAAACAGGGACAGAAGAACAATAAATGCTGAATTATTATTCACTAATTTTTTGATCGAACACAACATTGCATTGTATGCCAGTGAGCATGCTGTCGATTTGTTTTGAAATATGTTCCCTGATTCAGAGATAGCTGCAGAATATGCACATAAAAGGACTAAAACCACCCATTTAGTGAAATGGCTAGGTAAACGTGAACAGGAAAACATAGTTGCTAAAATTAAGAACACTGTTTTTTCAATTACTCCCTTTAAAAGCTTTGAAAGAAAGAATAGGGATGAAACTGGACAAAACAACAAACGAATGACCATCTCTTTCTCCCAGATTGTTTGTCAATGGAAGAAGCTGATTTAGGGAAATTAGTTTTTAATACCATAGAAAGGCGTTCATCTCTTTTTAATAATTAATGGAACGTTGGTAGAATATAAATTAATCTTATTTCATCATCTATTCTTTCATTATAGAGCTATTTTTAATGTAATGTCTTTTAGGCCAGATTGTAGTCAATGGAGGAAGTTGTCATCTGGTAGCAACAAAACATGCCTGATCAACTTCCTTGTTACAGAGTGGTTTACAGAAACCAAGGTTCTTCCTGTTGGTGGGATAGGTCAAGATACCCACAAGAAATTAAGGATGGAAGGACAGGTAGGTAAGTAAGTAAGTACTTTATTAATTATTATACATGAAACTTGTTTTGTGACATATTGCAAAAGACAGCTGATGGACAATTGCAATAGACAAGTACTACAATAGACAAACAAGACATATAAATAAATAGTATAATAGTATAACAACAACAATAATTATTATAATACAGAACTACAGTTGATAATAGCAATGTTATTAAGGTATAACAATACTGAGTGAACGTAAGACAACCAAGAGGGTGTGCTGTGACTCAATTTGTTTTCTTAAAAAAAATGGTGGTTACTTGTTGTGTATTGCGTGTGTTAGGGTGATAACATTTGGAACTGCTGAAATGTTTGCTTTAATATTATTATCTAATTCATTGAATTTACAAGTTTACAGCATATGTGTTTACAGTTATTTCATTTAGATAAGTAAAATAATCATTATTTTGACATGAGGATCAGCTTTGTGTGTTACTTAAGGATAAATGGAACAAGTAGTTAATAAAAGTTTTTCTCTGTTTTTTAAATATAATTTCATTTCTGCATAGAAACATAATGGTAGACAAGAGCGTGGATGAAGTGAAGATAGATGCTGACACCCAAGGAGCTACAGGAGGGGTTAATTCTAAGCATGAAGAAGACCAAATGTTGCTGGATGAAATACAGAAGTTAAAAGGAGAAGATTTAGCCTAAGAAGATTTCTCAAGCCATGGAACAATAAGTGTTTTTTGTGAACAATATCGATTTGTCCTATTTGTAATTTACACCGTCATCAACAGTAGCCATTGAATTGGATGGTTGTGTTCTTCATTTACAAACAATTGATAGAGTGGTTTATGTAATTTGCAATCTCTGTGGAGGTGTGTAGATCGATCTAATGTATTTTCACATTTTCATTGCAATCAATGCAATGGCTCAAAAGCTTTAATGTAACCATTCATAGCTTATTTCAGTACTATGGTAATTGTAATTGGCTTGTGATTGTAATTGGTCCGTTGTATCCATTTTTGTAATGTTTCTCACCCCTAGGTAATTAGTTTGGTTTACATATTTTGACCAGTACACGTCGTCTTTATTGAACCCTTGTAAATGTGATTGTCATGTCTTCTAAAAAGAAGAAAGCTGCTCAAGAAAATACCATACTGAGTGGAAAACCACATGGCCTTTTTCATATGTAAATGTTCATCACATATAGGACCTCATGCTTTCTGCAAAATATGCAAGAAAGACCTCTCCATCCAAGAGTGAGGTGGCAATGGCATTGTCAGTCGTTTGCAAAGCAATTTGTACAAAAATCTTTCAATTTGTGTTAAAAATACTCAAAAACTCCTGCAATGTTCATCCCAAACAGGGACAGAAGAACAATAAATGCTGAATTATTATTCACTAATTTTTTGATCGAACACAACATTGCATTGTATGCCAGTGAGCATGCTGTAGATTTGTTTTGAAATATGTTCCCTGATTCAGAGATAGCTGCAGAATATGCACATAAAAGGACTAAAACCACCCATTTAGTTAAATTGCTAGGTAAACGTGAACAGGAAAACATAGTTGCTAAAATTAAGAACACTGTTTTTTCAATTGCTCTCTCTTAAAAGCTTTGCAAGAAATAATAGGGATGAAGCTAGACAAAACAACAAACCAATGACCATCTCTTTCTCCCAGATTGTTTGTCAATGGAAGAAGCTGATTTAGGGAAATTAGTTTTTAATATCATGGAAAGGCGTTCATCTCTTTTAAACATATAATTGAAAGTTGGTAGAATATAAGTTAATTTCATTTATTAACTTCCTTGTCACAGAGTGGATTACAGAAAGCTATGCCCTTGCTTACAAGGAAATTCTGTCTTATATTTTGTGAAAAATATTTCAATCAGGTTAATAATGAAGATGAATTTTCTCTTATTAATCCATTTTGGGTGTGTTATAATCATGAATTTTGATTTCAATCAATTAAATATTGTTGAGTCATTGAGACTAGAATACATGAATAATTTGCTCGAGAGAGCTGCGTAAGTAATCAAGCCGTCATAGTCATCTGGAATGTAGCCACTTCTGCACTACGAAATTGTGCGTAAGCCCGGAGCACGGTTACAGAGCAAAGAACGTAATCTACAGCGTAGGCAATGCTATGCTGTTAGGAGATGCTCTATGCAGCATTATCCACCTTGTATGTTTTAGAGGTTACCAGGATTTTATTTTTCTGAAAGTAAATCTGAACGCATAAAATGGTTCGGAAAAAAAGGATGAAGAGCCTAAGGCGCCAGAAGGGTCTGTGGAGTACATGTGGCTGGCGGTGTACATGCCCTGGTAAGTAAATCTGAATGCATAAAATGGCTGAAAAAAAAGAACTAAGAGCCTAAAGCACCGCCAGAAGGATCTGTGGAGTACATGTCGCTGGCAGTGTACGCCCATCCAAATGATTTACAATTCTTGTGAACATTTCTAAAATTTCATATCAACTTTTTCTCCATTTATTATGATATTACAATATATAAGCTTTTTTTTTTTAAATTAAATGAAGGATAATCATAGTTAAAATAAGATATAATATAGACATGTCAAGATTATTTTTACAATGCAAAAGAGTTGAGTTTTTCATGATTTGAAAAAAAAAAAAAAAAAACTAAATAAGAAAATATAAGTTTAACATAAGGAATGTGATTCCTAACTTTTTAAGTGTTGAGAAGATTATTTTCATCAGCTCAATCAAGTGACAGGCCTGTTAGTTCTTCAAGTTGCACGAATATTTGGATGTTAATTCTTTGAGATAAATGAATACTGGTTATTTGGATTGACTGATCTTCAAGTTGCATGAGTATTTCTTTGACTTATGTTTATGCTTCGCAATTGATGAATGGTTGAAGAGACTTACGCCGATGCTTATTGTTATTGGTATTTATTAGACGCATCATCATTAGTCTAATAACCTCATTTGGTCGACTCGGCCAAAGACTTTCACCGCACATTACGAAGACTCAAGACCTCGAGTCGATCGTGCAGGAACATCCCCTACCACCGTTGGCGTTCCTAAAAACTCCTGCGGTAGATGCAGACGTTTTGAGTGTCTTCAGACCACTACAGGCTGTCTCATCCAGCGGTAAGCCAGGTGCTCCAAAGCCCGAGGTGCTTGCGAATAGTGGCTTGGTGACGTGAGATGGCAACCTTGCCAAGTTACACCTGAAGGTGATAAAGCCAATAGGGCCCCCCAACAGACCCTCCTCAATGCGCCCTCTGGTGAGAGATCAATCATTTGGCACTGGCCCTCCTCAATGATAGAAGGGCCAGTAATGTTTTTTCATAGGAAATCTACTGCTGAAGCTGCTCATGCAGAGAATCACTCAGGATATGGTGGGCCAGGTATAAATTTTAATATAAAGCGGAGGGGCAGGGGATGCCATCACCCACCAGAGGGCCAGTGAAGAGGCCCTTCGCGCCATTTTTTCACTCCAGGCCAAGAAGGCCCTCATTAATCATGCCAGCCTCCTACCGGAGGCAGATTTCTTGTTCAGCACTGAGTTCCAGCAGTATCTCCACAAGAAGAGTGCGGTAGGAGGCCTAGCAGAGGTACAGTTAATGAGTAAATCCTGCCAAACCAGTCCATAGGTTTAGGAGGACGGTCGCTTCGAGGCTGCCTCAAAAGCCTTTTCAGGAGGCCCAGGACGGCGCCAGAGGGACCTATACCCCTGGGCGTGGACGCAGTACTGGTGCCAGCAGAGGCCGAGGACATGGGAAGCGGTCAGCCACAGCCTCCAAGCCGTCAACCAGGAATGTATAAAAAATCTTAAATTTGTTCACACAATTTGTGTGAAAAAATGTTAGTTTCTGAGCCACCAACTGGCAACATTACGTTGGTATCTACATAAAAAATATTACTATTGTAATGTACTCACATAAGCAGGGTAAGACCGGTATTTGTGGTGTGACGCCTAATAAGACTAGCGTGGATGTCTAGTGGCGCCACCACCGGGCGGGTGTGAAAGCAAGGAAACGAAAGACCGTGAAACAAATAAATGTTCTAGAAACAAAGCTCGAGTTGCGTTAATTCCACAAACTAACAGAACATTACAACTATAATCTCAAAGCTATCATATTGTAGAAGCTACCATATTGTGTCACAAAAGGATGCTGATCGGGCACGATATCTTGAAGAAACCCATAAAATGAAGGTGCAAGTTCAAAAAAAAGTCTAGTCAAGATCTAGAACTATCAGTAGGCACTTAAAACCTAACCACAAATACATGACTCAGTTATAGCCCTGCTATACTAAAAAGAATTTGTAAAGGCATATTGGTATGGTTTTAAAACCATTATCACAGTTACTATTATAACAAATGTCATATTTCGATGTTTACATATAGATGTGAATGGGCTATGCTTATACTATTGAATACTTAGCCTTGACTGAACATCGTTTTAAAGTGTTCTTTTATTTTTCTATTTTTTCTTCTTCTAGAAGTTCCACGCACATGTTCCCGCCAGTCAGAAGTAAGTAAGTAATGATGCGGCCCATAGCGATGGCTGATGCTTACGTTGGAGTTTCTGAACGTCGTCCCGTATTTTGTGCTTACGTCGAACACGTGCGTTAAATCTGAAGAAGGCATGAAGGCACCCCGGCACAGCACTTAAACACATAACACTGTAACCTTGGCGCGTGAGAACTGGCGTGCCACAGTCTACGTAACCACGGGCTTAAGCCCTTCTGGAGGTACATATTCAGCCAGAAGAACGACCAGTCAGGGGTTGCAGCACTTAAAGAGAACGGCAAGCTTTGTACAGGGGTCAAGAAAAAAGCTGAAATCCTCAACCACCAGTTCAGCTCTCTTTTCACCGTTGACGAGCCAGGTGAGCAGACCACACTGCCTGAGCCTGCCTACCCTCCACTCAGCCAGCTGGTCTGGTTATTAATGTCAAGGGTGTCGAGAAGCTGTTGAAGGAGATTAACCCCAGTAAGGCAGCTGGCCCTGACCAACTACCATGGTGCCGCATTCTGAGAGAGCTGGCCACAGAACTTGCACCAGTACTGTCATCGATCTTCTCGCAGTCACTGAAGACTGGTGCACTACCGTCTGACTGGAGCAAAGCATATTTGACGCCAGTCTTCAAGAAGGTTCCAACCTGCCAACCAGATGCCCTGTCAGCATCACCTGTGTAATGTGCAAGGTGTTTGAGCATATCTTATGCACTCACATCAGGGCCCATCTTGACCAACACAAAATTCTGTCACGGCTACAGCACGGCTTCCGGAAATCCTTCTCCTGCAAAACCCAACTGCTAACGACGGTACACGATCTCCTCACCATCAGAGACGTGACCGTGCCATCCACACCATCGAAGACCAGATACAGCTATAGAGAGACCTCAGCGCACTGCATCACTGGAGCAAACTGTGGGGGATGAACTTCAATGCAAAGAAGTGTAATGTCATGACACTTGCACATGGCGTCAACCCACCCAGCTACTTCTACCAGTTGAACAACACCATCCTGGACTAAGTGAATGCATGTGACTACCTGAGAGTATCCATCTCCAAGAACCTTAGCTGGACAGGACACATCTCCACCAATGCCAAGAAAGCCAATACACAGTTAGCCTTCTTACGTAGGAACCTGAAGGGCTCTCCCCAGGCCCTCAAGAGGACAGCCTATGTGACTTTAGTGCGTTCCCTGGTGGAATATGCATCCACCATCTGGATGCCCACCTGAAGAAGGACAAAGATGCCCTGGAAAAGGTACAGCGCAGAGCAGCACGATGGCTCCGCGGTGACTACAGGCACAGGTCTAGTGTCACAGCCATGCTGACCGACCTAGGACTGGACCTGCTAGAGAAACAACATGATAACCAGAAGCTCCTGCTGATGTACAAGGTCGTCCATGGAGTTGTCGGCGTAACCTGTGAAGAGCTCGGACTCGATAAGGCCGATACCTGAACTAGAGCATCACACAGCCACAAACTATGCCACCTCCAACCCACTAACACCGAATATCGCCACTCCTTTACTTTAACCACCATTCTGGAGTGGAATCGTCTCCCTGTCAGTATGGCAGAGGCTGACTCCATCACCACCTTTGGGAGTCAGCTAGCGCGCCTGGTTGATTAGGCAGAGCACCCATTGGTGCAATACTCCACTTGGAGGTCTGCCAATTACCCACTAGAACTAGAACTAGAACTAATGGGATATTTGATTCCTTAAAGAGACATGCACAGGTAAATTTCATGGCATATCTACTATATCTAATCTACCTTTTGTATGCCCCAATATTCTCAATCAGCAATTTCAGAAAGCATTTTCTTGTAAAACTGACCTCACGATTGAGATAGAGGCTGCCAGATGAGAAATACAATGGCCACTAGGGGAGACATATTTTGATTGAGATTGTTAAGATAGCACTTATTTTGACTCTGATTTCCAGCTGTTCATATGATAGTGGCGTAGTCTCAGCTGTGTAGAAAACCGCAAATGTCACCCCTTTCTTACAAAAAGGTGAGCAGTATAATGCAGTTAATTACCGACCAGTATCATTGAGTTGTATCTGTTGCAAACTCAGGGAACATCTAATCAGTGCACTAGCAGCATAATGAAACATGGAAACATAAATAGTATTTTCTACCCACATCAACATGGTTTACGCTGCGGTTTGTCCTGTGTGACCCAACTAATAGATTTTATTTATGATGTCACCAATAACTCGGAGAAAAGGTGTGATACGGACTGAAATTGTAATGGACTTTTTAAAAGCCTTTGACAAGGTGTACTACCAACTCCTAGTGTGTACAAGCATGAATGATATGACGAATGCATGGATAAATGCTTTTCTTAACAGCCAGTCACAGACTGTCATAGCTGATGGAGAGTCATGAGATTCTGTTCCAATGCAGTCTGGTGTACCCCTAAGGCTCAGTGCTGGGTCCTGCCCTCTTTCTCTACTACATTAATGATGTGCCTCAAACTCTTTCACGTGACTGCACAGTAAGACTCTTTACCAATGACACACTAGCGTATATAGCAATCTCATAACCGCAAGATGCCTAGCACATACAAAATGACCTAGACAAACTTGCAGAATGGGAAAAAACCTGGGTTATGCAGTGTCATCAAGATAAGTGTGTATCAAAGAAAATAGCATCTAAGTGTAACTACCTGTGTACTATCTTAGCAAACATCAATTACAGCTGGATTAGGCTTGATACTACCTCAGGCATGTCATTAATGTATATTACGAAAAGGAGCGGTCCTATATCACTTCCCTTGGGGACCCCGGATGTAAGGTCAGACCAGTCAGATAAGACACCATTTACATTAACTCGCTGTCTCCTCTTATGCACGAAGTTTTCTACCCATACCAAAGTTGTACCTGTAATGCCATAGCCACGCAACTAACCCACCAAGTGGCCATGAAGCACTGAGTCAAAGGCCTTGGCAAAATCAAGGTATATAGCATCCAAGGAAGACCCCCGTCCATTATCTGGGACCACTCATCCATGCATTGAAGGAGTTGTGTGGAACACGAACGCCCCTCTACAAATCCATGCTGGAAGTCACTTAGCAAATTATTTTGCATGAATAACTTCATAAGATGGTCTCTCACAAAACCTTCTATTACCTTGCAAATAACACTCGTTCAGCTCACCAGCCTATAATTATTGGGTTCACATTTCTTACCCATTTTAAAGATAGGCGTGACAAAAGCATCCTTCCAAGACTGGGGTAAATAACCACTGTCAAGGCAGCATTGTATAACCAATGCCAAGGGTACACTCAGTTCCACACAGAGTTCTTCAAGTATTCTTGGATGAATGCCATCTGGACTTGAAGACTTATTTGGATTCAAGCTAGCAAGTTTTTTCTGCACCATATCTTTACTTGTTACCAGATCTACTAGAGGATGCCTAATCTCACTGTGAGGTGTAAAGTTTGGAATAGAAACTGCATCTTCTTTAGAGAAGACACTACAGAAAAACTTATTCAGCATGTTAGTTTTCTCTTTGTCAGAGGTAGCTTTGACACCATGTGAATTGAGGTTAGCAATGTCAGTACCTGACTTAAGCTTACTATTATTAAAAAATTATTTATAGAAGGTTTTAGGGTTAGTCTTGTATTGGCTTGCTAATAAACGCTCATAATCTCTCTTGGCCATTCTTGTTTCCAATTTAACCTGATTCCTAGTTTTTGCATATTTTAAATAATCTGACCTTTCCTCGGTCTGGGTATATCTTTTAAAGGATTCAGTTTTTTTTTTTTACTTTAGCCCAGCCTGCACCATTCAGCCAGAGTGGCAGTCCTGGTTTATCAGATTTATGGATGGAGGTAGGTATGAACTTGTTCATACTCTCAGTTAGCCTCTGTTCAACCAGATTCCATTGCTCCTTAGTACTTAGATTACTTTTTAGGTCCTGTACCCAATCAAATGTTGCTAAGTTCCTTCTCATGGTTTCATAATCCCCCTTAGCAATTAAACTTGAAAATAAGGCTACTATGATGACTCTTACCAATTGGTGCCTCCAATTTTAAATCAGATACCATATTTTCCTCATTTGTGAAAAATAAGGTCCAGAATATTAGTCTCATCATTACCTCTATGGTGCGTCGGCTGCATGACATGCTGGGACCAGAAACAATCATTCACACACTCAAGTAAGGAATTTGACAAGTGACCCTCACTTTTTCTAGTGGAGTGAATGGACCAATCTATATTCTATGAATAACTATATATCTATTTTTCCCAAGTTTGCTTGTGAATTCAAATTCTACTCTCACTGCTCTGCCAAGCAAGCTCCTACCACTGTATTGACATAGCTGAAGAGACATCTTCCGTTTTTACTATATACCTTGGGGTCGTGAGTTCGATTCCCGTCACGCCCACTTGATATAGTAAAAATGGAAGATGTCTCTTCAGCTATGTCAATACAGTGGTAGGAGCTTGCTTGGCAGAACAGTGAGAGTAGAATTTGAATCGATATTATGTATATTAAAATCTCCACATATAAGAATATGAGTAAACTCTTTTAACAAGCTGATTTTTCTTAGCCCTGATAACAACTTCTCATTATTGTTTTTATTACAGTTTGGGGACCTATACACACACCCTATTAACAATGTATCGTTATCGTTGAGATTAATTTTGGCCCAATCAGATTCATTGAAATCAACATAATCACTAATGTCAACAGGGGAAGCACACAATTTTTTGATGTATAAATAACCTCTGTTGTAACAATTTATGTTAATATGTAAATCATACCTATTAATCTGGAACCGGACACCAATAGGATTTATCAAATGCACATACTGAACGAGATCAAACAACAAGAAGGTGAGTCCATGGACAATTTCTACACCAGAGTAAAGGGAGAAAGCAGAGACCTGGTGCAACTGCAAGCCTTGACACGTAACAAAATTATTGAATTAGTAGTACTGTCCTGTCTTGTCCAAAATACAAATAATGTTGGCGCTAAACGAAAAGCATTAAAAACCCTGATATGGACATTAAGGGATTTCTTACATATGCAAGGGCCGCAGAGCTAGCCGATCATCACATGACAAACATGAGTGAACAAGCCAGTGAAACAGTAAGCTATGTCCGCCGTAGAGGCAGTTACAATGATAAACACAGGGACGAGCACAAATCAATAAACGATGAAAACCGCCGCTCACAGAAAAGCAGTACGTATCGACCTACTAAAGAACAAAACTGTGGGTACTGTGGAAAAAAGTGTGACCAAGGAAAATGTCCTGCGTTTGGTAAACGGTGTGCCGCTTGCAATCGGTGGAACCACTTCGCTAGTGTCTGCAGACAAAAGCAACACTTGAATCAAGTGGAGGAAGAACAGGCAGAAGACAGTGACGAAAGCATTGAAAGTATTTACGTAGTGAAGGACCCCATGAAGAAACACTTCTTCAGCAATATTGACATAGAGACACGAGAAGGAAGAAAGACCATGAAATTTCAAGTTGACACAGGCGCCTCATGCAACACCATGTCACATGAACAGTACAAACAGCTAACAAATGAACAACCCATGGCTTCAAACACACGCTTACGACTATATGATGGGTCAATGATACAGCCAGTTGGGTGCCAGATCTTCAAGTGCTCTTCAGGAAACGTAACAAAAAAGTGAAATTTGAAATTGTAGAAGCAACAGAGTCCCTTCTGTCGGAAGAGCAAGTGCAGCACTAGACCTTGTCAAGTTCAACGAGGAGAAAATACTGCAAGTCCAAGATAAGGAGCTCACTCTGGATGAAGTTTTTTAGCCTGCACTCCGATGTATTCAAGGGCTTGGGAGAGATGCCAGGAACTTACAAGATACAAATAGATGAATCAGTGAACCCGGTACAAGACCACCCAAGGCGGGTCCCTATACCCGTAAAAAGATGAGTTAAAACACAAGATAGACAGCATGGAAAAGGCAGGAGTCCTGGGCAAAGTGAAGTCACCAACGCCGTGGATTAATAGCATGGTAGTGGTAAAAAAGCCTAACAAGATACGAATATGCCTAGACCCGCAAAATTTAAACAAGGCCATCTGTAGAAATCACTACCCAACCCCTACCCTAGAGGATATTACACCAAAGTTGACAAAAGCCAAGATATTCTCTGTGGTCGACGCAAAAGATGGCTTCCTACAGGTCGTGCTGGATGAGCAGTCTAGCTATCTTACAACTTTCTGGACCCCATTTGGACGCTATAGATGGAAAAGAATGCCTTTTGGAATAAGTTCTGCCCCAGAGGAATTCCAAGCACGCTTAGATGCAAATCTAGAGGGATTAGAAGATGTTGCAGTGATCGCAGATGATATAGTCATATACGGAAAGGGAGACACAGAAGAAGAAGCAATAAAAAGACATGACATAGCATTCCGAGCACTTCTCCAAAGATGCAAAGAACGAAACATAAAGTTGAATAAGAAAAAGCTAAAGTTCAAAATGAAAGAAGTATCATATATGGGTCATGTACTGACGACGGAAGGCCTCAAACCCTGCCCAGAAAAGGTCAAGGCCATACAGCAAATGCCAAAACCCACCGACAAAGCGGGTGTGCAAAGAATATTGGGGGTCGTGGCCTATCTGGCAAAATTTCTGCCGCAGTTGAGTACAGTAAGCGAACCGCTGAGAAGATTGACTGATAAAAATGCAGCATGGGACTGGCTCCCCCAACACGAGGTAGCATTTAACAAACTAAAACACATGATAACGCAAGCACCTGTGTTACAGTATTATGACGCAAGTAGTCAGGTCCTCATTGAATGTGACAGCTCAGAAGTTGGACTTGGGGCCGTACTAATACAGGATGGTCACCCCGTTGCATATGCATCAAGATCGCTTAATCAAACTGAGCGTAATTATGAGCAAATAGAGAAAGAATGCCTGGCACTATATACTTCGAAAGGACAAAGTTCACGTTCAAAATGATCACAAGCCCTGAGAGACAATTTTCAAGAAGCCGATACTGACGTGCCCCAAAAGGCTGCAAAGAATGAGGCTGAAGCTGCTAAAATACCCAATTGAGCTGCAGTACAAGCCGGGGCCCCAGATGCACTTTCCCGGGCTTCCCTTAACAAAGTCAAGAGTGAGAACAACAACAATTACCTCATCTTTCACATTGATGAAGAATTGCAACAAAGCGAAGCACCTTCTTTCTTGACAGATGAAAGGCAGCAGCGGATAAGGAGAGCTACGGCAAATGATACAAGTTTGCAAGTTCTGAACAGAATTGTCATGCAGGGATGGCTGAATAACAAACAACATGTTCCTCTGTGTGTACAGCAGTACTGGCCATACCGAGATGAACTGACAGTGCAAGATGGCCTCTTTACAGAGGTACTCGTACAGTTATACTCCAGTGCCTCCAGAAGATGATGGTAGAAAGAGCACATGCCTCACATATGGGGCTTCATAATACCATCAATACAGCAAAGAATATCATGTATTGGCCGTCCATGCATAACGACCTCACTCAAGCAGTACTGAGCTGTTCAACATGTCAAGAGATGCAGGACGCACAGTCAACAGAACCCCTAATGACCTACCCAATACCCAAGCACCCATGGGAAATTGTGGCTTCAGACGTTTTCACTCTACACAGCAAGTACTACGTGGTTCTGGTTGACGTTTACAGTGATTATATTGATGTTCGGCCCTTGTCAGAAACTTTGATTGATGAATTTAAAAGTGCTTTGCAGCCAATGGCATACCGGCTTTATTGATTTCGGACAATGGCTCGAATTATACATCACATGTATTCCAAAGATTCGCCAAGAGCTGGGATTTCAAATAGTAACATCAAGTCCGCACCACCATGCTGCCAATGGTAAAGCGGAATGGGCTGTCAAAATAATAAAAAGAATGTTCAAGAAGTGTTTGAGGAGTGGCACTGATTGTTGGCAAGCCTTGCTGGAGTGGAGAAACACCACCACCCGGGACAAGCAAGTTCACCAGCACAAAGACTCATGTCCAGAAGAACAAGATCACTACTTCCTGCTGCTGCTAGCCACTACAAACCTAAGGTTCAGGAAAACATTGTTGAAGAAGTTATTAGAAAAAGAAAGAGGGCAAAGTACTATCATGACAAACACGCAAAGTCCTTACCCGAGCTAGTCATTGGACAACCAGTCAATGTGAAAGCTCACCCCCAGCAGCACAACAGCAGGTGGACGCCAGCGAAAGTAGTGGGGGCGAAGTCGCTCCACGTAGTTACAATGTAGAAGTTGGAGGAAAAGTGTATAGAAGAAACAGAAAACACATAAGAGACAGTCTGCAGCGACCGTTAGAACACATGACACCAGAGGAGGAGTCACAACCAGCACCACAAGAACACAGAGAGTTACAACAATCAAGTCCATCCATCCCAGAACCCATCACCATGACACCTCAAGCCACGTCTGGAGCAGTTGCGACAAACCTGTCTCCTGAGACCTACGTGACACGTTCAGGACGCAGTGTAAACCCACCATCAAGACTGGATGTTTAGCAAAGACGCAGATTTTGATAGTGCCAATACTATCATGGTTAAAGACATGTCACGTCTATTTGATTTAATGTTAAGATGGCTTAGTTGATCCATTGAGTTTGCATTTGGTAATTAATGACATTAATATTACAGTTTAGTCGTCATCTCATTTCTAGTTGATTTGTTAGTTTAATTTGTTAGTTAAGTTGTTAATTCAGTATTATGTTGTTAGTCAATTGCCATGTCATTTCGGTAGTGTTGTACAGTACACATGTCGTCAAACCTTCATTGTTCTTGTTGAAGAAGGGAGATGTTGTGGACGTAAATGAATGCTCCCTGTTGCATAAAATATAATGCTCCCCGCATGCGCGGTAGGGTTGTTGTACGGAAGCGCGCGAATAATAAAATGACTTGTTGAAATATTCTAACTTTATTGATAGTACATACGCATCTAGCCCTTCTAATTTTGTTCTCTCGTTCTTTTCCTTCTTTAACTTCAGTAATTTTTTCCAGTTAAACAATATCAGAGTGGCATGCCCTCTTCGACAACACAATTATGGCGGGCTCTGTTACTGCTTTCAAGAGCCAGTTCACTGTATTCAAGTCATAAACACTCACTCCATTCCCGTGTTGGCTCTTATGGGCACCTAAGAACTATTGACCCGAACTATTCATTTACAGACCTAAGACCTCGCCTTAGACCTTAGATCAGCCAACAGTCTAGACTGTTTCAAGTCAATCGTACATACTAGATGTCAGACTGAAATGTTTGTTTTCATATCATGACAATTGTGACAGTTATAAGTTGTTTCTATCACATGTGCACCACCACAACATCAATTAGCTGTTGTTGTTTTCAAACGTAGATACGTTGTTCTGCCGTTGGCGGAATGGATATGTAACGAATAAACCTGAGAGAGAAAGTTACGTAATATCCGGTCTAGACTGTTACACTGCCTCTATCTCGCTCTGCTCCGCTGCTCCATTTCAGCAAGCGTACGGCGCAGAAAAGGGGTCAGTGTAACAGTCTATATCCGGTCCATTATGGGCTCCAAAAGTTTAGAATTTTATAAAGTTTATTCTAGATTTCTCGTACTTACCAATAGCTCTACACACGTAGTCAAAGCAGATAGGTTAGGAAGGTAAGATTGTTTCATCTTTTAAAAAAAAGTTACGTAAAGCCTTACGTATGAGTGTAAAAATGATATTAAGTTTTGTGTTTACATTTGAACAATCACATACACAGTTCATGCCAAAACAAGGAATATTATTGAGCGCAGATATCTATAACGTTCATACTTAAAAGCCTTTATGGTCACGAAATATTTATATGCCTATTAAGTTTATGTGATCTATTAATAAGTTGTGTTTCCTTATGACATGCTGACAATCATTCCTTGCATCATTTGCATCATTTTGTAAGTGTTTGTCAAGGTCATCAATAATATTGACAATATGTTACCTCACGTGCAAGTATGTCACGATGTCAGTTCAATAATTCAGCATTTATGTGTATGTGTAAGACATTTGATTAATAATACTTAATGTTTATCATTGGACAAAGATCAATTGGGTAGTGTTGTGTGTAAAATCTGTTGAACTGATAAAAAATATAAAAGAGATATCAATATACGATGTAAACACAAATCACGTACTCTCGAGTTCCGAATAGTGGTACAGTCTTGAATGAGAGTACAGGTTGGAAAATCACAACGTTTTTAATAACAGTGCGGGTTTGAATAAAGATACAGGATGGAAATTCTATTGAAATCGAATAAGAGTACGGGGTTTCAATAATAGTACCACTGTATGAAGATAGGCTAAAATTTTAAGTGGACCATAGGTCCTGTTACTCCGTATTTTAACAGGACCGCCAGAGCTTTTAACTGACCATAACCTAGAACAGCGTTCAAAAAATGCACCGGTCAAGATAATGGATCAGAATCACTTGTGATTTACTTGTTTTAAAAGAGGAATACCATGTACATGTACAAAGTTTTATTTAAAAACAGGGTTCGACATAAGTGGTAGACCTGTAGCCCTGGTCTACCTGAAAACTGGCCGGTCTACCAGCCTTTGGCAGTAGATAGACCTGTGGTCTACCTTTTTTGGCAGTTCCATTTGTATTATTAAAAAAAAATACTGGTGTCCAACAACTGTTTGAATCATCATCCTTATTTTAACAAACACAGAGAATTAATTATGATATTATGTCAATGTATTGAACTATGCACTTCCCTTTAAAGGGCAATAGAAGGAAACATTATGTATTTTTTAACAACAAGTGAGTGCCGGGCTACCTGATTTTGAGTCGGTCTACCTGATTTTTAAACTTGGTAGACCCGATGTCTTCTGCCTTACCAGTCCTTATGTCAAACCCTGTAAAAAATATCAAATTTTGTACACAGTGTCATCACTTAACCCATCTAATTAACCAGACTCAGTCATGCCAGATAGGGGGGGTGGGGGTCGAGGGTTGTTAAACTACACATATTTTCGCTCATATAATATTACGTTTGTGAGGTTTAAACGAACCATACATGACTCCACTTATTATTAAAAACTAACCTAGTCTAGCAGCATTGATTCTTCATCATTAAGACACACTGCTGCACTGTTAATCCATAGAATTTGCAATAATATTGAGATATTTCTCAGAAATTTGATTGCCGGTCGCCATATTGTCAATGTGAACATGCTATTCCCACAACACTTAGCAATTTTCCTACGATATTGCGTATTTATTTGCACAGACCACAAGGTAATGCTTACATTATTGTTACGGCACTTGACAAATAGCAACAGGTAAACAAAATGGCGGCCACGAGGGGCAAAAACAGATGTCGAAGCTTGTATTACTAGCTTGTTTACTAGTAGACGCCAACATTTTTCCCCGTGAGATTGAGTGAGAATGTACGATGCCTAATAAACATACAGGGTGACAAAGCTTTTTTTTTAATAAGCGTACAGACTCGAATAAGGCCGTACAGGGTGGAATATTTTTGTTGAATAAATACCCGTACATGTACGGCAATTCGGAACTCGAGAGTAGATGCACGTGCCACCACATCGACATAGGTCAGCAGATCATCAAGTCACTAAAAATGTACGTGTGACAACCTGCTAACGTAGGCTGTCTGTTGAGGTGCTCACATGCGCATCTACCGTACTATAATCACGTACGTGTTTTTTTTCATAGTTGACATTCTGCCGTCATGCCTGGAAAATGTCTTGGAACATGTAGAGAAAGTTAGAGACATAGACAAGGAGTGTTTGTCTAATTATGAAATATGAATTCATACAGCGCCAGTTCTGTGTACATTCAGGCAGCACAGTAATTCTAAATCTATGTTGCCCAATTGGACGACCAACATCAAAACTTAGGTCGGCCAGTCATCCCCCCCCCCCCCTTCCCCAAAAGCTTAATTATCTTGTTTTTAAAGTTAAATTCTCACCAGTTATTGATGTTCAAAGAATTCCATGTTTATGTGCAAGATGGATGCTCATATGAAAACAATACTTTCTAGCAAAAAATTGCTTGTTACAAGATTTTGAACTAGCAAAAAATATAAAATGTAGGTAGCCTTTTATGATTACTAGTAGTCAACTTGACGTCTGAGTCACCCTGACCGAGAATTCAAGGGAGGAATTTGATCAGTAATCCACTTCTTTCCTCCCCAGCCATTTATATTACTACTTATATATGTGATTTTAAATGTTTTTGTTTTTATGATTATTGTAAATTACCTGAATTTTATATTATTAATATCTTTTGTACATATGGCAAATAGATAAAAAAATAAATAAATTACCCATTTTACCTACTTCGAGAATATCCTAGAATCATTGAATGTACAACTCTATTTCAGATGTTTCTCTGCGTACTCAAGGCTACAGCCACCTCTTCTTCAACCCCACAAATCATGTCACATTGACCAGCCACAGAGAGAACTTCAACTACCAAGTTTTCCCAAGAATCCTTTTAGTGGTAAAAAAGGATCCGGATCTGGGAAAAGACTTGAGTACTCTGAAAGGCGCCTTCTTGGGTAAGTTCTATTACTATTTAATGTGAAGCTAAACTGATTTGATTTGTAGATAAACAAGTCAAGAACAATGGGTGTTTATACTTTAATACAAATTTAATCAAATTTTTTGTGCAAGATTTACATTTATTTTGTCATGATTAATTTTGTCTCAAATCTCAATCATTAATAGCAAGAGAACACTAATATTGACATTGCAATGCAATTTAATTGCTTAATCCATACCGTTTACTATTAGCTCACATGTAAATAAGTTCTATTGATGGACTTTTTATTTATGCATTCTTTATCAGTAGTCAATGCATAAAAGTCATGCTCTAAAGTTATTGACGAATAAATAACAGTAAATATCAATAGTCATCAATTTGACTGTTATATGTAGGTATTCGATGGATCAGATGTATGACATTGTGTCCCAAGTAGAAAAATACAACGAATTTGTGCCGTGGTGCAAAAAGTCTTCAGTTGATCCTCCTATGAAGGTTGGTTGGAATTTGAAAAAATTATAGTGTTACACTTTGTGTATAAATATAATGTTTACATAATGAATTGATTGAGAACAAAAATTGCTATGTCCCACCTTCTGTGGCAAGTGACTCAATTTACACTCACCATGTTCAATCCAAACTAGCCATCCTTAGTTATTAATACAGTGTTGGAATCAAGTAATCATACTCGCCGACTGTGGCGAGTGACTTTGAGTTTATACTAGCCAACAGAAGTTTACACTAGCCAGGGGCGAGTGGTGAGTGCCTAATCAACACCCTGCCATTGAAACAAACATTTACAATGTAACACAATATCACAAAATCATTTAGTAATTCAAAAGATTATGTTTTGTATTTTTTTCACCTGGTAATGTTTGTGAATATTTTCGTTTGTTTTATTGAGTGAGAAAGTTTTTATTGTGTATGTTATTTTTTAGGGAGGAAAACATTACAAATGCCACCTCACTGTTGGTTTTCCACCGATTTCAGAAAGTTATACATCTCTTGTAACAGTATCAAAACCACACCTAGTCAAGGTAAGTTCTGACTTAAGTTTGTCTAAAATGTATTTTAAATATATAAAATGGATTGGAAAATGTTAAATGATATGTAATAGAAAATATATTCATTTTCGAACAACTATCAAAATTAAATTTGAATAGTTAAGCATTAGAAAAAGTACTACTTCTAATTTATATTATTAGGTTTTATAAAGTTGAGAAGGGCACTGAAGATGCGGAAACATGTTCAAATAAATTTAAATTTAAAATAGGACTTTATTTCTCGGATATAAGGCAGCAGAAACAGAAAAAACAACAACAAGAACTAACAAAAAATTTATATTATGTAGCTGGTATTTAGAAAGAAATCCGGTGAATATTCAAAACATGAAAAAAAAGTAGTAGTTGTTTTATGTATAAATAGTACTTTATCACATGTAAAATTTCTACATTATAGTGGGTGACTTGTATTTTTTTTCGAACACCTATCAGATCTTTATTGAAACTTTATTCTAACAATTAATTTTTGGTTATTTCAGGGATAGCTATTTATTTCAATTTCTGTTAACCTCAAATACATCTTACAGTTAGGAAAATGCAGAAGCTTTGATGATATAAAACTCCAAAGGTGTTCGACAAACCAGAGGTGATAATAATAACATCGTTTTTGTCAGTGCCAGACGATTTTACATAGCTCTAGAATGTGTGCATCAACCAAAAGACGTATGCTAATGTCTGCTAGTTTTCCTTTACAGTCAGAGTGTACCGAGGGCCTGCTGTTTAACCACCTGGTCACCACGTGGCGCTTCTCTCCTGGAATCCAGGAGCGGCCAGACACCTGTACACTTGACTTCTCTGTGAGTCCTTATAACCCACGATGATGGACACACCACATGGCCCAAATCTATCTTTTTTTTCTGGTGATGTTTGTGATAAAGAATTTGTTTGAGGACTTTTTTTCAAAGCGTTTTTTCGTGTAGCAGCAGGTGTTTATGCTTTGTGTGTAGTGTGAACGCTTTGCAGATCATGAATTTCATCATTTTATGTTATATCTCAAAATGAACCAGAAAAAAATAGATTTTTACTTTGCATGTTCATGAATATTAATGTTGCATTTGCTTTGCGCAGTTGTGTTGTAATTTGTTGCATTAGTGAGTAATAATCTTATAATATAGAAACTGCTTTTTAATATTATTTTGATGTATTTCAACTGCACAAAATTTCAATATCTTTTATTCAATCAAACAGTCGACTCTACAATACTGAAAATTCAACATATAAAATCTCTTCATTTACAAAATTGACCAAAGTGAGAAAATTAGTACTCACTTTTGCACAATTTTTTGAAGAAGTTGCATGTAGTTAGAACATTTGAAAACACACTGCTTTTTTAGGAGGCTCCAAACTGGCACTGCTGCTTTCTCTTTGTTTCCCGCTCTTTTTTATGTCACAGTCTGAACAATGATACTGGCCTCATAAAATAAGCATACAAAAATCCAGCCCTGTTATAAACGTGAACTTAATATTTTGCTTAACCTAAACAAAACATATGGAAGTATTTGGTAATAACAAAACAGTGTTCAGTGCCATGGCTTCCAGACTATAATGGAGCATTAAAGGTCAAACCTAACGTTAATATGACAGTTGACTGATATTGCATATGTGTTTGATATCTTCACTGTTTAAAAAAAAAAAAAAAATCAATTGGACTGTATGTGCTGTCCAATGTTACAATACAATACAATAATGCAATAATATTTTTTAAAGGGCAAATTCCCAAAAAATAAATTCATGTGCACTTGTAGGCCTTCTTAATAAACAAATGTTGCTTTAATTGAGATTTTAAAATGGTAAGAGTCTTGGATTGTTTTCTGGATAGAGGATTTATTCAATAGTTTAGGTGCTGCTATTTTAAAGGCTCTATCATCATAAGAATTGGGTCTTGATTTAAATTCTTTAAGCAATAGGTTATTTGATGACCGCATTAATCTACATTGTTATTATGGTAATAAGAGTTCAGACAGGTAACATGGTACAAGTATTTACAAATGTATATCTAGATTTGCAACTTGTTTGTATCATGAAGATTAATTTGTTTTCTTGTCATCCAATCCAGCTTGTTCTCCTGTTAGCAAGTTTTTATCTCTTACTTAGTATTATTGTTTAATAATTGGGTGTGAGCAGCATATCTTCATTAATCCATAGATATATTCATCTAGTGAAAAGCTTCGAAAATCTATGAAAGTTCCTACAGAAACGCAATAATTTGTCATTTATTTCTAACCAACGTTGTACTGACCTGTAGAACTGGCTCAATATTATTATATGTAATTAAGTCATCAGACTTATGACTCCAAGTCAGGTTAGCAATATATAATAATATATACCCAAGTCCATTAAATCATAAATCATGGCTAAATATTATTTGACAACGTTTTACCAATCCTTGCTTGCTTTATGAGGCTTCTGTAACAAGACCAAATGTTCAGACGATGACCGTGCTACGTGCGTCTGACCTCACCTCACTCATCAGTGTAACTGTTTACTATCACCAGGCAGAGGCATCTGACGGTATCATATTTAACCACCTTGTCAACTTGTGGCGCTTCTCTCCAGGCTTGCCCGACAGGCCTGATACTTGTATCTGTGATTTCACCGTAAGTAAATGCAGGCCGCAAGATATGATAGAATCCTGATTTGATCTCTTACCTATACCGTAGTGTAAACTTTATACTCTTGTGTGCTGAGTCCCTAGAAGCTTAATATGAGGCAGTGCTTTAAGGTTGTATAAAAATTGACTTTCAGGTAAATTTCGTACATTTGTATCTATTTGTGGTCTAGTTAGCCTGTTTGTTTTTTTTTTTTTTGTTTTTTTTTCAGTTTTTAAATCTTAGTTCGTTTGTAATAGTAGGGGCTGTGGTGACCAATCGGGGCTCAGATAATGTTCAGAATTCAGTTACAATGTATTAAGATTTGAAAACTGAAGTTGAAGTATACTTAGTAGTTTTTAAATTTAGGCATTGGCTGACAATACTGGATAAAATCATACAATATGCCCATAATTTAAGTTTTTTTTTATAATAAAAATGGTATTTCTTAAAGAATATATTTAAATTCTTTATCCCCAATTCAATACAATACCCTAAGTATGTCACTTCCTTGCCGAATTTCTGAAGTAAATATGATGTTAGAATGATGTTGAAAATTTAAAATTCTGATGGGAGAGTACTGTTTGCTCAAGTGTGTCTTGCATCAAAGTAATTTCTACAGTATACACCCATCATAAAATGGATGCCCTGGCTTCCATTGTATTTTTGTAGACACCCTTTTATATTTGAGTATATATTGGTCGTTCACATATTTTTCGGTATACAAGAAAAATGGAGTTTACTCATTTCTGAATCTTACCACAGTAATAATGTATAGTTATCTAGAATCTGTTTTTCAACCTATATGTGGACATACAATACGAATCTTTGACTATTATGATACCTTTGTTATTTACATATTTATTTTTATTACGGGAATTTTCCTTGTCAACTTTACTGCAGAAAAATGAGTATTCGATTTTTTAACGTTTCTGACGTTATTTACATTATTTACGTTATGAATGCAAAATTTTACGAGGAGCATAAGTTGTTTTGGTCTTGAGTCAAGAAACTCATCACCTGTTAAACTATGTTATTTTGTTCTCATTGCTTATTTAGGCTTCAATAATTCTATTTAGTATTTATAAATGTATATAGCATGGAATTATTGACTATAATCGGTGGTAATCAAATTAAAAATTTCGTATGAATTATATCAGAGATGCAGCGCTCCCTAGCTAGACTAGAATCACTCGTGCTTTGCAAAACGTAAACAAAAGATGCCATGATGTTCGGTGAAATGTTGTCGATTCAGGAATATTATCTCCTTGCCTACAGTTGTAAGGAAGCTTTTGTTACTTAGTTTGTAGGGAAATAATAGATTGTGAAATATAGTTTTAGCAGGAATAGCAACGGATGCTGGATGTTGGACATGAAAAGCAAAAATACAATATTTCTTGTATACCGAAATATATGTGAATGACCAATATCAATAATGATAGTTAATTCTATTCACCTCTCTCTCTCTGTTCTCTATACCAAGCATTAGAATAGTAATAGTATTTGTGCTATAAATATTGTCAAAATCCCTGGCCTCCCCAACATGCTGGGGCCTACACATCTTTAAGTTGAATGAAAATTGGGAAAAAAAGAGTGTAAGAACTTTGATATTTGTTTTGCAAGGTAGACCATATGGATGATCCTTACTGCGGCACCTGTTTACAGGACTCGTTGTTTTTTCAGGTTGCCTTCGAGTTCCGCTCAATGCTCCACTCCCAAGTGGCAACAATGTTCTTCGATGAGATTGTCAGGACTATGGTAAAATCTTTTCTAATACGTGCAGAAAAGTTATACGGACCTGCTTCAGTTAAAGGACCTAAAAAGGTGATCTCGTACATCTCCAGCTGACCGGAAACGTACCAGGAAGTAGGAAATTTCAACTAGGTTTATATGATAAATGTGTTCACTTCTGAGGAAAAGAAGACCTGTTAGAGTTCTTTTTAATTTCGTATTTTAATGCTGCAAGTTGATTGATAATACATTTTCGATTAATGATGTTAATGTATGTTAAAGATATTAATGTATGAAATAGTATTCTGATTATTTTATTGTAGCAAAAAGTGCTAACAAATTTTCTAGGGCACATTATGTACTAAACATGGTTTTGTTCATACAGTAAGACCCGGTGAATATTACCTCGTGTACAATTATTCTGTGATATATAGTAACAAAAGACATGTCCTTAAGGTCCTCAAAGCGGCACATAGAATCATTTTGAGCTGGAATTTGTTGTAAGATGTATAATATTTATGCTAATGTATATGCCCATGCTTCAAAATTTACTGCATAAATAGACAAATTGAAGCATTTATGCAGCATTTATTAAAAGTGTGATTAAGACTTGTGTATCGTTGAGCTCAAAATTTTGCCAAAGTTAACAGCACATGGTTGGTATTGAAGCAACATATTAATGTGTGATCCATGTGAATTGACCAAATAATATGTCAGGGAGCTGTCATTAATATTATGTAAAATTATCACTCTCATACTTCATAAATCTAAGCTCGTGTAATAGTGGTGAAGTATGCAATAACTCATTATTAGAGCATATAACAATCATTACACTTTTGTTTCAAGTGAAATGCAAAATCTATTAAAGGAGGTTGTGGAGTAATACACCTAATTGCTTTTAATATGAGCGAACTCTTCTTATTCAAAAAGAGTGTTTATTGAAGGCTAAACTTCATGCTGTCAGGTATTTTGTAAATCAATTAATGTTGCATTTATTCATTGTAGTAATTCAGTTTTTCTCCATTTCAATTTTGTTAATGGGTAAAAAAGAATTGATACATCTTAAAGATATATCTTAAAATTTCTTTCTGATCTTATTTTGACGCTTCCATAACATACAGATCAAAAAGGATTCAATACATCTATGAGGGAATAATTAGGATATTGACATACAGTGTATTTTATATGAAAAATATTTATATAGTATCTGCCAAATGTTGTTTGTCAAAAACAAAACAAAAAACATTTTTAACCTCTTGTTATACTTAAATTTAAATTACTAGTACTCTACAATAACAATTACAATTTGTAATTGTTGAAAGTCAATGAAAGCAATTCTAACCATTTTATTATGTGTACATTATTATTTTAAGCTAAATTGTCTGACATGATTTTCTTTTAATTTGTCATTAACTTCATAAGATTGTTACGTATATTTTGAGTTTCAAAGCTATCCGGTTTATTACATGCTTGCAATGTGATCATATTTTTTGTTTTCATAATAAATTGTTATAACTATAACGTTTATCGTCTTATTAAATATTATATTCTTATCGTAAATCTTATATTAACGTCTGGGTAGCTATTGGCATACATGATACTTCTAATGGAGGGCGTTTAACAGAGGTAGGCAGGTATTAACAGGTAAGCCTATGGTATGGCACTGCGTTCTTGCTTCAAACGGTACATGGTTTTTTAGGTGCTTTTCATTATGCAACCTCATTATAATGTATTATGTAATCAAAATGGACCCGCACATCGAAAATTAAATGCTTTTATTAGATGTTAATAGAGCCATACGGCAGACAGGTAACAGAAGACCTGCTAGCTCAGGGGCGCGTTCAATAGAGATAGGCGGGTATTTAGAGATTGGCCATTATGAGAAGATTTACAATACTCATGGAATTGCATATGTATCCTATCAAATATGGCTATATATGTATATTTTATAGGTTGTTTAACAAAGCAAGGAAATATGAATATGAAAATTTCTGGACCCACTCAAAAATTTCTGTATGACGGGCCGTAGTAATTGTTGAAAATGAATGTTCCTGAACGCTACCAATTTTATATTAAAAGCAGAGAAAACTCTTCAATCTATTTCTAAAAGACAAATTTTAACCCCTTGGTGATTGGCATGCTTACTGGAGTTAATTAGTGGCAGACTGAGAATTCCACCTTTCAGCCAATTTGTTCATGTCAACATGTCCTCACGAATCTGGAAACCCTGGATCTGCATCTAGTTGTACTGTATTTGAAAGTTTTCTTCTAAGTGGATATTTTAATTGCTTAACTTTTCGCATAGTTGTCTGTGCTACTTAATGCATTTATACTTACAAATACACTATACACACAGCTTTGAAGCTTACCATTTCAGTGCCATGTTCAGCTAAGTGTAAACGATTGCCATATTCTCCCATGTTTGCTGGAAATTATTGATTCTGATTGGCTGAGAGGTGGAGGATATTCTCCGATAGCCTACACTACAAAGTTTATGGCCTAAAATGATGAATAAACATGGGAGAAAAGGGTTATACGAGTGGGGGTGAGGTATCAGACGATATCTCGCTCAGTGTGGATCTGAACAGAACTTGTTTGCTGCACTCACTCGTTCTTTTCAGGTCCACAATCAGTGAGATATTGTCACTATAACAAGGATTTTTTTGTGGTTTTGAATATACTATACAAATATTAACTGGCAAATGCCTGGGAGTCATTGTTGAGCACTTTAAAATTCAAGCAAAAATCCAACCACATCACAAACCATGAAACTAGTTTAAAAAAAGAGAATATTTAGATTATTCATTTATATAAGTAAATGTATCATTGTTTTTACAATGTTTAATATACACGTATTTAAAAAGAAACATGTTACGTACATCTGCAATTCTTTGTATGTAGTTGTGTACATGTATGTGGTTTTCCGACATGGTGACTGCAAGAAAAATGTGATCCCTGACATGGGCCCCAGCAACGTGAGAGGAAGCTGGGTGGCTAAATGTATCCAGCATTTACTGTACAATACTATTTTTTTTATTGGTATAGACATAGAAATGTCTATATTAGTAAGAATAGTATTGTATAGTAAGTACAGTATACTAAGTATATGTGCACAACGCCCGCACCTCTCTCACGATACTGATGCCCGCGAACTGGACGACCTTTGTGGTTACGTTGTTGCTGTGGGGGAATCCCCAGTTTTTATAAGTTTTACCGAATAACCATAACGTGGACACATGAGGAAGCAAAACATGTCCACGGAATTCACACGTGTACGCGTTGTTGTGGTATGATCAAAGAGCATTACCAAATGAGTTCAACAATCTCTGGAATGTTGTAAATCATTCCATATATTCATTCACACACCACATCTGATTATTCAATGCACTGATTATAATAATAAATCCTGGGCCCACACGAACTGTTTCACGTCTACTGGGCACACTTCCACTTACGTGTTTACCGAACAGAAGGGAGAAAAAAAAAATCATGAAAAAAGGTGTCTGTCCTCTATATGTGCCCTGAGGGAAGAATATACCCTACCCCATTCTCAAGTCTCAGCAAAAATCCTGTGCCATTCTCACTAATTTTCTAACCATTCTCATTTCCCAATTTCTAAATGTTTCAGTTTCTCACAATTCTCAAAGGAAATTGACCCCCTTTCTCATTTCTCATAAAAATCAAAGGCCATTCTCACTTCTAAAAAAAGGTATATATTTCTCTCTCTACCCTGGTGTCCACTATTGCAACTTTCACAGCACCGCGCAGAGCATCGTCATTACATATCTCACGGGTATATACGCATATGAGGCAGTGTGACTAATAAACCCGTGAAACCGACGATGCATGCTGGGGAAAATTCGAAGAGCTTTAATTGCGTTTCGATCACATAACGTTATCCATATGGTATTCTTGGTATGCCAATATTTCAAAGCAAACATGTCTACAAAACAAATGGAATTCATTTCTGCCTTAGACTTCATTCTTTTTTGTGGAACGACGTTTGCTGTAGCATATAATATGCGAATGCACTCAATAAGCTGTGAGACCGGAAATAGTATAATAAGAGCCGTAAGAAGTCTTATGCGTAACTTACACGCGAACGTAAAACTATATGGATGGGAACTTAAGTGCATTTTGAGTAGTTGTGTTATATACATGTAGGGATAACATTATTAACAAACTACAGTTGTGTGCATTCTTTCCATTTCCTCCAACAACATATCGGATACTCAGGTTTGTCTATAACCCATGTATTTCTAGTACTTCTGCAGATCATGCAGTGTATTAAACAAAACCTAACCAATAAGAATGTTGAGCAGCATTAAAAATAGAAAGAATATTAAAAAGTGAAACACTTATCATGTAGACGTATGTTAATTCCGGTTCGACGATAATCATGGTTCAACGGCGATTATACCATGCTATACACTGTATTTCGTACTCTTTACACGTGCACGCACCACGATATAATCAACAGTTAAGTATGCGACCCACTTTAATGTTTTCAACCATGTTATCAACCCAGTGTTTTTACATTTCACCAATTCGGTGTTCTTCAGAACACACCCATCTATAAAATTTGATAGACGATACCTTGCTGTGGCAAAACGATGTTTTTTTTATAGAATGTACTCGAACCATTCCCATTTTATGTTAATTGACGGTGGTAAACATACAATAATAGGACCTCTTTTATTTGAGTCGTAGCAATCATATTTGATAATAAGCAGGAAGTCCTTTCCATTTTCAGTCGTTTGAGAATATTCCAACTGAAGCGGAAGTAAATGTAGTCGCTAATCGAACCAATAGATAGGTTATTGAAGGCTAGTTCCGTGATATATTTAGAATAGGATATATAGGTTATCAATGGTTAATTGAGTGCTGGGGGTTCCGTGATAGATTTAGAACAGGATATTTGGGATGTTCACAGTTGCAAGGCTACGTTCATGTTGTGCTGTGCCTTACATTAGGTTGCGACGACAATTTGAGTGCTCCAAACGACGTCGAACAGTGCAAAACCCCAATGTTGGTAATTTCGAGCGTTTTAACGAGTAAAAGGACCAGCTGAAAAGAACAATTGTCTATAGGGACACAAGACACAGGTGCAGGCACACCATACTAAAAGGTAACGCAGGGACTTTTTGGAATATTTAAATAATCTCGGCATCGTATACGATCACTTTCCCAAGCCCTTCACGCATTTTTCTTTAAAATAGTGGTTCTTCTGTATTTGTCTTGAAAAAGTGGTTCCTCTGTACTAGTATCATTTGCTTTAACGTAGGAATTTTGAAAAAGTAAGATTCATGAAAATATTTTAAATATTCATTATATTATAACAGTTTATGTCATTCTATCAAAGTGGAATGTCGAATACAATCATACAAAATATTATTCACACAAATAAATTTAAAAAAGGTCGACCTCTCGTAGAGAGTGCAAGCAGTCTTATTATGTTAAGGTGATTATCAGCAGCAGAGTGCTTACATGCACGTCTGCTGTAGCAAGCTCTTATTGACCCGTCGTTGCAGCCTGCATGAACTGCAATGTTTTACTGGTCTGGGGTGATCGTCTAAACAGAGTACCATCATGTCTGTACCAAGGAGAAAAAAGGCCTGTTTATAAAAAAAATGGAAGCGTGAAAGAGCTGCCCTAGCTGCTTATCCGGAATAGACAAAAAGGCGAGTGGGAATGCATATGTCACATTTGATGTGGGAATGGACCCGGGGAATGGATAACAGTACTGGTGAAAATGCCTCTGTTTT
>CM032659.1:1922655-1954050 GCA_019095985.1 Streblospio benedicti | reverse complement strand
ACACAAGAGAATTGTTAACTGTCAAATTTCTTCAAAAATCCACAGTAGAAAGAAAATATTGTAGTGATTTAAAATAATCTATGCTGGTATATTTCATAAACATTACCAGTATATTGCATGTTATTTTTTTATTTATAGCAGCACCACCTCCTTCAAAGCCTACAACTGCATCTCACCTGCCACAGTCTAGTCCAAAGCCAAGTAAGATCTTTTCACATGGTCAATGGGCATTAATTTTCCATGGCAAAGCCATAATTACTTTTCTCAGGGGCGGATCCAGAACAAGTTACACCAGGTTCTGAAACCTGGTAAAGCTTCTGCAAAAAATATTTTATTGAGATTTTACAAATTAAATTAGAGGAAAACAAGGCTAAAGTGTCACCAGAATGTGCCATTTTCATTGTATTTTTCAAAATTTTCCTGGGAGGCATGCTCCCAGACCCCCCTATACTCGACTGCATAATGTTGCTGCTTGCCTCCTCAGCTCTTGGGAACCTACGGGAAATGTGTTCATAGTAGATACAAACAGGTTAACTGTCAAATTGATTTATATGAATATGCATGGTTTTCCCTGTTTAATTTAACCTAAATTGATACTGATATATGATTTTTTGAAGGTTCCAACTCAAGGATTCAACCTTTGGCAGAAAACAAAGCAGGAAACTATTCAGGTATAAACAATTACCTGTCATTCAGTATTTCATGATTATTCATGCATTCTTTGCAATAGAAAGAGCTTAACAAGATAGTACATATCTATGATTTCAGGGGCGGAAAATGAAATACTGCGAGCCATTGCGGCTCTACATGTAACAGTCAAGGATGTGAAAAAGGATCTTGAACAACAGCGGTGGCAGTTACAGGCCATTTGCAAGAAAATTGATGACGGCCAAAGCATAACCAGTGAAAGTAGCGAGTGTCCAGTTCAATTTCCGCTGTCATCAACCGAAGATATAGCAGAATCTGAAACAAAACTAGAGGATAGAGATACCTTCAAAGCTTTGGTAAATAGTTTCTAATGGCATCAGAAATAAAATGCAATAAATCAATATTTCTATTAATGAAAATAGTTCCAATCATTCTGATTACAATTAATATAAATAGTTATATAACTACTGTACATAAAGTTATTATGGAAATAAAAAGTATGTACTTATTATGATGGAGAATGTGAAATTTATGTGTAATTTTTCCTTCTGTAGGTTTCACATTTGGCTTTGATAGGAGGTATCGACATGAAGGATGCTGTGTCAAGCACTATGGGAAGTGTCCTGTCCCACCCTCTAGCAGTAACATACAACTGGTCAGGAAAATGTGGCTGGAAGGCCAAAGAAAGGGATAGAGATGCCAAGCTTCCATTTTGTGGATTACGTTTGTGTAGCGCTATCAAGAGTAAGTCAATAATTTGTGCAGTTATAGCCTGTTCAATCATGTATCATATACATTGTATAATATTGTAACCGACCAAGCAGTATATAATTTCACTGTCACAGTTGTTCATTAAATTGGATTTTAATATTTTTTGCAGAGGCCATTCTTATCAAACATAGGACCTCTAATGAAGCACAGGTGGAACAACTCATCAAATTGTGGATTGTTTAATTTGTTTGAAAATGGTTTGAACGATGTTTTCTTCATTGTGTTTAGAAGCTCTTCATAGCAGGTACTTGCTGTTATTATAAAGAAAACATCTGTATTTAATGTATTAAGCATGGTATTACATAAATTGTGCGTTTTTTTGCAAATACTTTTCAGTGTAGTTAATGTTGTAGTATAAGTTGTTTGTGGTAATAGTTACATTCTTTTTAGGATTACAAATGTGTTGCATATAATATATTTGCAATATTTTTCTCCATTGCAATTGTTGATTTATTTAGTACAGGAGTGTTTGGTTCATAGGGTTTATTCAAGTACTTATAGTCGGTTCTCCAAGGTATTATTCTATGTTTCTTGTAATTGTTGATTGATGTTGTAGCATAAAGCAGTGATTTGTATAAGTTCTAAATTTGGCTACGTGGGGCCCCAGATCGCAACGGAGGCAGGAAAGAGTGAGCGCAAGAGTTTGGCTACCTCTTCTAATTGCGACTGAAATATGCAGTGTGTCATGTGAGTTTTTATGTGTTACTTTATACAAAGACTCTCAAAGCAAATCCTTACAAGCTGTCATGAAGTGCATGATATTTGCAAAGTACAAAATAGGTTTATGTGTATATAGTATAGAAGTATGTAGTATATGATATGCTAAGATGGTACTGTTTTGGAGGTTTTTTGGTGTTTGGTCATTGTACATTTAGAGATGAAAGAGAGAGCATGAAAAGAATAAAATAAGAAAGAAAATATAAGAAACGAGTTAACTTATTTCGTTATATGGTAGCAGAGCGTTTTGGTTGCTTAGACTGTTGCTGAGACAGCTGTAGATAACACAACATTGGATACTATATTGAGACACCTACTGTGATGAACCAATTCTTCGACATTTTTACACTTATTTCGTTATACAAGCTTACATGTTCATCAAATTAAGTGATTAGTAAATAAATTCAGTTCTGATGAGGTGTTGAATGTGGTTCTGATATATTTTTGACTCACTTGATATGTAAATGTGATTGTTTAATTTGTTTGAAAATGGTTTGAACAATATTTTCTTCAATGTGTTTAGAGGCTCTTTATAGCAGGTACTTGTTGTTATTATAAGGAAAACATCTGTATTTAATGTAAAGCATGATTGTTGTAATTGTTGGTTGATGTTCTAGCATAAGGCAGTGATTTGTATAAGCTGTAATTTTGTTCTGGGTGATATACTATATAGCAATCAGTTATCACATATACAAGTGCCTTGATCGATGTTATTAATATGTGACAACCATGTGTACATGATTGTTTGGTACATAGGATATGATGGTCGAATCATCACAGCACCTGTAAGTTTGGAATAATCAATAAATGGTTATATTTTATATCTACTGTTGATTTTTATTTTCAATATACTAGCATGTTGGTTACTTATAATGGCCAACTACTGGCCCATTTCAAATCTCCCAAATCTGGTCCATTTCTGGTCCTGTAGCGGACCATTATATTTCAAATCTCCCAAAACTTGACCATTGCTGGCCCTGTACTGGACCATTACAGTTTACTTTTACAGCACCATTACTGGCCCACTTAAAACCGAACGGTGCTGGCCCAGTTCTGGCCCAGTTCTGGTCCATTGCCGGACCGGTACACAACCTGCCCAATGCTCACCCAGTGTGCAAAGTGTAAATGGCCCAGTACTGGTTGCCATCATTGGCCCGATTAAACTAACAGTAACGGATCAATACTGGGCCAATACATGCATGTTTACTGGGGTAGCTATTGTATTAGATCTGGAACGCATACAAACTTCTTTTGAAATGCAGCATGCAATGCCAGTGAGATCTATTATAAAAGGTTTAATCAACTTGTGTGTACAAAAAAATCTACAGCCAAAGGTGGTTGAATTTGATGGTCAGTTTTTGGAGCTGACCACACAAGACAATGATGGAACCCCTACAACACTTCTGAGACTTCAGAAACAACTATGGAAAGAAAATAAAAAAAAGGTCTAAGGGCCCTTAGACCTTTTTTTTATTTTCTGCAGTTGCTAGGCACATTGTATTGAAATACAATAAATGGTATCTTTTTATCTGCTGTTGCTATGCTTGCCTGTAGTCATTGTGCATATTACTCTTATGTTACTTTGAACACTGGATTTTTGATATCAATTGTTGCAAAGAAAGCTGAGAATTAGTAAAACATAAAATATTATCATAGAATAAAGTCAGACTAAGGACTGCCAATTAATCATTCTTGTGGTCTATTTACATTGTAATAAGCAATAAATGACTTGTTGCTAAGTAAGCTTACTACTGAAGGCATATACTCTTTTCTAGTGTCACTGCTGACAGTTGTTAAGTAGTCTTCCTGTGAAAATGGTGACGGTCATAATATCTTGCCAATGGTACATGTAATTGGAGGATAAGAAAACAAACTTTTTTGTTGCTAAGGATGTGTACAGTTGCCGGGCACATCTTACTAAATTATGATAAATTGTATCTTTTTATTGGCTGATGGAAAATTATGTAGAAACTCTTCTTACAAAGTTATACGAATTATATTGTTACTAGGGCTTGTTGCTATGAAAGCTTACTGCATAAGGCATATAACTTTATCTAGTGTCAGTGTTTCTAAGACTGCTGATATTGTAGTTAATTCTAGGACAAGAAAGCACATTTTTGTTACTAAGAATGCGTACAGTTGCTAGGCACATCTAAATAACAATAATAAACTGTATCTTTTTATTGGCTGTTGCTATGCATGCTCATATTGCTATGCACATTACTATTGCCAAGCTCAAAAGATTTTGTTGCTAAGAAAGCTGAAAGTTAGTAAAACATCAAATATTATTAAAAAGCATAGTCAGGTTAAGGACTGGCATTTTTTTTGTTCTTGTGGTCTATTTATAATGTGAGAAGAGAAGCATCAAGACCTTTTATGGAAATAATATTATCATGTAAAAGCTCCCCAAACTAATACTTTGCTTTCTTTTTACTGAGGCCATACCCTAGGAAGGACAATGTGCAATGAGCTAAAAATGATGTCATAACTTATTACTCAATGAAAGTTACAATGACCCATAATGCTTTGCTCTGAATTTGATGTCATGTCTAATGAGCCAATGAAATATAGTTAAATGTCATGTGATCAGATGTTCCTTAACAACCACTTAGTTACCTGTGATTATTGATAGACAAGATGGAGCGAATAGTGACTACTTATGATTTAGCGAAAATTCTGGGTTTTTTAACTATTTTACTTATTGTGTTAATCATTATTTTACTTCTTATCATTGAAATTGCATACTACAGTATAACTGTAATACTTTTTTTGCTATATACCATTAGCCCTGAGTGAGCTTAGACAAATTACAGATTGTATTGAACCAATATTCAAAATTATTACAAACTCAGTCGGTTTCACAACTAAACACCCAAATGTGATGAAAAATATTGAGATATCAGGAGTATGGACGATAAATAAGTAAGATATCTTTATTTGATATAGCTATTGCTGAACTAAATATCCAATTAACTGTTACTGTTAACAGTAAACTGTTAGTAGGTATACATGACTTGAATTTAAAAAAATGTCTTGCTCATTTTGAAAATATTTGTTTCAAATTTTACATATTCAATATAACTCAATATGAACTAAGCATGAAAATATCATTTGATTCTACTCTCTATTCTATTTTTGCTGCCTTATTTTCTAATGTGGTCTAAATCGTTCTTATACTGCATAAATACCTATTGATCCATTTCTTTAAAACTCTTTTTACATGTTTTGATACCACAGTATCCTTTTCAAAATAGTAGTTCCAAAAAATATATTATCTCTGCTTCCAGCCCACACTCCATACATACTTCCAGTGTTTTAGACACTGACTAAGACCCCATTAATTGCATCAGACCGTAACTCCTTCCTTCTGTCACTTCGTCCGGTTTGTTAACCCTCTGCAGGTCGCATCGTTTGATCTAGGATGCTCAAATTTGGCATGTCAGTTGGAAATGGTGACCACAAGAACCCTATTTCACATGGGCCCAAACGGTCAATATTTGTATCAAATATTGATTTTTGACCATTATGGTCCCTTTAAAACATTCTTATTACTATTGAAATGCACACTTGCAGATCAATATTCTATCAGCTGCAAACTCCAGACACATCGGCTCCAAAAAATTCACCCACTTCTTGGTAGTGGATGATGCTGCTATAATCAATAATCAGCCAATATATAGACAGTGACATTCCAGTGTATTAAACCCTGGTTTGCCCATCTGTGGGCGCTTTTCATAGTATTAATATGAGAACATTGTATGGAGAATATATAGTAAAGGTAACAGATGATGATTGAAGGATGGAGTGTGGGATGGAAGCAGAGATAATTGATTGGTATATTAAAATATGTTTGTGCGTGATGAAGATGTCTCTCAAAACAAGGAGTGGTGGAACTTTATGATATATTTTTATATAGAAAT
Source organism: Streblospio benedicti (assembly GCA_019095985.1). Classification (NCBI taxonomy): domain Eukaryota; kingdom Metazoa; phylum Annelida; class Polychaeta; order Spionida; family Spionidae; genus Streblospio; species Streblospio benedicti. The sequence continues at coordinate 1,947,994 of CM032659.1, read as the reverse complement.
GGGTTAACATTGGAATTAGCATTGATATTTGGTTTTATGTGATATTATATTTTTTTGACCTATTTTGAAAAGGATACTGTTGTATCGAATCATGTAAAAAGAATGTTTTACAACAAATTGGACCAACAGGTATCTATGCATTATAAGATATAAGAATGATTTAGACCTCATTAGAAGATAAGGTAGCAAAAATAGAACATAGAGTAGAACAAATATACAACCCCACAATGAGACAGATATCATGCACATCATTAAGTTAAATATATCAAGTATACATGACCCTATGCATATAAATGTTATTACCATATCACAAAATGGCAATTATGTAATCATTTTGATCTTATTGTTTAGAAATTTTGAAACAATCTTTTATGTTTCAGAACTTGCTCCATTAGCACATGCTGTGCGATCCCCTTTGGAGAGAGCCATGGAGACAAGGAGGAAACACAACATTGCTTGTAAAAAGTGTCCATATGGAGTTGTTTTCTAAAGAGGAAGACAGAACTTAGGTCGCCTGCCAATGATCTGCTGTATGGAGAGCTTGCTGAAGCCTCTGGAATGACTGGGCCTCCAAAGATGCCAGCAAGCTTGACAGAAATGAGTTGGTGCAAATTTAAAAACCAAGTCAGAGCAGAGGATGAAGCAGATATAGGATGAAGCAAGAGATATTAGCAAGTTCAAATAAAATCAAAACACTTTTGTGCTTTGAAAACGATTGATACAGCCTCCTCCCATTAGGACAAGTTCACTAGATCTGCTGCTCCAGACTTAGCCTTCAAGCATCAAGGTTTACCAAGGTGTCTGTTTGGTCAGATTTGGGGAGTTGTTTTTGTATACAAAAAATGTCACTTGTCATTTTCATTATTCTTACTTTATTATATTGTCTATTATTTCATTTCTTGTACTATGATGTTTTTTTTATCATTTTCTTTCCCTTTTTTGTATTACTTTTTCAAAAATGTTTCTGATACTACTTTGTTTTATTTTCATTTCACTTACAAACTCTAATTATCAATAATTCAAAATATGTGCATTAGTTGAAAATTATTGATCTGATCAAACCTGTATTGTTTTTAGTCAATTAAATTTCATATTTTGAAAGGAGGTTTGTGAAAACTTTTCAACCCACTCCACTGTCCATCTGAAAATGGATGACCCAGTGGATCTTTGACTTTCGGCTTTTTCTCTTTTCTTTCTAGAACAAAAAATACTTTTCTACTTGAAATTCCCGAGTCGAAAGCTAGATCCATTCTCGGTGACAGTATATGTTAAGTAATATCTCAATCATATCACCATTTGGTTGACAATATAATACCATATGATATATAGTGTCACTGTTGCTAAGACAGCTTTACTAATAACCATTCTTATATCATATGGTATTATATGGATTATATGCCTAACAAATGATAAACAAATAACACAATTTACAACTTGCAACAAAATGTTCTTGTGGTCTATTTATCTTATGATAAGAAAAGCAGCAATACAATTTTATTTGGAAATATGTGAAAGAATTTGCACAGTTGCTAGGCACACCTTACTAATATATGAGAAATTGTATATTATTGTCATTGTCTGTTGCTATGTATTCTTATACTTGCTAGGCACATAACTTTTATTGTCTAGAACATTGGATTTTCAATGACTGTTACTAAGAAAGCTGCGAGTTCCTACGTAATAACGTACATTATTATCATGTGGTCATTCGTAGGGTATGAGCTCAGCAAAACAAGAGCAAAGTATTTCCATGTAGAATGAACAAGAAATGATGTCACAACTTATTGCCCAATGAAATTTGAGCTAGAAATGATGTCATAACTTATTACCCAATGAAATTTACAATGACCCATAATGCTTTGCTCTAAAGTTGATGATGTCATGACTAATGAGCCAATGAAATATAGTTAAATGTCATGTGATCAGATGTTCCATACCAACCACTTAGTTACCTGTGATAATTGATGGACAAGATGGAGCGAAAAGCAACTACTTATGATTTAACGAAAATTCTCTGTTTTCTTATTATTGTACTTATCGTGTATTGTATTATCTTATTTCTTATGATTTCATTCATTATATTGACATACTACAGTATAACTGACTGAATGAAGGAATGGAGGAATATTCCAAATTTTTACAAACTCAGTCGGTTTCACAACACCCAAATGTGATGAAAAAATATTGAGATATCAGGAGTATGGACGATACGGTAAGACATCTTTATTTCATGAGTTTCATATTAACTCTTTCTTTTGTTCTTTGTTCTCTTTCTGCTGCTTTAAAAAATTTAACAAATGGTTATACACAATAGTGTTAATGTGAGTGCATATTGAGAAAATCTTTTGTTTCAGAACTTGCTCCATTAGCAGAATCTGCGCGATCCCCTGTGCAGAGAGTCATGGACACAAGGAGGAAAAACAACATTGAGTGTCACTGAAAAGAAAGAGTTGCTGTAAAAGACTGACAAATCTAATAAATTGGAAAGTCCAGAACGATAAAATGGAAAAAACAAACAAACAAAAAACAGACTTACTTCCAATTTCAGTTCAGTAAAATTCTGTGTGTATGATTTTGAATTATAATAGAAAAGCTCATGGGAGAACTGAAGAAGTTTGGTACCTCGGTCATGTATGTACTCTTTCAAGATACCTGCAAGCGTGACATGAAATGAGCTGGTGCAAATTTCAAAACCAAGTGAGAGTAGAGAATGAGGCAGTACAGGGTATTGATACAAAGCAATGAATTCAATGATGAAAATCAACGTTTAATATTTTGTATGAAATTATAATCCAGGCAGTGGTGTATTTTAAAACAATGCTTATTATTTTCTATAAAACATAATCCAGTAATGTGGACAAATGACTGATTGCTTAAAAACTAATATAATTTAGACATTTTAAAGTCAATGTTACATCAAATGTCTACTTAGTTACACACTAACAGATTATTGAAGAATATCTGAATTCATATCTGAATAAAAATTAATAAGAAAATGTAGTTTCTGTTTGCTTACTATTACATGTATGTAAGCAAAGAAAATATAGAGAACATTTCCCTTTGTTTAATGTGCTTACTACATGTTTTAATTTTTAGCCATAACATTGAATATTACAGAATATGTAGTAGAAGTATAACCGTTCCATGTTAGTAAATATACAATAATAACTAGAATTTATTTTTTTTTCTCCCTGGGCTCCATGAAGAAGCGTTAAAGTTAAGCTTCTAAAAATTAATTCTTTAGAACATTTTAGAACTGGAAAAAATACTTGGTCAACAACAATTTAGTTTTAGTTTATAAAAGTCTTTATGTAGAACTTCACTAGGATAGTTTTCTATATACGATAACATAACCAGAAATCGGCCCCTTTAGTGAAAAATACAATTGTTTTCATTCACATAACGTGGATTTCTACAGTAAATTGAAAATATAATCTGTAAACAACTGTCTTTCAAAATGATACTAACATATTTTTCATATAGACGTTTCTTTATATAAGTCCACAACACGACAATTACATAGATTCTGTTATATCATGTCAGAATCAACAAAGACAGTGAAGAAGATCAAGCTTCGTGTAAAATATAAAGCTACAGAAGCATTTAAAAATGAAGTATTAGTTAATGGTGTTGACGTCTTACCACATTTAATCACGCCTTCCAATCAAAAAGGTTATCCTGCAGAGGTAAAGGTTTCTACGTAGAAATAGTGAGTTAAATAATCCCCAACCAAAAAATGATAATGATTTAGCGGCTCAAATGACGAGAGAAGTTACTGAAGTGTGGAGTAAAGCAAACATCCCTACTCAGAGAATAGATAAAATAAAATCAAGAGTACTAGCTAGCATTAATTAATATTTTTAGAGATATGTTAAAGCATTGTAAAAGATACGACATTGAACAGGAACCACTAAAATGTTATTGTGCCACAGGTGGTGTGTATAGGTGCTCTAGATAACACTGCCCTAGCTATAAAGAAACATTGTCACTTTCAAATATGTATACTATCTATTGTCAAACTACTTGTAGTCACTTTCAAATATGTATACTATCTATTGTCAAACTACTATTTGACTAATTAAAAAGTTGAAAACAAAAATTGCAGCAAACTATACAAAGGGATGAATATACACTTGGGGGGTGGGGGTGAGGGGATATGGAATACATTATTTTAGTACTAATGTGCCATACTTATAAGCCACCTGAACTTTGGGTCAGGGAAAGACTGCGGGACTAAAGCGGCCCGACACCTGCATAACCACCTCCACCACCACCTGAAGACCTGGTGTCTAGAGTGCCAGCGTTGCTGGCGCCAGTTTGCGCCAATTAGCCAGGAAGCCCGCCGAGACCACGCTGAGAGATGCCCAGGGGAGTGCCCTCGAGTCGAGTTGGGGTTCACGTGGGTAAGCCTATTCACGTGTCCCGACTGCGACTTCACCACGGCCGCCCCCAGTACCATGATGGTGCACTACTTTCGGCACATGCACCGTCAGCCCCTGGATGTTGGAACAATGACCTGGTGGCGAGAGGTGGAACGACAAGGTGGGGTCGTCAACTGGGCTGGCTGCACCATCAAGTGTGTAGCCCCTGCGGGCCCAAGCTCCAGCCAGGGCGCTGCTGGTCGGGGTGGGGGTGGCTGGGATGCTCCTCACCCCCGACCAGCCTCGAGGCTGGTTGGGCCGTACGCACCCTGATTCATCCCCCCCAAAGACAAGCGGAGGCTAGGATGCCTCCGTGCCGCCAGCCAGAGGAGGCTAGGATGCCTTCGCATGGCCAACAAAGGGCACCGGAAGGGACGGAGGTCCCATCATTCACCTCCCGGGACACTAGATGTTCCCCCTCTGTCCCTGCTGCTGAGGCTAGGATGCCTCCGGGGGAGCAGGTTTAGACGGAGGGTCCCATGTTTGCCTCCACAGACGTCCGCTACTTCCCCCCGGCACCCCGCGCTGAGGCTAGGATGCCTCATCCAGAACAGCAGAGGCGGAAGCCCGAGGAGGCTGGAGGAAGGAGAAAGAAGGCCCGCGGGGAAGAGAAGACGGTGCCGCTGGTTCTGGGGGAGTACCCAGATCTCCTAGAGCTCTTGAGGGAGGGGGCCCCAACGGCCACAGAGTTCGTCCAACTGGTGGCCCAGGACCGCAGCCGAGTGATCCTCCTTCGACGCATCCGCCGAGACCTGGAGGACCTGGGGGTCGCTGCCCATGTGCACCGGGTTGAGCTGCAGGGGAAGGAGGTGGCCCTAATATCCCTCAAACCTCCAAGGTGGCGGCCAGCATCAACGGCGTCCGGTCGCTGGGGTGGTACGTCCGGGAGACGGAAGCGGGCAGCACCACCCAGAACTTTCAGTTGGCCAAGGGAGGAAGGGCCAGCAGGCCAGCCGGACCACCCCACGCGCCGGCTGCCATGGTGACCAAGCAGGCCACCAGTGATACCCAGCCACAGGTCGCTGGCCCTACATCAACCACCAGTGACGCCCCACCACAGGATGCTGCCCCTGCATCGACAGCCGGTGCTACCCCGCCACCAGAGACCTCGAGGGAAGCCCCAGCCGGATCGTCAGACCAGCAGGACGTCCCCCCTACCGCGAACGCCAGCCCTCTGCTTGATGGTCTGGGTGTGACAATGACCCAGATAGGTGAGGACTTGATACAGTTGGACCTGGTGGGGCGAATGACCGTCAAGGCGGAGGCGGGTAGGAAGGCCATCGAACAGTGCGGGGGTGACGTCTGTCGAGCCGCACGGCTATTGGCCCATCCCTCATCAGTGGAGGTGGAGGAACCCTCCTTGATGGAGCAGGAGTGACGTTGAGTGTGACCTGTTCGAGAGGTCTGGCCTAGTTCGCCCTGGCCTCTCGGACCCATCAAGTGCCATGCTCACAGGCAAATAGTGTTGAAGATGAACAGAAGGTAAGAATGCATGTATGTTTATAAATGTATATCTGTCCTTGGGTGAACGATTTGTACATGTACCGTATACGACCATCCAAGTGCCAACCCTCGTGTAACAGCCCTCCTCCCTCTTTTTCTTAAATGTCCATAAGAATTATGTAGTAACTGCATTCTCGTGTAACTGCCCAACCCCCAGTTTGAGAAAATTTCAATTTAACGGCCGTGGGCGCTTGGATTATATTTAAATGGAGAGTTGTGCATTTTATATAAAAATGACCTTGAGAATTTGATAGTTTTAGTTAGAAATTTTTATTAGTTACTCATCTCTTTGTCTGTGTAGCTTGCTGTGCATACTTATATGTATGTGCATGTATGTGCATACATATATGTATGATTTTGAATTTAATGTTTCAGAAATTGCATATGATTTCAGCTATTTTGAATGTTAGGTTATTAGTTTTGGATTAAGTGTGTTTGCTGATTTCTTATATAGCATATTTAAGTTTTGTGATAAACTTAATCATTTGTGATTTAATTTACTTGATTGTTAGCTGATTCTAAATATACAATTATTTTATTTTACAACTGATGCATTTTGTACTTGGTTTATATGCATGTACCTCGTACCTACATTGTTTTAAATAAATGTAAATACAATCAATTTCCATCATGTACCAGATATGATTTATGTTTTAGATTTAATTAGTCCTCATTTTCTATGCAACAGTAGATAGCATCATGTCATACTTTACATTGGATGTTAATTAGTTTATTAAATTATTTAATTGTAAATATTTTTCCACCTTATCAATAATAATTATGTACATTTTTGGAAATCTCAATTGACAATCAGTTTTGTAAGATAAAATGCTAAATAAATATCCGAAAATCAGATATGTAAAATTTAAAAAAAAAAAAAAAAAAAAAAAAAATCAAGTGTTTTGTAGTGGTGTGCTTGTGAGGCAGCGGATCCGGTTCCGTTTGGGAGGTCTGGGCTGGTTCGCCCGGTTCTCTCGAACTCCTCTAGTACTGTGCAGGTGCCTAGGTAGCAGACCCGGTCGTGTTCAGGAGGTCTGGGCTAGTTCGCTCACACCTCCTGAGCGCGTCTTTATTTCATCTCATGTATCCCTACCATGTAAAAAGTTGTAACTAAATGTAAGATATAGTTCGAACCACGCCCCTTTTTACGTCACCCAGCCAATCAGCGAGCGGCCTCATATAAACATACGCAGGTGCGCTATCGTGGTCTCACAAGCTTTGTCTCCTCCCGTAGTAAACAGTGAGAAATTGGCATGTTTTGACACCAGATTCTTGAATGAAAATGTGCTAAACGTCTTAATTTTTCAGTTGGGATGCACTACCTTTCCTCTTTTTCTACATTGTATCCAATGTATACCTATCAATTATTGATTTAGAAGAGTTATGACGTTGACAACGTCGTTGTAGTAAAAACACTACCGCACACTGTCACTGGCATTTTGACAGTTTTACGTCTGAGACAATAACGTTTCTGTTGCCTCCATAAATACTTAATTTTTACATAAATTGTCCACGTGTACACAGAATCGTATTGCGGTTCTTATTTTCAACATCTCGTTATAGGAATATGGATTTTTATGTCTAGATTATCTTCCAAACATGTAGCGAGTGCATGTAGCTAGTGCTGCCCTCGATTCAATGATCGGTTCGAGGTACACTTTATAAAGACGAATTTCTAAAAGTTCTCATACTCGTAAAATAATATGACTGCTGTGAGTCATCATAAAGGGTACAGATGATACGAAAATGAACATAAAACAGCTTACTTGAGTGAAAGACTCTATAAAACGTCTTCAAATATGTGTGTCGTATCCGTACAGCCGTGTTAGCTGTCAAATTTCTTCATCGCCAACACACACGCACAAACCACTGTGATTTTCAAACACTGTGCGTGATTTGAGAAATATCCTTTCGTCCATGTCTTCATAACCAGTTCATAATTGATCCGACGTGTGAATTCTTGGTGGGTATGTTATTGTAACGATGATAATCCATTCGTTTCACAAATTTATCACTATTTGGCGACGCCATTTGCAAGAACCTTTAGCCTTTATCACACGCCGTAATTTGTCAACCGACCATAGCGTGATGCAATTAAGAGTAGCGGCTGGTAGTGGATGTTAAAAGATTGAAAACTAAATGCCCCAGCAAATCTTTATTATCAATGATTTCTGAAAATACTTCTGGTATGTTGTAGAACAGAGGTTACCGAATTTATCCCAAGTTAAAACTAAGAAGGTCAGCACAATTTTGATTCAACACTCTTGGGTAGAAAGTCGGCAATTTCTCTCTATTTACTACGGGCGATAGGAACATTTGTGAGACCCACGCCGCCCGACTCCGTATTGTCCTGTCGCCACATTACAGGAAGAGTAGCTCTTCACCTGCTGGTTCAACCACATCTACATCCAATCGTCGGACTCATAGAGTTGTACCCTCATTCGCTTTCATCACCAACTCCGAGACTCGGTCATTTCCCTCATCTGAGCAGTGACTCATAAATAGTAGCTGCGACTTCACCGTGAACATAGTCGCATGTCCAGGCGTTTTATATTCACTGGGGCAAAACATCACCTTCATCATATAACCCGGTTCTGCAGGCCGGACCATCCCCCTGGACGTGCGAATCCATTACAAGCCCTGTTCCCAATACGGTACCCTAAGTAAATATCACTGTGGCCTCAATAGTACGAAAACTATACATCAACAACATGTTCTCCGGATGACGAAGTGGGGGCTCTAGCCATATGGGGCAGTGTGGGGCGGTTCGCCCACACTGTCCATCCAACATGAAGAAGATACGGAGGTGGGTCCGGATGAAGAAGCCGGACACCGACAGAGATCCTTATCCCTTCGCGAGGAGCAAGAGCGGTAGCGCGGTCGGGGACCGGCACCGCCGACTTAGGAGGTCGCGTTTTCATTGCTGGGCACTCAGCTGGCCCCTAGACAACAAGCCAAAATTTATGGGTATACTATAAACAAATATTACTATATTTTGGGGTATGATTTTTGCAAATCTTACTATATTTATCAGTGCCATTCCTGAAGTCAACATGGCACACGCGTAGCAAATTACAGCCTGAGATCCCCCCTCCCCCTCCCCGAGGATTACACTGTATCTCATTCACAGGCCTAGGTTCTCAAAAATCCAGGGCCATTCTCACTAATTTTATACCCATTGTGACCATTCTTGTCTCACAATTTATAAATTTTTATTTTGTCACAATCCCCAAAGGACATTAACCATTCTCATTTCTCATAAATAATCAAGGGCGACTATCACATCTCAAAATAGGTATATTTCCTCCTCTATAAAGATTCCTAACTCTTTGTAACTATGAACATTTGGATTGACATTTTAAATTAATCAGTTATTTGGGTGTTTTTGTATAAATATCTTGGTTTTATAATTATATAATGTAAACATGGTTTATATTAAATTTGAGCAAAGTCTTGCAAATTATTTTACATCTGATCGTTAATCCACTAGTAAATACATTGATCAATTCTTAGGTCTGGTGCACATACTCACACAGCCAGCACATTCATTGCACCACACAAACTATCAAATTAAAGAATTACACAATCAACATGCAGGTTACAAGAGCCCAAGTGCATATGCAATCAACTATAAAGGCGGAAACGTTTAAATTTACAGTCATAATACACCCCCTCATTTAATAATTATTAGTCAGCCTCTTCCATCGGCGAAATACCCAGATGAGACGCTAGCAGTTGCACGCGGTGGGAGGTTCAACTTACACGTGTGCATGATAACCAAAATAGTTGCAAGAAGATGTGATAGGGAGTATAGTTTTTTCAGTTATCCATGATTGAGTACAGTAGGTGCAGCGACCACGTTTATCAACATTATGTGTGACATAGTTATATGAACGTAATGTACGTCATTCGTTCAAAACTTTACGCATTTTGGCTGAATTTCTTGCTGAATTCTGAGTTGAGTTCATAGCCTACAGACCTCGTGTGTATAGTCTTAACCAACCCAATCAGGGCTTGGTTATCATATATTTATCTATTGATTTTACCCTATACTGATAAATGCCTGTTCTGGAGCTAAATATTATTTCAATTATTTGCAGGGCACGGCTCACTGTTTAAGGCAAGAAGAGACAGATGGTGAGGATCCCTGGTCAGAATTTGGACATTTACATCGGGTCATTTTTAAAAGAGGCTAAATGGGCAAATGTTAACGGCATAGTTCAACAATATGAGCCTGATTCTCTAACTTCACTTCATCAAGGAATAGCTCGTTACTTAAAAGAAAATGACTATGAGCATAATATTGTAAGTAGTGACATTTTTTGCAACAAGCTGAGAAGTGCTAAGACAAAAAGATTAGAGCTGAAAAAGCCGGGAAAAGGAAATAAACCTAACCAAGCTGAACCTTTAACTCCAGAAGAAGTGGAAAGATTGTGGACATCTGGGGTCTTAAATGTGAATTCGAAAAACCCGACAACATTACAAAATACAATATGGTATTGGAATTCAAAATTATTGGGGTTCAGGGGAGCAGATGAACACCGCCAAATGGAATGGGGGATTTGACTTTGACTAAGGATGTGAACAATCAGCCATACCTACAATGGAATGAGCAAAAAACAAAGAGTTGCACAGGCGAGGCAACAAATATCCGTTCATTCCAGCCTAAAATATTTCCGCCACAAAATTCTCAATAATGTCCCATAGTTTGCTACAAAAACCTCTAAAAAGCCAGACCACAATATTTTCTCAATAAAGAATCACCCTTCTATTTGTCCATAAAATACAACACAAAAGAAAACGATGTCTGTTCAAAAAAGTGCAATGGGAGAAAAACAGCTAGGTATAATCTTTAAAAAAATGTGTAGTGAAGCGGGTATTAAAGGAAAAAACAAAAACAATCATAGCATCAGAAAAACAATGTGCACCGATAGACTACATAGTGGAGTAGTACCAAACCTCATTCAGCAGCTGTCAGGTCATAAAAACATCCAGTCCATAAATAACTATGCAATAGCCAGTGACAATCAACAGAGAGCCATGTGCAATATATTACAAGAACCCCAAAATACCATACTTCAACCGCCAGCCAACTCTTCCATGCCTAGAGCAATCCCATTCACATCGAATTCCAGTGGATCAACATCCATATCACGTTCAACATCAATTTCTTCCAATGCATTATATTTTTGGTGGATTATTCCATGCTTTTTTGTGTAATGTTACATTCTTTTTTTTTGTCAATGTAAGAGGTAATGATTAATGAAGTGAGATTCTTTTGATAATACTTGCTGTTCTAAAAGTCTTTATTTTGAAAGCCAACATTTTTTTAAAGTATGTGTTGTTCATATTTATGTATTAAATTAGGTATTTGTTCTTGATTTGTTCATTCATATATTGTTAGCAATTATTTTGGGGATTATTTCTAATTTTAATTATTTATTAATGTTATGATTTATATTATGTATTTATTTATTAATATTTTTTATTTATTAAGTCACAATGTACCCCTTTAAATAGCCATTTACAAAATCGTTGTCTTTGTTGCTAACAAAGCAAATGTTTACTTAGCAACCAACACTCAGCTGTAAAGTTTAAGTTCAAGAAATTATTTATTATTAGCATTTCACCTTCACTTTACTAACAACCAAGTTGATAATGCCAACCCTCCTAAGAAGCAAAGAAGAATTCTACCACTTTTCGATTCAGACTCAGATGAAAATTAACATTCATATACTAAGTATCTCAATAGTTCTAACAATAACAGTGTCATAAGTATTAAAAGTGTATCCACAAATTGGACTGTATGTTTGCTAGTATGCCATGGAAACTCTTTCAGTCTTTGTTTTTATTGATATAAAATCATGCTAAATAATCACTAAACCATGTATCTGTTTGCTATTTTATGTCCTCACATGACACAAAACACAAGCTCAAAATTATTTATCCTTTCAATCTATGTGTTAATAATATAATTTCTATTTCACAGCTAAATTTTATACACGAAACACGAACGAATATAGCATTAAGCACGCACGCTATTTATAGTAACAAGCCAAGATCAATTCTGGGAAAAACAGGTGCGCTAAGCAGGGTAGAACGATCAATCCGGGCTCCATAGTAAATTGAGAGAAATTGTGAGTTTCAACACCAGCGTTTTGAATGAAACTGCGCAGAAGTTCTTACTTTTTTAGTTGAGATGCACCACCTCACCTCTTTTCTACAACATATCCAAAGTAAATAATCCGAGCAAACATGATCGTCATAGTCACATTATGATACTGAATCCATAGACTTTTCTACTATCGTGTGTTATATATTGCATCGATTCATATGAAAATAAACAATTTTGAATGTAGTTTCTTATTCTCTATATATGAAAACATAATAATAAGTAATTATTGTTGTAATAACCTGCAAAAACAGTCAAGAGTATTCCTGCCGAATTTCACCTGTCAAATTTACAGATGCACGAAATAAATGCTCAAAATAAACTATTAAATTTGAAGAATTACATAGACTTATATATATATGAAAAGAATCGCATATTACTACAGAGTATTTCCACCAAAATTATATATTAATACAACAACTTATAACTGATATATGATCCAATTTCTGTATGGTGTTTTTTATTTTGTCAGCAGCTACTGCGAGTCGGAGTGCATTTTGGAACGTTTTTCAGTGATGCTCGGGATTTGCTAACCCTTCACTTGTTTCGCCATTTTACAAATAGGAGGAAGGAATATAACTATTAAAATACATACCATTCGAAAGAGAATGAAATTCTGAATAAGAAACTATTTGTTATTATTTTCTTACCACACCATGTTTTATATTAATTAGGGAGTTTTCATTGTTGCATGCCTCAAGACCAGGACAACCCCTCCACGACCTTGCATCATTCTCTGGACTATGTCCCCCGGACATGAATAGATATATGCTAATCCAGAATAGATATATGCTAATCCAGATCTTCATAAAAATTTCCATTCCAAATCATGCCATCAAAACTTTGGTATAGACATTTTCATAAACTTTACTACGGCAATGCTATCAATGGCGCCAATGTTTGTCCTACCCAGGCCACGTGTGCTGAATTTAATGAATATTCATGAGTTGTGATGTCTTGCGTGCAGAATGCTATTTAACAATGAAAGATATCCGAGCTACTGTATTATATGGGTCAACTCTAAAGTACATTTACATTGGAAGTTGATAGATCTACGTCGATCTAGATCTAACTTGTTCTAAACACGTTCATCCATCTTCGATTTGACAGCATAAAACGTCAAAAATATACTCTAGAACTATTGATTTAAAACAAGGGCAAAGTTTAATTTAGTGCAATTACTTGCGACCTAGATTTTTATAATCAGCTAAAATGTTACAATTTGAGAGAAGTTAAGTTTAATTGCGTAGGAGGGGATTTTAACAATCAATGCCATGAAATAAACAGCCATGTTTATGTTTTTGTTCGCGGTGCATGTTGTGTATTCATGCCCGTTTTGAAACTTGGCTTATTTATGATTATCTGTTCATCAAATGCATTATATATTAAAAACATCGCGTATTTGTGACATGGGTTGATAAATAAAGAACGCAGTCCCTCCCCATATGACTGTTGTGTATCGTACTCATCTGCAAGTGCATCAGACTTGCCTAAAGGCTCGACTGATATGCCCGCAGATTCGTCCGATACACAACAGTCATATGGGGAGGGAACCACGTTCTCTCTATGTACGATATCTGGCTGGACGTAGCATTGTCAAATCGAAAGAGAATAACATCAAATATTTGAAAACTATGATAAGTGTAGTGTCGGACCTTATATTTGTGGTTTGAAGACCTAGTTGTTAGAGGGATCACGTACACACAATAAACACTACATCTGGCAATGAGGATTAAACGAACCACAAGGGATACATGTATAGACTTGTCAAATGCAGAAATAGTGGTGAAAGTCATTCAGAAAAACCCAGGGATTGACGATCTTTATCTGGGATATTTTCTACCACCAATAGCGTCTTCCGTGAATTTAGGTGCGTTTTCAAGAAAAACTTCTGGGCTGGTAGGTGTTTTTTGACATGCATACACAGTGTATTTCCATAAATTGTCAACAGCACAATGCATTATAATGAATTAATACGAACTCAGTGAATGAAAAGTTGCAATGGCAAGTTTGAAGTTTGAACCTTTTCAATGGTGACGGTATGAAACCTATCTTGAAAGGTTGCAACAGCATTTTATATCACTTGAGATCGATGGAAATGAGGCTGCCAACGTTAGAAAGCAAAAAAGTGTCTTGCTGTCAAGCATTAATAGCGCTCATTGTAAGAAGTTGAAAGATTTGTGTCATTCTACTGCCCCTTCAAAGTTTACATACACGCAGTTGACAGGACATCTGAAACAGCAATATGCCAAAGTAACCATTGCAGCTAAGTTCCATCATATGGAGCAACAACCTGGTCAGTCAGTGTAAGATTTTGCCAGCGAGTTATAAAAAGTAGCTGCTAAATGTGAGTTTGATGGCGCTTCTCTTGATACCTGTTTACGAATACAACTGGTCCATGGAATACGAGCAGAATCATTAAAACAGAAGTTATTTACACAACAGATCGCATTCAATCGAGCTTTGAAACAGGCCATTGCGTATGAAGTTGCAATGAAGAGTGTGAAAGATATGGGTGGAGCCTCCAGCGTAAAAAAGTTAGGTACAGTACTGACTGCGAAGAGAGACCCCGAAATTTCCGTAAATTCGCCTTCTTAAAATTCCATTCGGATCTATTTGATATTTTCGTTTTTCTACTATAAATTCGGCTACCAAAAAATTGATCAAGTGACAAATTCGGAAAATACAGTCTTTACCTTTGAAATTCGGATAGTTCTGCTTCCACTTCTCAAAATTCTCTTAATTCCATTTTGTAACCGAATTTCCCGAAGAATATTGACTTTTCTTATATTTCTAATTCGGTAAATTCTGATAATTCGGTAAATTTGAAATCGAGCGTAACATGCATGCATTGCATGTAACAGAGTTTGTTTTATTATGGATTTTTACTTGAAATGCGAAGAAAACCCCTTCGGCAGTTCCATTGCGGTCTTTTCGTTACAATTCATGCTTGTGCACTAGTACAATACAAATAAGCAACTGATGATGGATTGTTTTGCAAAGTATGGAGATGGATTTTATTACCCTGCCCAAAATATATCTGAAAATGCACTGACACTTACAGTAGTATTTACTAAGGATAATGTGGAAGCTAAAGTTTTTGCCAAAGAACATCTTAGACCTGGATATTCTACCATCGCTGACCCAATGCATGGGATGGAAAAAAGATTGTTACAGAAATTTCATGATAGATTCTGTGACAAAGTCTGCAGCACCAGCAAACCATCTCTACGTTGGAATGATTGATGGAGGTCGAGTGTGAGTAAATTTGTTTTGTCTTATCTTTGATATTAAAAGATTAGGTAATAACTTTGATTTTAAAAGATTAGGTAATAACTTTATTTTATTAGAGTTTTTAATATAACAGTACTAAAATCCTGGTCCATAATTGGCATGAACGCAAATTCCAGAATGTGTGTACAGACAGTTATCATTCAAACATCGTAGAAATTGCTATGAAGTCTACTTTGCTGTAACTATGTAATACAGTTTATTTCAAACATACCAATGAAACAATTATTTTTTAGAGCAGTGTTTGGCAAAGATTTGGCTTTAACCAAAAAACAGCTCAAACAGTTTAAACAGAACGAGGCTAGCACCACAGCACCACCACCACCACTTCTTCCTCCACCACCACCACTGCCACAAGTGCCAAGGCAATGCCAACAGCAGGTACGTCCACCACATCCAAACCTATCGATAGAAAAGCCACCATCCCTCCTGCCACAGCCACATCCAAAGCCGCTACGCCCACCACAAACACCACATCCAAACCGAGAAAAGCCACCATCCCTACTGCCACAGCCACAACCAAAGCCGTGAGAAAAGCAAAAGAGAAAACTCGCAAGGAACCAGATATTTAACAAATTGATAGATGATACATGATAACATGTGTTATGACAGACATTTCATAATAGTAATAAACTTTCCTGTCATTTGCATGTAGTTCGCCTATAGCAAAACAAATATTATTTATGATAACTATATAACCATGGTTTTATTTATTTTAATTTCATCTCTTAAAAAAGTCGGGAGTCTTAATATAAAACCAGAAAAGCGGTCGTTCTTGACTTAGCCAGCCTATCCAAGAGAAATAATTTCATAGCTTGTACACTTACTTTCTTGGCAACTATAAACTATAATATAAATATTTATATATTACTCAGTATGGCGTCTTTAGAAGGTAATTTATGTATGAATTATGTATGAATCAAATACATGTTGTACATGTGCAGCTTTATTCATTCAAGAATTCGTGAATTATGCTGTAGTTTAATTAGCCATTGGACTTCTGCTAATTAAAAAAATATTCTAAAATCCTGGACCTGGGTCCATGACACGAATGTCCAGTCTACTTTGCTGTAACTGACATAATTTGCGGATGATTTATCTTTTATGCTTAGTCTAATGGTTTAATTTCAGAAATAATTGATTCAATTGATGCTGGGAAGTTCGTGTGTGTTGATATAGATGGTAGGTTAGAGAGAATGGAGCAAAAAGTAGATAGGATGGAGAAAAAAGTTGATAAAATGTAGCAGACACAAAACCAAATATTATCGATTGTGTTGTCTATCCAACAACAAATGCAACAGAGCACAATTACCAATTTAATTGGTAAATCTAATGATGTATGCACTGCCATGCCCATGGATACTGATGTCAGTGATGTTCCGGTTGATATTACTGCTCAAAATATTACTGGTCGTGATGTTCCTGTTGTTACATGTACTGCTGGTGCTCAAAATGTTTCTGACAGATTAGATGATATGGACTTTAGTTTAGTGACATTTCGTCTTTCACAAATTCATTTGTCAATACCATGCCAGCTCCACCATTCGACTTGCCACCTGCACCTGCTACATCGTTAGTAAATCCCTACAGCCGTCCTCAACCAATAACCACATCTAATGATAATTTTCAACTTCAACCCCCTTATTTTTCCATCACGACAAGAAGCTAACTGAGGAAAGACTTGAGGTCCTTAGAGAATCTGGGGGGTCCGAACTCCATTCACATGTCCTAGCAGAAAGTCTGCATGGCATAGTAGCTGAATGTGCACTAAAGTGTGGTGCAACAAAGAGGTTAAGAAAGACAAGGAAAAAGCGAAGTGGAAAACATCTGTGGGATCCTAGACTCACTGTACTTGCTCAGTCATCCAAGGACCTTCATCATCAGCTGAAACATGCAGATGAAGAACAACATCCTGAGATCAAGAAGAAGCTAAGAAAAGCCAAGCAGAGATTAAGATCATCCCAAAGACAACTAGCGGCTGAGAACAGAAGAAGAGTGTATGAGGAGATAACAGCAGCACACATCTTTGACAAAGACCTCTTCTATAAGCTAGTCAACAAGCACATATGTACACAGCCTACTGCAAAGCCCCTCATCAACTTCAGTGTCCCAGCACCCACTCAGATTGAAGGCTGGGCAAACTACTTTGAGAAGCTAGCCACCCCAGCTGACATGCCACACTACAATAGCGAATATCTCGAGTCTGCAAAACTCAAACTCAACCTCATGATGCTACAGCATGAGAAAGAAACTATGGAGATCACACAATCCACTGTAGAAAAACATGTGAAGAAGCTGAAGAAAGCCAAGGCAGCTGACCTTTACGGACTCACAGCTGAGTACCTCCAATATGCCTCTCCCTCCATCAGCCTATCACTAAGCTTGTCAACGATGCCTTCAATCGACAGGAAACACCCTCCATAATGAAGCCTGGAGTGGTCACTCCAGTAAATAAAAAAGGGAAGCCATTGCATGACCCAGATGGCCACACGAGGATATCAGTAACACCCCTGCTTGGAAAAGTTGTAGAAAAGGAACAGCTTAGCCAAACCAAGACAAACCTGGCACAAAAGCATAGCAAATTCCAATTCGGCTTCACAGATGGATGCTCATCCACCACATGTGCATTCGTAATAACAGAAGCTATAGCTGAAGCTGCTAATACTAGGAGCCCCCTCCACATCGTCTTCCTTGATGCCAAGAAGGCCTTTGATGTTGTCTGCCATCCTGCCCTCCTAACTACACTCCATCAGCAAGGTCTCCAAGGACCCTCTTGGGGCCTATATGTAGACATGTATACGGAGGTTACCTCGAGAGTCAAGCATGAAGGGCAGCTGTCAAGAGAAGTAGTGGAAAGGCAAGGCATCTGACAGGGAGCTGACACATCCAGAGGCATTTGTGCAAAAGAGGAAATGTCTACTTCAGAGTCAGATGACAAACCTGCCTGTAACTAAGACAAGGCATCGATGGAGCACTGAGTAAGTGAAAATCAGTTAATTTAAATTTGAAAACATGACGTGACAAGTTTACGGTACAAACTCTTATTATAATATCACTCAATTCATGTCAGTACTGTATCATCACATGTAAGGATTCAAAATTTAAAAAAAAATCATTACCACTTGTTCCAAGTGTTTTGGAACATGTATAATGTTTTCAACCTTAACAGTATGATATGCAATGTTTGAACACTTATTCCAGAATAATTCAAGAGTGCCTAGGCATATGGGCGAGAAGTCCAACAGCATATAGACAGCTGCGAAACAGTGGACTGCTTTTGCTGCCTTCTCCAAGTATACTGACAAAATATAAAAATTCAATCAACCAGTCACCGGGTATACAAGCAGCAATGCTTGACTGGATGAAGAAAGAAGCTGAACGATGTGCAGTTCCAAATCATGGTTATTGGGGAGGTCTATTATTTGATGAATGCAGTTTGCAGGTTTGTTGACATTATTAGTCATTTATAAAATTTATAGTTCAACTCATCTTTGACGATGTTTCATTATTCTTAACCTATAAGAGTGTTCAGAACCAGTAATTATTATTCACAGATAATTGATTTTACTAGGTATCTCATATTTGTTCGGTATCGCATACAAATATAACTAATAATAAATATAGTTATTTCAAATGAATTATATAACTTATACACCATGACCCATGGAGATTAGTGGATGGAGCACACACTTACTGTATTACCATTTCATATATATATATTCCACTTTATACTTTCCACTTTGTTATATAAGATAGATGAATTCTTTCAGGATGACATTCAACTGACCACAAAATGTCCCGATACTGAAATGCATGGATTTGTAGATCTTGGACCAGCAAATTCACTGCACAACCTTCGGGTTGGAGGTAAGGATTTGTGTTATACACACAAATAGAGTGCCTGTAGCATTTATCAATAGCATCTAATGATTTATTAAGGCATTGATATTTGGAGTGGCTAATCAGTTTAAATGCACAGGGATGTAACATTCTGTTATTACAAGTAATTTACTACAAATTTAGAAATTATCTCATTTCTACCAAACCTTATTAGAAAGGCTTGAATGACACATTTCAGAATATGCAATGTACAGTGAAATTTATTTTAACCTATATTTATGATATACAAGTTGTTTTATATAACCACAATACATTCTCATATTTTTGATCACCTTTGGATATTTTTGGCTCTGAGGAGAAACTTCATGTTTGTTTGAAAGCTCTCATCAAAAAGTAATAAATTTGAAAATTTTAAATCTTTGGCAAATACATCACCTTCTTTCTTTTTGCAGCATTTAAGACGGCACACCAAACAAATTAAGAATAATGAGAGGAAATGCTGCAGTTCAAACAATGAATTTGGCTTACTTCAATGTACAGTCAGAAACATTTTCTGTACACATTTCAATTTGAGCTTAAATTAATTGCAGGCAAAGTGGAATTGGCAAGTCATGCCTCTCCAATTCTTTTTCATTAGAGACACTGGTTTCCGGTGGCCAGTTTGCTACTTCCTCACCCGTGATTGTGTGGCTTCAGAACTGTACCAGTTATTCTGGGATGTTGTACAACACCTGAAGGAATATGGATTTCATGTAAGTATTGAATAGTATGGAAAGTAAAATCTATTTTAATTTTGCAATTGATTGTTAAATGGAACTCAATGTGTAGCCATTTTTAACATGTCTTGGTATTGTTCCTTAGTCTACTGATTCAGGTCTGTAAATAAGTATGAATACTTGCTGATGAATGTTGACCATTTGCTTTCAGCAGGAATAAAATTATCTATTCCTTGTTTCAGGTATACTATGGTTCAATGGATGGGGCAACTAGCAACAGATCATTCGTCAATATGCATTTCACAAATCCAGAGGGTTCTGGCTATTTGACTCACAACCCGTTTGATGTACAACACAAAGTTGCTTTTATCATGGATCCCAGTGTGAGTATATTTATTTATATATAAATTGTAGGCAGGTAAAAATAAACATTTATTGACTGTACAATTTTGTGCTAACAGCAGGATGACAACTTTTATAATAAAATCCTTTTTAGTTGAGCACTTTAATTTGGACTGTTTGCAACTTTGGTACATTTACAATGTACATTAGGAAAATAATTCAGGAACCAAACAAAATTAAGTTCTATATACATGCATGTTATTTATTATTGTGTATTTATGTAAAGAACAGATCTGTAGCATATGTCATGCACTGTCACAAATTTAGTCTAATTATTTGAAATACATCAAAATGTACGGTTTTTCCTAAATAATTTTCGCAAGTTGTAGGCATCGTTTAACACAGTGCCTTCTAAACATATTAATGATTTAAAACTGGAATAGATTCACAACTTTTTCAAGTTTGTTTCCACATGACATACAATGAAATAAAGTCAGAGTGTACAACTTACATAAATTTAATATAATCTACATCTTACATCTTTTTTAAAATAGTTTTTGGCAAATTCTTTTTCTTAGCATGCATTCAAGAAACTGCGAAATTCCCTTCTCTCCTCAAATGGGGAAAAGAAGACAATCAAACTATCGGGACATGCTGTACTCTGGAGCCATTGGAGGTCAGCCTTTGACTGGGACCAGGAATCGCATGCCATAAAAGTACACCCAAAACTTACGCCAGAACACATCAACCCAGATGAGAGGGACAAAATGAAAAACAAGCTAGCTAATGACATGCTAGATGATCGCATGTTACATTTGTTGAAAGTAAGTTGCTATTCCAGTAACATACTTTGTGAATTTCATGGTAGAAATTGGCCTTGGCTACAAATTTTCCCTCACAAGTTTCTCTGCTGGGGGATATAACTTATTGAAAATTTATAAACTCCCGCTAATGCTTTCTTATGATTAGTATTTTTTACATCCTTACCCAAAGGCTTGGTTGTTGGGGAAGGGTTGGGGATGCAATGAATGATGTTCACATTAATCTCCAGGTATAGGATATAATCATCAATGTGGCAATTTTGTACATTATATAGGTACTTTAAAAATACTTACACTAACTGAAGACTCCCTAATTTTTACAGGTCTACAAAAAAGCATCTGCTCGTACGGATCTCGATTCAACTATAAAGTTGCTGGAGGTGACTTCTATAATGTTGAAAAACTTTGTAATTGATCATCGCAGCCTTCGGGATCTGGACGACACCAGACTGAAGGAGAACAATGACTGTCTTAATTTCTTCAAGGAGTGGTACAATACACCTGGCAGGAATAGACAAAATTTCATTACACGCGAGTGTTATGTAGATATTATCAGCATGCTTGTTGGATTCCACAGTTTATGTCGTATCAAGTTTGAACAACAACCACTTTCATATGTTACACCATTTAGAGTCAACACTGATCCCGTGGAAAACTTTTTTGGCAGTCAAAGGGGTCATAAATGGTGCGAACAACAATCCCACAGCCTTTAATGTATGCAAAGGGCATTAATACTATTCAAATTAGTCGCAAACTTGTCAGTTTGAAGTCTAATGCTGGAGGATTGACTGCAACTAGTGGTGCTTTACCATACAAATCTCATGTAAATAAGAGTTTTCGTTCACTGCGTGTGTAGTGAAAAACACACTAGACACCTCTATATAGAGATGTACACTCGAAGCAGCATTCATTTTGAGAAAAGACATGTGTTATTTAGTTCATTGGAAAGGTCGTGGAATAGGGTCTTATCTAAACATAATCTTTATGCAAATTAGCTTATTTGTATACATCTAATTTGCATAAATGTTATGATTTTGGCGTTTTTCTTAGCTCATGGCACATGCCATAATTGGCTGGGTGATATCATTAATGTATTTAAATATAATCAGAATATGTATATCACATGTCAGCATAATAAATGATTATTTCACTTGACTTGGCATAGCCTTAAATTTTCTGCAAATGTTGATGTTGCAGATAATTGGGACCACAATGAAGCTACAGTAGACGGCAAAAGAAAAAAATCATTCTATGACAAGTATTTTCATGGCACCTAAACATGGCACATACACTTTACCAAGGATTCCAAAAGCTCGTAATTATGTATTTGATGTAAATTATGTACCAAGTGGTAGTCTATCTGCACTCTCTGGCTATGATAGACCTAATGAAAGGCCACAACAAATCATTGTTCCACGTCCATCACGTGCAGAAGCTGGTGCACTGGTAGAATATGATGATCTTCATAGAGCAGTTTTACGAGAGCTTATTTATGGTTCATGCAGATCTGATGTTTTGATACGAAACACTAATATACCTCTGTGGATGCTCAGAGTCCAAGAAGTAGGAAAGGAGCTTGGTTTTCAACACATACTTTTATTTTTTGACATGGGACTCTTGACAAAAGCCTTAGAAATTCAATAGGCAAATCCGGATTCATTATCAGGTGTAATATTTTGTGATGGTGGGATGCATTTGCAGGATTGAAAAATATTCTTATTGACTCTAATGTGTTTGCAGCTGGTACTGTGCAACAGATAATGAAGGGCAAAGACTTCGATAGTGCATTTGAGTCTTGCAAAATTTTGGAAGAAGTCCAGCTCAAGCGCATTTTCATCCAGTTTAGTGTGTGGTGTAAAGAAAAGTCTATTGACTTAAACCAGCTCAATACAGAGATTGAAGGTCTTTGTGACAGCTATCAATGAGTACATTGTGAACATGTTACATAGTGCCCCCATGGCATGTTCTAGAATAAAAGGTTAGTTACAAAATGGATGCTGTGTTATTATGTTATTGTTATTGTGTTATTATGTTTTCTGTGACATGGTGACAGAAGTGGGATATTTCTCAATAAGTATAGTGTGAACATGGATCACTTTCGCCCACCAGCGAGGCTGTCATTTGAAGATGATGTGACAGGAAATTGGAAGAGCTGTATTTGGACGCAAAAAGATGCTTCTGAAAAGAGTGACAAAGTGAAAATAGATATGCTGTGAGCTATGGGACCAGAAGGTGTTGAGAGATACAATAACTTTAATTGGCCAGCCGGCCAAGCTGAAAATAAGAACAAATATGAACATGTAATGGAAAAATTCATCCAGGAGCTGAGTGGAGACAAGCGAATTGTGTTCAATAGATTCAAATTCTGGGGATTTCAGAGGGCTGAACAGCAACCCTTTGACGATTACCTAACACAACTTAGGACTCTAGCTAAACAGTGTGAATTCCAAGAGCTAAACAACATGATAAGGGACAAAATAGTGTTCTCATTTATAGTAAAGTAACAGATGATAAGTAAATGATAGGGTGAATGATTGGGTGTGGGATGGAAGCAGAGATGATTGGTGTAGGAAAATCGGTGCATGTCTGATGAAGATATGTCTCTCAAAGCAAGGAGTGGTGGACTTCTTGATATGATATGATATTTTGGTATAGGGATAGATTAACATTTAAATTGGCATTGATATTTGGTGTATGAGATTCAATACTTTTGGAACTAATATTTTGAAATTTGAGTTTGAGAAGGATACTGATGGTATTGAAACATGTTATAGAGTAAATAAAAGTATATAAAAAATTTAGAACAACATTAATTTAATTTAGACCGCATTAGAGCAGCAAAAATAGAAGAAAGAATAAAAGAAAATGAGACCACATGCTGCATACCATATTTCACGAGTCTTATAGAAGAATTACTAGACGTAGATGTTTTACCTAAGATTGTCAAACTTCACCGACCTACAAATTTTGGGAGGATTTTCTGTTTAATGGCCGCTTTAGTTTTCGGCCGTTTACTGTATATAACATTCCTTATTATCAGAAATTACGTCATAGTAAAGTGAATTCGTCATAAATAGTATCACACTTGCTCTATACGCCATAATTAACAACAATTTTGCTTTCACTTAATTTTTACAACGAGAATTCTGAAGGTAACTGGGGAAAGTTAAGAATTGCTGTATATACTAAAATACACCGTAAGATTTAGGGCTACAAAAATGGTCTTGAAGTACCAAATCTATTTCAATTTCATTCAATTTTTTGGTGATGTTTGCCTGAACTGCTACTCCCACGTTGATTTGACCTTGACTTAGCCTGCACATATACACTCGACGCGTGTAGGAGGGGGCCTAAAATCGTCACTTAAATCAAATATAAAATTTATGTGGTGACAGTTTTCGGCCATTTAAAATATCTTAATAAAGGAAGCATTACTTATCACTGAAAAACTAAAATTTGTATGCTTAGTAATGAAAAAGTAATTTAAAACCGCTTCTTGGCTACTTTAGTGAACATTGATTAGGGAACACCATGCAATAGATCTACATATTGAAAAGTGTCACCTAGATCCTATATGTGACAAACCAGGAAAAGAGACTACTTCCTGGGCACAATTCTGGAACTAGACCTAGATATGTAAATTGTAAATTTGATGATTGATGTAATTTGATTCTAGTATAAGGGCATATTGACACCTAGAGTTTTTACGTAAGTTTTAAAAAGTCACATAAAACTACATGGTCAAAATATTTATAAACATTTCTAACAATTAACTATTGATACTATTGAAGTACATTCAGCATTCAATGCAATAGACTAACAGTGAATGCAAAGTGTTTGAGGGAGCTGCCGCAGTACAGAGGTGTTAAGATCGAGTAAGCCCTTCATTTGAATTGCATGTAGAGTGCTGTACATAAACTTTGAATTTTAATGAGCCCTAATGTAAACAAAGTGGCCCAGGATATGGAATCAAACCATGACATCATTCGCACTCTTACGGATTAAATCATTATTTCTTTGCTTGCATTAAAATGAATTTTGTGCTACAATCAAGCCTTTAAGTTTCATTTTTAAGAAGCCATATTTCATTTTAACATTATATAAAATAAATAATTGCAGTTTCCCCATTCCTCCTCGTAGAGCAGAACTTAAGGCAGGCAACAATAGTGGATAGATCTGGATGTTGAGGTAAGAGGGTACAGTCCAAATCAACTGGATTGACAAAGAGCAAAA
>CM032659.1:1907655-1917655 GCA_019095985.1 Streblospio benedicti | reverse complement strand
CAAGAAGAATGTTCACCAGTCCAAGAAATTTGTGATTTAATGGGTACACTTATGGATGATACATCAGAGGCATTTTCCACCAAATATATGAAAACAAAAATTGAAGAATTTGGACCAGATATTGTAACTGGCACCTCAAAGGGTAAGCCAAGTGTTGTTACTTTTTAGAACCAATGTTGACAGTTTATTAAATGAATTTTTTCCAAAAAAAACCCTTGAAAAAAATCCCAAAATTTTTTTCCCTTTTTTCCCCCGGGAAAAAAAATTTTTCCCCCTTTAAAAAACCCCCCCCTTTTTAAAAAGGGGGGGGGGAAAAATTCCTTTCCCCAGGGGAAAAAAAAAATTTCCTTTTTAAATTTTTTTGTTTTTAAAAGTTTTTTTTTTTTTTTTTTTTGGGGGTTTTTTTTTTTTTAAAAAAATTTAAAAAAATTTTTTTTTTTAATTTTTTTTTTTTTAAAATTTTAAAAAAGGGAATATAAATTTGGGGGTTTTAAAAAATTTTTTTTAAAATTTTTTATTTTTTTTTTTGGGGGGGGGAAAAAAAAAAAAAACCCCTTTTTTAAAAAACCCTTTTTTAAAATTTTTTAAAAATTTTTTTTCCCCGGGCCCCTTTTTTTTGAAAATTTTTTTTTGGGGAAAAAACCCAAAATTTTTTTTTTTTTTAAAAAATTTAATGAAAAAAAAAAAAATTTTTAATTTTGGTTTTTTTTTTGGGGTTTTTTTTTTTTTTTTAAAAATTTTTTTTGGGGGAAAAAAAAATTTTTTTTTTTAAAAATTTAAAAAAAAAAAAAAACCCCCTTTTTAAAAAAAAAATTTTAAAAAATTTTTTTAAAAAAAAAACCCCCCCCCTTTTTTTTTTTTTTCCCCCTTTGAAAAAATTTTTTTTGGAAAAAAAAGGGGGGAAAAAAAAACCCTTAAAAAAAAACCCCCCAAAAAAAATTTTTTTTTTTTTTTTTTTTTTTAAAAAAAAATTTTTCCTTTTTTTTTTTGGGGGGTTTTTTTTAAAAAACCCCCAAAAACCCCTTTTTTTTTTTTTAAAAAAAAAAAGGGTTTTTTTTTTTTTAAAAAAAAAAACCCCCAAAACCCCTTTTTTTTGGGTTTTTTAAATTTTAACAAAAAAAAATTTAAAAAATTTTTAATTTTTTAACTTTTTTTCCCCCCCCCCCCCCCCCCAAAAAAAAAATTTTTTTTAAAAAATTTTTTTTTTTTTTTTTGGGAAAAAAGGGGGGGGGAAAAAAAAAAACCTTTTTAAAACCCCCCTTTGATTTTATTTTTTTTTAAAAAAAATTGGTTTTTTTTTTTTTTTAAAAAAAAAATTTTTTTAAAAAAATTTAAGGGGGAAAAGGAAAATAAAAAAAAAAAATTTTTTTGGAAAAAAATTTTTTTTTTTGGGGTTTTTTGGGGGGGTTTTAAAACCCTTTAAAAAAAAAAGGGTTTTTTTTTTAAAAAAAAAAAAAAAAGGGAAAAAAAAAAAAATTTAAAAAATTTTTTTTTTTTCCCGGGCCCAAAAGAGGTCCATATCGTCAATATGATTCAAATTACTTCCCAAAACAGGCGGTCCGTCCCAAAGATTGCATGCCCGTAAAGGGAAACAGGAGACTATGCGCAGTGAAAACGATCCCCTCTTTGGGGGGGGAAAACACAGGTGGGGCAAAATTTCAGAAAAATTTTGGGCCTTTCCCTGTTTTTTCTGACCCAAAAAAAAGATGTTGGCACAAAAAGTTTTCAAAACTGGGGTTTATGTTGGCTACTTTTGCAAAAAAAAAACCTACAAAAATAAAAGTTAAAATATATCCAATATATCCCGAAAAAAAGTAAAAAAGTAGAAACAAAGTTTCCAAAAGTTTTGGGTTGGGTTGAGAGGAAGAAACGTTTTTGTATATACTTTTAAGAATACTATAAAAGAATGAATGTCATGTATTAATTAAATGTCCCCTTTATATAAAAATTAAAATGGTTTTTCAATTATCCAAATTTTCTTTTTTTAAACATAAGTGATGATGGGGAAAATATGTTATCTCCTAAGCAATAAAGAAAATGTATATGCTCTTGTCAGAGCCTGTTTTGACTTGCTACATGGAGGAAATTTTACTTGTGATTTTAATATGTCTGTACATATGATTGAGACTTTAATAAACTAAAAAAAACTAGTCAAACAAAAAATTAGTTGAAGATGAAAGGCCAAACACTTTTAAAAGACAACAAGCCGGTGTGTTTGATGAATAGTATACTTAAACATTCTTGCAAAAAGATTGCCTTTTTTTTGGTAATCCCGCAAAAAGGGACATCATTCTAAAAAAAGGTCAGGGCCATTCTGAAAAACAGATGTATTTAAAAAAAGTATTCTGCCCAATTTTCAAATACAGAGATGGTTACGTGGGCTCATGAGGTGTTGGGGAGAATTGAGTATGGGAAGTGATCTTCATGCTGAAGATATTGTTTAACCAAAAAAACTTTGCATGAATTTTAGTAATTTTAAAAACATAATAAGATTTTCTCAACCAAACAAGGCTGCTAAGACATCTACATCGGGGAACCATCAGATACACAAAAAAAAAGATGCTTTTTTTTTAAAATGGGGGGATCATTTGCTTGAGGGAAACCCAAAAAGAATGTTTTCCCGGGCCAAAGAAATTTTTGATTTTAAAAAAATTTTTTGGATGATAAATCAAAAAATTTTTCCCCCAAAAAATGAAAACAAAACTTGAAAATTTGGACCCAAAAATATTGTAACTGGCACCTCAAAATTAAAAACCAAAATTTTTACTTTTTTGAACCAATGGACAGTTTTTTTAAATGAATTTCATTGGAACCCCCGCGATCAAAAACCCGGGGAAATCAAAGAAAATTAGACTTATTAGTTCTGTAGCAAAAAAGATTGAAATTATAAAAAATTTTGAAAAAGATGGACCCAAATTTTTCCCAAATAGGGAAAGAAATTCCCCCGCCAGACACGGGCCCTGTCTTTTTAAAACCCTTTGGGAAAACTTTTACAAATTGATAAGTTCCAGTATTTCTGGAAATAGCCTTTAATGGGTCATTCAAAGTTCAGGCTGCATCCCAAATCTGGTGTCTTACCCTCTTCAACTTCCCGGGCTTGCTTTAAAAAATCCATCACCATTCTGGCCCAAGATTTTTGGGTTTTTTAATCTTAATTTTTTCTCATATGTTGAAGTACAAGCATATGAAAAATGTGCTGAAATTTTCATGGCACAGATTTGCCAATCCTTGCTTGGGGCAATTTGGGTTTAGCATGTAGCTGATAACGTTGATCACAACATACGCATATTAGATGGGTTGATACTTTCTGCTGGAATGTGAGAATTATTGCAACAGTAACTCCAAGTGAGAAGATATGCATCAATGTGCCGAAAAGTCAGTTACATTAAATGACATTCTGTCCATTGCACTTATTCCAATAAAGCATTATCAACCACTTTCAGATCAAATTAAACATTTCGTGTTCAAGGTACTTCCAATCATAGAAGTCACGAATCCTTCAGCAGAGTTGGACTTTGTGTGAAGGTATCGCACCCGTTACAATCAAAAGAGCTTACCATGTGGTCAGGTTATATGCAAATGCTTCAAAAAGGATCATATCCCGTCAATCTGAAATTATTTAATCTTTTGAACCCAAGTGACTTCACATGCATATATTCTACTATGTATTTTGCTAACCAACAAGCCAGAAGAGATGATCATCATACATTAATCTAACATTCAGACCAGCCACTTTGGTGGGAAATCATTTACAATTCTCCATAGAGAGCCACAAACAAGTCAACTCAAAAAGCTCAAAACTGATGCTAGGAGGATTTCGTATGTAGAAATGAGTTTTTCATGTGCTGTTGGAAATCTTATGGCTGGTCTTGTCTGAAACTTTTGTGGAGACATTTCATTTTGATTATTTTATTTTTTATTTGATAAAGGGAAACCCCAATTGGAAAAACGTTAATAATATAAAAAATTTAAAAATTTTCTTTCTTTAATATTACACAGCCTATAAGAACATAATACAAAAATATCCCTGTCTGAAAAGAAGATCTGGGGGATTTTGAAAATGCTTTTGCCTCATCTACCCCCCAGGTAAAAACGGGGACCCCGAGCTGTTTTTTTACTTTATAGTTGGACGCTCTTAATGCTCTTCTCATGGCTAAAAACCTACTCTTTTTTGCTCTAAACAAACAGATACAAATCAAGGAAAAAATTAGGACAGTAGGGTGACTGTTTCGGAAAATTGATGAACGAAAAGGGGAACAAGCAAAGTGTTAAAAAGTATTGTCAGGATCTGAACATGGTTTATACTCAGATATCTCAAACATAATTCACCAAAATTGGGGAAACTTATAGTGGGTCAATCTCCCTTCTCTCTCTGGCCCTTGTTCCCTGGGTTTGTATTGATATTCAAAAATTTCCCTTAAAACCAGGGGAAAAAATTTTGGCATCTTCATTTAAGATCCTTTTGTGACATGCTTCCATATTTTGCGGGCCCCGGCCATACTCTGTAAAAAAGTCCCGCTTACATTTATTTTTCCAATTATGTTGGATTTGAAACCAAAACCACCCCCGAGCTTTTTTTAAAATTTATAGGTGAATATCATGTGGTACAAAGGGGATTTGAATTGTGAATGTTAATAAACTTTAAATTTTTAATAGCCCAATGTAAAAAAAGTGGCCCAGGATAGGAATAAAACCTGCAAATGGTCCTGAAAAGTACGGGGCGCTGTGGACTGTCTAGAGGTCTGGTAACGTGACGTCTCCGAGTGGGGTAGGATGGTTGGGGAAATGGAAAGCTGACTATGCCTATGTGACTGGTCTGTGTGGTTACCACGAAGTCATGAGTTCCAATCCACAGCCATTCAAAGCTTTACAGAGGTCTGGTCCCTCGCACTAACTTTGAAGACACATTTTATTTATACTAGCGATTAAGTTTCTACCGTGAATTCTTATAATTCAAACTCACATTAAAAACATACGGGGAAGGGAAAGATCAAATGAAAGCATATTAGGTTACCTAAATGACTGTCATTCTTCTTTTTTTTCTATTAGACATGGCCCAAAGAGGTCCATATCGTCAATATGATTCAAATCGCATGCTCAGAGCAGTGGGGGCCAAATGACAGCATGCCCATGAGAGAAGCAGTGAGACTGAGCGAGTGAAGCAATCCACTCTTTCAAGACCGCATACACCAGAGTGGGGGGCAGATTTTCACAGGAGTGGCCTGCCTACTGTTTTGACTTAATCCCCGAAAAGATGTTGGCACACTATGTGCAAGACTGTGGTGATGTTGGCTACCCTTTAGCAAAGAAAAACCTACAAGATATAGTTAGATATATCTGATATATCAGAAAAAAGTATCGAGAGCATAGTCAATGTTCAGGGCTGGAGGGCTTAATGTTGAACTTTTAAGATATGGTAAAATAAGAAACCAGAGGAAGAGCGTTTCTGTATATGCTGTAAGAATACAATAGAGAATGAATGTCATGTATTAATTAAATGTCCTTTATATGAAGATATTAGAAATGAATTTTACAATAATATAAGATTTATCTTTTTTCCAACATAAGTGATGATGAATTTTTACTCCTAAGTAATGAACTGTATATGCTTTGTCAGAGCCTGTTTTGACTTGCTAGATAGGGAGGAAAATTTTACTTGTGATTTTAATATGTCTTTAATTGAAAATAAACTAAATAAACTAGTCAAACAAATATTAGTTGAAGATGAAAGGCCAAACACTTTCAGAGACAACAAGCCTGGTGTGTTTGATGAATAGTATACTTAAGCATTCTTGCAGAGAAGATTGCCTTTTTTGTTATGGTAATCCAGCAAAGGTACATCATTCTAAAAAAGGTCAGGTCCATTCTGTAAAGACAGATGTATTTAAAGAAAGTATTCTGCCAATTTGCAAATACAGAGATGATACGTGGGCTCATGAGGTGTTGGGCAGAATTGAGTATGCAAGTGATCTTCATGCAGCAGATATTGTTTACCATAAATCATGCAGCATGAATTTTTGTAGTGGTAAAAACATGCCAACAAGATTTTCTCAACCAAACAAGGCTGCTAAGACATCTACATCCGGTAGACCATCAGATACACAAAAATCAGATGCTTTTTTAAAAGTCGTGGATCATTTGCTTGAGAACCAAGAAGAATGTTTACCAGTCCAAGAAATTTGTGATTTAATGGGTACACTTATGGATGATACATCAGAGGCATTTTCCACCAAATATATGAAAACAAAAATTGAAGAATTTGGACCAGATATTGTAACTGGCACCTCAAAGGGTAAAGCCAAGTGTTGTTACTTTTAGAACCAATGTTGACAGCATATTAAATGAATTTTATAGTCAACCCTGCGATCAAAACCCAGAACTCAAGAAAATTAGACTTATTAGTACTGTAGCAAAAATGATTCGAAATGATATAAAAGATATTGAACAAGATGGATCAATTTATCCAAGTATGAATGAAATGTCTAAGCCAGACACGGCCGTGTCTTTAATACCAAACTCTTTGAAACACTTTTACAATATATGATAAGTTCCAGTAGTGCTGTGAAAGTAGCTTCAATAGGTCATTCAACAGTTCAGGCTGCATCACCAAGATCTGGTGTCTTAGCTCCTCTTCAACTTGGTCTTGCTTTACAAGTCCATCACCATTCTGGCCCAAGATTTTTGATGGATATCTTACATGCTCATATGTTGAAGTACAAGCATATGAAAAATGTGCTGCAGTTTCTCATGGCACAGATTTGCCAATCCTTGCTTCGGTCAATTGGTTCAGCATGTAGCTGATAACGTTGATCACAACATACGTACATTAGATGGGTTGGATACTTTTCATGGAATGAGAATTATTGCAACAGTAACTCCAAGTGAGAAGATATGCATCAATGTGCCGAAAGTCAGTCACATTAAATGACATTCTGTCCATTGCACGTATTCCAATAAAGCATTATCAACCACTTTCAGATCAAATTAAACATTTGTGTTCAAGGTACTTCCAATCATAGAAAGTCACGATCCTTCAGCAGAGTTGGACTTCTTGTGGAAGGTATCGTACCCTTTACAATCAAAGAGCCCCATGTGGTCAGGTTATATGCAAATGCTTCAAAAAGGACCATATCCCGGTCAATCTGAAATTATCTTCATGCCCATGATTGCCTTGAACCCAAGTGACCTCACATGCATACATTCTACTATGTATTTTGCTAGCCAACAAGCCAGAAGAGATGATCACACAGCTGATCTAACATTCGACCAGCCACTTTGGTGGAAATCATTTACAATTCTCCATAGAGAGCCACAAACAAGTCAACTCAAAAACGTGTTACTGATGCTAGGAGGATTTCATGTAGAAATGAGTTTTCTAGGTGCTGTTTCATGTTTGTGGAAATTTGAGTTTTTATTTTAGGTGCTAATTGGAAAAAAATTAAAATTCTCTTTTATGGATGGAACACTAATGTATCATGTCTGAAAGAAGATCTGGGCGTAGTATTTGCAGAAAATGCTGTGCCTCATCTACTAACAGGTAAAGCGGTATCTAGAGCTGTCTGGGGTCACTTTATAGTTGACACTGCTCTTAATGCTCTTCTCATGGCTAAAGCCTACTCTTAATATTGCTCCTATACAAACAGATACAAATCAAGACAATTCGGACAGTGAGCTGACTGTTTCGGATATTGATGAACCGAAGGAGGCATGCAAAGTGTTAAACAGTATTGTCAGGATTGAACATGTTGATACTCCAGATATCTCAAACATAATGCACAAAATTGATGAAACTAAAATGTCTATGGCTCAATCTCGCACTTCATCTCTCTGACTGTAGTACATGGCTTGTATTGATATTCTAAGGAATTTCATTAAAGCTGAGCGAACTGGTAATTGGCATCTTCATTTAAGATCCTTGTGTGACATGCTTCCATATTTTGCGGCCTCTGGCCATACTCTGTATGCAAAGTCAGCTTACATTTATTTGCAAATTATGTTGGACTTAGAGCAAAGCCACCCTGAGCTTTATCGTAAATTTATAAGTGAATATCATCTGGTACAAAGGAGTGATAGATATTGGGCTGGACTGTCTTCTGATCTAGTCATAGAGCAGTCACTTATGAGGAGTGTTAAGAGTACAGGTGGTCTTACAAGGGGTCGAGGTATGACCGAAAGTACCCGCCTAGTTTGGTTGTTGTCAATGCCAGCATGTGCAGCAATCAATCAAGCCATGCAAAATCTGACGGGGATGAACTTTGACATCTTCAGAACAAAACAAGTGCAACAAACTGTCTTCCACCAGAATTAATAGAGATGAAGAAGACACAAAGAAAGTGGTCGCTTTTTTCCAACAGAAAAACCCCTTTGGAGAAGAAAAAGCCTGCACAGTCTGTCAAGTCGTGTGTGTGCTGGTCACCAAGTCAGTACTTTGGCAACAAATACGGTGCAGATACAAAATGAAATTGTCCAAATTGATCCACAACTTTTGTTCCAAAGACTAATAATTCTTAGGGACAGACTTGATGACATTCCATCACTCTTCAAGTATGAACTTTGTAGCCTTCCAGCATTGTTGTTTGAAAACATGCACCTGCCTTTGCAAGCAACTAAAAGTGTTCTCCAAGATGCTCTTTGGAACATGAGACCTCTTGAGCCGTGTAATGTTCCAAGTGATATCTGTTATGTAATTGATGGTGGTGCACTTTTGCAGAAAGTACCGTGGCAAAAAAATGGAACATATATAGTCATTCTTCAGGCATACATCATAATCAAGAACATTAAGAAACATTATCCTGGCCATGTCACTGTGGTGTTTGACGGATATGTTGATAGACCTTCCATCAAAGATGCCACACATCTTAGACGTAGTTCTAAACTTGTTTGTCCCCACATAAAATTCACTGTTGACATGCCACTTCCTGTTAAGAAAGACGAATTTCTTTGTAATGTTTTGAACGAGCAGAATTTGATTTTCAAACTACCGGATCACTTGACAGCAGCTGGATTCAATGTCATCTATGCTAAAGGTGATGCTGATCTTACAATTGTCCAAACAGCTATCGACTCTGCACATTCTTTCACAACTGCTGTTGTGGGCAAAGATCCACATCTGCTGATCCTTCTGCTAAACCATGCACATGTTGATGAACATAGAATTTATTTTTTGCCAAAACCAAAGAGTTTGAAAACTGCAGCTGTTTGGGACATCACAAAAATTAAAGAAACATTAGGTATTTCTGTTTGCATGAATATCTTATTTGTTCATGCCATGGGAGGGTGTGACACCACTTCAAGACTTTTCGGCATTGGTAAACAAATGTTATTAACAAAGATTTTGTCAAGCTTGATTGTGAGGGCCCAGTCATTTACAATTTGCTGGGGGGTTTAAGGCAGATATTGGGGGGGGGGGGTCATACTTTCAAAATTGAAGTCATAGGGGGGGTCATACTTTCAAATTTAAGTGCTATTCAATCCAAGTATCTCATACTTATTTCTACTTTGTTTATCATGCCAGCATTACTAATGATCATAATCAGACATAAAGTCACACATGAATATGCTCTAAAAGAACTTTTTTAGACTACAATGTTCATCATTTTGATATAGTATTGAGGAATGCCATTACTGGATTTATAAAGAGATTAGAATCCTCTGAGAACAATCTTGTGCAAGTTATTGCGAAGTCTCAGTTTTATACTTATAGTCGTTTGTTTACATATTGGAAGACTGTGATATTTTAACACTGTGTTTAATTTTCTAGTCCACACAACTTTATTTTTATTTATTTATTTATATCTTATTGCTATGATTATACATTAATTTATTTCGATAATATACATTTACAGAATTTGTATAATTCTTATTCTTATTCTAACAGGGCCATATAACTACATATGAGCAACTGCCTCCAATATATTGGAGGGATTGTTCGTCGGTCATACCCTGAATGAAACTGTTTGAAATAACCTCAGACGCTATGAAAAAGGGTCTAAATTCCAAA
>CM032659.1:1877269-1894455 GCA_019095985.1 Streblospio benedicti | reverse complement strand
CCTAGACATGCCTTACCATGCCCCTTCTAACAGTGTACTGTCACCCCCCCCCCAGCCACACACCCCAACCTCACTCCCTAGACTCGCCTGCCAGTGTCCCTCAATGCAGTCTGTGGTCATCCTCTGACCTTCTGCTTGCAGTGACCGGTGCCCTCCGCGCTCTCTGACACCGACCCCATGACCATCTTCCCGGAGAACAGGGAGCTCGAATACGTGAGTACCGGGGCAACTGGGGGCAGATGGTTGCCCGTCATCACAGCTGCTTTGACCTTCAATACAGCATATGAAAAGTTCACATAACCTTTGGATGTGAATTTGGCCAACAATTGAAACTGAAAATCATTAAAAACAATGTGATTTCACATCAATAACCGCTCTACTAAAATCACACTTCACCTTTAATGCAGTGATAGGGTTTATTGCAATCAACCTTGAGCCTCTTACCATCCCATATGTATTACGATGACAGTGAATCAGTGCTCTTTATTGACCCACATGGCCACCTTTATGAAGGTGTAGCTTTAGGGCCATGTCATTATTTAAGAAGGGGGGGTAGGAAAAAAAAAACTGGGGGGGGTCAGATGTTTGAATGGTGAATAAATGTGGGGGTCAATTTGACAGAATTTGTGGGGGGGGTCAGAAGTTTCAAAATGGATCATGTGGGGGGGGTCAGAAGTTTAAAATGTCCGAAGTTTGAAATGGGGGGGGGGTCAAATATTCTGATTCTTGAAATGTTACTGGGGGGGTCAAAACTGTCCAAATTTTGTAAATTTACTGAAAGGGGCCGTGGCAAGCGTTTATATTTCTTAATAAATGTTGGTAGAATGTCCTGATCTTTTCTTTGGTATGTGATCAATCATTGGTTGTATAAAATATCTTGTAATTTTTGTACCTAGTTTAATATGTCAACTCAACACATGCAATTGTATTGCTCATATTTGCCAAAAATGCTTTTGACAGAGGCTTTAGTGATTGGATGGAAAACATTTCTTTAAGTATGCCTTCTCCAAGAATTTGTACTTGTCATGATAAAAATATATCAAAATCTAACTTGTCAATTGAATTTAGAGTTTTGAAACCTCATTCTTTATCAATTGATTGCAATTATAAATGGAATATGTTTAAAGATTGTTATATTTGTTTAATTGTCTTTCGAACCACCACTAACTTTTATTTTCGGAAAATGCAATATAAATTATTTACTTTTTTTCAAAATAACAGATTGAAGATTAAATCGCTTTCTCTAAAATCAATTAAATAGCATCAGTCCATTTATATCATGACAAGTTAATATATACAGTTTGTATTACATTTTTGTTTATTGCATTTAATAAACTGGGGAAAAACTAGTTTCATTCATTCATAGTTTCATTCATATAGCTAAATATTTTTTGCAAATTTGTACAGCAGATATGACAGTACAATGCTATGCTAATACATACACAGGGCATGTGGAAATGTGGGTGCCATATGCCAGGTAAGATATACTAAAGTGGGGGGGGGTCGGAAGTTCATATTTCAGGCATATATTTCAATGTTGGGGGGGGGTCATATGTTTGATTTGCGAACCCGTGGGGGGGGGTCATATGTTTGATTCACAAACACGTGGGGGGTCATATGTTTAATTTGCAAACCCGTGGGGGGTCAGAAGTTAGAAACACCGATGTCTAGAAAAACTTCCGACCCCCCCCCCGCCCCAATTCTTAAATAATGACTCGGCCCTTACATAAAGACAGTCCCTGCTAGATAATTGCTTTCACACATTTGTTTGTGCACCATATCTTTGTAGCCTTTAGGAGGACTGCTGAACAACTGCGTTTTTAAGCACTTCACACGAGTGCAGTTGCGCCTTGCCTTTTTGTACATATTTAGTATTCATGTGTACTGAGTGATCACGGTGCTAAAAACATAAGTATAAATGAGTTTATGAGTTTTCTGTAGACAAAAAACTAAATAGACCACGTGTTCTCATGCAATAAGGGATCCTGCTGCAGGAGACATTTGATTCAATGTGAAACGATGCTCTTTTACATTGCTTTCATTTCATGTTGGAATTAATCGTTTGCTGATAGTTCTGAGTGTGCATCTATTAACGCGTTTCAAAGGGCGTGACATTCAAAAGTGATAAACGATTAGAATATCTAGCATATTAGGTGTAAACTATACCACATCAGATCTGTTGTAATCATTATTTTAACCTTTTTTGCATACCCATCTGAAAGCAAGATTCGCCTATGTTCAACAGTAAAAATGACATTTGCATGCAGAATGTGATCTTAATGCACTTATCTAACTTGTATCTGGTCATCTTAAAAAGAAACTTGTGCCCTTTCTCATTAAATTATATTATATTTTGTGTTGATGCTTTAAAAAATCTGAACTGGTTCCCTCATAAAATTTGCGGTGTTTTTTTTTTCAAATATAACCATTAAGAATTGATTGACCGTAAATAAGATAGGTTGTTCTGCTTCAGCATGGCAGTTGGAAATAAAACATACCAGGTGCAAGGCTGCTTAACCTCCTCGAAGTCTTCCAATGCAGCCCAAGCAATTTCATCAATTAAAAAGCGTGTACAATCAATAGCCATGAGAATGGTGCAATAATTATAAGTTGCATTGGGAAACCAATCAATGTTAGACACCAATTTTAATTTGCTCATTGTTCTTCTGATTGGATGGTAATTATTTGAGAATGACTTATGAGTTGTTGTGACGCATATAAGGCGATGTTAATTTATAGCTGTGGGAAAGTCTAGTTTGTGAGTTTGTGTTTTTATTGGATACAAAGTAGACAACACATTTTTTTTAATTTGGGCTTGATTTAATTTATCTTCATGCTTAGGTATACATTAGCATGTTATGTTTACTTCTTTGTTGGGTCCACTTCACGCATGTACAATTTTACAGGTAACACTCTGCTAATTGATGGTGATAATTAAAAATGTTGACGGACTCTTTGCAAATGACCGAGTTATGACTATACATTACATACACACGATCCAATGCTATTGTCCCAAAAAGGATATCGATAGGTGGCAAGTGCCTATTCACTACACAACTTACATTATAATGAATGGTTGAAATAAATAACCCAAATGCACTTGGTGTTGGTATTATCTATCACATGCAATAGATAGATGTCTCAGGGGAAGATGTCGGATGGGTTGGGTTTTTTTGTCGTTGTGCTTTTTGCTTGTTTCATTGTCGTTGTTTTATGTTCTTTTTTGTGTGTTTTGGGATTCTGTCTGTGGCACAAAAACACTGTCGGCAATGTAGGTGTTGTCAGCTACTTCAATGATCTACGATTCAAACCCGCAATAATCTTGAATAATCGTCCCTATTTAATAGGCTATTATGCATTCCCATTTTGGGTAGATATCGAAAGCATCACAGTTGATGATGCACTCATCACTCAAAGCACAGCTCCCTCCATGCTAATATAGATATGGACAATACATTGCCCATATCATATGTGGTAAAATAAGATTGAACCAAGACTTCCATTCTAAAGACAACTGGTGGTGATTGCTCTGTTCATTTTGTGTCAGTCCAAAAACTACGTGCGTCTGTTTAAATTTATCATAAAATGAATAATATTACAAAGTTCTCATGTATATAATGATCTGTCAGATCTGACAAACTCCGAATTTCTCTGACCTTGATGTATGCAGGTCTTTTGTCTATTGGATGCAGTTTGATCACAAAGTGTATGGTTTTAGGTACAAACACACCATAATAAGTCTAAAAAAAAAACAAAAAGGCACACAATTAACTGGTATCGTACAACGATAAGTGTAAACATAAATTACTATCTCATAAGTTGTTGACAGTCTAATAGTTCTGTTCTCTTAATAATGTCTTTACAATTGCAGATAATAATAACACCTGTCTTGTTCTAAGTACCTCCTGGATTAATCTTGTAAAATGTTAATATTCCAATATTCTCTAGAGTGTATTTCATTAATTTTATGGTTTTACAAACTGATGATGTGTGTAAACACGAAAACACATGGTGTTCGCGTTTTTATATTGCTGGTTGCATTTAAAGGTTATGCTCAGTGGCCAAACAAATATGCTTGTATAGAAGCAATATGATATGTTCTGTGTATTCTGAAAGTTTCATTCTTTTAAGCAGCCTACTCAAGTATTTAGAGCAATTTAAATACTACGCAATAGGACCCGGTATAACCCCATCAAAACGAGTGAACTCAACAAATGTCAACCGAATGATTTTCGTCAGACGTAATTTGCACGTTGCCCATAAGAAGTCGCCTATATTTGCTATGTTAATTGTCACGTCTGCCATTGGAAATTCACGGTACGTCTGGCGAAAATCCTTCGATTATGCAACATCACGTGACCTTGTGTTTTAGCTGACAATATATAACAGTATTTTTATAGATGTAATAAATACTAAACGTGAAACATATGAATCTTATTTCCCTTATACTTCCAATGGAAAAGGCATCGTTTATTGATCCTGGATTTTACAGAACACATATTTTTGACTAAGCAATATCTTTAATCAAATGTAAAAATGAAATCATTCTCCTCTCATGGAGAGCGTGGATGCTTACTGTACCTTCCTCCCGCCCGGCAGGTGGCTCCCCCGCGGCACCCACCCACCACTACGCCAGCAACCAGGACCCGCCCGTCAAACTCGAGCCCTACACCAGTACGTGCACACGCACACGCACACATACGCACGCATAATCATGATCACTGATGCACACACACACATGCAAATACATGCAGGCACATACACACGCATTATTGCACACACACATCCACAATTATGCACAGACACACACGCATGCACACTTACGCACACACGCACATACTTACACCTTCAACCGGCAGCACGTAGCAAGTTTACTGACAAAGGTCCTAACAATATATGTAATGAGATTGGTACAGATTCATCACATACGAGCTGCTTTCAATATAGTTTGAGCCAGATATGTAGGAAGAGAATTCTGGGTACAAATCTTGTTCTCGTTCAAATACATATACATGCACTATTGTAACTCCTCATATTGGCTCAACATCAGGAATATAGTATGTCCCTCCTGCTCCACAGTGTACATGGACAACGAGG
Source organism: Streblospio benedicti (assembly GCA_019095985.1). Classification (NCBI taxonomy): domain Eukaryota; kingdom Metazoa; phylum Annelida; class Polychaeta; order Spionida; family Spionidae; genus Streblospio; species Streblospio benedicti. The sequence goes on along the minus strand of CM032659.1, from coordinate 1,889,358 downwards.
GCGTGTCTTACGACGCCTACTCCCTGGACCGCTGGTACGACGCCAAGCACACCGACGAGATGCTGCAGCAGACGCCCAGCGAGGTGGACAAGCCCTGGAACAAGGTGAGGCTCATTGTTTACTGTCACTGTTAGACATGCATTGTTAGATCTGAGTGGTACACACGCATTGCTAAATCATAGAAATATATTTTGAGCAACTCATGGAACCTTAGAGTTGAGAAAGAGCATACAATCTCTGCACGTGTGATATATTTGTCTGCACTGGTGAGCGCCAGCGAACTCGTGCAGAAAAAGATACCACACGTCCATATATAGGGTGATCTCAACGCTATAACATACAATTAACCTTATAAAATAGATCCTCGTAATCTGTGTGTTTCCCAGTGCTTGCGGATACATTTTCACGCTTCTCTTTCCTTTCTCACACATCTTTTTAGCAAGCACATTTCTACCAACGATAGACATAGCTGAAGACAGATTTCACAGCCCTAAGCTTCCATTTGACTATGTCAAGTGGCCCTGACAGGACTCGAACTCACGGCCCAAAGGTTGTGAGACCAGATTGATACCATCATCCCAAGCAGCAAGCTGTTAAGCGTGTGGGGATCCGGGGCAGTGCTGACCCCGTGTGGGAGGACTTCACCGAGATGTCCGCCAACTTTGAGTTCCGTACGTCGGACGGAGGCAGCATGGAGGTGAGTGCATTGTGTTCAAAACACATTTTGTTTATTCAATCACAAGATACAGTAGAACCTCCAATGAAAACCACCTCTCTATTGAGACCACCTCCATAATACGGCCACTTTTCACGGCCCTAAACCTTTATAAAGCTACCCAAATGAATTCCTGTACCGAGACCATCTCTCTATTGAGACCCCCTAGCATTGGTCCAAAAGGTGGTCCTAATAGAGAAGTTATGGTGCACAACATTTGCTACTTAGATTTTTGCCCGTGAAAGATCCTCACTTAAAGTGAAAACCGGGGTGTGTTGAGATTTGTGTGAGAGTTATATTTCTTCCATTTTCAATTTCATATTCTTAATTCAACAGCTACCAATTTTGGAGCTTAAATATTACCATAATAAGAATAGTGACTATATTTCAAAACTGTTTTCAACCAAATGAAATGACATTTAAGGGCGGTTTATATCTACCCTTTTCCTTCCATTTCAATTGCATTTTCTTAATTCAACACCTACCAATTCTTGAGCTGAATGAGCTTAAATATTTAGGTAATGATAACAGTGACTCTTTTTACTTTTTTTCAAAATGAAATTTCATTGGATCATTCTAGCTCAGAAAAATAGGTCTCAAGACCGCCGTTATTTTATCAATCTCACTTGTCAATGGTTTACTTTGATAAAAAGGGGGGCATATAGCCTTGATGAAAATCCATTCATCAATATCTTTTTCTTAAATCACCAGTCACCAATACATTTCATTGTTTTTCTTCAATAATTACGAAATGTAATTGAATAGGTTGTATCACATTTCACACACTTAAATACAGGCAATTCACAATTCACGCTCAAGATTTAGGACAAATCACCAATCACAGCCCTTGAAATGAGCAGATCACAAGTCACCAATAATAGGTTCCATCACATTTCAAGACAATTCACGATTCACTAAGATTTAGGGCATATCACCAATCAACATTTTGCTATATGACCCCCTCATCTGACTTGTCAATCACCTAAATTCTGACTAGGCCCTGTTGACGCGTGGCTCGGCGCTCCTCACCCACGGCTTCACGGACGCCGACCCCCAGCTCACCACGTTCTGCCTCAGCTCCGTCAACGGCCAGCCGGCAAGCTACCAGTGTCCCCAGGAGGGGGGATGTGTGTACACGCACATGCATGCATGAACGTGCGCACGCTCACACATAACAGTGTGCCCAGAAGGGTGCCTGTGAGCACACACACACACAATCATGCACACACACACACACACACACAATCATGCACACACACACACACACACACACACACACACACACACACACACACACACACACACACACACACACACACACACACGCACAATCATGCACACACACACACGCACAATCACACACACACACACACACACACACACACACACACACACACACACACACACACATGCACACACACACACACACACATGCACACACACACACACACACACGCACACACACACACACATACACACACACATACACACCCCACATGGTGGGAGGCACAAGAACGCACATGGTGGCTGCACGCATGCGCGCACACACACACACACACACACACGCACACACACACACACACACACACACACACACACAGGGTCGTAGCTGATCTACAAAAGTTAGGAGGCAAAATATGTTATTAGGCAAGGATGCAGAAAAATGCCACACGCGCACAGATTTTCTGGGGGGGCATGCTGCCCCCAGAAAAATGCCAGAACACTTAGGAATGTAGGCCCTTTTTTTCATTGCGGCTGAGGCTATTTCAGACTGAAAAACAACATTAGAAACGAATATTAAAGCTCCGTTTCATTCAGGGTTTGACCTAATAAACAACACTCCCAAAACAGAGGAGGCAGTTACCTCCCTTGCCTCATATGTAGCTACGGTCCTGCACATACGCATGCACACTAGTACTATCACAGAGCTGTCATAGTTTTGTTTTTTACCTTTCAGAGTCAAAGAAACCGCAGAGAATATCGCCATACCTGTTCTCGTTATCACAGCGATAATAATTGTAGTTTTCTTCGTGCGCTGTTGCTGTTGTGGTCCAAATAAAGTGACGCCTGGGGACGTGGAAGTCGTGACTCAATGTTGCGAAGCTGCTGTCGACACTGCAGAGTGTATTGGGCAGATATCGCAATCTTGTGTGGTATACCAATGGCGCCCATTTGAACAGAGACTACTATTTTGTTTCTTTTCTCAAAATTGTAATAAATGTTATGGTTTCTCAAAAGTAAAGATAAAACCATTTATGATACGAATTGTGAATACCGGTAAAGGCATGGGTAAAGTGAAGTTCACCTGTTTCCAAATCTATGGTTTTCATTATTGTCATAAACTGCTTTAGATCGTGCTTGTCTCAAAATACTACATATATGTCCAAAAGGTCTTCATTTAGTAACCAGTTGTTGTGTTACTGAGGTGTAATAGTATATATATATACACTATATACAAATCCATTATACTATATATTTCATTAATTCCATGGTTTTACAAACTGATGATGTGTGTAAGCAGGAGTCGTTGGTTCCATTCAATAACATAATAGTATATCATGTCCTCCACAACACATCAGCTACAATATGAGTTAGATTTGTACAGAAATTGCTATTGAATACATTACATGCCAGCTTTCCTTGAAGTATTTGCTTATACTGTGAACGCCATAGGTAAGACAGTTTGGAACAAATCATGTTCGAATGTAAAATATGAGGATATAAGGAACACATATTGGACATACATTTTTATTAAAGATAAATGTGGACACATTTTGTAAATTATAGCTTGGAACTTTTGTCAGGTAAAATTAAACATGTGGAATCCTAATGCGTTATTATTCTCTTACTAGCTGTATAAAAATGGGAAACCTACTTATGGAGTTATGTGAACGGTAGAAGGAAGTCGCTGGAAAAGGCTGAAAATTTGTGAGATATGGAAAAACAAACTTACGTAGATATGTGGGGAGAATGACAGAAAAAATTGGGGATATGAGATTTCTTGAGGCTCATAAAAATCCTGGTGTATGCATTGCAGTGTAATATAGGAAAAGAACAGTTACAAATTATGTAAACCAGTAATTGAAGCAAATTTAACGACAAAGTTGGGACATTTCAGGGTCTGCTTCGTTTACTTTTTAGAAATAAATCATATAACGTTTCGTGTTTTCAGTTATCTAGAACGAACATCATCAAATGTGACCAACAGAGGTCAGTTTGTAATTTATGTCAGGAAACAAAAATTCAGATGAAAGGTTTAGGAGACCGTTAGGCTTTAATTTTATTCTACAGACAAAAATGAAATTTTTATTTTAACGTTAAACTTCGTATATTCTACCATATACAACCATCCAAGTGCCCACCCTCGTGTAACAGCCCTCCCACCTCTTTTTCCTAAATGTCCATTTGAAATACGTAGTAACAGCACTCCCGTGTATCCCGTGTAATAGCCCACTTCCATTTTGAAAAAATTTCAATTTAATAGCCCTGGGTGCTTGGATGGTCATTTATGGTATGTTGCCAATGCATATTTTAGATGATATTATAAAACCATACAAATATTAAAATATTCAACACGTTATCAAACTAAACATTTTAAATGATGATAACAAATATTGACATAAACATTACATGAACAGCCTTCAACCTCTCATTGAGATTGGAGATAGTATGTCCATACTGTTAGTCATCTAGAATTGGCAACAATGAGTCCTTAAGGAGTCACATATTTTGAAAAAAAGTGTCCCTGTCCTGGCATGCATAACCATAACCAACTATAAATATTGTTGAGATGCACAATTGTTAATTCATTGCATTCTATTGAAAAATATTGAGTCCTGGACTCACATCTAAATTTATCACTGATAAAGTCTCATCCACAACCGAACCGTTTCAAATCCTAAGCCAGAGGAAATCCAATGGGAATACACATTTATGTAAACAAATTTTTTTCTGTCAACATTCTGTTCTGACAGATTTTTTCACACACGGGACACTCGTACTGTTTCTCTTAGGTGTGGATTTTCAGACTTTAGATGGAGTTGATTCCTTTCCGATGTGAGTCGGTTCTGCAGTTCAGATTTGCGTTTGCAATGATACTCGACAGCCATCAATGTCGATGATTATAGCAGAGGGAGGCCACGTGTTGTTGGTACATGGACCTCCAGAGGCAGGTAGCCAACTTTTACGTGCAAAGGGTCACGGGAAATGCCACGAAGCTTCTGAACCTTCATGCTTGGTACTGTATTGTGACGACACACTGTGTGGCAGACTTAAGACGTCGACACTGCCTGCAGTGAGTTGCCATTTGCTCATTGAGATATCCACTTAAACTGAACCAATTCTTTTCTCATTCTACTCAGAATCTGAAATTCCTTATTGATCTTCATATTTGGTTCACCATCCATTCCTAATGATTGTTCGTAACAAAGTCCACTTATTAGTTTATTTTTTCAGCCAGCATGAGTTTTCATGTGACCTTTCAGATGGTCGCTCTGACTAAATGATTTCTCACACAATTCACATTTATGAGGTTTCTCCCCAGTGTGGATTAGCGTGTGCTTTTGCAGATTTCCCTTTTGACTGAATGATTTCTCACAAACTGGACACTCATACGGTTTTTCCCCAGAATGAACTCTCATGTGACTTTTCAAACTTCCCTTCTGACTGAACGATTTCTCACACTCATCACATTGATATCTTTCCCCAGAATGAATTTTCATGTGCCTTTTTAGATTTCCATTATCGGTGAATGATTTCTCACACACTGCACACTGATAGGGTTTCTCGCCAGTGTGAGTCACCATATGGATCTTCAAATGTTCCTTTCGGCTGAATGTTTTTTCACACAGTAAACACTGATACGGTTTTTCTCCCGTGTGGGTTCTCATATGCTTTTGCAAATCGCCCTTTTGAACGAATGATTTATCACAAAGAAAACACTGATAATTCTTCTCCCCAGTATGAGTTTTCATGTGCCTATCCAGATCTTTGTTCAGCGTGAATATTTTCTTACAAATACGACACTGATTTTCCCGTCTATGACTTGTCTCTTTTTGCCCAAACTCTGAATACAGGATAGATGCTTTCTCATCCTGATTATCCTTACACTCTATATCACTTTCCATTATGTGTCGTAATCCGTCCGTCAAGATTCAAACAAGTAGGAATTCATACTAACTATTCGTCAGTCAATTAATAGCAAAGTTTGGCACATTAATTTATATACCTTAAGTGACAGAAATCCGTGCTTATTTGCATGTTTCATTACATAATTTCAATACATTTTAAGAAAAATTTATTATCATATCACTTAATTAAATATTTTGCATTGATTCTGTATATAAAATGTATTAAACCAACACCGTAATAGAGAATATTTCGCTGTTTACCAAATTAAGATTCTCATCACAACGTCCTCAGCACGAAATCCTTATACATTTTGTTCCATCATGGCATGCTGCAGCTGATTGGTATGCTTTGTTTATCTGCTGTTATTATTAGAAGCCATTGTACCGTGCAGCATCTTTCTCATTAAACCTGAAACGTGGGACCTGTCATTTGGTGATATACAGGCAGTCTCACTCGTTATGTTGGTGCTGTGTTTTAATATGCTGGTTTGGAAAGCAGAGTACATCGAATCTGGGCGTCTTTTTCACATTTTTGGTATATTGCTGGGTGTCTTTTTTAACGTTTTTGGTACAGTGTATGTTGCTGCGCGTCTTTTTTTCACGTTTTTGGTATATTGCTGGGTATCTTTTTTCCACATTTTTGGTACATTGCTGGGTGTGTCACAGTGGGCGTGGGGGGGATTTGGAGGTGCGGGGGGCAGTAGATGTATGATTATATATATATACATTATAGACCTTAGAATTAGAATAATTGTAATCAATAAAATAGTAAACTTTTAATAAAGTGTTTTTTGAAAATGCATTTTAAAAAAATCTTTGGCTAAATTGTAGGGGCGGGGGGGGGGGCTTTAAGGCTAATATGGCAGGGGGGGGGGCTAGAGCCCCCAGAGCCCCCCCGGCCTCTGGATCCGGCCTTGGCGTGACCCCTGTATGGGTCAAAACAGACACGAGCGTTTGGTTTCTACACACAGTTGATTTGTACCCTCAGTTTGAGAATCTAAAACGACACTTTATGATTTTGTTGCCCGTACTATACACGTTGGTGATGGAAGTATGGAAAGCTTTTTGAAAGCTTTTTGAAAGCTTTTGTTTGTTGAGTTTGAGAGTAACAGCACCAGGCGGGCGTTACTCAGTGGTTTGACCCTAATTATACCAGGAGGAAGCTGTGACCTTCAAACTCATCACAGTTCCAGGTTTTGGAAACAGCCAGTGGAACCGGGAGTAGGAAATCAAGGGAATACTATATGTAATAGTTTTTAAAAAATCGTTTGCAAACCAAAACTATTTTTTCCAAGATGGTTTTCTTTAGTTACGGTACAAAGTCATAGAAGGGAGAAACAGGCATCCATTCATGGCTGTATACTTTAGCTTATGTTAGGCATCAATGACTAATCTGACAGTTAAGGGTTAATCCCCTATTCAAAGACTCAATTATTTCTCATATTGGCATTTTCCCATTTTTAAATGTGTCTATTAATTTTCATTACATCTTGATCTCTACAGAGAGAGGAATACAAATAAATAGCAGCAGAGAAAGGGTTAAAACATCAAAGCACCTTATTAATTACACTGATAGGTTCCCTTGTGGACTTGAAATGCATTTTGTCATTTTGAAATTGGTCCATTATTTCTGTTAATTCACCATCACAAAACTACAAAAAGAGGGATACAAATAAAAGATTAGTTTTAATTAATCAAATTCATTGAACTGAAGAAATTATGGACTACAAACAAACCAGCAGGAGTTAGAGGGTTAAAATATAAAAGCCGCTCGACTTTTAATCCCCAGTACTTCTGCCTGCTGTGGCTGTTATGTCATATTAAATACAGTACAAGTCATGCGCGCATAAAATCAAAAAGTTGTCTGTTGTTACCAAAAAATTAGGATACAACCACCTTATTTTATCAATGCATGCCATAAAATGAAAAAATAGGATAAAGCCATTGTTTGTGTGTTACCGTGTGTTATAATAAATATCAGGTTTATTGCACCATTTTGGATATAGTGTGGATATTCTGGATATTTGGATACCATCCAGGAGACGTTGATTGCGTATGTTTGCTGCATATTTACTAAAGGTGAGCTTTCCTTAACACGCTAAAGAAAGTTACTGTACGAAATATTGTCAAGTCGGGTCTCTGTGCGTACCAATTTGAAAAAAATATATATTCAATCTGGCAAATTATCTGAATGCAAAAATGAATTGGGTTAGTGTGTATGGATTGCGCACCCCACCCCCAACCAACCCCCACCCCCCCCCCACCCACTTGTCATCTCAAAGAATGTCATGTCATTTTCATGGAGGGGGTGGGGGAGGGGCTTGAAATGTACTTGTTTTTGAGCATTCTATCACCTTTGTTTTGAAAACCCCCTTCTTTTCCTTAAGGATTTGATCTGCCTGTGTGTTGTAAAGTAAATGTTGTCGTTGATCCACACTCCACGAGGATGACTTTTTTACGCTGTACATATTCATTATTTCAATGTCTTCTTCAGGGCTCAACACTATCTTTTTTTTTGCCTGCCCAGCACGTGATGGTTCAAATCCATGTGCCCTGATCACATTTTTTGTGCCCTGAACTTTTTTAGCTAAACCGAAGACATCAAAATAAAAAAATAAAAAAACAAGAGGACCATAAGGGTCCTAATAGCGCTCACCTGCATGCGTAAATTTGGCTTTAAAATTACGTGAGAGGTGCCCTGGTGAATAATGAAACAGGTTCAATTTATACAAAATGTTTTAGATGCACCCCTGGAAAGGATCAATTTTACATCCAGGGTTATGATTCCAATATTATACGATGACGATACAGCCATACAAGTTTTATGCAAGTTTTTTGAAATCAAATGAAAAATGAAGAAATTATTTAGTAAAAATTTCAGAGTTTATGGCTTTAATAAAGTTTAAACAGTTTCTTTTATGATGTGGTTTGCATTATGACAAATAGACTGTTTGCATTATGCTAACAAATTGCATGGGCCTCTGTGGGTGGGGTTATGCAGTTTGCTATTATGAAAATGCAGATTGCAGTATGATATGACTAACAATTGTTGACGGACACTAACAATTGTTGACGGACGACGGACGAAAGGTGATCACAAAAGCTCACGTGCTGTTTCACAGCAGGTGAGCTAATAAAAACAAAATATAAAAAAATAGTTCTACTATCAGATCAACATCAAAACTTAAACTTCATTTACGCAATATCTTTCACAATAGGGAATAACCAGCATTGTGGATATGATGGTCGAGTTTGGCTGAAATATAATAACTCATATGGTGATTTTTCAAACAGAATCCTTGTGCCATTGAGATTACAAGTGAGAAATAAGGCAGTAAAATGGCTTCTCACCAGTGAGTGTGCGCTTGTGGGTATTAAGATAAGATCTTTGAGTAAAACATTTCCTGCACTGGTCACACTCATATGGTTTCTTTTCTTTTTCGGTTAATATTCACCATAGTCGGGCATTGATTCATGCATATTGACCTCAAAACCATGACATATTTCTTCAATAATCCAAAATATGACAAATATCCTTGAAGTTATTTCGCGAAATTAATAATACCCGTCTTATTTTTCAGGTAAGAATCGTCATGTGAAACTTGCCAGTTGAATTTGTGAGTAAAACGATCAATAATTTAGTTTCAAATTCTATTTGTACGTGCCATTCATGGGATAAAATAAAAGTCACAGTGGCAACATTCTGAAACTTGCAACAACCATAACTATGAAAGTTGTTTTTGGATGTAAAAGAAAAATAGCACTATTTACAGCCATAGAGGATTAAGGGATTGTGGTCTTATTTTGATCCGTTCCCGACCCCTAGAATGTCAACATGACACTAAAATAACATTGCACGGGCAGATCCATGGAAGTGCAGGATGTAAAATTTTCTTTTATTCTTACCCACAAAAATGCAACAGTAGATAGGCTTTTGGTGGCCGGGTGGATAGGGGGTTAGACTCGAGACTGGAAGGTCGTGAGTTCGAGAAAATTCCCGGTTGGGTCTGGTGGTGGGTGTTGAGCAAACTTACCCCTAACAGGTTGCACACTGTTCCGTGATACCTACACGTTCAATAGGTACAGGTCAGGCGAGTGAACGCTAATGTGAGTGATAAGCACGTCTGCGCAATGGTTGCGATGTGCTGTATGCTCCCCGGGGAGTTGGGAAAGATATAGATGTCAGTGATACATGTAGTGTGATAACAGTGCCAATGACCTGGTGTAGATGTGAAGTTGCTAGACAATGGCAAAAACTAACTGCATGCGTTCATGAAAACCAGGATCTGCCAATGCATTGAAAACATACGCCATGTGAGCGGACAAATATTACCAGTGGGTGCTGGTGCTTAGGCTGGAAATTCTCAACGTTGGATACGACGAAAGCACCGATTCATTCTCTCAACATAAGCACTAATTATTCACGACGTAATACCAGAAAGGGGTTGGTGCTTACGTTGCTAATTTGGGGCTCGTGTTTACATCAAAGTTTTTCAAAGTTTTTATTGTATTTGATTATCCTTAATTGGTAGATGATTTAAAAAGAATGTATATTTTTGGGGGGAAATAGAATCAAAAGATATCTTATCAGATAAGCGTTTTCTCCTGTGGTTTTCTCATGGACACGTATTCCAGCATGGACAGAAGTTTTTGAAATGTAAGTTTGTGTGTGTTTAAAAGGTAGTGTATAAGCACTTAAGATTTCAATACACGTTTACTGTATTTGTCCTACCTTAGATTATAAGATTCCACTGTTCTGACTTCTATACAAAGAGATGTATGTATGTGTATAGTTGGAGAATGCTATGAATAAATCTCAGAAAACAAACTCGTATATCACAGTATATATTAAGTTTATTATATTTCATATTTGCTACATCGTGTACTATCACTGATGAATCATGCAAAAATACACAGATCACTAATAAACTACTGACCAACAACTACCAATCCTCATATACGAGAAAGTTACATATTTGTGTGTGAGTGCGTCATTGAATAATGCCAAAACCAGACAACTGATGGCTCACTTTTTGCTTTTGCTTTTGAATTTACTGTGACCAGCTCTTTACATATGTGGCTTATAAATTTTAGCCATTTCTTCCAAAAATTGATGGGGTGTATTAGTAAGTGATACACAAGTAGCACATTTTCCTCCAAAACATGCAGACTAAATTTACTTGCAAGAGTAAGGGACGGTGCAATATTTATCAGGCAGTGGGGACCGGTGCATATAAAAAAACTTGTCTGAAAAAAGGTCATGTCCCTTGCTGATGTGATGAAAAAAAAAACTGATATCCCATGACCTCCATTCATAAAAAAGTCCGTGTCCCCTCCCATGAACATAAACTTTTTTTTGACCTGCAAGATAAAATTGAATTAAAGTTGAAAATCGGCAAAATGAATTTAAATGGAGGCGGTATAAAAGCAGTAGTAACCATAGGTTTACTTTAGGCCATTACAACATATTTTCATTTACATGTGGGATCTATTTTCGGATTTCTGTTCAGTAGTTTAACCATGTTAATTGTCTTCATAAATGACATAAAAATTTACATATACTGGCTATTGACTTTTGCTTTTTTCGTCTATATATTATTTTTACTTTAATTTGCGGTTTTGGTCAATCCTGAACCTACTTGTGATAGGCTGTTAATGTTTGCTGACTATTTAAGTTTGTGTGCACAAAAATATCTAGTTTTACAGTAATACTGACCCTAGTTTTATGTTTTAACATGTTTTGCTATATGGAGGTTCGACTGTATAGGGGGAAATTCTGGACTGCAAGGCTGCAAAAAGTGGCCTTAGTATTGACGTTGAGGTGGTCTTAGCATTGGAGGTTTGACATAATGGAGGCAATGTTAGACAAACACACATTGTTGAGATAATAAGTTGTTTTATCCACATATACATTACATTACATATGGCATGCTTAATGGCTGGTGGGAAGAGACGTATGTTAAGTAAGAAATGTGTAATATGAATGTCCACGGTGAAATATATTTACTATACAGCATGCACAAGCGATATCTCAATGTGTCGGACATAACATTAAGTGACCCCCCCTTTCGCACTATGTAAAACTGAGCACCCCCCCCCCACCAAATTGCCGACCCCCTCTGGGAAGAAATTTATATGTGCTCCCATAGTGCATACGTCATAGAAATTGGTGCCTTCTTCGGCGGTTTTCAGACCAACGGCGACGTAAGCACCATACTTATTCCTGGTGCTTACGCCGTAGATAT
>CM032659.1:1862601-1877169 GCA_019095985.1 Streblospio benedicti | reverse complement strand
TTTATGTTTTAACATGTTTTGCTATATGGAGGTTCAACTGTATGGGAAATTCTGGACTGCAAGGCTGCAAAAAGTGGCCTTAGTATTGACGTTGAGGTGGTCTTAGCATTGGAGGTTTGACATAATGGAGGCAATGCAATGTTAGACAAACACACGTTGTTGAGATAATAAGTTGTTTTATCCACATATACATTACATTACATATGGCATGCTTAATGGCTGGTGGGAAGAGACGTATGTTAAGTAAGAAATGTGTAATATGAATGTCCACGGTGAAATATATTTACTATACAGCATGCACAAGCGATATCTCAATGTGTCGGACATAAAATGGGTGACCCCCCTTTCGCACTATGTAAAACTGAGCACCCCCCCCCACCAAATTGCCGACCCCCTCTGGGAAGAAATTTATATGTGCTCCCTTAGTGCATACGTCATAGAAATTGGTGCCTTCTTCGCGGTTTTCAGACCAACGGCAACGTAAGCACCATACTTATTCTGGTGCTTACGTCGTAGATATTGGATGTTTTCGGACCTACGACGTAAGCACCAGAAAATACGGCGATCAGAATTTCCGATGTAAGCACTAAAAACCGTACCAGTCACACACCGCTACGTTTCTTCCGTAAACAGATCTTGTAATATTCATAGGCAGATTCAGGGGGACACACCCACCCCCCCCGCCCCCTTTTCCCACCAAAATACTTCATTTTCGTAGGGTATTCGGCATGTCTGCCATAGATTGCGCTTACGAAAACCCATGAAATCCCTTAAGTGCCTTTTTCTAAAAACCTAGATCTGCCATTTATATTTGACTTTTATACTTCTGTAGCTCACTTATCAATGAAACTGCAATTTATATTGGAGTTGCTAGAATAGCCCTACAGACATCTTTTATATTTTTTTAATGTTAACATTAATTCTATGATTGATCGCATGGACGTGGAAACTTTTTGTACTTGAGCCTTTGTATTCTGAAGTGAGCATCGTTATGTTGTTTGTCCTACGTGCATTTGATACTTACAATTCATTATTATCAACTAGTCGTGGGAAGGTGCGAGACTGTTACTGTGCTCCAATGAGTCCCCATTGAAAACATGTGTCCCAAAATCTACCTGCCGTATGTTAATTGTGGAAGTAGAGCGTCGGTGATGCGCCTTTGTGGCACGTTTGATGAGTGAGTTTTAACCTGATCCGTCTTGGAGGGGATTATCAGTTGGATTATCTTAATCCTTCGCAACAGCATGAAATTACCCTACTAAGCCGCTAAGATATGGTCATTCTATTATTTAAATAAGCAACAAGTTTTATTGCCATTCATTAGTTTTATTCTTCAATATTTATTGTCTCCATCAAAGCGTAAATAGGTTCAACCAACTGGTTAATCCGTATAATGCATTGGCAGCCTCCAACAATTACAATAACAGTCAACTTACATTTCTGTACTAACACTTTCACCACAACTAATATCATCTGCATGTAATCTGCAACTGTTAGATGTATAGAACAAGTGCTCAAGTTATGGGCACATCCTTGTAAGGTTATGTATTACTTATATCTCCATGGGAACGCACACATTTGATGCTAAATCAAGGCATAGGCAGCAGTAACAAACAGAAGAATTAACAATTAGTTTAGTGAATGTAAACCTTGTAAATAGGATGTGCCATAACCTTTGCACTTGCTCTACAGAATGATTATTCTGTGTTGTCATAACGACCACAGTACAAAAACAAATCCCATCATGCACTAAAAGACACATTAAGTAAAACCAGATATGCAGTATTCAAATACTGTAAACATTGGGTAAATATTACAATATGCTTTATTAATTACCCTGAACTGAACACAATGTGCTTAAGTACGAAATTAGTTAAACACACTTGTACAAAACCCTACCAACCTTTTTTTTTATTACTTATATATTCATAAAAGTGCATGTAAAGAAATCTTCCTACAACTGTTTAGTGGCTTGACTTGAAAGGGAGCAAAATGTTAGAACTTCTTCAGACTGTCCTTTGATCTAGTTAGTCACTTCTTTATATGAAATAAAGGAAGCCACACAAGTGTTGATAGAATGCTTGTCACAACATATAATAGTAAGCACTTCAATATCCCCATATAAAAGAGCGAATCATTTATAAATAATTTTTTTTTAAAAATCCATAATTTTACATGACTTTTGAATGATATAGGATACATGAGATTAGTTATACGTGAAAGATAAATAGCTACATATGGACAGTTTTTCAAAATGTATAGTGGCAGTAGAAAAAAGGATTTGGTGTGGGGAATTTTTACGAAGATCTAGGAAAATGGTGAGCTAGTGGCCAAATTCAACAAGTGTAGCAAGTCACAATCTATAAACCATGTAGGATGAAAACCCATCAAAGTAATTGCTATGGCATAAACAAGAGTTCTGAGCATATAGACAATTGTTCTTGAATAAAATTGATGAATTATGAATACATTTTGTGTTTATTTCTTCCAATAGTATTTGACCAATAAAAGGCTCTGATTAAAGACAGTCATTCTTATTCAGCACTGCATCTTTTACTGATCAAATCATTTGGACCAGATACCAAACTTCACCAAATTTCCATTTCTTCCGCATTTCTTCACAATTTCTTCCGCCGTCCCGGAAAAAATAGCAAACTTCCTGAAGATTGCCAACCCTGGTTTTAAAATCCTCCACAAGTTGCACAATTCCATTGGGCGTACTTGAAATGAGATCATCCGAGTAGAAAGTTATACGAGCCATTCTAATTCAGATGTACAATTTACACGTAGCTTGCCCATTTTAATACAGATTGTTCTTAAGTTCTTCAATTGCCTAACGCAATTAAAATCTGTCATAGTTGTTGTGGCAGCTCTCAGTTCTAATTCTACTAACATGGGACAGCCGTCTACCAGGTCGTGAACAGACTGGTTCGACACACAGATGTGGTTAGGAAAGAATATCTCAACTCTTGTTAACTGGTGAGCATACTTTCCAATAGCTGTTAAAGCTGAAGTTGACACATTTTCGCAATACAAAACACCTAGATATTTAAGATTCTTACATCCTCTTAATATTGATTTAAGTATTCCATCAGTCAATGTATCGATATTTACTAAAGAGAGTTTTTGCAGACACAGATGAAGATGTCCTATTGACTTTAGAGTTATTTGGGGGAAGGTTTACACTTATGACGTTTCTCCACTGAATCAGTGGTGGTTGAATCCTGTTCACTCACGATTAGTCTCAGTACTTGCAAAGAGCTACACGTTTTTAACATATTTGCAAAAGTGACGTCAAGCCTCGTCTCATCATCTGCTGTAACAATCAGTTCCTGTAATGTGCTGCTTTTTACCAATCGACGAAGATCTCGCACACTCATCTTGTCATCTATACGTACCATTATCTCCTTCCAGAGGTCTTGGTCAAAAGCAGCCTCATGCCACCTCCAACAGACCGCACTAGCGTTTCTCACAAGGTCGTACCGAGGCAGGTAACCCAAGATTTTGGCCAGAAGTTCATCTGGCAAATCGTTCACATGCTTCTTTGCTATTGCCACATCGGTGTCACTTGTAGCCATTTCTCTCTGAAATGTAACCATATATATTAGCCAACCTGCTCTTCCATTCATACCAAAGGTGTAATCCCACCATGGATGGTGAAATCAATAACATTAACAATGGCAGATCCAGGATTTTGGAAAAGGGGGGCGCACGTAAGGGATTTCATGGGTTTCGTATGCGCAATCGATGGCAGACATGTCAAAATCTCTATGAAAAATAAGTATTTTGGTGGGAAAGGGGCACCCCCCCCTCCTGGATCTGCCTATGATTAACACAGTTGAATGATTAGTCTATAGAATATACTAGGCTGTCAAATATAGTGTTTATACGGTGTACAGGGGTCCGTCGTTTTGGGGAAACAAAGCAAAAACGAGCAAAATCCCAGTTGTTGTGGCAAAACCCTTGCGTCGTTTTGGCGAACCTCACTTCCCAACTGGCAAAACCACACCAACGTTTTGGCAAAACCATAATGACGTCTCCAGTGAGCTCCCCTAATAACAAAGGCTGTTTTTGTTTTCAGAATTTAAACTCACACAGATAACATTTTTAGAAACATTTCCCAAATTTGAGAACATTGATGATGAAGAAGCAGATATTGTTGCATTGCCCGACACAGATACATGAAACATGCATTAGAATTTGCTATTGCACAGGTGTTTAGGTTAAATATGTAAACTCTCTAAATGCCATTTTTATAGAGCCATATATAGCAACATTTGTCCAACAATAAGAATCTCATAACTTTGTGCTGTCTGAAAAATTCTATGAATTGCTCCAATACTATTCACTAAACATTATTAGTTGTTTAGACTGTTGATCATCTATATTATAGGTTCCAAGGAGTACAAAAATTTACAATAAGTAACATATTTTAAGTGCATTTTACCAATTAAAATTCTTGTAAAGCTTGAATTTGCACTTGTGAATGAATATGAACTAACATACAATAAGAGCTTTTACATCATCTAGAATATCCTTTTGCTAATCAAACATGTCCACCCTAATTTTTTTGGTGCAAGGAATATTCTGAAAATTTCTCCAAGGTTATTTATTGTTATTTATGGAACTCGCCATTGAACTTCAAAGTAATATCAGAATTAGGCTTGAATTTTACATTCCATTGTGTGAAAATTGTGTTGTTTTTTTGTTAAATAGTATTCTAATTGTATCAATCAAGCCTAAGTTTTATAGTGCTCTAACATTATCTATTATCATTAAATATCAAACTCACCTTTGAACTTAAAATAAGTATGAAAATTCTTTTTATTAGTAAATTGAATACTGATTTTGATATGAAATAACACAATACACAAAGTCAAACCATGTGCTCTGTAGACAAAAGGCAGTGACTCTGACCAAACCTACATATACAGGTGTAAGGTCAAAGTGCAACAGGTGTAAGGTCAAAGTGTAACAGGTGTAAGGTCAAAGTGCAACAGGTGTAAGGTCAAAGTGCAACAGGTGTAAGGTTAAAGTGCAACAGGTGTAAGGTCAAAGTGCAACAGGTGTAAGGTCAAAGTGCAACAGGTGTAAGGTTAAAGTGCAACAGGTGTAAGGTCAAAGTGCAACAGGTGTAAGGTTAAAGTGCAACAGGTGTAAGGTCAAAGTGCAACAGGTGTATGGGTTGTTGACCTGACAACAGACTGTGTATCAGGAGACAAATCTCTCCAATGCTTGATACAGATAAAGTGCAACAGGTGTAAGGTTACAGGTGTTATCAGGTGTAAAATCCTCCTATTTTACCTAACCTTTATCAGGGGACAAATAATGTTGATACAGATAATTTGCATCTGCATATTTTAAATTTACAGCATTATGTGATATATTGTATAGCATATGAATTTTGTGACAAATGCTATAAGCAAACTGAAGTTTATAAAGTGTCTATAGATAATGAGACTGAAGCATGAAAATTCCTAAAATTGTGAGCTGTCTTTATTATTTAGTGCCTTCATAGGACGTTTTACATGGTTACTGTAGAACCCTCTAATTGAGACCACCTCTATAATGAGACCACTTTTCACGGTCCCAAACTTTCATAAAGCTATCAAAATGAGCCTCTGTATAGAGACCACCTCTCTATTGAGACCACCTAACACTGGTCCCAAAGGTGGTCCTAATAGAGAGGTATTATTGTAATCATGTAAGGATAAATTTGGGCAAATTGCATAAAAAAGCAGAATATTTATATTGGCTGATTTCACTTTAGCTATAATCGCTTTCTACCACCACAGCTAAAGTGGACATAAAAGGAGTTTCTTGTAACATTCACCCAGAAAACTCACCTGTTTTTCATTGTTTACTCTTTCAAATATACATGTCAAATATACATGTCATTGAGGCCTTTGTCTTATCTTACATTACCCCTTGGGCAATTTTATCTTCTCCTTTGTATTGACCCCAATATGTATATTGGGTAAGTTTACTTGCTAAATGTTCTACTTCATGCTGGCTTTATTCTACCATCTCATCTAAGTGGACATATTGAAAAGAAGCTTGAGCTTTTCATGTGAAACACCAACTGCTCTTTGTTTACTCTTAGTTAAGGCGCAAACAATGCAAATATCATTAAAGCTTTTGTGTTATCATGCAAAAAGTATTGCAATATCTTTTTAATGCAATACTTTATTGCAAATTTTGCAATACTTGTGAAGCATTGGAGGGCACAATGGTTCCAGGAAACTAGCTGACCCTGTCACCAACTATTCCAATATCAGCTCCCTCAGAATACACCCTGGTCTATTGTTTATATATGGCATTTTGATTATTAATATATTAAATTAGCCCTACTTCGTATGTTTAAAAAAGTGTGAATATGCAATTTTGGAAGGCAACTTCCAATGAATTCTTTTGTCGTCATAGTAGGGGCGGACCATTACTTAGTTGGGGGGGCGGCGAGAGTAAATATTTTTCGACCAAACAAATTTTTTCACATGGCCAACATTTTTTTTCCACATGATGACGCTGACAAACATTCTTTTTTCAATCGGTACTTTAATGTCCACATTATTTTTAGCAAACAAAATTGATGACGACTTCTCAAATTTTAATTAATTAACTAGTGAAACGAAAGTCAGTGTTGCTTGTAAAGGTAATTTGGAAGATCGTGGAATCGAACTCACGGTCTCCCGACTATGATTCAGACCGGTCATATGTCATAGGCGGTTGCTCTACCGACTGAGCTAATCTTCCTAGACGAAGGAATCACGCTTCAACTTCGCCTATATGCTTGTATGCTGCGTTGCGCAATCATACACTGTCTGACACCTTACGCTATGTTTAGCTTGTGCCAGTCTTAATCGACATGCACACTACTGACTTTGTTTGTTGGCATGCTGTGATACAGGATGTCATGCAGGATGCATTGTGTCTCTGAAGCACTTTGTTTACAACTAGTATTTATTACTAGTGTATTAAAAACACCATGGAATGTATTAAAAATACTACTAATATTCATATGTTGATGTTGAAAATGAATCAAAATAAATTAAAGTTATTCACATGTGAATTTTTAAAGAACTATATACATTTTTTACCTCACCTGTCAGATCACCTTTTGGCTGTCAACTCGTTCGGTTGTACGCCCACAATTAATATTTGCACAATAGTTTCTTTATTTTTTATTCAATTTTCATCAATCTTAAACACAACTTGTATGCCTAATAGATTGTCATTCCATGGTTGAATCATGCCCCATGGTGGAATATTGACCACGCCCCTGGGGTCCATCAAAATTTTTTAGTATAAACCATAGCTGGATCATTTTTTTTTCAATTTTCATCAAATTGATACATGGTGTATTTGTCTAAATGGTCATCATTTCATAGTTGAATCATGCCCCTGGGGTCCATCTAAATTTGTAAGTATAAACCATGGCTGGGTTATTTTTCATTCGATTTTCTCCAAATTTACACACAATGTGTATGCCTACACTACTGTCACCGTATAAGGACCACAGTAATTACAGAACTTTCGATTGCACTTCACCATTTTTCGCGAAATATGCGTAATTTCGAAATTACTGTTATTCTGATGGGCGATATTTGAATAAATACCTGTAAATAAATGAGAACTTTTTATTGCCAAAAATCACAGAAATTACTGAAAACACTGGAATTTCGTTTTTGAGTGTGGTTATTCATCAAATACTGTAGTGGCAACTTGTTTATATGCAGAAAATACGGGGAAAAAAGTGAAGTCACAGAAATTATCTAGTCTTTAATTTCGAGAATTTCTTTACATTTTTTTCGGAAACTACCAAGCTATATAAAGGGATAACATAGGTTGCATCACCCGCCATTTGAGATATTTCAACTTAGTATATACATCAGTCATAATTATAGTAGTTTTGTTTATCAACCTTTGATGATTAATTGATACAATGAAGCCAAAAGTTGCTGCAGATGTTAGATATGAAATAATCAATACGGGAAATTCGAGAAAAATGCAAAATTTGCGTACTATATAGATTACGCTATGTATGCGAAAATACTGAAACATAATCAATAACCGTGATAAAATGACACGGAAAACATAGAAAATACGATGGGGTGTCCGTAAATACGGAGAATTCTGCACATGCAATAAGAAATTTCAGTAATTACGCGTATTTTGTGTGATTTCCAGAAACGTAAAATACGGTAAAACTTTTACCGAAATAACTGTGGTCCTTATACGGTGACAGTAGTGTATGTGAAAAAAAAAGGTAAAATATGCAAATACCTGGCTTAGATGGGCCACTGAGACAAGTGAACCTCTCTTAAATTTGGTAATCCGCAGCTCATAAGTAATACTCTGAAGATCTGATGTGCTTGATATTTGAATATACACCCCATGGCATATAAATGAGAACGTTTTCCATTGCCAAAGGTTTAAAAAGTAGCATTTTCAGATAAAAAGCTCATGGGCTTTCATGCACATGGATTTGGTATACAGAATATGCTAATTACATGCAAAAAATGCTTCACGTAATTATGAATACATTATAGATGCCAAAAACTGTTGGTAACATTAAATGTTTAAGAGATAAATGTGAAAATAAAGTTTTCGACTCAATTGTATATTGATACTCAATTTGAAAGACCTGTTCGCAGTACAAAGAAGATGTCACTGACATTAAAAAAAATTTGAAGGAACTTCTTCATTCCTGGTATAATAGGTACAATGTATATCATTTCAGTGTGAAATTTTGCCTTTGCTTTAAGCAAGTAGATAATAAAGTATCTGGCATATTCAGAATATCTGTGTTAATGTTTGAAATACAGAATACAGAAGAAATACATTAGCATCACTGCCATTAATAAACATACTGTAAGTAAAAATGAATGCCATAAACGCGTAAAAATCGACATTTGCTTTCTAAATGAGAACAAACAATATTTTTTTCCATGTGTGCGGTGAACAAACAATTTTTTTTCATGTTTTACTTTAAATATTGGGGACTAAGTAATGTCCACCCTTAATTTTGACACATTGTTGCAGTGCAAATAAATGTAATATTGCTCACTGAGCCATGTGAAGGTTTTTTGGAATTGGCCACTGAACCAAGAAGGATTTTGTAGGATTTGTTCTAATTGGTCAGTGAGCCGTGATGGATTTGTTGAATAAATACCACTAATTGCAAGTTGGTCAGTGTTCCATGGAAAGTAAAGCCAAACCTCTTGTCCTGAACATTTTATCAAACAAACCTGTCTTATATGGACATTTCATTGATTCACATAGATACGTGTACAGTTATCATCTTTGAAGCCTGATATAAGATTCCATCAGCTTTTTGAAATATAAAAATGTTAATGAATAGTTTACATTAAAGCCAAAAAAATGTATTTTAAAGATTAGTTACAAACATTTGTGCGTTGTTCACAAATTTTTTAATTGATGTCCTGTGATCCCAATTAGTGACTTGTCTATGTTCAATTGCTGTTGAAAAGAGTTGATCCAAAAACTGTAGACATTTAAAAAGTTAACTTGAGATGAAATATAAGGTGTTTCCTGAAAGGCTATCAAATGCTTCTTGTTTTATCAAGAGATTATGAGGCTGAAAAAAGTAGCTAGGAAGTTTCACATGAAAACTGCTCAATGTTCAATTTCCATATTTTATCTTTTTTATTCTGATTCAAATATTACTTTAAACAACAAAACTTTATTACAGATTTTGATTATTGTTGTTCATATGCAAAATGATACTTTGATCAATCTTTCCCGGCTGTAGAATTCTCCTCTCCATTGATTTTCCATTGAAATGCATGGAAATCCATGAAAATCCATGGAAAAGACAAAGCCAAATCATCTATCCATGGACATTTATGGCATTTTTGATTCAGAATATGCATAATTATGCAACATGGAAATTTAGTGGACATTCTTAAAAAACGTGAATATGGACAATTTTGGAAATTGTTATGGAACTTCATTATCAATGTAATTATATGCTAAAAAATCTATTTGGACGACCATACTTCACCATTCATATGCATACGGAGAATAAAATGAATCGACACACCACAAATTGTTTTGTTGTTGCCAACATTATTTCAATTTCAATTTGATTAAAAACAATTCCCTTTCAAAAAGTTTAAGAACTACATCTGTCCCAATTCTCCTCGACCTGTATAGAAGAGACGCCTTTCCAAAGCTCATTTCTTCCATCTCTTCATTCCTGGGGAACCGGAACAGGTTTACAAGCAACTGTTCCTACTTTAGTTTTAATTGAAATCTATTCCATGGGCAGTATTAAAATGAACTACTGAGATTCTATGTCATCGACTGACAGAATGAATTTGGCGAAGATAAATTTCTTATTCACAGTCCCGTTTTGATCCCATATGATAGTGAAATACCTTAACGTTTCAAATCCTCAAAGCTATTTCCAGTGATCTGTCTGTTTGTTCCTGTTTAACAAGGAGATGTATTTTCAAATTCCTGGGATTGTCATCCCAATGAATTTACCCATCATCATCTGTAGCCACATCACCTGAATCATAATTATCACCGAAGCATGTTAAGTTCTTCATTTCCCAAAGGTCTTAAACCTTCACATCACTACAGTTTGCATCAATCATTTTACGATAAACCATAGACAACATTTTTTTTGAATGGAATCATCGGATAAGCATTTATCTTGGTTAAAACGTCAATTGTGTTGAATCAGGTGCATTTTTCAAAAGTTTTGAACCTCTCTTATATTTGGTAATCCGCAGCTCATAAGTAATACTCTGAAGATCTGATGGGCTTGATATTTGAATATACACCCCTGGGCATATAAATGAGAACGTTTTCCATTGCCAAAGGTTCAAAAAGTAGCATTTTTCAGATAAAAGCTCATGGGCTTTCATGCACATGGATTTGGTATACAGAATATGCTAATTACATGCAAAAAATGCTTCACGTAATTATGAATACATTATGGATGCTAAAAACTGTTGGTAACATATTAAATGTTTAAGAGATAAATGTGAAAATAAAGTTTTCGACTCAATTGTATATTGATACTAATTTGAGAGACCTGTTCGCAGTACAAAGAAGATGTCACTGACATCCAAAAAAAAAAAAAAAATTTGAAGGAACTTCTTCATTCCTGGTATAATAGGTACAATGTATATCATTTCAGTGTGAAATTTTGCCTTTGCTTTAAGCAAGTAGATAATAAAGTATCTGGCATATTCAGAATATCTGTGTTAATGTTTGAAATACAGAATACAGAAGAAATACATTAGCATCACTGCCATTAATAAACATACTGTAAGTAAAAATGAATGCCATAAACGCGTAAAAATCGACATTTGCTTTCTAAATGAGAACAAACAATATTTTTTTCCATGTGTGCGGTGAACAAACAATTTTTTTTCATGTTTTACTCGCCCCCCCCCCCCCAACTAAGTAATGGTCCACCCCTTAATTTTGACACATTGTCTGCAGTGCAAATAAATGTAACATTGCTCACTGAACCATGTGAAGGGTTTGTGGAATTGGCCACTGAACCAAGAAGGATTTTGTAGGATTTGTCTAATTGGTCAGTGAGCTGTGAAGGATTTGTTGAATAAATACCACTAATTGCAAGTTGGTCAGTGTTCCATGGAAAGTAAGCCAAACCTCTTGTCCTGAACACTTTTATAAGCAATACCTGTCTTATATGGACATTTCATTGATCAACATAGATACGTGTACAGTTGTTCTCATCTTTATGTGATATAAGATTCGATCAGCTTTTGAAATATAAAAATGTTAGTGAATAGTTTACATTAAAGTTACAAAAATGTCAATTTTAAAGATTATATCACACATTTGTGCGTTGTTCACATTTTATTTAATCATGATAGTCCTGTGATCCCAATGCAGTGTCTTGTCTATGTTCAATTGCTGTTGAGAAAGTTGATCCAAAATCTGTAGACATTTAAAAGTTAGCTACGTAGATGAGTTGTGAAAAGCAAGTTGCGGGCGAGAAGGCTATCAAAATGATTATACTGCCCTATCAAGAGATTATGAGGCTGAAAAAGCAGCTAGGAAGTAACACCATGAGTGACTGCTCAATGTTCAATTTCCATATTTTATCTTTTATTCTGATTCAAATATTACTTTGCACTTTCAAGTGAAAAAAATATTACAGATTTAGATTATTGTTGTTCATATGCAAAATGATACTTTTATCAGATCTTGCCCGGCTGTAGAATGTCCATGGAACGCATTGATTTTCCATTGAAATGCATGGAAATCCATGGAAAATAAATGGAAAAAGCCAGATGATATATATCCATGGACATTTAGCCATGGAATCTTTTTGACTTCCTGGACAAAATCCATAAATATTGATGGGCAACATGGAAATTTAGTGGACATTCTTATTGAACGTGGACATTTTCCATGGACAGCATTTTAATTCCAAGGAAATTGTTATGGAACATGGACATTTTCCATGGAGAATTATCACTAGCAAGTACATGCATTTCAATGGAAAATCAATGCGTTCCATGGACATTCTATAGCCGGGCGTTCATATGCAACGCAGGAGAAGGAGAAAATCGTCACACCAGGAAATTTTCAATTTCATTTAGTATATTTTATTTCAATTTCAATTTCATTAAGTACAATTCCCTTTCAAAAAAGTTTAAGGACTACATCTGTAGAGAATTCTCCGACCTGTATAGAAGACACGCCTTTCCACGTGGACCTCATTTCTTCCATCTGTCTGCCAAGTGGAGAACCGGAACAGGCGTTTACAAGCAACTGTTCTAGTTTTTTAGATTTTTTCGCCAATTGAACTATTCCATGGGCAGTGACTGGAATGAACTCCTGAGATCTAGAATCATCGACTGACAGAACTATTTGGCGAAGAGTTCTGCTTCTGGTCAGATGTTCCAGTCCGCGGTCGGTGATCCCACTTGATAGTGAAATACGAACGTTTACCAAATTACTCAAAGCTATCGCCTCCAGTGATCTGTCTGTTAAGTTGGTGTTTAATAAGGAGATGTATTTCAAATTCCTACATTGTGTCACCCAATGGATCACGACATCATCATCTGTAGCCAGATCACCTGAATCAATAGGAAAGCAGGATATCACGAAGCACGTTAAGTTCTTCAATTTCCCAAAGGTCTTAAAATCCCTCACATCACTAAAGTTTGCATCAATTATCAACGAGCTTAACTTTGGACAACCGTCTGCCAATTTGTTGATGGAATCATCAGATAAGCATTTATCTTCGCCAAAACGTACTGCCAATTGTGTTAATTGCTTGGCATTTTCGGCAGTTGCAACCAAAGTTGAAGCTGCTGATATTTTATTGCAAAACAGAATGAATAAAATTTCAATGCTGTTGCATGATCTCAATATTGAGTGAAGTGTCTCGTCTGTCAATGAATCCAATGCATAGAAAACTAGTTTTCTCAGATTTCTATAACAATGTCCTTTTAATGTTACACCTATTGTGGAGTAAGGTTTTGGGTCGTCACTTTTCACCTCTAATTCAGTGTCAGAGGAATCCTGTTGAGATTTCTGCACGTGCAGCGTCAGTGTCTGTAAAGTGGTGCACTTTTCCAGCACAGTCGGTAACATTTCATCCAGCATCATCTTATTCTCCTCATGTGAAGAAACATAGAGATGTTTCG
The DNA here is from genome assembly GCA_019095985.1 of Streblospio benedicti. NCBI lineage: Eukaryota > Metazoa > Annelida > Polychaeta > Spionida > Spionidae > Streblospio > Streblospio benedicti. The sequence continues at coordinate 1,863,505 of CM032659.1, read as the reverse complement.
TGCTGCCTTTTAACAATCGATAAAGAACCTTCGTGGTTATCTTGTCATCAATATGAACATCTATGGTCCTCCAATTGTCTTGGTCAAAAGCAGCCTCATGCCACCTCCAACAGACCGCACTAGCGTTTCTCACAAGGTCGTGGCGAGGCAGGTAACCCAAGATTTTGGCCAGAAGTTCCTTTGGCAAATTGTTTATGTGTTTCTTTGGTGTCGCCCCTTCTGTCTCAGGTGTAGCCATTTCTCCGTCTTCGAGGTGAAGCCACATCCTCATGATCCATGATCCAACTTGGGGCGTTTGTGTCTAGGTTCTGATTCCATCCTTATGGGCAAACCTAAAAACACCAAAAGAAATGCAATGGAGTAAGAATTCAATGTAATGCATGATTATTTTTTGCTTGACAACCGATACCAACTGCAAATGCTGATGATCTCCAGAATGCCACAGTCAAATAAGAACTATTTCCTAAGAGTTATATACCATCTGCAATAAAGTCTTGGAACGACTCACCAGGTGACATTAAGGCAGGCATCATCATTAAATTCATTGAAATCTAAGTTGGGACATATATATGGCACACCACGCGTGCCATCTCTTTCTGTGTGAAGATGGAAATGGAGCCAAAAAACCATAACCCAGATTAAGAATGGAGGCTTGAGTGGACTAAATTCACATAGAATGAGATATCGCTTTATTGATAATAGTATATGCAACTACTGTAACCATAGAAATGAAAATATCCAGCACTTTTTATTTTGTCCTGCTTTTGCTGCCCAACGTCCAAGTAATGATGGAGGGGTTATGGAATGGGCTCCGCTGACAGTGCAACCTTTATTACATTTTGAGACAACAAAAAACTCATTTTTACCAATGGAAAAATTATTACTATAATGGAACAGGTGATCT
>CM032659.1:1842714-1857346 GCA_019095985.1 Streblospio benedicti | reverse complement strand
ATAAATTTGAAAATTTTGGGGGGATTTTTAAAAGAATTCAAAAATTGTAATGTTAATGATTATTTTTTTGCTTGAAAACCCCAGCCTGGTCATAAAACACGGGGGCCCCGGCAGGTTATTGTAAGCTCAAGTTATTGGCACCAAACCTATGTCATCCCAAGGTAACATGTTTAGTTATAACTGACAAAACTATTTAGATATAAATAATTGGTTTTTAAACAAATGCTTATTATGGTTTGATGATGGTTAAAAACTTAACTGATTTACTTTTTTTTTTTTCCCAATTAGTCACAGTTTATCTCATAATTCAAAGTCCACTGTACAAATGATTTGAACGATTGATTTGATAATTCATATTGCTGAACAATATGGATGATAAAAAGGGGATCTATAAAAAACAAAAAACAATTGCTTCAACACAAAAAGCGATGGTTTTTCCCTCTCAAAAAAATTACATTTATAAAAAAAATAAATTTTATAGAAAGATTACATGTATTGGGGTTCATCCTGGGTTTTGGATCATTCATGATTTAAAGTATAATTTAAGATATCCACCCCAATAGTAAAAAACAGTCTATTGGGTCTGGCCCTTTTTTGGGAAAAAATACCAGTAGTCTATAAATTTGTAAACCTTTTTTGTCCTCTAGGTTTACTGTGTAATCAAAAATTAGTTTAGACATGCCTCACATGTGAAAAAAAAAACCCAACGAATATTTTGGGGTAAGGTTAAGTAATGAAATTAAATTTTAATAATGATTCAACTAATTTTTTAAAATTCTGAAATAACAACATATGTCATACAATAACATAATGAATTCAAATAAACTTTGGGGTCCTAATAACATACAGTTAACTGTATATTTTGAATTTCAAAATACCCCCTTACAAGAAAATAGAATTATGTGATTTTTTTTTAATAAAATAAGCAAAGAAAATTGTTTTTGGGCATAAAAACCTTGATAATTTTTTGAATCACTTAACATTTTAAAAGGGGTTAACCAAGAACATCTAGTGTAATTGCCTCAAAAAAGGGGAAATGTGGGTTGGGGAAATAGTCATCTGGACCATTTTAGAGGGTAATGATAGCGGTTTTTTTAAAAAAACCCCAAAATGGATATGCCCATCATGTTTGGATAATTACATGTGCTAATCTACTTGCATAATCATTTTAACAAATTTAGTATACATGTATAACTTGTTTGCATTCAATTTTATTATTGTAAAAAACTTTGAACTAAATAAAAACCCTTTACCCCCAAAACGCTCTTGTGTGTGTTTTTTTCTTGGAATAAAAAATTAACTAAACTATTTTAATAAAAATAAACCCCCAGACACCGGCGGACCCAAAACCACTGCCTAGTAAAATTTAATGTTCAAACACTTTTCAAATTGTGTGGCAGCTTTGGTGGAAAAAAAAACAAAATTATTGTTTTTGACTCTTCTTTGTTCTATACTTGGTTTGATACTTTCCCCGCCTAAACTAGACTGAAGAAGTGTTTGTCTTGTGACTTTATAAGGAGGGCAACTATGTCAGACAAAGATCTCTTTGTTGTTTAAATTTAGGCTGCATAAAAAAAATGCATACTGAAATAAAATTGGCTAACAAAACCCCCATAATGCCCCATGCAGCCAAACTAATACACAATGCACCTTCAAATACAAATCTAACACATTGTGTGTGGAATAAAAGTGGCCATATTGATTTTTGACCCAAAAAAAATGGACCCAATAAATTTAATTTTTTTTATTTTTTAAGGAAAAGAATTTTTAGGAAGAAAAATATCCGATTTTCCCGGTTTGACAATTTCATGAGTTCAATTAAATTATTCAATGCATATTTCAAACTGAAAATTTTAAAATGTATAAAAAGACCTGTAATTTGATTTTTTTAAATTTAGGAGTCATATTGTTACATCTTTTTTGTAAATAATCAAACTAACATTTGAAAAAAAAGACTCATTTTTGAGCATTTAATATGACAGGAAAAAAGTTTTAAAATTTCTGATGGCTCTAATCTCAATGTATCTGGCTGTTGGCCCATGCACTACTAGGATTCTTACATAGAAACCTAAGATCATGCCCAAAGAAACTTAAAGCCACAGCCTACCTAGCTCTGATATGACCACTGCTTGAATATTCATGTGCGGCATGGGACCCATATCTGAAAGGGGGACATCCAAGCCCTAGAGAAGATACAATGAAGATGAGTGTGTTTTGTCTTGAACCAAAAACAAACGTGACTACACGAGTATCTCTAGTGCGATAAAGGATCTCAACTGGCCAGAACTCAGTGAGAGACGGAGGCAGCAGAGACTGACAATGATGTTTAAATCATGAATGGTCTACATCCAGGACTAGGTCAACAAATTCAGTGAGACTTGACCAACTCCAGGAGTTCACAGACATTTACAAATATTCATTTTTCCCTAGGACCATAGTTGATTGGAATTTACTTTACTGATAACGTAGTCACCAGCCCAACACTTGACACTTTTTAAAAATAGATTAAAAAATCTTATCATTAACTGTACCTTTGCACTCGCCATGCAACGCAACCTCATCCTAATCATACTCATTATTGAGTGCTAGGATTATTCAAAAGAAGGAGAAGACACGACTTCTAGAATGTTCCACACATGGTTGACAGATGTTCACAAACAGTTAGTCTTGTTCCTGTAATCCGTGTTTTACAAGCTCAAACCATTCAATGAATGTCTTGCTGTGTCCACACGACCTTCACACAGATTATTCTCCAACTTAAAACACGTTGTCTAGGCCCATAACATGTTCAAATTATCAGTCAGAATATTCTGTGTGAACAGATAACATCTAACACAAGCGAGCAGTCTAGGGGACGCACCGTGCTATTACAAGATAACATCTAACACGTGTTGCCAATCAGGAAGTGATGTGTCACCCCAGATACTTTATTGGACACAATACAGTACACAACGTATTACGTAACACCTAATCACATAACACACTGGTCCCACAGAAACCCTGGTCCAACAGAAACAAATCTTACATGCAATTAGGAGTTATCAATTATTACATAACTAAATTCAACAAATTATTCTCAGGATTCTAAAACATAAAGCAATTTATTTATCACAAAAAATCATGCAGTTTAAAAAACAAGGAAGTTGAATTTGGACAAGCTGTTTCTGAATTATGGCAATTCACGTAGATCCCCATAAATGCCAGATGGCAGCCACTTTATTGTGTAATATCTCAAAACGCTTAACAGGTTCAGCGTGTCATCAACTGGATTTGATATCAGCAGGCATGATTTGTATAAGAAATGAAATAAAATGCTTGGCACACCACAAAACAAGGTTAAGGTAAATATCACAAAATTCTCCCAGACTACAAGCCATCAGGGAATATCCAATGGACAATGGGTGACAATTGCAACAAATAGACTCACAATATTTGTATGCATTTAGAGTTCACCCCTGAAAAATTCTTAAGCCCACTATGTAGCATAAAATGTTGAGCGAAAAAGAGTGTTGTATAAAGTTAGTGCACATAATAGAAATATGATGTAGATTAAATTCAAAGTATTGCTGTGTTATCATTTTCTTTTAAATCTTCTTCAATGCATAGTATAACATTCAAAATTGTTGTATAAGTTTATTTTGCATAAAATATCTAACAAAATGTCACAATACAGATCAATATGTTAAATATCATACAGTTAAGTATAGTTGATCAAAAAAGCTGTCCTTGCAAATTTACAGATTGGCTGGAATAGAACTGAAGATATACACTTTGAACTAAATCACTTTTTATAAAATTATCACAACTATCCTACATCTAAAATTTCCAATAGCTTTTCTATACAACACTTTAAAATGGTCCACCCAATAAAACATATAATACTAGGAAATGCTTATAGATGCTAACAGCTAGGAATAGCAAGGCGATGCCTAAAACGGAAGCTTTTTTTAAAACATTAGCATTAAATACAATCCATATATGACAACCATACATACTACTAATAAAAGATTAAATAAGACATATTTCAACATCTTCAGACCAATGTTTAAATTCACTAATTACCATTTTGTACGACGTGCTATACCATCATTTTTATCTAGGTTTGAGATACATCGAAATATTTAACTTTCTCTACAATAGGAACGTTCTCTTAATCAAGTGACATATTGGGAACATAAAATGTCAACTTCCCGCAAATTGACATATGAAATAGGGCTAATACCAAATCAATTGTGCATTAATAACATCAGTTACAGGAAACAAACATGAACAGTATTACCAAAATGTCACCAAGACAAAATGAATATTCTATGGAATATGGTATATACAATGTAGTGTCGTAGGAGTTGTAATATTAGCAAGTTCCAGCATACAATATGTGTGACAATAGAGATGACATATTCAGGGCGCTGTTGCATAAAACTATCGTCCCGTTGTTATTGTAGGAATCCGCACGATTACAGTACATTCTGTCGTGGTGCATAAAGTTTTATGAAAAAACGACAGAGATCACATTTTGACGATGAATCATTTACTATTTGGAATAAAAATTTTCTACCTCTAAATCAGGACAATGGACCTTTAATATCACTTATGACATGAAATATAAGATTTGACAATCTAAGGTCTTCTTGTGGCTATAAACGACATATTATATAAATCAAATCATCGTCAGAAAATGTTCACCTATATGATAGTTCAATGTGATTCAGATTTTAAATCTATATACGCGTATATCATTGTTAAACAGCAAACTGTACATACATTTGCCAATTATCTAAATAAAGATTAACATATCGTGACATTGAATTTGAACGTGCTGCAAGCATTCTCACTCGCATTCTACATCCACGAAATGGTGCCCACAAACTGTATTACACATCGTACAAAAGGACCTGGCAAATCATGAGAAGAACCGTTGGTGCAGAGGTTAAGGTGCTATCATTCAGTTCGATCAACGGAAGCGATGGGTACTGGTGATTTGCTTTATGCAACGGGTTAGAACAAACGTAATCGTTGTAAAAATACCCTGGTTATCGTGTAATCAGACTAATCTCTATGCTACAGGACCCAGGCCTACCAAGCGTGTGTCTATAAGTCCTCTACGTCACCATTCATATGCAACAGAGGAGAAGAAGAAAATGAATCGTCACACCAGGAAATTGTCAATTTCATTTAGTATATTTTATTTCAATTTCAATTTTATTAAGTACAATTCCCTTTCAAAAAAGTTTAAGAACTACATCTGTAGAGAATTCTCCGACCTGTATAGAAGACACGCCTTTCCACGTGGACCTCATTTCTTCCATCTGTCTGCCAAGTGGGCTACCGGAACAGGCGTTTACAAGCAACTGTTCTAGTTTTTTAGATTTTTTCGCCAATTGAACTATTCCATGGGCAGTGACTGGAATGAACTCCTGAGATCTAGAATCATCGACTGACAGAACTATTTGGCGAAGAGTTCTGCTTCTGGCCAGATGCTTAAGTCCGCGGTCAGTGATCCCACTTGATAGTGAAATACGAACGTCTACCAAATTACTCAAAGCTATCGCCTCCAGTGATCTGTCTGTTAAGTTGGTGTTTAACAAGGAGATGTATTTCAAATTCCTACATTGTGTCACCCAATGGATCACGACATCATCATCTGTAGCCACATCACCTGAATCAATAGGAAAGCAGGATATCACGAAGCATGTTAAGTTCTTCAATTTCCCAAAGGTCTTAAAATCCCTCACATCACTACAGTTTGCATCAATCATCAACGAGCGCAACTTTGGACAACCGTCTGAATGGAATGATCGGATAAGCATTTATCTTGGGCAAAACGTACCGCCAATTGTGTTAATTGCTTGGCATTTTCGGCAGTTGCAACCAAAGTTGAAGCTGCTGATATTTCATTGCAAAACAGAATGAATAAAATTTCAATGCTGTTGCATGATCTCAATATTGAGTGAAGTGTCTCATCTGTCAATGAGTCCAATGCATAGAAAACTAGTTTTCTCAGATTTCTATAACAATGTCCTTTTAATGTTACACCTATTGTGGAGTAAGGTTTTGGGTCGTCACTTTTCACCTCTAATTCAGTGTCAGAGCAATTCTGCATGTGCAGCGTCAGTGTCTGTAAAGTGGTGCACTTTTCCAGCACAGTTGGTAACATTTCATCCAGCATCATCTTATTCTTCTCATGTGAAGAAACATAGAGATGTTTCGTGCTGCTTTTTAACAATCGATAAAGAACCTTCGTGGTTATCTTTTCATCAATATGAACATCTATGGTCCTCCAATTGTCTTGGTCAAAAGCAGCCTCATGCCACCTCCAACAGACCGCACTAGCGTTTCTCACAAGGTCGTGGCGAGGCAGGAAACCCAAAACTCTGGCCAGAAGTTCCTTTGGCAAATTGTTTATGTGTTTCTTTGGTGTCGCCCCTTCTGTCTCAGGTGAAGCCACATCCTCATGATCCAACTTGGGGCGTTTGTGGGTAGGTTCTGATTCCATCCTCAACGGGAATCCTAAAAAACACCAAAATAAATGCAATGGAATAAGAATTCAATGTAATGTATGATTATTTTTGCTTGACAACCCACGCCTGGTCATCAAACACAGTAGACGCTGTAGCCAGGTTATTGTTAGAGCTCAAGTTATTGGCACCAAACCTATGTCTATCTCCAAGATAACATGTATGTTTTAGTTATAACTGGACAAAACTATTTAGATAGTAAATAATTGGTTATTAACAAATGCTTATATATGGTTTTGATGATGGTTCCAATAACTTAAGCATGACGTTTACATTGTTTTTTCCGTCAATTAGTCACAGTTTATCTACATAATTCTAAAGTCCACTGTACAATATGATTTGAACTTGATTGATTTGATGGAATTCATATTGCTGAACAATATGGATGATCAAAAGGGTGATCTATAATAAACTAAAACAATTGCTTCAACATCAAATAAGCTGCATGGTATTTCCTCTCAAAAAAGCTTACATTGATAACAAAAAATAATTTATTGAAAGAATACATGTATTCGGTTCATCCTGGGTTCGATCATTCATGATTTAAAGTATAATTTAAGATATCCACCCCAATAGTATAAACACAGTGGCTATTGGTCCGGCGCGCCGGAAAAATAACCAGTAGTCTATAAATTTGTAGCCTTTTTGTCCGTCTAGGTTACTGTGTAATCAAATTAGTTTAGACATGACCTCACATGTGAAAAATAAACCCATACGCAATATTTTAGCCATAAGGTTAAGTAATGTAATCTAACTATATCTAACTAACTAACTAGATCTAACTAACTAATCTGAGATATAACACACATATGACTACAGTACAATAACATAATTGAATTCAAATAACGTATACAGGTCCTAATAACATATTTCATGTTAACATGTATATATTTGATTTATTTTACCAATATACACGTCCTTACAAGAAAAGTAGATATTATGTGATTTATCTTTTAATAAAACTAAGCAGAAACACTTAGTGTTTGCGGCATATAGCCTTTGATAATTACTTTGAATCACTTGAAGCACTAACCAAGAAGTGAGTACGCAAGAACATGCATAGTGCTAACTTAGCTTCAAAATAGTTGGTAATAAAGTGGTTGTTGATGGACAATATGTCATAAACTGCGACCACTGTTTAGAGTGGTACGATAGACGGTGTGTGGGTTTAAAAAAGGAACCCAAAAACAAGATATTGGATATGCCCATCATGTTTGGCATAATTACATGTGCTAGATCTACTTGCATAATCATCTTGACATATATTTAGTATACATGTATAACTTGTTTGCATTCAATTATATTATTGTAAAAAGCTTTGTAACTAAATAAAACCTTCACCCCCAAATCGCTCTTGTGTGTGTTTTTACTTGGTAACTAAAACATTAACTAAACTATTTTAATAAACAGTAACCCACACAGACACCGGTGCGCTGGACCAATAGCCACTGCCTAGTATAAAATATAATGTTCAAAACACTTACAAATTGTGTGGCAGCTTTGGTGGAAAACAGACAAAATTATTCCTTCTTTGACTCTTCTTTGTTCTATACTGAGTTTGATACATGCACTTCAACTGCCTAAACTAGACTGAAGAAGTGTTTGTCTTGTGACTTTATAAGGGAGGTCACCTGACTATGTCAGACAAAGATCTCTTTGTCTGTTTGAAACTGAGGCTGCATACTAACATACATACTAAAAATACATATTGAGAAACATAACAAAGCCCCCATAATGCCCCATGCAGCCAAACTGATACACAATGCACTCTTCAAGTACAAATCTAACACATTGTGTGTGGAATAAAAGTGACCATATTGACTTTTTTAGTCCAAAAAGAATAGGACCTCAATAACTTGTTAATATTGTTATCTTGTACTTTTTGATGAAAAAGAATTTTGAAAAAAAAAATATCATCGATGTTTCCTGGTTTGACAATTTCATGAGTTCAATGAGAATTATTACAATGCTTATTTCAAACTGAAAATTTATATAAATATATAAAATAGGAGTCATATTGTTACATCTTTATGCACATTAAATCAATCAAACTAACATTTGAAAAAAATAGACTCATTTTCGAGTCATTTAATATGACAGGCAAGAAAGTTTTAAAATTTGTAACTACACAGTTTTATTGATCACAGCAACATTTGACTAAAACTGAGATAAACAACTTAGTAAAGGAGACAAGATGCTTATTTGTCAAATTTTGTTAATGGTGTGGTGTGTGAAAAAGAAAAATGTTACCCAATGTCTTGCATGGAGAATTAGTCATCTGTGCTCCTAAAGTGATGAGAGCTTAACTAACCATCAACACTTCACAGTCCTGTTTGAAGTTTCAGCATATACTCCCTTTCTGATAAAATTCTTCTCCATACACATTTAAAATGGGGACTGCAAAATTCTTACCAAAATAATGGGGAGCAAAAGTCTTACCAAAATAATCAGACAAAATGTCTGAGTAATGGATGTGTGTAATTGGATGGATTTGATGATATTTTTTGCTTCAATTAGTTTTACTTTCACCATTTGATGTCAAATAAGTTGATAAACTTTTGCTGTTTATGAAAAAATTGTTTTGCATGACACATTCTAAAATTGGAGCAAGGCAGCTGTGATTCTGTACACGTAACATGCATATTAGAACGTTAAATGTGAGTTTTATGAAGATATTGGTTTGAAAGACTACGAATAATGTTTAGAATGTGGTGATGACAGCTCTGGATAAAAGTTTTAGTAGACCTTAAGTCTCTGAAGTAAATATTCCTATACCCTTTGACTCTTCTTTCTTTGTTCTATACTTAGGTTTGATACATGCACTTCAACTGCCTAAACTAGACTGAAGAAGTGTTTGTCTTGTGACTTTATAAGGGAGGTCACCTGACTATGTCAGACAAAGATCTCTTTGTCTGTTTGAAATTGAGGCTGCATACTAAAATGCATACTAGAAATACATATTGAGAAACATAACAAAGCCCCCATAATGCCCCATGCAGCCAAACTAATACACAATGCACTCTTCAAGTACAAATCTAACACATTGTGTGTGGAATAAAAGTGGCCATATTGACTTTTTGAGACCAAAAAGAATAGGACCTCAATAACATGTTACTATTGCTATCTTGTACTTTTTGAAGGAAAAGAATTTTGAGGAAGAAAAATATCATCGATGTTTCCTGGTTTGACAATTTCATGAGTTCAATTAGAATTATTACAATGCATATTTCAAACTGAAAATTTATATAAATGTATAAAATGACCTGTAATTTGATTTTTTTAAGATTTAGGAGTCATATTGTTACATCTTTATGCACAATAAATCAATCAAACTAACATTTGAAAAAAATAGACTCATTTTCGAGTCATTTAATATGACAGGCAAGAAAGTTTTAAAATTTGTAACTACACAGTTTTATTGATCACAGCAACATTTGACTGAAACTGAGATAAACAACTTAGTAAAGGAGACAAGATGCTTAGGGGACCATAACTATATAAATCGTTTGACGAGAAATTTTGAGCGAAAAAAAAACCCCCATGCGGTCGGAAAAAATAAAAATGGTACTATCAATCAGACCAGTAGGCACCAGAAGAAAAAAAAACGTAGCCAATTTTTTTGTCATACGGTCGGGTTTGATAAAAAAAAATACACATCATACCATGAATTCTTTAGATTTAATATTTCAAAAAAAGTTTTTTATCATACAGTCAGGGTTTTAACCCATTCATACCGGCATACGCAAAACGTAAACCGTAATATAAACATTAGCGAACAGTGGCATTTTTTAACGTCCAGATAATAACTTATCTGGGGCCTCCATTTTTATAATTTTTACATAAATTGCCAGCTTTTGAATCGCAGAGTTTCTTATTTTTATGACCCAGTAATAGAAATATGGATATATTTGTTTAGAATATCTTCCAAACATGTGTCTGTTGCCGGCCTCGATTAAAAATGACAGGTTCGAGATACACTTTAGAAAGACTAAAGTATAAAACAATGCATGGTATTTGAGAAATATCCTTTCGTCCATGACTTCATAATCGGTTTATAATTGATTCGACACGTGAACTTGTGATGGATATGTTACTGTGACGATGATAATCCATTCGTTTCAACAAATATCTTACCTTCAACCAACTTAACCATGGCGCCTTTTTCATTAGAAAAATTAGCCTTTATCACACGCCGTCATATCTCTACACCGATCACAGCACGATGCGATCAAGAGTAGCGGCTTCATTAGCCGTTATCAATGCAGAGGAAATGTAATGAATATTAAGTGGCTTTTTCCTAATGACGTCAATTTTTGTCGAAATTAGAGTATTTTGAGCTTGAATTTCGCAGTGTAAATCACGTGTTTCTTGTGCAGATATATATTCTTACAAATGATGCGTTAATATTATGAAAACCGTGCTTCACTTCCACAAAATTTACATCGAAATGTTAAGGTACAATAGACGGTCATGTGATTGCATACGGCGATCGTACAAAAAAACATAAAAATGGCAGGTCTGTGACAGGATTCGGCCGATATTTGAATAAAAATGGCAATTTTTAGCTCCATCGTCGGAATTTTAATAAAATAACACATAAGTGAGTTTTTTTATGTATCGGGTTCCATCTAGACCTATCGTCGCTACCGTCAAACGATTTATATAGTTACGGTCCCCTTATTTGTCAAATTTTGTTAATGGTGTGGTGTGTGAAAAAAAAAATGTTACCCAATGTCTTGCATGGAGAATTAGTCATCTGTGCTCCTAAAGTGATGAGAGCTTAACTAACCATCAACACTTCACAGTCCTGTTTGAAGTTTCAGCATATACTCCCCTTTCTGATAAAATTCTTCTCTATGCATAACCTTGCTGTTTACGAAAACATTGTTTTGCATGACACATTCTAAAATTTGAGCAAGGCAGCTGCGATTCTGTTCTGATAAAATTCTTCTCCATACACATTTGAAATGGGGACTGCAGGAATTCTTAACAAAATAATCAGAGCAAAAGTCTGAGTAATATCAACAAAATGGCGTGTGTAATTGGGTGGATTTGTATGATATTTTTGCTTCAATTAGTTTTACTTTCACCATTTGATGTCAAATAAGTTGATAACTTTGCTGTTTATGAAAAAATTGTTTTGCATGACACATTCTAAAATTGGAGCAAGGCAGCTGCGATTCTGTACACGTAACATGCATATTAGAACGTTAAATGTGAGTTTTATGAAGATATTGGTTTGAAAGACTACGAATAATGTTTAGAATGTGGTGATGACAGCTCTGGATAAAAGTTTTAGTAGACAATGATGCATGTTCAGGCATCGGAAATCAAAATGAAGTAATCAATATCGCATCTGAATCCTGTGTTTGTGTCTTGGCTCACCCTGTGTGCCATCATTCACGTGGAAAGGATAAGTCATTTTTTCCCTAGTTGGTCAACATCATAACCTTGAAATTTGTAGTCAACTTGTAGCTCCCAATGAGCTCTTTCCATTGGTGTCAAACCTGGATGGGTGCACGGGTGCTCAGATCTACGCATATTCTGTTGCAGAAAGGTGTATCTCTATAAGGCTGGGGAAACAATATTCATGGTTTGTAAATGTTTTTCAGGGATCATAGTCTAACGAATGACTTCTCATTCATACCACAAGACGCTCAAACTCTGATGGCACTGGAGACTATGACGAAAAATCCATAATGCGCTTAAGTCTCTGAAGTAAATACCTCCCATACCCCGATCCTCACCTACTAGTTAACAACAAATATTGCTTGCATAGCTCAGGTCTACAGCATCCACACTGTCTTGTCACTCCCACACCGTCGCCTGAGATCACCAGCCACTGTTCTACCAGTAGCCCACTACCCATTCTGACAGTTTTTTTGTTTTTTTTTGTTGGTGTGACATTAAATTTTCTGCACATGAATCAGACATAACACGAAGGTTTTGGGCCTTAAAGCATATGCTTATATATACATATTATGAACGAAGCTTGTTCAAATTCAGTATGAGACATTGTCACATTTTAATTGCTGTGCATAAAGATTGTTTAATCACATGCTATACAGTACTGTTTTTTTTCTCCTATATAAATATTTATCAACCAATGACTATATATTCATTGGGTTATCGGATTGGCTAGGAACCCGATACAGGGACCCGATATGGAAATCCATATCGGGTCAAGACCCGATACAGCTTTTTGACCATTCCACTCTGCTATAGCGGCATCGTTAGCACCAACAGGCATTGTACCAGTAACATGCTTCCACAAATCTTTGGAGAGCAACATCTTGTAAAGGATTGGCTTTCTTATAGTACTTTCTTTACAGCTGTGATTGGGTTCTTGTAAAGGTGTGCTGTTAGGCGCCACCCTCCTCTGATTAAGGCTCAGAGGAGGGAGAAGCCGGAGTCCTTGTGATTAATGAAACTTTACTGCATTTGTATCTTTTATTCCATGCAAAATGTCAAAATACAACAATTCACATATAGACATCAATTTAGAACATCTCCAATTCGAATACCTCTAGACATAAGGATGGAAGGAATACCATAGAGCAAACCAGCAGCTGTACATATACTAATTTCACAAGCCTTTGTCAGCAATATCTGACCACATTAGGTTCCTAGTTAAACTGGTAATATCAAGACTATTACCCTGCCACGATTCACATTGGCAGTTTATTAAAAGCTAATCAATGTTTTAAACATGCTTGTTCTATAATTAGTATATTTGCCGACAGAAATTCTGATTTCTCTGATTAGAGCGATGCGCATCACAAACCTGATAACTTCTGACATAACAATCTACGTGAAAACATAACATGCTCTACTTTAAATAGGCCATCTCTTTACAATCAGCTTGATTTGGAACTTCCATGTCGACAAATTATTTGTTTCCAATTTATCTATTGACCAACGCCCAACGTCCATTCCTGCCGCCATCTTTGAAATTTGACAGATGTCTTTGAATAATAGTATAGCAATTACACAGCGCTATCACTAACACTCCCGACCACAAATTGTTCAACACAAACACTCCAGCATACACTGTCAACTAACTTAATCATTTAAACTCGGCATCCTGGGCCCATAACCTGTTAAATATAAGCCGTGAATTGTAGAGTTAAAAACGCGTGGTCTCTGTCAAAGATTTATTTCAGAACAGTAACATGAAAACGATTCGATGCATAACAAGAAAACCAGCAGCTAACATATTTGTCGCACAATATGAATAATATTAACACCATAATCAATGTTCTTTTATATTTCTACTTATGAAAAAAAATCCAAACCTTTTTTATGAAAAAAAAGCTTATTTATGAAACTTACTTGTGTAGTAATGAATAATGTATCTATTCACAGTTAGTGTGTCTGTTAGTGGAGAATCTTTAATTTCCTTTCAATGAAAATTTTTTCTCGGTTAGAATGCTAGTTTTGTGCTGTTTGTCTTGAGGTCCCTGATAGTGAGACCAGGCGTTAGTAGGGAAGTAGGTAAGTAACCTCTGTGTTGATCTCTGAATATTACATAATACATAGGACAGGTTGACTCCTGGAGTTAACCCTAATAGTAAATGTAACAGGGTATCAAATTTGTGCTATGATACCATAGTGCATCCACAGTTATAACAATGAATTAAATCTCCCCGGTCCGGAGGGAGTTTTCTAGCTTTGCTCCTGTCTGTATGTAAATAAACAGCCTCATAACACGGTTCATTATTTTATGAGGAGGCGGAAAATAAAGGGGCGGGCGCCAACTTTGTACATGGAAATTGAGTGGGGGTCACTAATTTTGTACATAAAAATTTCAAAAATTTATGCACAAAATTGGCGCAAAGGATGCAATTTTCATGAATCTTTGCATTAGATACTTTCTGGGTGACAGATTTAATTTCATATATGTTATTTCCAGAAATAACAAGAGGTTTTGATATTTTCATGTTGAACATTTCAACTTCATACTATAAACAGGTAATTGTTTTTGGCATATGCTGGTGATCTATATATTAAAAATGCCTAAAACATTTTAACACTTGTACCTTATTTCTTGGTTTAAAACCTAAAATATTTTCTAAAGCAACAGCAGTAGAAATACACAATACTTGATCATGTCT
>CM032659.1:1792118-1842614 GCA_019095985.1 Streblospio benedicti | reverse complement strand
TTTGACAACTCGAGCGGAAACTACACGTATACGCCCGGTATAAAAACAACATAATAAAATGTATATATATATATGTAATAACTTACTAGATGATATGAATAAATATTGACACCACCCTGGGGGCAAGAAAATACCATTTTTAAAACTAAAATTGATCCGAAATCTTGCCAAAAGCCGATTCCGAAAGTACTACGACCGCCGCATGCGCAGTGAAGCTCAGAAAGTGTCTTCTGCTTATGTCGGAAAGTACAAGCCCGAGAAACGTAATAATAGTTTAAATATCTCTGGTAAAATGGATCCCAAGGTATACTTTTATTTTTAAAATGTCAAATATATATCAGGGATCATTTGGCGATTCATAATACAGAGGTTTCACGGTTTTAGCAAAAGTTTCTTCCATTTTAAGATGCGAGCTCGGGTTTATGTCAATCGATCTTCCAGAAGTTCCGTGCGTTTTGGGTGTTATAAAGCTAAATAATTGCTAATGGTGGTAGTTACATATAATATTATTCGATGACTTACGTAACCCAAGGTGATATAAGCATATATAGATTTTATTTCAAAACTGTTAGTAACAAATAATGTTGTTTTATTGAATAAAAGAATAGCAGACGGACTGTGCACTGATGCGTGACGTCAGAGGTGCACAGCCCTCGTCCAGGGTATTGCCCAGACAAAATGATTGACAGCTGTTGAATTTTCATTAAATTATTGAATAAAAGTACAAATTTCACAAACATG
Organism: Streblospio benedicti; assembly: GCA_019095985.1. NCBI lineage: Eukaryota > Metazoa > Annelida > Polychaeta > Spionida > Spionidae > Streblospio > Streblospio benedicti. Next base: position 1,841,873 of record CM032659.1, on the reverse strand, counting down.
ATAAAAATAACAGATACTTTGATGTTACCATAAATTAAGAAATGTTTTAACCTTTCTAATGATATATGATATGTTGTTCATAGAGTATTTTTAACTTGTAGGAAAGTGTTTATTATTTGAAAATGCACACTATAACACTCCTTTTTCTTACATCACGGTCCAATAAGTAGTAGTGATGACATGAGAAGCTTCGGTTCTTGTCTAGTGCTTGTCGAGTTTTACCTTGGTAAGAGACAAATAATAACTCCTTCTACGGAAGTAAAATACAACACTCCTAATAAGAGTCTAAACTGCTTACACCTGATAAGAGTTTAAACTGCTCAAACCAGACCATAAAAGTCTATAAACTTTCCAAAGACCAGAAAGTCTATAAACTCGAAGTTGAAAGTCCTTAAAGAGACTGAAAATAAATTACAAAACTACAATAGTAGATATAAAATTTCAATTCTTAAAAAAGACTCTCATGTTAGCAATATGGCTAGACGGTAATGACACTGTAAATAAATTGAGTTCTTTTTAATGATTTGAATGAGAAACCATAAATAGTAAAATGAAATAAGAAATCATAAAATAGTGAAATAAAAAATACAAACCTTTCTCAGCATAAAAGTTTATAAAACTTGAGCTTACAAGTCTGATATTGATTTTTAGTTTCTGCACTAGTAAAGCTAAAGTACTAGATTTTTGAATATATGTGATGCACTGAGAGAAATTATTAAATGCACTAGTTTATGATAAAAGAGAGATAGAATTGATGCACTATTGTGGTTTTATGAAAAGAATATTTTTGTAGTTGAATTGCACCTATATAAGTGTGGCCTAATGCAGTACATATCATGAACATGTCACCATTCGACAAGTGAACCCGCGCATAATGCCCGAGGTTTGCTAGCAGCAGCGAGTCATGCCGGGTGTTCTATTTGTGTGATTCAAAAGCTTGCTATAGGAAATTGTTTAATATGAAAGGTGGTCAAAGCACTAGTGAAATTTATGTGCACAATAATATTGATAGCTTCAATGTAATTCTGAGGAAAACTTACTATCAATTTCGAGCTAGATGTTTTAATTCATACAACTTATTGATTTCTACACTAGTGAATTCTGTTTTCTTTTATTACAACTCAAGTTTAATCTTTTATGCATATTTGTTTAATGCATGACTCAATATTTTATTTCATATGTATGTGCACGTTTCTATCATGTGAAATAAACTTTATTATCCCATAACATGTATGTATTTGTTAAGTTATGACCCGCTTAGTGCGTATCTTCTACTGGTGAATAAAAATATCCGTGATCATGACACTATATGTGAGGATGGAATAATAGATCCCCGAGGGCCTGATAAAAAAGAAGCACATCTGTATGTCGTCTGTTTTTGTGACATGAACCAGGATGTAAAACCGGCCTCAGCTGGATTTAGAGGAAACACCACACTTTTTAGTACACTAGCAAAAACTGCACGGAATGACGGACTGAATGGAACAGTTTGCTTGCATAAATAATGTGGCATAGTTATTCTGATAAAACGTAATGAACTGTTGATTTCAACTGTGCATGATGTTGCAAAACAATGTGAAATAAAAACGTGATTATTCACAGTCACAATTCCCTATTATTTTGCTCTAGTGATTTACATTCTCACCAGGTCATTGGCCTCATTGTTACACGTAGTGAGAGATGCAGCAAAAAGTCAGACCGCCTCTGCAAAGAGACCACCTCTATAAAGAGACCACCTCTATAAAGAGACCACCTCTATAAAGAGACCACCTCTATATAGAGACCACCTCTATAAAGAGACCACCTCTATAAAGAGACCACCTCTATATAGAGACCACATGTATGATAAGGCTGTGTTTCACATTCACAAGTCTTTAAGACCTCTAAATTACATCTATCTGGGTAAATGTGCGCTTTGGTCTAGTTTACTACAGTAGACATCAATGACTGACGGCAGTGAGGGGTTAAAGGTTATGCTCAGTGGCCGAACAAATATGCTTGTGTAGAAGCAATGTGATGTGGACTATGCATTCTGAAAGTGTCTTTCATTTAAACAACATATTAAAGTATGTAGAGCAATTTAAATACTACGCAATAAGAGGCCAGTGTACACACAAGTATACACATGTGAAGCAGCGAAATGTAAACCGAATGATTTTTCGTCAGACGTAACTCGCACGGTGCACGTAAGAAGCCTGCTATCTCTGTCATGTTAATTGTGACGTCTGCCGTCAGAAATTCACGGTACGTCTGGCGAAAATCATTCGATTATGCAACATCACGTGACCTTATGTTTTAGGTCACAAGAAGGCATGGTATTTTTAAAGGTGTATTAAATAGTAGATGTGGAAAATATATATATTATTTTCCTTACACTTGCAATGGAAAAGGCATTATCCATTGATACTGGACTTGACAGAACAAAAAGTATTTTGACTGAGCATTATCTTTAAATAGACATACACTACTGTAAGGAAACAGCACGGACTAGCCACAAAAGGGTTAAGGTCTAATCTTCTCTCACATGTCATACTTGTTTTGTTATATGGCATGTTTCACGACTTGTCATTATATTGTTGCTATCTCATTTAAGTGGCATTTTAGTTTACAAATAACAGCACTGTTATGGAGATGAAAATTCATATCTGCAAAGCAACTATTTTACACTTTCTAAATTCACAAAGAAGAAAAATTTGTACTTATCTTCTAACAGGAAAACGCCGACTCACCTGAAAAATAAAAACAGACTAGTGTGCTTCGTTAAGGGAGACTGAGACTTGAGATAGAAGAAAGAAAAGGAAAGGGACGACCGAAACAGACTTGGGATGCAGTCTTGCAGAAAGATCGTGCAAGTTTGGGCATTAGTTTGGTAGATCCAAATGACCGAAAGGCTTGGAGGGGACGGTTGAGATCCAGACTGGGCAGCCAGGCCACACCCTCTGAATGAGGAATAATTAGGGCCTGTTTAAAATAAATTTAGGATTTGATTGATAGTGAAATGAACGGCAGATTACAGTCAGAAATCTTGAAATTCTGTCCAAATGATAACACCTCGGGCAAACTCCTCTATTCTGACCCAATAACTAACATAACATTGAACTGTATATCCTGGCATATTTACTATACCTATGAATCTAGAATATGTCATCAGATTAGAAAGAAGAAAAGCAAACAAATATGAACTTGATGTTATATTCTGGTGGAAGTTCATTTATCCTGGATTTGATAGACAAAGGTTATCATTATAGTTTTTAGTCAGTATAATACAAGCAGTGTTTTTCACTACGCTCTCAACAGTCTCTTCTGTTTTGTTCTCAGTGATGACGTCATTCGTCTTCACTGGGGTGGCTCACAGGGGTGTGTCCCCCCCTAACCCTCCTCTCGGGTTAGCATGTTGTTCCAGATGGAAGGAAGCTGGTATCTGCCGCCGTCTCTATTCAGTGAGGGCTTCAACTTCCTGATCTGAATGGCCTCCTTCACACCTCCTTCAAAGTATTTTGGTTCCACACATAAAATGTTTGTCCCTTCAAGTGTGGAAAATGTTTTATTAGCAGTGGCGATTTAATCCAGCAGGAGAGGACTGAGAATACACCATAGAAGTGTACAGTCAGCAATCATTCAAATCCAGCAGAGACCATATCAGTAGGGAATGTGGAAAATGTTTCAATCGCAGTGGCATTTTGTGGGAAAGCTGGTGACAGAATTTCTATTGACGGGTCCAAATATGAGTAATGTAATTTTTTGCATATCATATTTACAGCCATACTCTGAACAACACATGCCACTGTTTAACAACATGCGTAATAAGGAGTTGGAGGAACCTCATTTTAATGTTGACCCTTATTATAACTCAATTAGACACACTTCATGAATATGTTGGTACTTTTCTTGGCCACTGGTTGGTTGAACACCAAAAGTGCAAAAGTGTACAACTTTTTTAATCCCTTATGCAAGATGTCTAATATGAACATGATTAGACTAATACTGTTTATGTGAGAGGGTTTCAAAGTGAAAATTTCCATTTTTGCAACTCCCAAAACGGGGATTATTTCGCGGCAGACGTAGAAAATCCTTTCCAGAAGTGTCTAATCCCCCAATGTTAAATTTTCACGTGCAACTGATATGAAAGTGTTATGTTATCCACAATTGAGTACAGTAGGTGCAGTGACCACGTTTATCAACGTACGTGTGACATAGTTATCTGAACGTGATGTACGTCATTCGTTCAAAACCTTAAGCAAAACTGGGGTCATCCAGGTGCATTTGGCTGAATTTCGTGTTGAATTCTTAGTTGAGTTCATAGCCTACAGACCTCATGCGTATAGTCTTAACCAACCCAATCGGGGCTTGGGTATTATCAATGAAGCTTGTTCAAATTCAGTATGAGACATGTTAATATAAAGCAATATGGAAGGGTGTCTCGGCTTCTAAGAAAAAAGTTGTATATTTGACAGCAGGCAAAAGTGTTCTCACAGCTATAACCTCTTTGAAGTGGATATGTAGGCATTAAATGTTCGACCTATATGCAATGATCTACAGTATTTTTTTACAGTTTTCTGAAATTTGCAATATATAAACATACACATGGCAATATCAACGGTCTGTTACCTGAAATGTCCAAATTTGGGGTGAGAGTTTGCATTGGGTGGGCCCTTGGACGGATGTATATGGCATGTTTCATGTTCTCTGAAGATTATACACAGCAACAGTACAATTTGCTCATCATATATTTTCTATTTCCAGGTAAGGAGTTTAAAATGATATCGTCTGAATGTGGATAAGGTAAATGAACCATTTCATTTTTTATTTTCATTATGTATTTATTGCTGTTTATTTTTCTCAACCTTTTCTAATGCATGATATTCTCAAATGTGAACATAAAGAATCAGTTCACTGTATTAGTGATGTGGGTAGAAGACAAACCCATTCACGCGCCTGTGAAATCTGACCACCTCACTGATCATTATAAGCCGAAATATTGGCTATTTCAAGCTAGTAATAAATATTGTGTACCAAGAACTGGAAATTTATGTTTGATTTTTACTTGCACCATTTGAGCTCGTCTCTGAGTTTGTCTCAATGAGTCCAATGAATCAACGATTTCTCTCCTCGCCCGCTATTTGAGGTTCTCCCCAGCAGCTGTAGGAGACTTTTGGTTTAATTCCATCCCACTCTATAGGTAAATCAGCTGCCAACCTATTGAGGTCCTGGTGTTAGATCTACACAGCCCAAGGAGGCACTGTTGTTATTGTCGGAACTATACACTATAAATTTGTGCAGTTATTCATCAAATAACATGCTAATAATTACATTATGGATGCTAAAAACTGTTGGTAACATATTAAATGTTTACGAGATAAATGTAAAAAGAAAATTTTCGGCTCAATTGTATATTGATAATCAAATTGAGAGACCTGTTCGCAGTACAAAGAAGATGTCACTGACATTCAAAAAATATATGAAGGAACTTCTTCATTCCTGGTATAATATGTACAATGTATATCATTTCAGTGTAAAATTTTCCTTTGCAAGTAGATAATAAAGTATTAAAAGTTACAAAATGTCAATTTTAAAGATTATATCACACATTTGTGCGTTGTTCACACTATTTAATCATGATATTCCTATGATCCCAATGCAGTGTCTTGTCTGTGTGCAATTGCTGTTGAGAAAGTTGATCCAAAAACTGTAGACATTTAAAAGTTAGCTACGTAGATGAGTTGGGAAAAGCAAGTTGCGGGCGAGAAGGCTATCAAAATGATTAAAAAGTAGCTAGGAAGTAACACCAAGAGTGACTGCTCAATGTTGAATTTCCATATTTTATCTTTTATTCTGATTCAAATATTACTTTGCACTTTCAAATGAAAAAATATTACAGATTTAGATTATTGTTGTTCATATGCAAAATGATACTTTGATCAGATCTTGTGTAAATGAAACCAACTATATCACCCTAAGCTGATGAATTAAATCTCCATACATGTACATGTAAGGGCTTCAGAAGAAAACTGTCAACAAACCTTTCATAGCAGTTTTAGAATTTAGACAAACCTTTTTCTTCACCCAAATGTCAAATATAGAGGAAATGATGCAGAAATGGATTAGCAATTAGACCTCTTGAGAAATGAACATTGCCTATATAGTAGACATAAGTGTCCACTTGTTCACTGAAGATTCAAGGATTTGTCACATTTGGAACTAATTTGGTGCATGATCTCTGAAGATTAAGTAATTTCCCTGCTTGATCAACTCTACATTGCACACTATTGTTTCAAAATTGCTTCTTTTGTCAAACTGTTTTGTTTCAAAATTTTACTCTATTGCATCTCATCTTAATTATTATTAAACTGTTTTACCACTACAAATTTGCAAATTGACATATGAAATAGGGCTAATACCAAATCAATTGTGCATTAATAACATCAGTTACATGAAACAAACATGAACAGTATTACCAAAATGTCACCAAGACAAATATGAATATTCTATGGAATATGGTATATACAATGTAGTGTGTCGTAGGAGTAGTAACATTAGCAAGTTCCAGCATACAATATGCTGACAATGGAGATGACATATTCAGGGCCCTGTTGCATAAAACTATCGTCCCGTTGTTATTGTAGGAATCCGCACGATTACAGTACATTCCGTCGTGGTGCATAAATAGTTTTATGAAAAAACGACAGAGATCACATTTTGACGATGAATCATGTACTATTTGGAATAAACATTTTCTACCTCTAAATCAGGACAATGGACCTTTAATATCACTTATGACATGAAATATAAGATTTGACAATCTAAGGTCTTCTTGTGGCTATAAACGACATATTATATAAATCAAAGCACCGTCAGAAAATGTTCACCTATATGTTAGTTCAATGTGATTCAGATTTTAAATCTATATACGCGTATATCATTGTTAAACAACAAACTATGCATACATTTGCCAATTATCTAAATAAAGATTAAAATATCGTGACATTGAATTTGAACGTTCTGCAAGCATTCTCACTTGCATTCTCCATCCACTAAATGGTGCCCACAAACTGTATTACACATCGTACAAAAGGACCTGGCAAATCATGAGAAGAAGCGTTGGTGCAGAGGTTAAGGTGCTATCATTCAGTTCGATCAACGGAGGCGATGGGTACTGGCGATTTGCTTTATGCAACGGGTTAGAACAAACATTATCATACATCGTGACGTTGACAATGGTGGTAAAAATACCATTGTTATCGTGTAATCTATATGCTACAGGGCCCAGGTCTACCAAGCGCGTGTCTATAAGTCCTCTACTTCACCATTCATATGCAACGCAGGAGAAGAAAATGAATCGTCACACCAGGAAATTGTCAATTTCATTTAGTATATTTTATTTCAATTTCAATTTTATTAAGTACAATTCCCTTTCAAAAAAGTTTAAGAACTACATCTGTAGAGAATTCTCCGACCTGTATAGAAGAGACGCCTTTCCACGTGGCGCTCATTTCTTCCATCTGTCTGCCAAGAGGGCTACTGGAACAGGCGTTTACAAGCAACTGTTCTAGTTTTTTAGATTTTTTCGCCAATTGAACTATTCCATGGGCAGTGACTGGAATGAACTCCTGAGATCTAGAATCATCAACTGACAGAACTATCTGGCGAAGAGTTCTGCTTCTGGTCAGATGTTCCAGTCCGCGGTCGGTGATCCCACTTGATAGTGAAATACGAACGTTTACCAAATTACTCAAAGCTATCGCCTCCAGTGATCTGTCTGTTAAGTTGGTGTTTAATAAGGAGATGTATTTCAAATTCCTACATTGTGTCACCCAATGGATCACGACATCATCATCTGTAGCCACTTTACCTGCATCAATAGGAAAGCAGGATATCACGAAGCACGTTAAGTTCTTCAATTTCCCAAAGGTCTTAAAATCTCTCACATTACTACAGTTTGCATCAATCATCAACGAGCGTAACTTTGGACAACCGTCTGCCAATTTCTGAATGGAATGATCGGATAAGCATTTATCTTGGGCAAAACATACCGCCAATTGTGTTAATTGCCTGGCATTTTCGGCAGTTGCAACCAAAGTTGAAGCTGCTGATATTTTATTGCAAAACAGAATGAATAAAATTTCAATGCTGTTGCATGATCTCAATATTGAGTGAAGTGTCTCATCTGTCAATGAGTCCAATGCATAGAAAACTAGTTTTCTCAGATTTCTATAACAATGTCCTTTTAATGTTACACCTATTGTGGAGTAAGGTTTTGGGTCGTCACTTTTCACCTCTAATTCAGTGTCAGAGGAATCCTGTTGAGATTTCTGCACGTGCAGCGTCAGTGTCTGTAAAGTGGTGCACTTTTCCAGCACAGTCGGTAACATTTCATCCAGCATCATCTTATTCTCCTCATGTGAAGAAACATAGAGATGTTTCGTGCTGCCTTTTAACAATCGATAAAGAACCTTCGTGGTTATCTTGTCATCAATATGAACATCTATGGTCCTCCAATTGTCTTGGTCAAAAGCAGCCTCATGCCACCTCCAACAGACCGCACTAGCGTTTCTCACAAGGTCATAGCGAGGCAGGTAACCCAAGATTTTGGCCAGAAGTTCCTTTGGCAAATCGTTTATGTGTTTCTTTGGTGTCGCCCCTTCTGTCTCAGTTGAAGCCATCTCCTGATGATCCAACTTGTGGGTAGGTTCTGATTCCATCCTCAACGGGAATCCTAAAAAACACCAAAAGAAATGCAATGGAGTAAGAATTCAATGTAATGTATGATTATTTTTGCTTGACAACCCACGCCTGGTCATCCAGCACAGTAGACGCTGTAGCCAGGTTATTGTCAGAGCTCAAGTTATTGGCTCCAAACCTATGTCTATCTCCAAGCTAACATGTATGTTTTAGTTATAACTGGACAAAACTATTTAGATAGCAAATAATTGGTTATTAACAAATGCTTATTGATGATGGTTCCAATAACTTAAGCATGACGTTTACATTGTTTTTTCTGTCAATTAGTCACAGTTTATCTACATAATGCTGAAGTCCACTGTACAACATGATTTGAACTTGATTGATTTGATGCAATTTATATTGCTAAACAATATTGATGATCGAAAGGGTGATCTATAATAAACTAAAACAATTGCTTTTGGAATATGACTCCTTCTACATTAATTTTGCTATCTTTAAAGTATTGCAATAACAAAGCATTGAGGGGAGAGGCTAATGACGCCTGCTATAATATATGTAACATGTTACTGTATCTCAGCACGGGGCATCAAAACCTAATTCAAATCTAATGAAATTGAGTAAATAAACTGCATGTCATTGCCACTCAGAAACGCTTACGTAAATAACAACAATTTCAACAGTATAAAATATACAATGTACAAAACACCTACAAATTGTGTGGCAGCTTTGGTGGAAAACAGACAAAATTATTCCTTCTTTGTTCTATACTGACTTTGATACATGCACTTCAGCTGCCTAAACTAGACTGAAGAAGTGTTTGTCCTCTGACTTTATAAGGGAGGTCACCTGACTATGCCATAGACAAAGATCTCTTTGTCTGGCTGTTTGAAACTGAAGCTGCATGCTAACATACATACTAAAAATACATATTGAGAAACATAACAAAGAAACCATAATGCCCTATGTAAGCAAGCTAATACACAATGCAGTCTTCAAGTACAAATCTAACACATTGTGTGTGGAATGAAAGTGGCCATATTGACTTTTTGAGACCAAAAAGAATAGGACTTCAATAACGTGTTACTATTGTTATCTTGAAGCATTTTTTGATGGAATATTTACATCAATATTCTGCAGCATTAATCAACCCTTGTTTCGTTTACGCCCACACAGTGTGTTGTAACATACAAGGCTCATTTAGTAATTTAAATTTCAAAGGGTTGATAAAAATTGACATTTGTTTCTGAAAATTTCATTCAAAAGTCAATAAAAGTTGCCGTTCATGGGTACACAACACGTCAATACTTTGTTTTCAGATAGTGGTTAAACAGTACAACCGAGTTCTCTGTAGTGAGTAGACAAGCAGCAATGCTGATCAAAATGTTTAAAAAACTTTATTCTACTTGAAACCAGTTTCAAGCCAACAGGCTTGTTTTCAATCTTAATAACAATCATCTTTCTTCAATTTATATTACTTTACATTTACATTATTTGTATTCTAGTACAATATATATAAGTATCCTTACAATATCATGAACTCAAATACAAGCTCAATGAAATTACTTTACAATTATATTAGGCAGTGACTATTGGTCCGACGCTCCAGACCAACACCCAGTAGTGTATGTGTCCGGCATTCACTGCTGCGTATCACCACTGTCCACCATACAAGACGTGAAGTCGATGTATATAAACCTCATATTAGTTCATCTTTCTTTGCTCACAACACTACATTTTTTAAATACATTTACAGTTTCGCCAAACAACTGTTGGCATCCTCAGAATGTTCTTCCCGCGCAATGTCACAAGTCAAATATTCTGATCCTGAACGAGGATGGAATCATAAACTCGCGAGAGTTGGTGCCCCCCCTCATCCTTGTTCATAACTTGAGCATGACATTTACATTGTGTTGTCTTTTTACAGAAAGGTGTTTGAGTTTTTAATGTCATGATCTCTGAGACAGATCACAGAGCAATGAGGGGAAGCCTAATGACCCTACTATAACATGTCACTAATGATATCTCATATCAGCAAATGGCATCAAAACCTAAGATTTTGCTGCTCAAGACTTAATTACAACCAATATACAGAATGAAAAATATTTACTAATTCCAATCCAATCAAATTGAATAAATAAGCTGCTTGGTATTCCCACGCAAGAATGCTTACATCAATAACAAAAAATAATTTGATAAATGAATGTCCGGTTCATCCTGGGTTCCATCATTCATGATTCAAAGAGTAATTTAAGATATCTATACCAATAGTACAAAATATAATGTTCAAAACACTTACAAATTGTGTTGCAGCTTTGGTGGAAAACTGACAAAATTATTCCTTCTTTGACTCTTATTTGTTCTATACTGACTTTGATACATGCACTTCAGCTGCCTAAACTAGACTGAAGAAGTGTTTGTCCTCTGACTTTATAAGGGAGGTCACCTGACTATGCCATAGACAAAGAACTCTTTGTCTGGCTGTTTGAAACTGAAGCTGCATACTAACATTCATACTAAAAATACATATTGAGAAACATAACAAAGACCCCATAATGCCCCATGCAGCCAAACTAATACACAATGCACTCTTCAAGTACATATCTAACACATTGTGTGGAATAAAAGTGAACATATTGACTTTTTTAGTCCAAAAAGAATAGGACTTCAATAACATGTTACTATAGTTATCTTGTACTTTTTAAAGGAAAAGAATTTTGAGGAAGAAAAATATCATTGATGTTTCCTGGTTTGACAATTTCATGAGATAGTTCTATGAGAATTATTACAGTGCATATTTCAAACTGAAAATTTATATAAATGTATAAAATGGCACACAATTTGTTTTTTAATATTTAGGAGTCATATTGTTACATCTTTATGCACAATAAATCAATCAAACTAACGTGTGAAAAAAAAATAGACTCATTTTCGAGTCATTTAATATGACAGGCAAGTAGAAAGTTTTAAAATTTGTAACTACACAGTTTTATTGATCACAGCAACATTTGACTAAAACTGAGATAAACAACTTATAGTAAAGGAGACAAGATGCTTATTTGTCAAATTTTGTTAATGGTGTGGTGTGTGAAAAAAATGTTTGCTCAATGTGTTGTATGGAGAATTAGTCATCTGTGGTCCTAACGTGATGAGAGCTTAACTAATCATCCACACTTCACAGTCCTGTTTGAAGTTTCAGCAAATACTCTCCTTTCTGATAAAATTCTTCTCCATACACATTTGAAATGGGGACTGCAGGAATTCTTACCAAAATAATCAGAGCAAAAGTCTGAGTAATATCAACAAAATGGCGTGTGTAATTGGGTGGATTTGTATGATATTTTTGCTTCAATTAGTTTTACTTTCACCATTTGATGTCAAATAAGTTGATAAACTTTGCTGTTTATGAAAAAAATTGTTTTGCATGACACATTCTAAAATTGGAGCAAGAAAGCTGCGATTCTGTACACGTAACATGCATATTAGAACGTTAAATGTGAGTTTTATGAAGATGTTGGTTTGAAAGACTACGAATAATGTTTAGAATGTGGTGATGACAGCTCTGGATAAAAGTTTTAGTAGACAATGATACATGTTCAGGCTACAGAAATCAAAATGAAGCCAGAATAGTTCCTATTTATATTCCTTTTGCAGCAATAGGAAGTGTGCAATTATCATGAATAAGGGCATCTTGAGGATTATGAGAAAACCATGTAGAGAGAGCAGTCAGTTAGAAGCTGCTCTCAAAATCTCGATATGGCAAATGTCCTGTTTTTGCATGTAATTTGTACTGATTCGTGTGTTTGTGTTTTCCAGGTGAGCATTTTGGCAGTTTGTGTGGCAAAGGTTGAGGTAGGACATTTATACACATGTTACACTGGCAGATCCAGGGTTTCAGAAAGGGGTGGGGGGGACTTACCTGAGAAATTCAACGGTGTATGCCAATGTGGGGTGACGTCAAAGTTTATTACAAAATGTTGATTTTCAATTTATTAGCGCAAATATGAAATAATCAACAAAATAATGAATATGATGTATGAATATGATAAAATAAACAGAATACAAATTTTCAAAGGCCAAGAAAGACTGATGTATAATTTGCATAAGGATCAATCAATATAGTCACGTCAAAATTTTCCATGATTATGTAACATCTAAAAACTTTTACATCAAGAAAATTATTATTGGCATATAATAATGTATATACTTTCTACCGGGTACATGAATAATAAAAATTTGTAAAAGACTGTGTCGCCAAATCCTTACATTGCACATTTCTAACTGTCAGCCCATTTTACTGCCGTATATTATCACTGTTGTCGCTAATGGTCACTGGTATACATGTATTACTAAAACTACAATCTACCATAAGCATCATATGAGCGGCGCGTTGTCCTTTCTGATGCTGACTTTCTTCCTAACAGCAGCTGACACACTGACATGTGTGTAGCTTCTCAGCCAATGCTCTGTGTTTGTGTCTCTGCACCTAGGCAGAAAACCACCAAGGGTAAAATAGCCACTTATATATGCATAGATACATAACATCACTGAAAAAAAAACAGATCAAACGTGCACAGCGTCACTAGAACAATGTTGACAAGGGTAAAATAGGGACATAAATCTGCTTGATGATTGATACAACATGACTTATAGAGTGCCTTATTCCTAGGTGCATAGATAGATAAAATCACTAGAAAAAAACAGATCAAAAGTGCACAGGTCACTAGAACAATGTTGACGCAATAAAGATGTTTACTAAAATATTATGGAAAGTTTGATTAAAAGTACACAATTACAACGTACGTAATTAGCTACAAATAATCTCTGCGCCATTGTCTAATCATATATTGGCTTTGTCATGCTATATAGCAGCAAACAGCACCAAGTAGACTTTTGCTGCTGCTTGAAAAATCTTTTTTTACATGATTGAATACCAGTATGGCCTTGTGGAAAGCATATTTCAATTGGCAAAGTGCCCAAAATTGAATTACTTTGGTGTCGTCTCTTTACCTCATAGTTGTGTAAAGGTTGAATTAAATTGGTTCATTGGTAAATGCTCTAGATTGTACGGACACATACATATATACATAGTTAGAAACGAAGTTAACACAAGGCTTTTGCTTCAGCAGCTGAATAATTTCATCACAGTCCAATTAAATACATAACCTCATAAAATGTTGAAATCAAAACGACACAAAAATATTGTAAAATAAAACTATACTCATAGATATGTATAATTCGTGCAATGAAATACCAATGTAAAGTGATATAACTACGATATAAGCTTGCACTTGCACTTTATTAGCATTTTCGTGTTATGTGCTTCTGTGGCCGAATGGAGAGGTAGTTAGCGGCGTGATCAGAAGGTCGTGGTGGGTGTTGAGCAAACTCATCTACACGTTTATTAGGTACAGGTCATTGGGTTGAAAGAGTGAGTGTGTGATTAGCAATGTTCGCTGAATGTAAGCTGCTGCTGATACAAGCATAGGAGAAATGATCAATTGAAGATCAATAAGTATGCCAATGACCTGGTGTAAATTGTAAAGGCATGAGAGCCAGACTTGGATCAAGACTATAAACCACCTCATTTACATTTATTTATGGAATCTATGTATGTATGTCCTTTCCACTCCGTGAAGTGGGAATAATCCCAAGCAAATAAAATTCACAAGTTAAAATCTAGTCTGCATAGTGGCTGAATGGATATTGTTAGTTCTATTCATGTTTCTCTATGAATTTTCTCAAGAATTATAATCTCTGTTTACAGGACTAAACAAAGCACAGGTTACAGCAACCACAGAGTCAGGGTTTAAGCCCTTACCATCTGCAGGCAGCTAATCCATAATCAATGTTCTTTTATATTTCTACTTATGAAAAAAAAATCCAAAGCTTATTTATGAAAAAAAGCTTATTTATGAAACTTACCTGTGTAGTAATGAATAATGTATCTATTCACAGTTAGCATATTTTTAGCTTCAACTTTTTAATTTCCTTTCAATGAAAATGTTTTCTAGGTTAGAATGCTAGTTTTGTGCTAGTTTGTCTTGATAGCACAACCATTTTGCAAAAACAGGGAATCCATAGGCAATTATTTTGGTTAAAAATAACCTCCCCCTTATTTCATAGAAAATTGGAGTAAAAATTGTTGCATTTGGGGCAATTGTTGACAAAAGTATAAATTTGCATATTTATCTATAATTTTTTATTCCATTAATAAAAATAATTTTAAATTAGCCAGTTACGTTAATTTCATGCTTTTTTTCTGATTATGTCCCAAGTTGACAGGGGGGGTTGGGGGCGGGGGCATGAAGTTGACAAAACTTGGGTCAGAAAAGTGGAAAATTGGTTGATGTCAATTGAAACACTTTATATTTGTGCATGTTCGCCATACATCCAATACGCAGTTACCCATATGGAACCCTTATAAACTGAGGTTAATAATGACAATTCAGCAAAGCATTTTTGTTCTTCCAGCATCAATTTCATGCAAGTTTTGAAAAAGTAACAGCTAGCACCGAATGTAGAAAACATAGTAACTCTAACATCACAGATAGACAAAAATTCATTCAGGATTTAAGCATAGTATTTTGAAATAGCTGAAATTTGTAAATTTCTGTCTGTAGGTCCTGCTGTATCAATTTAATTTAAAAAGATTAAAAAAACTACATTAAAAATAGAACCTTTAGTACAGTACTAAACAGGCTTATCTGATCCGATATACCCCCCCTCTATCCACATTGATGGAAATTTGAAGTCCCGATAATTGGTCTTCATTGTAATTTTGTTTTCTTAAATCTTGAGTTATTCATCCATGATATGATCATAGAGATCACTATACACAGCACAATGGATGTCAACACAGAGGTTACTTACCTACTTCCCTACTAACATGGAAATTGAGGGGGGGTCGCTAATTTTGTACATAAAAATTTCAAAAATTTACGCACAAAATTGGCGCAAAGGATGCAATTTTCATGAATCTTTGCATTAGATACTTTCTGGGTGACAGATTTAATTTCATATATGTTATTTCCAGAAATAACAAGAGGTTTTGATATTTTCATGTTGAACATTTCAACTTCATACTATTAACAGGTAATTTTTTGGCATATGCTGGTGATCTAGATATTAAAAATGCGTAAAACATTTTAACACTTGTACCTTATTTCTTGGTTTAAAACCTAAAATATTTTCTAAAGCAACAGCAGTAGAAATACACAATACTTGATCATGTCTTCCCAAGAGAAAACAAAGCACATTATCAATTAACATAAAACATATTCTGCTAAGCATTTTAACACGTAAGTTTATTCTTGGTTAAAACCTAAAATATTTTCTAGAGCAACAGCTGCATAACAAATACTGTAAATCCATAGATGTTACATGTAGCTGCTATTAATTTTGTGGTTTTGCAACATTGACAAAAATATGACTGATGACTAGATTCTACAAAACTGACTATATACTATATACTAAACTGACTAAGCAAAAGGATACAGAACCAGAGGAACCGGCATAATAAAACGTAACAATTTGTAACATTCTCAAAATTTGCATAATTCTTTCTTTTTCTCAGAATTTGCGTAATATAAGGTCATGGCAGCATGCAGATTGCAATTAAAAGTAGGCCAAAGTACACCAATATCAAATCACATGAGGAGAGTGATATGGACATACCAAATGTCAAGTTTGGTGATGATAACAGGGCTGCCAAGTAGTACAGATATGCCGGTTATTAATACAGATTTCCGACCCAAAATACCCAAATACTGATTCTATCTTCAAAATACAGATTTCCCCACTTTGTGTATTTTTCATTAATAATTACTTTTTATGAAGTAAAAGCACAGGAACTGCATCCCAACATAGATATGTGTGTTTGTGTTTGGTGTTAAAAGCCCTGAATATTGGTTACATTACACCAGAAATACATTAATATCAGTTCTGTGCTTATGGATTTCTTTTTACACCCAGTATTTTTGTAGACCGTTTGCCGTTCCACCACAGAATACCCCTAAAATACTAATTTTGGGCATCCTGAGTACAGAAATGGCTATTGACGGGTTGGCAGCCCTGTGATAAGTCATAAACTGTTCCCAGGAGACAGATAAACACAAATTCGTAATTATTTGTTTCAAATTTAATGCAAATCGAAAAACCGATAGTCCCTGTCCCAGCTAGTCTATAAATATTACACTCTTATATTCTGTTACATGTATTTATTTTTTAAATGACAGTAGTGTTAAAAAAAACAACTCCAAAAGTTCCTTACGTCATCAATTTACAGTGAACTGTTACATGAATGTTTTAAGAAGAACACTAATGTAAACACATTTTAGTTATAAATGTGCAATTATATTTTTGTCTATAATGTAAACTTGAGGTTCTCTATTCTCATTTTTCAGTGTCTTATTATAACCATAATGCAAACTTGTGATCACATCACTTCAATATTGATGGGGTTTCCATATAGGAATAGTTGTAATCCACCAATGATACAAGCTCTTTTCTCAATAGTCTATGGTCTAATATGATGTCTTTTTACTGATGTGTTTCACAGGCACCTGCTTTCAACACACACGTAGTTTCTATTCCATGGGGACGCACAAATGACTTTCTAAAGCACGCTTTTGATAAAACGCTTTTTCACAACGCCCACATTTTAAAGGTTTTTCACTAATATGGGTTGTCATGTGGCTGTCCAAATTTGACTTCTGACTGAATGAAATCTCACACAATGTGCATTGATATGGTTTCTCCCCCGTGTGGATTCTCATGTGTGTGGTCAAATTGTAACTTTGACAGAAACCCTTTCCACACTGACTACATTTATAAAGTTTCTCCCCAGAGTGGAATCTCATATGCCTGGTCAAGGTGCTATTGTGACTATAACACTTCCCACACTCACTACACTCATACGGTTTTTCCCCAGTATGTGTGGGTATGTGGTTCTTTACAGCAGATTTACAGGAGAATCCTTTCTGACAAATATCACATGCATAAGGAAAGTCGCCGGTATGGGTCCTTGTGTTCGTGGTCAATAGTGCGTTGCTACTAACACACTTCTCACATTCACCACATTCATGAGGTTTCTTCCCTGTATGGATTCGCATGTGTCTGGTCAAGCTGTTTTTTTGATTAAAAGACTTCCCACACTCACTACACTCATAAGGTGTCTCTCCAGTATGTGTGCGTATGTGCATTTCTACAGCAAATTTACTGGAGAATCCTTTCTGACAAATATCACATGCATAAGGAAAGTCTCCGGTATGGGTCCTCATGTGGCTTTCCAGACCTTTCTTCAAAAGAAATGATTTCTCACAAACTGTACACTGATATAGTTTTTTTCCATCGTGGGTTTTCTTATGCCTTGCCAAGTACCTTTTCTGACTAAAACTCTTGCCACACTCACTACATCTATAAGGTTCCTTCAGGACACAAGTTTTCTCTACATTTTGGGTTCTTTCCTGACTGGAAGTTTTGTCACACACTAACCTGTCACCAAAGTTTTCATCGTGGCTTTTCATATGAATCTGTAAAGAATTGGTGGAACTAAATTTTTCCTCACAATCAGTGCATTTGACTGTTTTGGCTGTATCCATGGTAACTCGTTTTATATGTTCTTATCCTTCAGGCAGTGGAATTTAGCAACTTGTGAAGGCTTTCACATAAAATTAGAAAATATCTGTATATATAAGAGTGTTGGGTTATAAATTCCTTGTAATTCTACTATCAAATTATACAATGCTAGGAATATTTGAGAAAAAAGATTCAAGACTAATTACAGCTTTAATATGCATTAAATCATAGTATTGTTTTAAACAAAACATCTAATTTGGACGTTTTTTAGTCACTTGTATAAAATATTGTTTTTTATCACAATGCAAACTTGTGACCAACTACCATTTGTCAGTCACATCATGACCTCATTGTGACTGGCCGAGCCACAGAAATATGCAAGATATTCGCTTTATATTGTTCAGGTTTCATATAATGTTGTTAGTGGTATTTATGATATGTTTAAGTTGTTTTTTAAAGGAATTACATCATACTGAATGGATTTTATGTGAAATTTTGTTATTTGTATTTATCTATTATGCTACATTTTTGGTCATTTTATCTTAATATTTCTTTGTTTTCATAAACGTTTGGACTACTACTTTTATAATTGTACAGCAGGTAATAATTTTGACTCTTCATATTTCCGATCTCCGCCCTTTGAAGTCTGTCAGCCAATCAGCGAGCGCTCTGAGAGATGTAAACGAAACAGCACCCATCTTGGTCTCACAAACAGCGGCTGGACACAATAGAAAGCAGTGAAATATATTGAATACTAGTGTTAACACAAAGCTTTCATGCATATCTAATGTACATGTACAACTCATGAACTCTCCAGAAATGTTCATATTAATGTATGACAACAAAGACTGTGTGGTGTTTTTCAGTCACGAACATCCGAGAAATTCAGTTGGCTCACTAGCTCGCACCTGTTCAATACTTTTACGTCCACTAAGGCACAGATATTGGATCTGTGCGCTTTTTAAATGAGACACGTTTCACCTGGCACCATTATTGCTGGACGTGATTCACTCCACGGTCTACGCTATGTGCCAGTAAGAAACTGCACGTTTACGATGACGATTAGTAAACATAAAGGTATTCATTATTTCTTTGAAACCAGGTGATTTTAAAACAGTGTTGTGGTTGTTTAGAAAAAAGACTAATAAATAAAAAATGGGTTTTGTCTATTTGTCATTATTATTTATCTCATCAATATCACTTCAAAACAATGACTTTAGAGCAAGTGTTCCAGTTATGGGTAGTTTATGATGTGATCACAATTTCTTAGGCCTACTTAAATGATTCTTGTTTCAGGTCAGGTTGAATTTTCAAAAGGTTAGGTAAATCGGAGATTTTTTTATTTCATTCTTAAACAGGAAAATTTCGAGGTTAGGTAAAGTTTATAATGAATCTTTTTTTGTATCATCACAAATGTGTTAAAATAATTTTCAAAAATAGAGACAAAATATGCTGCCGAGGTTGAACTCTTTGACAGAAATGTTTTATGATCTTAATTAAAAGTTGATTTTCAAAAACTCTTGATTTATTGTATTTGATTGTATGGGGATCAAAGAAAATAAAATATAATAAAATTTTTTTACTGTATTTGTTTCTTTCAATCTTTGCAGTATTTCAGTCTATAAGACTAGAATTATGCATTTTTTTATTTTATTGCTCCAACTTTGGCCTAAAATTAAATCTAAATACAAAACATGGCACCAAAAAGCAATAAGTATTTCAGCTGAACCTACTTGTTCATCAATGTTAATAAAATAACAACTATAAATCAAGAAAATAATTATTTTACATAGGTTTTCAATGGCTCACAAAAATTTAGGAAATACATATAAATAATGGAAATATATGAAATATTTTACCAGATTATCGAAACATAATCAGTGTTCTATCATTTCCCGATACTAGAATACTAGCTTCGCTAGACAAGTACTATAATTTATGATTTTTGTTTAGGTGATCGTCTCTACCTGTTTACGTTTGACGTTTAAAACATTGCTCTAGTTATGGCCAGGTCACGAGGTGCCATTGTGACTCATGTAAATGTCCTCAACAAAGAAGAGTAAACAAAGGAAAAACTGAATAACGGAAACTTTTATAATAATGTCAATGATGTAGCAAACAAGGGAAACCCTCTACAAAGGAAGGATTTGTGACTGTAGGTTCTGTTGTTGAGGACATCCACTGTACTGTAAAATGTTTCCCCAATTGAAATCTCCACTTAACAGTTTGCCTGAATTATAGTTACTGACGTTCAAGAGCAAATATGTTTATTTAAAACGTATGTTTTCATTAAGTGAACGTATCGCCAATTAATCTCCAGATTGTTATCACTGGCTATGTTCTGTTATAATGTCAACGTTCCCGTGGAGATGTAATCAACCCTACGTAGGGTGTGCCCATAACTAGAACACTGGCAGAGATGTGAACTTACGTTTTTTCCCCATATTTTTACGATTTTTGACCCCTGAAAATTCATTACGTCCGGGACATTGGTTTATTACGGGATTTTACTAGTGTCAGAGAAATATGCGTTCATAACGCAATCTTTATTTGCAAGAAACAAAATAACTTCAACTGGTTCACGAAGGTAATTTATCTAGTGCGAGAAAACGTGTTTGCACACTGCTGTATTTGCGTTGTGATAAATGCATGTTGCCTTGGGAACTAGTAGGTGCAGCAGGTGCGCGCTTGCCAATATGGCTACTTTGGTGTCAATCTGTTGAAACTTCTTTTAATATGCTTAGAATATTAAAGTAACAGTAAAATATATAATCTACTATCATTCCTAATAGGGTTTCACATAAAGTTATCTATTTTTAATCAAGATGACACTGCTTCAAAATGCCATTTGATGGACTTATAAGATGAAGCCTGTGACAGAGGGGTAAATGACAAATGCTTGTTATTATAATGTTAATCTAAATATTAACTACTTTATCAATTCTTGTTGGATTTTGGTGATATTTTTTATAATTGATTTCTGTGATATCTAGATTTTTTTCCAATCATCATATTTTTTTTTCATTTCACCCCAGAGTAGTTTACAATACTAGTAAATATACTGGTATTTCCCTTATTATTGTTTATTATAAGTAGAAAAACAATAAGATTTTATTAAGATTTTTTATATTTTTTATTAAGATTTTTGCTTGAAAATTAAGATTTTTCATGGCTGTGATTAAGATTTTCAACGCTGACGGGTTCACATCTCTGCACTGGCTTTACTGAAATAGGATAAACTCCTTTCCATATAGAGCTAAGTTCTTGCATTTGTATGAAGAGGGGATGTTGGCAGTGGCTGACCATCACAGTCAATCTTTCTACTTTTGTTAGGGCTCTTGCTAATTTTATAATGCCATGGCCAGTAACTGAAATCAAATCTTGATTCGCTACCAAAAGTATTCTGCGAAGAGTTGTACTTGTGGCCAGATACTCCAGTCCCTGGTCAGTGATTTCACGTGAAATTAACATATTGAGATCTGCCAAACGACTCGAAGCTATTACTTTCAGCGATTCTTCACCAAGATCTTGACTGAATACGGCAAGGAATTGCAAATTCTCGCATTCTGTTATCCACGGAATAATCACCTTATCATCTATGAGCCATTCAACAGCTGTACATGCTATTGTAAGTTTTCTCAAGTACTTCAGCTCACTGATGCGTCTCCAGTCCGTGCGGTAACTGGTGTGGGCATAAATCTCCAATGTCTGTAACATGGGACAGCCTGCAACAAGTTGTTCGATGGAATGATTATGTAGCTGTATGCGTTCATTATCGGCAAATCCTACGTCCAGTTCTTTCAATTGGCTAGCATTGTTACCAATCATAGATAAAATACCTGTTGTTAATAAATTACAACGAGAAACAGTAAGTTTTCTTAGGTCTTTGCATGATTTCAATATTGATGTGAGTATTTCATCAGTCAATCCATCTACTTGGTGTAACTCTAGCTCTTGGAGCTCTACACAATGCTGTCCTATTGATGTTAGAGCTCCTCTGGAGCGAACCCTGCAGCAGAAAATGTTCATGATTGAAGCCATGTCAGAAGAATCGTGTTGAGATCTTCTCACTTTCAATACTAGTACTTTCAAAGAACTGCTTTTTCTTAATACATTTTCAAATGTCTCAAGAAACCTTATCTCATCAAATCTAATCCGTAGAATCTTGGTGCTGTCTTTTACCAATCGTCCGAGATCTTGCACACTCATCTTGTCACCAACACAAACATCTATCTCCTTCCAATTGTCTTGGTCAAAAGCAGCCTCATGCCACCTCCAACAGACCGCACTAGCGTTTCTCACAAGGTCATAGCGAGGCAGGAAACCCAAGACTCTGGCCAGAAGTTCCTTTGGCAAATCGTTTATGTGTTTCTTTGGTGTCGCCACGTCTTTCTCACTGATAGCTGCGTCTTTCTCCGTTGTTCGATGTGAAGCGACATCTGTCTCAGCTGTATTCCCCGTCTTCATGATCCAACTTGGGACGTTTGTGAGGAGGTGCAGCCTGATCTAACGCCATCGTGCAAATCTGAAAATCACCAAAATAAGCTCAGATGAATGGTAATTCTAACCGATCTAGCATGTGATGTGTCTTACTGACAGACTGAGATCTTGGCACAGTCACCTTGCTTTGTTGCTTTGGCGTTGAGTCACTTTTGTGAGGGAATTCCCCCATCATGGGACTCAATGCCAAAGCAAGTGTTACAGAGCCTGAGTAAGGTTTAGTGGGCCCCAGGCTGTGATTGAAAAAGGGATCTTTTTTGGGAGTCGCGGTATTCTGTCGCAAGTCGAGATCTTTGTCCAAACTCGCAGTGTGTTGCTCTACCAAATACATTGGTCATTGGGGTTCCAGGTAGATTTATGACCAATCCACCAGATGAAAATACTCTAATTTAAATCATATGATACTATTAATAATAACAATTGATTCCAACAATATAAAATATATAATGAACAAAACACTTACAATTATTGCTGCAACCTTTGTGGAAATCCAAGATATTCCTTTGTTTGTTGTTAATTTTGATTGATTTGATATTCTCACATCAAAGCCTTAAACTGAACTGACCAGGTAAAGACAAATTATCCTCTCTCTGGTCACTATTTGAAAGTGAGGCTGCCACAGCTACATACTGGTGCATATTAACAGACATACTAAAATACTAAAACATCTCTTTGTTTCACTGGCAAGCACTGATTGGTCACTGGGGCTGTTAACCATCTTATGACATTGTACCTAAACCCCAGGTTAACTGGCAAGCAGAGATTTTAAATAATACATTGTGTCTGTATTAGGTTGCAAGTGATCAACTCCTGCAGAGTTCTGCCCTCAAAACAAAAGCAATCCACCATTTTAGTCACTGCCTGTTGGTAGTAAACAAAGCAATGATTGGTCATTGGGACTGCTAACCTCTAGTTAACCCATAGTGCTAAATATTGCTGTTGCAGAACTGTTGGTGCCTTCAGTGATAGTTTACTAAGTTTATGTGTTGAGGTGTTTACTAGTCTTAATGAAAAGTTGTTAAGTTATAGATAATGATGAAAAGTGTCAATATCAATATAATTCACAAAATATTTTCTTCATTATCATTATATTATCATTACTTTATTATCATTATATTATCATTGCCATTTTCCTCACAATTCTCATTATTGTTTCATTATTTTTAAGAATATTGCACTGTTTTGTCACAAATCTCTAGGAAACAGGAAATGTGAACAAATATTTGTAACTTTTCTTTACTTGATATTTTGGCTTTGCCTTAAGCAATCAAACATACATTATCATTGTCTATTTTCATCTCCCACATTTATCAGCCTATTGTTACTTAGCTACCATTATGACTTCCTACTGTTTGATTATAGCTGATACATTCTAACTTGTCTCTACACTAAAATCCCATGCTGTGCCTTTAACTAAGATTGTTTGCTGAGGTCTAATGGTTGACAATGTAATTGGAAGTGGAATGGTCACTATTTATGAGTAATAGTTGTGACTTTGTAGGGTGTTCTTTTACATATGGGTGGTTTAATTAAAGCTTTTATCTGAAATTGCAGTTTGTATTTTTTGTGCATTTCCTAGCTTTATAATCCATATAAAATTTATGTGGTGAATAATGAAAAAGTAATGATTTTTTTTTTTTTTTTTTTTTTTGTTTATTACCATTACATTACCATTATCTTACTTAACAGAATTTTTCATTATATTATCATTACCATTACCCACCTTTTCCATCATTATCATTGTCATTGCATTGCTTCAGCAGCTGAAGCGAAAGCCTTGTGATCCCTTCATTTCTAACTATGTATGTCTCCGGACAACCTAGAGCTTTTACCGATGAACCGATCTCGTTCAAACTTAAGACAACTGTGAGGTATGAGGCGTGTAAGTTTTAGGTATTTATATTCTGTATAAGTTTTAAGACCCAAGCCAGTTGTAAGTAGTGTAGCAACGTAAAACAATCAACAATCATCTTGCTTATGATGAACAGTGGCGGGGGCACAATTAATGGATTCATTGGTTTTGTAAATGAGAGGCCAAAACCACATGAAAACTAGAAATGTACTCATTAATATTCGAGTACAAAATTAGTCCCAGCACCATTGAACATTTGATAGTTTATGTTGTTTATTGTATTACATTATAAGCATGATGGACAGGAACACTACATAGGAAGCGTATGATATAAACACAAATAAAGATTAAATGCTTTATTATAGCAACATTCTCTCCTCTGTTGCCGTCGCCGTTTGATAATTGTTTCTTTACTTTAAAAGGGGCATTATTTCACATTTGAAATAATAAACATTGATCGGCATGGATTGTTTATTTGTTTTAATGGTGTTCAGAAGAGTTTACGTTAAACGGTGCTGTATCTGATTGTGGCATAATTCCTATCAAATGGGTTAATGTTTGATACGTTTTACGTCATTCTGTAGGTTTACTCTCTGACGCTCGACGTTCCATGACGTACATTTCAACTTTAAAAAATAAACAGTCAAAAACAGTATCAATATCATAACATAACCATAGGACGCATAAAAACCAAAAATGACTGGGTCCGTCTATGGTTCATTTTTAGAGGGATCTGAAAGTTTGGGGTCATAACACTCCTTAGTTTTCTTCAAATCGTCAGGCATAGGTTAACGCAACTCGAAAAACAGATAGTCCCTGTCCCAGCTAAAGCTGGGGATGGGACTAAATGACATTTCTTTGTGGGAATGAGAGGGACTCCTGAATATTCTAGTGGCAGGCACAATGCATTTTGTCCTTGTGCCAACCAGATCATCAGAGCTGTCACCGTTTCACGCCGTGCTAGAGTGGAAATTGACGTCGTTTTACGTTGACACATTTCATATGTGAAAAATGCACCCAGCTGAACTTTTAAAATCAATGTATGTTTACATTATGGTCATGTGAAAAATACCTATAGTAAAAATGCTTATAAAATCGCTAATTCCTATTGGGTTTTATCGTACATTGGATCAGTATAAAGTTGAATATTTATAAACAGATCGATTTCACGTAGCTTTTCATACAATTTTCATCTAACCTATCAATGAAATATTGATGCATTCAAATGGTAAAGTTTGGATGAAAATTACCATAGTGTTAGCTTGTTTTAGTATTTACACTATTATCTTAAAACCCAATGTTTCCAAGGCATACAATTTCCATATCTTTGATGAACAAAGATTTGTCTTTTTAAGTGTTGCTTAAAATATTTGCTTAAAGCTCTATGATAAAGGTTATTTGGACTTCAGAACAGCTAATATCACATGATTTGGCATGCTAAGTTGTACTGCAATTAGATATTTGATGTGATAATTTAGTGAACTAAAGAACCAGGTATGGTATATATTTTAATTGGATATTATGATCATCAAATGTGAAGAAGTGACAATTTTTCATATCATAATTTCCAATATTGGAAATGAACCCCAATATAAAACACATAACTATCATAATGAAAAAAGTAAATGGAGAAATCAGTTTTATTTGATATACCATACATGAAAGACCTGCAATATTTACCAAATATTCATAACTTTTATAGAACTAGGACAAAATGCCTTTTATATTTTATACAAATCCATTGTTATCCTCAATCAGGTTTCTAACGTGTATATATTAGCCCTATACATTGTTTGGCTTTGGATGAGAAAGTAAGTTATTTGTGTCCTGATGAACAGTCTAATGACTAATTGGCATGATGTTAACCATCTGATTATAAGGAAATAAGCCATTTATTAGAATTTCAAAACACAGATTACAAAATTCCATATTTACATAGACACAAGAAATTACCTTATACAAGCATCCAAAGGCCCCTTGTTAATCTCGGGTCGTACACGATTCTGTATTTACAATCTCGGGGTCGTACACGATTCTGTATTTACAATCTCGTGGGTCGTACACGATTCTGTATTTACAATCTCGGGGTCGTACACGATTCTGTATTTACAATCTCAGGGTCGTACACGATTCTGTATTTACAATCTCAGGGTCGTACACGATTCTGTATTTACAATCTCAGGGTCGTACACGATTCTGTATTTACAATCTCAGGGTCGTACACAATTCTGTATTTACAATCTCAGGGTCGTACACGATTCTGTATTTACAATCTCATGTATTTACAATCTCAGGGTATTTCTGTATTTACAATCTCAGGGTCGTACACGATTCTGTATTTACAATCTCAGGGTCGTACACGATTCTGTATTTACAATCTCAGGGTCGTACACGATTCTGTATTTACAATCTCAGGGTCGTACACGATTCTGTATTTACAATCTCTGTTCTGTATTTACAATCTCTATTTACAATCTCGGGTACACACGATTCTGTATTTACAATCTCGGGGTCGTACACGATTCTGTATTTACAATCTCGGGTCGTACACGATTCTGTATTTACAATCTCTGGGGTCGTACACGATTCTGTATTTACAATCTCGGGGTCGTACACGATTCTGTATTTAATCTCTCACGATTCTGTATTTACAATCTCATTCTTCTGTATTTACAATCTCATTCGTACACGATTCTGTATTTACAATCTCAGGGTCTGTACACGATTCTGTATTTACAATCTCAGGGTCGTACACGATTCTGTATTTACAATCTCTGGGTTCTGTATTTACAATCTCCGGGTCGTACACGATTCTGTATTTACAATCTCGGGGTCGTACACGATTCTGTATTTACATGGCAATATCAACGGTCTGTTACCTGAAATGTCCAAATTTGGGGTGAGTGTTTGCATTGGGTGGGCCCTTGGATGGATGTATATGGCATGTTTCATGTTCTCTGAAGATTATACACAGCAACAGTACAATTTGCTCATCATATATTTTCTATTTGCAGGTAAGGAGTTTAAAATGATATCGTCTGTATGTGGATAAGGTAAATGAATCATTTCATTTTTTATTTTCATTACGTATTTATTGCTGTTTATTTTTCTCAACCTTTTCTAATGCATGATATTCTCAAATGTGAACATAAAGAATCAGTTCACTGTATTAGTGATGTGGGTAGAAGACAAACCCATTCACGCGCCTGTGAAATCTGACCACCTCACTGATCATTATAAGCCGAAATATTGGCTATTTCAAGCTGGTAATAAATATTGTGTACCAAGAACTGGAAATTTACGTTTGATTTTTACTTGCACCATGTGAGTTTGTCTCTGAGTTTGTCTCAATGAGTCCAATGAATCAACGATTTCTCTCCTCGCCTGCTATTTGAGGTTCTCATCAGCAGCTGTAGGAGACTTTTGGTTTAATTCCATCCTTCTCTATAGGTAAATCAGCTGCCGGCCAACTTATTGAGGTCCTGGTGTTAGATCTACACAGCCCAAGGAGGCACTGCTGTAATTGTCGGAACTAAAACGCGTTATACAAACACTATAAATTTGTGCAGTTATTCACCAAATAACATGCTAATAATATCTTTTGATGGAAATTCATTTATCCTGGATATGAAATATACAAGTTCAACAATAGTTTCTAAACAAGTATAATAATCAGTTCATACACTAAGCTTTTTTTCGACAGCATCCGCCATCTTGATCACAGTGGTTGACGTCATTCGTCGTCACTGGGACCTTGGGAAATCCTCGGGTTGCGCGCCCCCCTCCCCCTCTCTGGTGTATTAACTGATTATTATCCTTGTTTAGAAACTATTGTTGAACTTGTATATGCTACTAATAATCTATATTGCTGTCTAAACACAATGTGTGATAAATAAAATGCCACATTTGTGCTGAATACGTTGTTTTTGTCACAGATGAGCTCACGCATTAACTTACCTGATTTATCTGACAGGACGATCGGATAAGATAATGTGACCCGTATATACATTTTTCATTTTTCTTTTTCATTCATGACTCTTGTATGCCTGACACACAAAAGCAACGGATTCGCACTCACGTGGTATTCTCTATATCTAGCAGTGGCTATGTGATAGCACTATGGACTTGGAGAAAGAATCCTCTAGTGTCAATTTGAGTCTCCAAAATGTTGATTTATGAGATTGATTCATAATGTAAACATCACACACCATTTGCTGGAGTTATCGGAGAATTCCCCGTCTCATGGTTCACAATAACTGGCTTCAACATCGTTCTATTTGTGTGTAAAAAGCAAACAGCCAGCCACAGACTCTTATTTTCCATGTTGTCGGGTTAAATGTGTCGCTATAAAGTGGGCTGGAAAACGGGCCATAAAACGGCGATCACCCTGAAACGGAGTTTAATTTGGGGGCCTTAGGTCACAGTGAAGAGACAATGACGGACCCATTGGGGGCCGTGATTCGTCTGTGGGAAAAAACGTGATTCTTGTTGCTGAAACACTCCTGAACCTTACACTTGGGTCTGTCTGCCAGGTAGGTTAGAAAACTAAATGTCTACGAAAAGGTGCAAAAAGTCCAATTATGGTTTATGGGGGTTGAAACTCATAACTGGGAATTTCCATGGCAAGTCAGATAAAAGATATATAAACAGTTGTATTGCTTTGAAACTTGTACTTGTACACAGCAGTGTTAAGATTTACTCCATTTCCATTTATAAGTTTGCCATTTGCTGTGTGTAAGACACAAAACATATTCAAATAAGAAATGAATCATTGACCCAAATTTATCCCTACATGATTAGAATCGACTTTTTGCGCGCCTTCTCACAACGCCCATGACTGGCATTAGGAAAAAAGCAAAAAGGTTAAATTTGCACAATCAAGGTCCGATGTAAAAACTTCTTTCAGTTTGAAGTAAAATGAGTCATGTGTGTAATACAACAGACCCACTGGTACATTACCCTGAAAATGATTGAGAATGTTCTCAAAACCCCACCCAAAAAAAAAAAGGTTAAAAAATAATCAAGGTCCGATGTAAAAAAAAATACAAGACCCACTGGTACATTACCAATCATCATCCCCCCCCACAAAGCCCTGGAAAGCTAAAGAAGTGGCAAAGATCCAGGTTTTTGGAAAAGAGGGACGATCAATAATGGACATGTAATAAAAAAACATGAAAATGAGATATTTTGTTAGTGCGCCCCACCCCCTGGGGATGCCTGTAGGTAAAGCACAGAAACACATGTATATCCAGAACGCTGGAACTTATGGATAACCCAGGCAAACGTGTTTCTTTTCATGTTTTTTAATCTTTTATTCTCCCATGTTTGCTGAAAATACTTGATTCTGATTGGCTGGGAGGCGGAGGATATTCTCTGATATCCTACACTACAAAGTTTATAGCCTAAAATGATGAATAAACATGGGAGAAAAAGGTTATTTTATGTTGTATGTTAACCGTTTAGCGATATTACTAGAAAATTGCAATAACTGGAATTTACTATTCCCTCCTTCAAGACAAAGTTACACTGAAATTACGACTATGAAGTTCACTGTGATCAGCATGAGGTGGTTACTGTTCACTATTACACCATAGAACAAAGCCTAAGATAATCTGATGTCTGACACTCGCTGCAGTGAGGTAAATCACACATCGATCTCTGTAAATTTGGGCTTATTTTACCCTTTGTTACACATGCAATATGGAACATCAATGACCTTCAGTCTTTAAAGGGTTAAGGATATTTCATTTGAAAGTCAGTGCATCAAAGTTCCCATAAATAAACCAATCTGCATGTGACTATTTTTCTAAAACAGGATATACCCTGGAATTATCATTTCAAGGAAAAGATGAAGTGTACATAGACAATAATAGAAACATTGAACATGCTGACTCATTAAAATACCAAGTTCTATCGTGTGGTGACACGTCACATCATGTAGCTGGATTTATACTAAAGGGAATTTTCTGATTCATAGGATTTCATCTTCCCCAAATAGTGTCAAATGACTTGTTTCTAAAACCTATCTTACAAACCTACAGTAGAACCTACATAAGGACCACCTTTCGGACCAGATGGTCTCATTACAGAGGTGGTCTCTATACAGAGGCTCATTTTAGTAGCTTTATGAAGGTTTGGGACCATGAAAAGTGGTCTTATTATAGAGGTGGTCTCAATAGAGAGGTGGTCTTAATTGGAGGTTCTACTGTATTTTTTCAGTATTGCAGCCAGTTGTGGCACAATTTCACCAAATCTGTTTACCAGAAGATAACAGTCACTTTTTATCATGTTTATAGAAAGTTGTTCAGTGTAAAATGTGGACACAGCAATTATGTAATTTAGGTTAATGTGTGCGGGTTTGTGATGATTATTAAGTTCATATGGTATGATTTAGATTTTAATGACCACATGATATTTTACTTGATGGAAAACCTATAGCTAGAGTATCACAGATTCTTATGAAAAAAATGAAATAAAAATTATTCATAGATCAAATAGGTAACATCTCCAACTAGAGTGATAGTAAAAGAGCACATAATAAGCAAGGTACCGTGGTCCATGAAACAGACTCTGTGCCATGATGCATGTAGAAAACATACCATTTGAACCACATCGATTCCCCATCCCACCAAACATTTTACCACAGCAGGAGCTTATCAGCAATTTTTGTTTACATAGCGTTTCATCAGTATATCCTACATATGATAGCTGTGTGTACATCATATACTACAAATAGTTTGACTGAAAAGTGGCGCCACATGACATGGGACATTGTGCAGAAACGATGAGTCACTTATGGCACATCTGTGTTGTGTCGAATCTCATGTGATGTGAATGGACAACTGGTAAAGCAGGATCTATCGTCAACTCACAGAGTGTTATAAAAAACATTCAAATCTTCACAGTCCTTCACTCTCTCTCGGGAAGTGAAAAACACAGCATTAAAGTGGGATATTTGTGTGGACTTTCCTGTTGTGTTTTAATGCACTAACAGGCTGTGGTTGGACGTTGGTGTGATATAGTTGGTGTTTAATACAGAAGATACAAAATGGCACGTCTTGGATGTTTGTTAATACTACTGATGTGTGTGGTACATGTGGATTGTAGACAGATGGGCAGTTCACGGGTAAAACACTCCATGTCTGTTATACATAAGAGAAGTACATTGGATGGTGATGATGGTGTCAAGGAATACCTCCACTGTTATGATCAATTCATGCGCCTTTATCATGAGAACATTGATACATACCACGGTGTATGTCATGTCCGGCACAAACTGAAGCTGTGTAAGGACAGAGTGATAGCAGTACATCCACGAGTAGAGGAACGCTTTGGAAAAGGATATGCAGATGAGGCTGAGATGATAGCAGATTTCTGGTGCACGTACAACACGACCCACCACCGACCCCATGAACCCTTCATCAACATGGCCGACATGTACCGCAAGTATTACCAGTGTCCATATGTGACTGACATCATGCTAACACACGAGGATTATTCACCACGGATCTACCTTGGCCGGGGGAGAGCTCTGTTAGCAGACACTATCCTGCACTACACTGGTGTTGCTGGGCTGAGTCTGTGGCAGCCAAACCATCAGTACAGCGACCCTCACGACCCCGTGCACAAGGCACTCAGTGCCCGGTGGTGTGATGAGTATAAGCATGAGACATACCTCACTGCCAACATCATGAGCAGGTACTGTGTGATTGTCAGGAATATATCCAGTGAGCTGAATGCTGTTCAGGATACATATGACAGACACACTGACGGCCTGTACAACTGGACCACGAGCCTGTGTACTGAGTATGAAGACGCTCTAGAGCAGGTGATGAGGATCTCACAGCTAGACAAGTGGCTCAGTCACCAGAAGAAGCCTGATCTATCACCATGTCATGACCACAACATCTACATAGAGGGAGCCACTTGTCTCATAATGTTCCACACAACACTTCCTCCTTACTCAGATCCTCACAACGTCATGCCAACCTTTGTCAAGAAGATAGCAGAACTCAACTCCTGCTGGGAGCGAGTCACATCTGGATGTCCCCAACCAAGCACCTCAAACAGAAACATCAGTCTCATCATTGAGATTTATGACCTGGCAACTCACATCAGCAAGCAGAATTCAACGCAGGTATGGGATGTCATATGGTCGTGGTCACAGTCTTACAAGAAAACAGAATATGCTCAGATAAACTCACAGATACTCTACCAGCTGCTATCACCAGGGCCACCCAGCTATCCATCCTTCCCACTGGCGTTTGGCCGCAGCCTGGCCACAGCGCTGAACCACACGTCTGCTCTCCCTCACATCAAAACTCTATTTGTCAAACTCTCCTCTGCCTTGAACAAAATATCAGTGGTGGGCAATGATGACTATCACGGTGTCAACATACTCGAGGGATTCCACTCCATGAATGATGATGTACTACATCTACTGTTCGGTTGCTTCCGTCCTCTGTACGAGCTGTTTGTAGAAGTGGGCGAGTTTGTGCAGTACAAGGGTCTGTGCCCGGAGTGGTGGCCACCACCATGTGGGGCATAGGACTGTATGAGTGATAGTAAAATGGGTCGTCTGAGCCTAGTACGCATTGAAGTAGTTCTCACTCATATGCCCCAAACTAAGTTACATGCCAATGCATTTGAATATTATGGATTTATAGTGTACAGAGTGTTTATTGATTCAATATGACACTAATATCTGTTAAATCCACGTTAATGTTAAATGTGTTGCATTGATGATTTATTTGGAAAAAACAAGCTGACTATATGAATTTGTAGACACATTCCTGGAATTCACTTTATATTGAGCAGTTTTCGTAATATATCAAAACTAAGTATATAAAATAACTTGTGTGGGAACTTTAAAATGATTAGAGTGCTCTATATAATTACTTTTTTATATAATTCCTTATTTACCATGAATTTGATATAAAAAAATTATGGCTGTTACATGAAGTCAGGGATTTCATTTGGAATAAACAATATGCTTATATCAGGGTATGAATTAAATAATTACAATGCCCTATCTAATTTTTTTGTACAAATATTCAAAATTCATGAACAAGAAACTCTGATATTAAGAAATTTAACATAATTAAGTCCAAGTCAATTTTGTTTGGAATAAACAATTTTATATATCAGGGTATGAAATAGTCCCTTTTTAGGGTGCAAACTTATAACTCACACAGGGCTCTGGTGCCTACCCAACAGTCCTGTGCCGGCTGCTTTTTATCCAGGGCAAGATGGGTTCAATATTCATGGGCAGACTTCTTAGTTTAGTTAACATGATTTAAGGGCCATGTAATTTTGTTCATGGGCCGGTTACTTTTATAGTTGCAGGTTCTTAGGTCCAAATGTTAATATGTTTCATAACCTGTATATGTTACACAGTATATTGGTGTGTATAATTAGTGTATTTTGTATTTGTACTCTAGACTATTTTATTTTATCCTACATACTATACTGTCAGTTTGTTATAAAGTACTATATTTGAAGCAATCATTCAGAAATGAGATCTAGATCACGTAGATGTTAAATCCCTAATGATGCTGTCAGCATTAAACTGCAATTGTATAATCGAAGATTGCCTGCCCCATGGCAGTCGTCACACTAACTGGAAACGTCTGGAAGCCAGATAAAAACCCAGAGTAACAACCCGGCATAAAAACCTGGTGTAAAAACCTGGTGTAAAAACCTGGTGTAAAAAACCTGGTGTAAAAACCTAGAGTAAAAACCTGGTGTAAAACCTGGTGTAAAAACTGAGTGTAAAAATAAAACCTATGAACATAACAGGTCTGCGTACCTTATAGAGAGCCACTTCACTAGCAGCGGTGGTGTGCTGGTCGCTATGGCACTGGTTGCTATGGCAGCCGTGCTGGTTGCTATGGCAGCCGTACTGGTTGCTATGGCGCTGGTCGCTATGGTGCTGGTTGCCGGGCGTGAGCTGCTCGTCGAGCGGCTGTTTGAGGTCAGCGTGCGAGGTCGCGGTGGTCACAAAACACGCCGCTGCAGTGTCAGGGTTGTGTCGGTCGCGCTGCGTTTCGATCGATGAAAAGGCTGTTCTCTCTCAGCAGCTTTTCACCAAATCTGTTTACCAGAAGATAACAGTCACTTTTTATGATGTTTTTATAGAAAGTTGTTCAGTGTAAAATGTGGACACACAATTATGTACTTTAAGTTAATGTGTGCGGGTTCTTGATGATTTTTGAGACTATATGGTATGATTTAGATTTTAATGACCATATGATGTTTTACTTGATGGAAACCACATAGCAAGAGTATCAAAGATTATTATGAAAAAGTTGAAATAAATCTTTTTCTTAGATCAAATAGGTAACATCTCCAGAGTCTTGTAAAACTAGAGTGATAGTAAAAGAGCACATAATAAGCAAGGTACCGTGGTCCATGAAACAGACTCTGTGCCATGATGCATGTAGAAAACATACCATTTGAACCACGTCAATCCCCCATCCCACCAAACATTTCACCATAGCTGGAGCTTATCAGCAATTTTCATTCAAATTACTGTGTTTATGTCATCATTATCTCCTCCATGATAGCTGTGTTTACATCATACACCACTAATGACTGAAAATTGGCGCCACATGACATGGGACATTGTGCAGAACCGATGAGTCACTTACAGCACATCTGTGTTGTGTCAAATCAGCAGGATCTGATGTGATGTGAATGGACAACTGGTAAAACAGGATCTATCGTCAACTGGGAAGTGAAACACAGTGTTATAAAAGACGCTTAAAACTTCACAGTCCTTCACTCTATCTCAGGACGTGAAAAGCACAGCATTAAAGTGGGATATTTGTGTGGACTTCCATGTTGTGTTTTAATGCACTAACAGGCTGTGGTTGGACGTTGGTGTAATATAGTTGGTGTTTAATACAGAAGATACAAAATGGCACGTCTTGGATGTTTGTTAATACTACTGGTGTGTGTGGTACATGTGGATTGTAGACAGATGGGCAGTTCACGGGTAAAACACTCCATGTCTGTCATACATAGGAGAAGTACATTGGGTGGTGATGATGGTACAAAGGAATACATGCACTGTTATGATCAATTCGTGCGCCTTTATCAGGAAAACGCTCATACATACCACGGTGTATGTCATGTCCGGCACAAACTGAAGCTGTGTAAGGACAGAGTGATAGCAGTACATCCACGAATAGCAGAACGCGTTACAAAAGGATATCAAGAGGAGGCTGAGAAGATAGCAGATTTCTGGTGCACATACAACACGACCCACCACGGACCCCATGATCCCTTCATCAACATGGCCGACATGTACCGCAAGTATTACCAGTGTCCATATGTGTCTGACATCATGCTAACGCACGAAGATTATTCCCCACGGATCTACCTTGGGTGGGGGAGAGCTCAGTTAGCAGAGGGTATCCTGCACTGCACTGGTGCTGCTGGGCTGAGTCTGTGGCAGGACCAACATCAGTACAGCGACCCTCACAACCCCGTGTACAAAGCACTCAGTGCCAAGTGGTGTGATGTGTATAAGTATCAGACATACCTCACTGACAACATCATGAGCAGGTACTGTGTGATTGTCAAGAATATATCCAGTGAGCTGAATGATGTTCAGGATACATATGACAGACACACTGATGGACGGCCTGTACAACTGGACCACGAGCCTCTGTACTGAGTATGAAGACGCTCTAGAGCAGGTGATGAGGATCTCACAGCTAGACAAGTGGCTCAGTCACCAGAAGAAGCCTGATCTATCACCATGTCATGACCACAACATCTACATAGAGGGAGCCACTTGCCTCATCATGTTCCACACAAAACTTCCTCCTTACTCAGACCCTCACAACGTCATGCCACCCTTTGTCAAGAACATAGCAGAACTGAACTCCTGCTGGGAGCGAGTCACATCTGGATGTCCCCAACCAAGCAGTGCAAACAGAAACATGAGTCTCATCATTGAGATTCACAACCTGGCGACTAACATCAGCAAGCAGAATTCAACTCAGGTCTGGGATGTCATATGGTCGTGGTCACATCTGTACAAGAAAGCAGAAGGTGCTCAGGCAACATCACAGATTACTCTACCAGCTGCTATCACCAGGCGCACCCAGCAACCCATCCTTCCCACTGGCGTTTGGCCGCAGCCTGGCCACAGCGCTGAACCACACGTCTGCTCTCCCTCATCAAAAACTCTATTCGCCAAACTCTCCTCTGCCTTGGACAAAATATCAGTGGTGGGCAATGATGACTATCACGGTGTCAACATACTCGAGGGATTCCACTCCATGAATGACAATGTACTAAGTCTACTGTTCCATTGCTTCCAGCCTCTGTACGAGCTGTTTGTAGAAGTGGGTGAGTTTGTGCAGTACAAGGGTCTGTGCCCAAAGTGGTGGCCACCACCATGTGGGGCGTAGGTTTGTATGGGTGATAGTAAAATGGGTCGTCTGAGCCCAGTACGCATTGAAGTAGTTCTCACTCATATGCCCAATATTAAGTCTACATGCCAATTTATTTGTATATTATGGATTTATAGTGTACAGAACGTTTATTGATTCAATATGACACTAATATCTGTTTAATCTATGTTAATGTTAGATATTGCATTGATGCTTTATGTGGAATAAACAAGCTGCCTGTATGAAGGGGTAGACACATTCCTAGAATTACTTTATATTGAACAGTTTTCGTAATATATTATAAAGTACCGTAAACAATATATGACCATCCAATGCAATGAAATTGAAATTTTCTAAACAAACCATTATATTTAAATTACATGAAAATGCATTGGATGGTAATTTTTAAGGACATTTAAAAAAAATTAACAGTTTCACAGGTCTTTCAATCTATGGTTATAAAAATTTTTGTACATAATGAAAAAAGGGTTAGCCTTATTTACGCTAAAAAAACTTAGAAACTTTTATATAAAGAAATTACCTTTGTACATTTATGTCAATTCAGGATTTCACTTGATATAAAGTATATGTATGATTTGGGTAAATCATAGTGCCTCACTTGGAATGCAAATATGTATATATCAGGGTATGAAATAGTGCCTACCCAACTGCCCTGTGCCGGCTGCTTTTAGCCAGGGCAAGATGGGTTCAATATTCATGGGCAGGCTTCTTAGTTTAGTATAACATGATTAAGGCCATGTAATTTTGTTCGTGAGCCGGTTACTTTTATAGTTGCAAGTCCCGTGGTCCAAGTTTTATGCGTTTCATAACCTGTATATATTACACAGTATATTGGTATGTATGATTAGTGTATTTTGTATTTGTTCTCTAGACTATATTATTTTATCCTATATACTATACAGTCAGTTTGTTATATAGTATTATATTTGAAGCAATCATTCAGAAATGAGATCTAGATCACGTAGATGTTAAATCCTAATGATGCTGTCAGCATTAAACTGTAATTGTATAATCGATAATATAAATTCCTCAAATTCACTCTTGTTATTTTGAGTTTTTTGACTGCTTTTTGATAACAGTAATAAAGCTAGACAAGTAAAGAGTACCCTTATATGGAGCTTGATTGTGGGTTCCAGCTTAAACATTAACAATTATACCACTCGCTCTGTGACACACCCCTAAATCCTGCATTCTGATTGGCCAAAATCAGCAGCCATATATTTCTCCATATACCACCTCACCAACATGGTCTCTTATGCTGATGTTATTGCATTGGAATTCAAGTGGTGTAGATTTTGAGGTGGTCTAATTTATGTGTGACATAAGGTGGGTCCTAAATATTTGTATTCTCCGCTGTCACGTCAAAGGGGAAATTTTTATCAGGACCACCTCTAGTGACTGGCCGCAAGTGGTCGCAGTGGAGAGGTCGTCTCAAGTGCAGTTTATTTCACCTGTGTGAAAATGTCATATTTCAATTGCTCAAATGGCATATTTTCCAGTTAACCCTCTTAATGCCAAAAATAACATTCAAATTTGCCTAAAGTTTGTATTTTCACACTCACTCCATTTGGATCCAAAATCCCATGGAAATGGTCCCAAAAATGGTCTGTCTGCCACCGGATGTATAAAATCAATACCTAGAAAATATAGTGCCATGTTGACATATAATCTTTTGATAATGCTCAGTCATAATGTTACTAAAGGGTGATGTGAATTAAAGTAAAGAAAAACCAAATAATATATTGAGTTGTCGATATTTGCATAAAATGTCAAACATGTGACCCCAAAAATATACAGAATTTGAAACAATGACCCAAAAATGGTAATGCTAATAAAACATATGCCCCACAGTGTGTACATGCTAACATGCAAGGAATAATTTAGTAATTTAAATTTCAAAGGGTTGATAAAAAAACATTTGTTTTGAAAATTTTATTCAAAAAGTCAATAAAAGTTGCTGTAAATGGGTACACAACATCTCAATACTTTGTCTTCAGATAGTGGTTAAACAGTACAACCTAGTTCTCTATAGTGAGCACACAAGCAGCAACACCGATCCAAATGTTTAAAAACTTTATTCTACTTAAAACAGCACAGTGGCTCATAGAAATTGTGTTCCAAGTTTGGAACTAATGTGTCAGTTTAATTTAGTCAACTAATCAAGAAGATGAGATAATTTTGTATGTCTCTTTCCCTTTAACCGTTGCATCTCTTTTGTTCAAACTTTATTGTAGTTTAAACTTGTTACACTTGCAGTATTGCAAATGTAAACTGATGGTCATTTTGGGCAAGGATTATTTTAAATTTTGCATATAATAACATTTTAAAACATTTTTGATGATAGTTCAATGGACTTAGCATACCAAGACAAATATCAATATTCCAACCAAGCAGTTAAAATTGAATGTTGATTTGAAACTCTGATTATCTGTTATTATTCAATACTATTATATGGCAACAAAAATGCTTTTTGCTGGATATACATATTCTGGGCCATTCTGATTTTATCCTCAAATCATAAATTTCTTGATTGATTAAGATACATTCAAACAGTATCTTAAATGTTTTACATCTTAGAGAATCATGTTTCTAGCAACGGGCAATGTTCTATATTGCTTTGATACCTAGTGACCATCAAACCAGTGTCCAATTTTTAGGCACTTTGCCAATTTAAAGTATGCCTTTCTTCAATTTTTATTTTTAGTCAATTTGTATTCTAGTACAATATTCAATAAATATCCTTGACAATGGCCTCCGAATTTCATAAAGATCAATGAATTTACTTTACAATTATATAAGGCACTGACTATTGGTCCGACGCTCCAGACCAATATACCAATAATACCCAGTAGTGTATCTGTCTGGCATTCACTGCTGCATATCACCACTGTTGACCATACAAGACGGTGATGACACCAAGGCGTGAAGTCGATGTATATAAACCTCATACATACATATTCAAAAAACAAAACAAAAACCGTGTACACTGCCCTACTATAGATCAGATTAGTTTTATTTAGGAAAACATGTACAATCAACTTAATATAAAAACAAAGATTATAATATAATATAATATCACATATAATCACATATCATGATTGCAACATAATGTGCCTTGGATATCACATAAAAGCGTACATATATTTGCAATGTGGTCCTTAAAAAAACCATCACTTGACTTCAGGCATATGGCCTAATCCTACTGTCTAAGTCTAATTCTATGTATCTAATTTTTTAAAAGTTACTAAGGGGCAACATCTTTTTTATTGAAGCCCACCATTTTTATTCTAATTAATTATAAGAATTGTAAGAAAAATGTCTATTGAAATAACATTGATATCCCGATCTTAGGCTCCTATATCATCACTGCAATGACTTTACTGAAATTGGATAGACTCCTTTCCACACAGAACTTATTTCCTCCATTTGTTTGTATAGTGGATGGTTGGAATGTCCAACCAATATACTCATTGCTTCCAGAGTTTTTAAGTTCTGTGCAAGTTTAACAATACCATGGCCATCAACTGTAATCGAGTCATGATGAGTTACCATACATATTTTCTCAAGAGTTGTATTCTGAGCTAGAAGTTCTAGCCCTTGAGGAGTGATTCCACTTGAAATTAACATATCAACACGTGTCAATTTACTTAAAGCGATAACCTTCAGTGCTTTGTCTGTCATTAATGGACTATATACAGAAAGAAACTTCAAATGCTTGCATTCTCCCATCCAATAAATAATTGTATATTCCTCTATGAGCCCACTATTGACACTAATGTTTATCATTGTTATGGCGAGAACTCTCAAGTGTTTCAATTTCCCAAGGCATATCCAATCTGTACTTACACTGAAGTTTGCATGAATGTCTAATACTTGTAGCATCGGACAGCAATCCACCAGCTTCTTCAAAGAACGATCAGATAAGCGTTTATCCTTGGGACATCGTAGAATGACCTGTGTCAACTGGCTTGCATTTTCACCAATCACAGATAAAACAGAAGTTGACAGGTTTTTGCAGTGAGCAATACTTAATTTATCTAACTTGTTGCAAGATCTCAGTATTGATATAAGAATTTTATCATTTAATCCACCTAGTTGATATAAGAATATTTTTTCAAGATTTTCACCACAATGCTGTCCTATTGATGTTAAAGCTAGTCTGGAACTAGCTCTTGTACTCTCACTTTTCACCACTAAATCAGTGTTAGAGGAATCCTGTTGAGATTTCTTCCCGTTCAGTATCAGTGTATGCAAAGTGTTTGATTTTTCTAACACAGTTTTGAATGTTTCATCAAGCATCTCTTCATAGGATGTAATGCTTAGAATCTTGGTGCTTTTTTTCACCAATCGCCCAAGATCTTGCACACTCATCTTGTCACCAACACAAACATCTATCTCCTTCCAATTGTCTTGGTCAAAAGCAGCCTTATGCCACCTCCAACAGACCACACTAGCGTTTCTCACAAGGTCGTGGCGAGGCAGGTAACCCAGGATTTTGGCCAGAACGTCATTTGGCAAATCATTCACATGCTTCTCAGCTGTAGCCCCTTCTGTCTGAGGTGTAGCGACGTCTGTCTCAGGTGAAGCCACATCCTCATGATCCAACTTGGGGCGTTTATGTCTAGGTTCTGATTCCATCCTCAAGGGTAATCCTAAAAATCACCAAAATAAACTCAATGGAATAAGAATTCAATGTAGTGTATGATGTGTTTTGCTTGACAACCTAAGCCTGGTTATCAAACACAGTAGACGCTGTACCCAGGTTATTGTCAGAGCTCAAGTTACTATCACCATCCAAACCTATGTGTATCTCCAAGGTAACATGTATGTTTTTTGTTATAACTGGACGAAACTATCTTAGAGTGAATAATTGGTACTTTAGCAAATGCTTATATATGTTTTTGATGGTACCAATAACTTGATGTCTACATTGTGTGTTATCCGCTGTTAATTAGTCACAATTTATCTACATAATTCTGAAATCTACTGTAGAACACGATTTGAACTTGATTTGATACAATTTATATTGCTGAACAATATGGATGACCAAAAGGGTGATCTATAATAAAATAAAACAATTACTGTTGGAATATTACTCCTTCAACATAAATTTCATGATCTTTAAAGTATTGCAATAACAAAGCATTGAGGGGAGAGGCTTAGATGATGCCTACTATAATATATGTAACATGTTACTGATCGTATCTCATATCAGCACATGGCATCAAAACCTAAGATTTAACTTGTCACTAATTTAAATCTAATTAAATTGAGTAAATGAACTGCATGCTATTGCCACTCAGAAAAGCTTACATTGATAACAACAATTAATTTCAACAGTATAAAATATACAATCTATAAAACACTTACAGATTGTGTGGTAGCTTTGGTGGGAAGCAGACAATATTATTCCTTCCTTGACTTTTCTTTGTTCTATACTGACTTTTGATACATGCACTTCAGCTGCCTAAACTAGACTGAAGAAGTGTTTGTCTTGTGACTTTATAAGGGAGGTCACCTAACTATGCCATAGACAAAGAACTCTTTGTCTACCTGTGTTTGAAACTGAGGCTGCATACTAACATACATACTAAAAATACATATAATAACAAAGAAACCATAATACCCTATGTAGGCAAGCTAATACACAATGCACTCTTCAAGTACAAATCTCGTTTTACGCCCACACAGTTGTGTTGTCTTTTACAGAAAGGTGTTTGAGTTTTTAATGTCATGATCTCTGAAACAGATAACAGAGCAATGAGGGGAGAGGCTAATGACACCTACTATAACATGTTACTAATGATATCTCATATCAGCACATGGCATCAAAAGCTAAGATTTTGCTGCTCCAGCCTAAATTATAACCAATAAACCAATGAAAAAATATACTAATTCCAATCTAATCAAATTGAATGAATAAGCTGCATGGTATTTCCAATCAAAAAAGCTTACATTGATAAAAAAAATAATTTATTGAAAGAATATATGTATTCGTTCATCCTGGGTTCCATCATTCATGATTTAAAGAATAATTTAAGATATCCATACCAATAGTATAAAATATACAATGTTCAAAACACTTACAAATTGTGTGGCAGATTTGGTGGAAAAAAAGACAAAATTATTCCTTCTTTGACTTTTATTTGTTCTATACTGAGGATTTGATACATGCACTTCAGCTGCCTAAACTCATTATTTAATATTGCTATTTACTGGTAGATTTACCCCTAAAATATCCCACATCTTAAAGGCATTTAGATTGTTAAAACTAGGCATCTTTATATCAATTCCACCCCAAATTTAGCCCGTACTATACCAAGGGCTCTATTAGGGGTGTACCTCTAGGGGTAAATTAGCCATAAAGATAAGTAATGGATGGGGTGCCTGGCCTGATGGTAAAAAAAAGGTATAATCTAGGGCTAATCTAGGGCTAGTTTATTTTGAACAGAATTTACCCTCTAGAGGGCCTGGATGTATGCACCCCCACCCCCCTTACACCTGGATGGAGACAAGTGTCAGCTAAGCCTACTATGGTGAAGTTGGATGAGTCCAAGATGGCCTCAGGAGGAATTGTTTCTGTAAAATTTGAAGACAAAAAATTCACAGAGTTAGCTTAATATATCTTGTATCAAATAGGAACAAAAAAATAAGATGTTTTGAAATATTTGTGTTAACTAACATATGGTATACACACATAGAGATTACACATATCATACTCAAAATCTCAGAAAATACTTATTTAAAAAAAAAAACATCAGGTCAAAATTCTTTATTTTTTAACATATTGTACATAGTAACATGATGTCGATGTCAAACACATATTGTAATATGTCCAAATTACAAAAATGTTTGAGTCATAAATCTTTAAAAGCACATATTATTGGAATAACATTAATTCACGGATTCAGTTCATCATTCGAAAGATTGATAAAGGATATCAACTTGTCATTAAACAGTTGATAAGAATGAAATTTTGATGGAAAGAATCAATGTTTCACAAATTCTATTGGGAAATGTAATCGGAGTAAAAAAAAAATACCTAGCACTGCTTTTGAGTTCACATCAAAAGGACCATGAGCGCTCCTGGTGTCTGTACCTATTACAGTACGGTGTTGACAAATGTCAAGAGGACATTTGAACGTAAAGTAGCTTGCCAAACCCATTTTATGCTCCTTAACTATGTCTTGAAAATGGAGTCTGACTTGGCATTTTCCACAAAACATTTTAGTACAGAGATGTTGCACATTCACAATACGCCTTCCTTCAACTGTCATACTAGTACCGGTAGGCTCCTCTTCATGTTCAATGTTAAGATTCTGCACATCACTATCAATATTGACAAATTCGGTCTGTTCATTCACTATATCTTGTCTAACACTACTACTGCTGTTTACAGTTAGATCTACACTGTCACTGTTACTGCATTGACTCGGTTTTTCAGCTTTCAGTTTGTCCTTTTCTTTCCATGATTTTTTCAAATTATTAATACTTTTCAAAAACTTTTTACTTGTAAAACGTCCTTTGTATTGTTCTTTATCCATATTTCAAATTTTATAAACAAAATATTCCTTCAAAAACTTAGAAATTTAATAAAAAATATAAAACTTTGATGAAAAATTTCAAAATAACTGCAAACAGTGTGTTTGGTGAACGTGGTTAAGTGATCTAGAC
The DNA here is from genome assembly GCA_019095985.1 of Streblospio benedicti. Classification (NCBI taxonomy): domain Eukaryota; kingdom Metazoa; phylum Annelida; class Polychaeta; order Spionida; family Spionidae; genus Streblospio; species Streblospio benedicti. Next base: position 1,797,164 of record CM032659.1, on the reverse strand, counting down.
TAGTCACAATGCAAACGTAGCATGAGTGCAGTGTGTAAATGATATGTGACCCACAATAGTACTTAATTTAAACAATCAATGTCAAAATATAAATAACAATGAGTTTGTTGTAATTTAAAATAACTATAAACAAAAATAAATTATTATATAATGATCTATAACTCTTTTTAATAATCAATAATGCTAATTAATATTAATAATTATTAAAAAGAAATAAATTAGTAAATAAATAATCCAGTCATTGACAACCTACATGCGACATGAAAAATGTTGAAAGTGAACAGAAATGCACAAAACACTTCTAACTATTCCTCTACAAAGGCAAAATGCTGTCACCATTCAAACTTGCAAAACTGCTAAGTCCAGTTTGGACTTAGAAAATTTCTCACTTCCACTGAGTTAGCCCTGGAGTAATATCTAACACATGAGGTATCATTATTAGGGAGGACTGATGCTTACCCCTAAATGAGGGCTTTTTTCAAGCAGGAACACCTGCTAGCCCTAATTTAACCCGACACATTGCTGCAAATTTAGTGTAATTCCATTGCTAATTGCTACCCTTAAAATAGGGCTAATCACAAGTTGGGCTAATCCAGGCTATTCCGTTTGTCTTTAAACCTTACTTTCAATCAAACTAATATTTGAAAAAAAATAGACTTTTTTCGAATCATTTAATATGACAGGCAAGTAGAAAGTTTTAAAATTTGTAACTACACAGTTTTGTTGATCACGGCAACATTTGACTGAAACTGAGATAAACAACTTAGTAAAGGAGACAAGATGCTTATTTGTAAAATTTTTTAATGGTGTGGTGTGTGAAAAAATGTTTGTTCAATGTCTTCTATGGAGAATTAGTCATCTGTGTTCCTAAAGTGATGAGAGCTTAATTAATCATCCACACTTCACAGTCCTGTTTGAAGTTTCAGCATATGCTCCCCTTTCTGATAAAATTCTTCTCCATACACATTTGAAATGGGGACTGCAGGAATTCTTACCAAAATAATCAGAGCAAAGGTCTGAGTAATATCAATGAAATGGAGTGTGTAATTGGATGGATTTGTTTGATATTTTTGCTTCAATTAGTTTTACTTTCACCATTTGATGTCAAATAAGTTGATAATTTTGCAGTTTATAAAAAAAATGTTTTGCATGACACATTCTAAAATTGGAGCAAGAAAGCTGCGATTCTGTACATGTAACATGCATATTAAAATGTTAAATGTAAGTTTTATGAAGATGTCTGTTTGAAAGACTACGAATAATGTTTATTTAGAATGTGGTGATGACAGCTCTGGATAAAAGTTTTAGTAGACAATGATAGATGTTCAGGCAATGGAAATCAAAATGATGCCAGAATAGTTCCTATTTATATTCCTTTGCAGCAATAGGAAGTGTGCAATTATCATGAATAAGGGCATTTTGAGGATTATGAGAAAACCATGTAGAGAGCAGTCACATTATGATGGTGATAGAAACTGCTCTCAAAATCACTGTAGGTACTCATTATCTCGATGTGGCAAATGTCCTGTTTTTGTATGTAATTACACATGTTACACTGGCAGATCCAGGGTTTCAGAAAGGGGTGGGGGACTTTTACCTGAGAAATTCAACGGTGTATGCCAATGTGGGGTGACGCCAAAGTTTATTACAAAATTGTTGATTTTCAATTTATTAGCGCAAATATGAAATAATCAACAAAATAATGAATATGATGTATGAATATGATAAAATAAACAGAATACAAATTTTCAAAGGCCAAGAAAGACTGATGTATAATTTGCATAAGATCAATCAATGCAGTCACGTCAAAGTTTTCCATGATTATGTAACATCTAAAACATTTACATCAAGAAAATTATTATTGGCATATAATAATATATATACTTTCTACATGGAATAATAAAAATTGTAAAAGACTGTGTCATAAATCCTTACATTGCACATTTCTAACTGTCAGCCCATTTTACTGCCGTATATTTTTCACTGTTGTTGCAATGGTCACTGGTATACATGTATTACTAAAAACTACAATCCCATAAGCTTATGAGCTGCGTTGTTCCTTTCTTGATGCTGACTTATCTAACAGCAGCGATTCACCGACAGCCATCTTGGAAAAATGGCTTCCTTTATGGCTGTGGCTCATTTTAGACCCTTTAAAAACTATTTCATTGTAATCTTGGCATCAAAAACATATGTTTCGACCCCAAATTGTATACTAATACCTCAAGATATTGAATAAAATGCAATGCCATTTTGTAAAATGGCCTAAAAAACAGGGGGTACAGGGTTGGAAAATTTGAACCCCATTATTTTTAGTTAACTGACCCCTAACCATACCAAACAAAAAAAATCAATTTTTAGCACAAAAATCCTAATGAATTACATATCGCACACACTATTCTTTCTGATGCTGACTTTTCTAACAGCAGCTGACACACGGATAATGCTCTGTGTTTGTGTCTCGCACCTACAGGCAGAAAAACCACCAAGGGTAAAATAGCCATATAGATAGATAACATTACTAAAAACAGATCAAACGTGCACAGCGTCACTAGAACAATGTTGACAAGGGTAAAATAGGGACATAAATCTGCTTGATGATTGATACAACATGACTTATAGAGTGCCTTATTCTTAGCATGATAGATAGATAACATCACTAAAAAAAACCAGATCAAACGTGCACAGCGTCACTAGAACAATGATGATGCGATAAAGATGTTTACTAAAATATTATGGAAAGTTTGATTAAAAGTACACAATTACAACATACGTAATTAGCTACAAATAATCTCTGCGCCATTGTCTAATCATATATTGCTTTGTCATGCTATATAGCAGCAAATAGCACCAAGTAGACTTTGCTTGCTGCTTTGAAAAATCTTTTACATGATTGAATACCAGTATGGCCTTGTGGAAAGCATATTTCAATTGGCAAAGTGCCCAAAATCGAATTACTTTGGTGTCGTCTCATACCTCATAGTTGCGTAAAGGTTGAATTAAATACACTGTAAAACTAGAAATGTTTGTGCATGTCGTAATTTGCGAATTTAGTTTGCAAAAAACAAAACTTAAATAGTCAGCAAACATTAATAGCCTGTGTAAAGTATGTCGAGGATAGAAAAATCACAAAATTAAATGATCACAAAATAAGTTAATAGCCACAAAATATTTTATCTCCACAGTAATCGTCTACTGATTTGCCAATGTGTTGTAATACTTAAAATTTTGTTTCACACATGAACTAGTCCATCAAATACGTTACAATCATATTTTATCTAAATGTACACAGCAACAATGTAAGTTGATGTTGAATATTATGATTTTTTATGGACTATTTTACCAACAAGTAAAAGAAATCATACATTTTGTAATAAAAAATACCCCAAATAATGTTTGGTTAGTTAATTTGTTTTACCATGTCATTGTCACATGTATACAAATTTAGTTTATTTTTCTAATCTCTACACTATAAACATGCTGCGCCTGTCTTAGGCATTGCCTATTCATATTATGCATTAAATCATAGTATTTCTTTATACAAAACACCTAATTTGGACGTTATTTAGTCACTTGTATAAAATAATGGTTTTTTATCACAATGCAAACTTGTGACCCAGAAATTGTGTAATGTTGTTATATGGTATTTATTTATGATATGTTTAAGTTGTTTTTTAAAGGAATTACATCATACTGAATGGATTTTATGTGAAGTTTTGTTATTTGTATTTATCTATTATGCTACATTTTTGGTCATTTTATCTTAATATTTCTTTGTTTTTATAAACGTTTGGACTACTACTTTTATAATTGTACAGCAGTTAATAATTTTGACTCTATTCATAGTTCCGATCTCCGCCCCTTTGAAGTCTGTCAGCCAATCAGCGGCGTTCTGAGAGATGTAAACTAAAAACAGCACCCATCTTGGTCTCACAAACAGTGGCTTGACACAATAGAAAGCATTGAAATATCTGAGAGGTCTTTTTCTAATGAATAATACTAGTGTTAACACAAAGCTTTCATACATATCTAATGTAGTACATGTACAACTCATGAACTCTCCAGAAATGTTGATATTAATGTATGACAACAAAGACTGTGTGGTGTTTTTCAGTCACGAACATCCGAGAAATTCAGTTGGCTCACTAGCTCGCACCTGTTCAATACTTTTACGTCCACTAAGGCACAGATATTGGATCTGTGCGCTCCACAGTAAATGAGACACGTTTCACCGATGGCACCATTATTGCTGGACGTAATTCATTCCACGGTCTACGCTATGTGCCAGTAAGAAACTGAAAGTTTATGATGACGATTTGTAAACATAAAGGTATTCATTATTTCTTTGAAGCCAGGTGATTTTAAAACAGTGTTGTGGTTGTTTAGAAAAAAGACTAATAAATAAAAACGGGTTTTGTCTATTTATCATTATTATTTATCTCAATATCACTTCAAAACAATGACTTTAGAGCAAGTGTTCCAGTTATGGGTAGTTTATGATGTGATCGCAATTCTTATGTAATTCTCTTCATAAATAATGGAAATATATGAAATATTTTACCAGATTATCAAAATCATAATCAGTGTTCTATCATTTCGCGATACTAGAATACTAGCTTCGTTAGACAAGTACTATAATTTATGATTTTTGTTTAGGTGATAGTCTTTACCTGTTTAGGTCACGAGGTTTAAACATTGCCCTAGTTATGGGCAGGTCACGAGGTTTAAAACATTGCCCTAGTTATGGGCAGGTCACGAGGTGCCGCCATTGTGATTCATGTAAATGTCCTCAACAAAGAAGAGTAAAAAAGGAAAAACTGAATAACGGAAACTTTTCTCATGCATGAGGTTATAATAATGTCAATGATGTAGCAAACAAGGAAAACCCTCTACAAAGGAAGGATTTGTGACTGCCAATTGGGTTCTGTTGTTGAGGACATCCACTGTACTGTAAAAATGTTTCCCCAATTGAAATCTCCACTTAACAGTTTGCCTGAATTATAGTTACTGACGTTCAAGAGCAAATATGTTTATTTAAACGTATGT
>CM032659.1:1742230-1783372 GCA_019095985.1 Streblospio benedicti | reverse complement strand
GGAAAATTTTTTTTTTTTAAAAATTTAAATTTTTTTTTTGGGGGCCCTTTTTTTTTAAAAAAAAAAAAAAAGGGGAAAAAAAGGGGGGGAAAAATTAAAAAAAAGGGGGGGGGGTTGGGGCCCCCCTTAAAAAAAATTTTGCGGGGGGGGCCCCCGGGGGGGCCTTTCCCCTTTCTTTTTGGGAATTTTTTTTTTTTAAATTGGAAAAAAGGATTTTTCCCCGGGAAAATTTTTAAAAAAATTTTTTAAAAATCGGGGCCCTCCCAAAAAGAAAAAAAAAAAAAGGAAAATTTTTAAATTTTTTTTAAAAAAATTTTTTTTCCCCCCCCCTTAAACCAAAAAAAATTTTAAAAATTCAAAAATTAAATTTTAAAAAAAAAAAAAAACCCCCTTTTTTTTCCCCCAAAACAAAATTTTTCCCCCTTTTTTTTTTAAACCCCTTTTTTTTGGGTTTTTTTGGGGGTTTTCCCCCGGGGCCCCGGGCCCCCCGGGGGGGGTTTTTTTTTTCCCCCCCAGGGGAAAAATTCCCCAAAAACCCCCCCCCCCCCCGGGGGGAAAAAAAAGGGGGGAAAAATTTTTTTTTGGTTTTTTTTTAAAAAGAAATTTTTTTTTCCCGGGTTTTTTTTGGGGTTTTTTAAAAAGGGGGGCCCCCCCCGGGCCCCAAAAAAAATTTTTTTTTTTTTAAACCCTTTTAAATGCCCCAAAAAAAAAATTTTTTTTAAAAAAACCCTTTTTGGGGGTTTTTTTTTTAAAAATTTTTTTGGGGGGGGGGGTTTTTGGGGCGGGGGAACGACCCGGAAAGGGGGGGGAAAAAAACCCCCCGGGAAAAGGGGGGGGGCCCCAAATTTTTTGGGGTTTGGGGAGGGGGGGGGCCCCCCCCGGGGGGGGGCCCGCGGGGGGGAAAAACCCCAACCCCAAAAAAGGGTTTTAAATTTCCCAAGGGGGAAAAAAATTTTTTTTTAAAATAAGGGAAGGGGGAAAAAATTTTCCCAAAAATTTTTTTTGGGGCCCCCCCTTTCCCTGCCTTTTTTTTCCCCCCAAAAAATTTTTGGGGGAAAAAAATTTTTTTTTTTTTAAAAAATTTTTTTAAAAAAGGGAAACCCCCCCCCAAAAAAAGGGAAAAAAAAAAAAATTTTTTTTTTTTTTTTTAAAAAAAAAAAACCCCTTTTTTTTTAAATTTTAAAAGGGTTTTTAAAAAAAAGGGGGTTTTTTTTTAAAAAAATTTTTTTTAAAAATTTTTAAAAAAAAATTTTTTTTTTTTTTTTTAAAAAATTTCCCAAAAAATTTAAAAAAAAAAAAAAATTTTTTAAAAAAAAAAAAAAAAATTAGAACTTATTTCCTCCATTTGTTTGCATAGTGGATGGTTGGAATGTCCAACCAATATACTCATTGCTTCCAGGGTTTTTAAGTTCTGTGCAAGTTTGACAATACCATGGCCATCAACCGTAATCGAGTCATGATGAGTTAGCATACATATTTTCTCAAGAGTTGTATTCTGAGCTAGAAGTTCTAGCCCTTGAGGAGTGATTCCACTTGAAATTAACATATCAACACGTGTCAATTTACTTAAAGCGATAACCTTCAGTGCTTTGTCTGTCATTAATGGACTATATACAGAAAGAAACTTCAAATGCTTGCATTCTGTCATCCAATAAATAATTGCATCTTCCTCTATAAGCCCACTATTGACACTAATATCAATGGTTGTTATGGCGAGAATTCTCAAGTGTTTCAATTTCCCAAGGCATATCCAATCTGTACGAACACTGAAGTTTGCATAAAAGTCTAATACTTGTAGCATCGGACAGCAATCCACCAGCTTCTTCAAATCTGATAAGCGCTTATCCTTGGGAAATCGTACAATGACTTGTGTCAACTGGCTAGCATGTTCACCAATCACAGATAAAACAGAAGTTGACAGGTTTTTGCAGTAAGCAATACTTAATTTATCTAACTTGTTGCAAGATCTCAGTATTGATATAAGAATTTTATCATTCAATCCGTCTAGTTGATATAAGAATATTTTTTCAAGATTTTCACCACAATGCTGTCCTATTGATGTTAAAGCTAGTCTGGAGCTAGCTCTTGGGCTGCCACTTTTAGCCACTAAATCAGTGTGGGAGGAATCCTGGTTATATTTCTTCACGTTCAGTATCAGTGTATGCAAAGTGCTGCACTTTTCTAATACGTTTGGGAACGTTTCATCAAGCAGCGTCTCATTTAACGTCAGACGTATAATTTTGGTGCTTTTTTTTACCAATCGACGAAGATCTTGCACACTCATCTTATCACCAACACAAACATCTATCTCCTCCCAATTGTCTTGGTCAAAAGCAGCCTTATGCCACCTCCAACAGACCGCACTAGCGTTTCTCACAAGGTCGTGGCGAGGCAGGTAACCCAGGATTTTGGCCAGAACGTCATTTGGCAAATCATTCACATGCTTCTCAGCTGTAGCCCCTTCTGTCTGAGGTGTAGCGACGTCTGTCTCAGGTGAAGCCACATCCTCATGATCCAACTTGGGGCGTTTGTGTCTAGGTTCTGATTCCATTCTCACCGGTAATCCTAAAAATCACCAAAATAAACTCAATGGAATAAGAATTCAATGTAATGTATGATGATGTTTTTGCTTGACAACCTAAGCCTGGTTATCAAACACAGTAGACGCTGTACCCAGGTTATTGTCAGAGCTCAAGTTACTATCACCATCCAAACCTATGTGTATCTCCAAGGTAACATGTATGTTTTTTGTTATAACTGGACGAAACTATCTTAGAGTGAATAATTGGTACTTTAGCAAATGCTTATGTATGTTTTTGATGGTACCAATAACTTGATGTCTACATTGTGTGTTATCCGCTGTTAATTAGTCACAATTTATCTACATAATTCTGAAATCAACTGTAGAACATGATTTGAATTTGATTTGATACAATTTATATTGCTGAAGAATATGGATGACCGAAATGTTGATCTATTAATATATAATTACTGAACTTGCTTCGAAAGCGGCGCCCCCGTAGTGAATCTCGGAATTTCGGACATTTTTTACTCTGAGGGGGCTCACCAGTGCCGTTTTGCGCTTCAAACCTAGACGCGTCCCTACCTTACTACTATTTCAATGTTCCCATAATCACTGTGCGTTTCAATCTCTCTTAATTTACGAGAAAACTGGTTCATAAATGTCGAATCGAGAACAAAGCATTTTTCATGGGCGCCGCCACTATTTTTACCCTGAGGGGGGCTCACCAGTGCCGCTTTTGCCTTCAAACCTAGACGCTTTTATTACCTTACTACTATTTCAATGTTCCCATAATCACTGAAGGGGGTTTCAATCTCTCTTAATTTACACAAAACTGGTTCATAAATGTCGAATAGAACGGAAGCTGTTTCATGGGCGCCGCCATATTTTCTACGCGACCGCTTATTTCCGGTGTCTGCGTGGCGTAAAAAAAACGACTGTCCCGATAATAGTTTCACAACAGACCGACCACAGGAATAGGTACATGCTTATTATTTTCTTTATAGTGCTTTTGTACTCTTCACCAACATTATATATCACTGATGACAATAATAAAATGTTTGTAAATTGATCATGCTATTGACTTCTTTCATAGTAGCAATACTGTTATAAATTGATGGACTATCCATTTGCGTCCGTAGGACGCGGGCCTGCTAGTAATAAAATAAAACAATTACTGTTGGAATATGACTCGTTCAATATAAATTTCATGATCTTTAAAGTATTGCAATAACAAAGCATTGAGGGGAGAGGTTAATGACGCCTAATATAATATATGTAACATGTTACTGATCATATCTCATATCAGCACATGGCATAAAAACCTAAGATTTAACTTGTCACTAATTTAAATCTAATTAAATTGAGTAAATGAACTGCATGTTATTGCCACTCAGAAAAGCTTACATTGATAACAACAATTAATTTCAACAGTATAAAATATACAATCTATAAAACACTTACAGATTGTGTGGTAGCTTTGGTGGGAAGCAGACAATATTATTCCTTCCTTGACTTTTCTTTGTTCTATACTGACTTTTGATACATCCACTTCAGCTGCCTGAACTAGACTGAAGAAGTGTTTGTCTTGTGACTTTATAAGGGAGGTCACCTAACTATGCCCAGACAAAGAACTCTTTGTCTACCTGTGTTTGAAACTGAGGCTGCATACTAACATACATACTAAAAAATACATATAATAACAAAGAAACCATAATACCCTATGTAGGCAAGCTAATACACAATGCACTCTTCAAGTACAAATCTACCACATTGTGTGTGGAATGAAAGTGGCCATATTGACTTTTTTAGTCCAAAAAGAATAGGACTTCAATAACATGTTACTATAGTTATCTGGAAACAATTTTTTTTTTATGGAATATTTACTTCAATATTCTGCAGCATTTATCAACCCTTGTTTCGCCTGCACAGTGTGTTGTAACATGCAAGGCTAATTTAGTAATTTAGAGTTTAAAGGGTTGATAAAAATTGACATTTATTTCTGAGAATTTCATTAAAAAGTCACTAAAATTTGACGTTCATCGTTGCCCAACACGTCAATACTTCAGATAGTGGTTAAACAGTACAACTGAGTTCTCTATAGTGAGCACACAAGCAGCAACACTGATCCAAATGTTTAAAAAACTTTATTGCGTCGCTTCAGCTCAGCTGCTGAAGCAAGCATTGTGTTTCGTTTGTTTGTAACTAACTCAGAGTTGCCAACCTCAAATTTTGAAATTTCTGAATCCTGAGGCCAAAATTTCTGAATTTGGGTCAAAATTTCTGAATCTTACGTTTATTATGTATTTTTAACTTATATTTAAATAAGACTACTTTATAACACTGTTCTGTGTTTAGATAGGTGAATGGACAGTAAAAATGCACATAAAAGTGCAATTAACTTGGTTTCAACATATTTGATTAAAAAAATACAAGGGTATGGACGATGGTCGTCCTACTTTTCGGGTAAAAACGTTCAAAGTAAGGAAAACTCAATGACGATTTCAAACCATTTTATTTTAACTATGTTACATAGTACACAGTTTTGAAAGTGATGAAATGAATCTTGTTGGACATTTGAAAAAAAAGAGACTATTTTAAGTCTTTCAAGTACCCAATTTTGCTGTAAATTATACACTGGATTGCAGAAGAATGTATCACATTTTCAAAGAAAAATTTGGGGATACAACCCCCCCTTCCCCCCAAACCCCCTGCTGCAAGAGCACTCTCCCCCCGCCCGATAATGTAGTCATGCATGTAGAGTTGGAAGAGCACACGGGATGTGCAAATGCACTTTACCGTAGAAGGTCAGGCGTGTACATCAATAATAATGTATCTTATGTATTGTATGCACCACGAATTTTCACCATATCCATGTGTTCTCTTTTGATTGCTCATGCTCTACACTGACAATGTCGTATCCACCACTATGTTTGATACTAAAATCAAACAATATCGGGCGTGATGCACACTCTTTTCTGTTGCAGTGATTTCATTGTATTTTCTTGAATACTTATCCCTGTGTTTTTGCATCATTACGTTACTGTACAATGCAAATTCATTAATTTTCAATATTTCTTCTCAGTTTTACTTTCATATGCCGTTGACAGGTCGTGTTGGTGCAGGTGTATTGTGCGCATTACGACAATAGAAATCTGAATCGTTGAGGCTGTCTGCCGCATAAGTGACAGCACGCACAAACTGGACTTCGCTGATCGAGACTATCGCTGTTACAGTCATTTAAATCGAGTGCATTTTTGTGCGCCGGTAAAAGCCGTGGACGTTGTTTATACGATGCATGGTTCAATCGAGTACATTTGATAATGGCGGCGCCTGCGAGCAAAAATATCAATATTTTAAGGGGAAAAGTACCATTTTTAAAATATTGGGTCATTTCCCCTGAATTTCGGAATTTCTCGATTCCGGTCGGAATGATCGGAATTGACTTCATATTTCGGAATGATTCCGAAATTTCGGAATACTTGGCAACTCTGCTAACTAACTAACTAACTAACTAACTAACTAACTAACTATGTATGTCTCCGGACAAGCTAGAGCTTTAACCGTTGCACCGATTTCGTTCAACCCTACACAACTATGATAAAGTGATTCAATTTAGGGCGCTCTGCCAATTAAATTTTGCTTTCTAGAAGCGATTTTAAAACATTTTTGATGATATTCAATGCACTTAGCCAGCAAGAAAAAAATCAATATTCCAACCAAGCAGCAAAATTGATTGTTGGATTTGAAACTGATACTGATTATTATCTGTTATTCAATACTATTATATGGCAACAAAAATATCTTTTTGCTGGATATATTGATTCTGATTCATTCTGATTTTTCTCCTCAAATCATAAATTTCTTGATTGTAAAGATACATTATTTCAGTATATATCTTAATTGCCCATCAGAAAACGTCGTTCTAGCATCGCAGTGTTCTTTGAACACTTTTGATCTAGTTCTACTTGAAACCAGTTTCAAGCCAACAGGCTCGTTTTCAATCTTAATAGCAATTATCTTTCTTTAATTTTCATTACTTTACATTATTTGTATTCAAGTACAATATATATAAACATCCTTACAATACAATGAACTCATATACAAGATTTATGAATTTACTTTACAATTATGTAAGGCACTGACTATTGGTTGACGCTCCAGACCAATATACCAATAATTAGTGATGGAGCGATCGATCATATTATCGCTCATTGCATCGTACTACGAGAGAGACAGAATCGATCGGAACTGTCAAGTTTTGATCGATAAATTGTCAAAAATAATTATTGTAGCAATTTCGCAAACACATTACAATAAATAGTGTTATTTATAAAAAAAAATATGCCACTTTAATTTTTTTTTCCAAACCCGGATGTTGATATTGTTTTGCATTTTCGAACGGAACGTTCGTATTACTTGTCATCGGGGACCAGTTTTTTTTAAAGGCCGGTACACGGTTTTCCCGCGTTTATTGGTTATGTCATGTTCAAATAAAATGCAGTTATGAAAAACTAGAGGCTCCCCATTCATTTTTTTCCGGACTCATTACAGAACAAATCGCGCAACATCAAAAAAAGATAATAAACACAGGTACATTTTCTTCTCATCTTTATTTCCATTTTTTTTAATGAAAATTCAAGGATTATCGATCTGAATCGATAATCGATCGGCCAACCATGTAAAAAATCGATTATGCAATGAGCGTCCGATTCCCATCACTACCAATAATACCCAGTAGTGTATCTGTCCAGCATTCACTGCGGCGTATCGCCACTGTTGACCATACAAGACGGTGATGACACCAAGAGTGAAGTCGATGTATATAAAACTCATACATACATATTCAAAAAACAAAAACAAAAACCGTGTACACTGCCCTTGATCAGAATAGTTTTATTTAGGAAAACATGTACAATCAACTTAATATAAAAAAAGATTATAATATAATATAATATCACATATAATCACATATCATGATTGCAACATAATGTGCCTTGGATATCACATAAAAGCGTACATATATTTGCAATTTGGTCCTTAAAAAAACATCTCTTGACTTCCCGCATATGCCCTAATCCTACTGTCTAAGTCTAATTCTATATATCTAATTTTTTAAAAGTTACTAAGTGGAAACATATTTTTTGTTGAAGCCCACCATTTTCATTCTAATTGATTATAAAAATTGTAAGAAAAATGTCTATTGAAATAACATTGATATCCCGATCTTAGGCTCCTGTATGATCACTGCAATGACTTTACTGAAATTGGATAGACTCCTTTCCACACAGAGCTTATTTCCTCCATTTGTTTGTATAGTGGATGGTCGGAATGTCCAACCAATATACTCATTGCTTCCAGAGTTGTTAAGTTCTGTGCAAGTTTAACAATACCATGGCCATCAACTGTAATCGAGTCATGATGAGTTACCATACATATTTTCTCAAGAGTTGTATTCTGAGCTAGAAGTTCTAGCCCTTGAGGAGTGATTCCACTTGAAATTAACATATCAACATGTGTCAATTTACTTAAAGCGATAACCTTCAGTGCTTTGTCTGTCATTAATGGACTATGTACAGAAAGAAACTTCAAATGCTTGCATTCTGTCATCCAATAAATAATTGCATCTTCCTCTATAAGCCCACTATTGACACTAATATCAATTGTTGTCATGGCGAGAACTCTCAAGTGTTTCAATTTCCCAAGGCATATCCAATCTGTACTTACACTGAAGTTTGCATGAATGTCTAATACTTGTAGCATCGGACAGCAATCCACCAGCTCCTTCAAAGAACGATCAGATAAGCGTTTATCCTTGGGACATCGTAGAATGACCTGTGTTAACTGGCTCGCATTTTCACCAATCACAGATAAAACAGAAGTTGACAGGTTTTTGCAGTGAGCAATAACTAATATATCTAATTTGTGGCACGATCTCAGTATTGATATAAGAGTTCTATTATTCAATCCATCTAGTTGATATAAGACTATTTTTTGAAGATTTTCACCACAATGCTGTCCTATTGATGTTAAAGCTAGTCTGGAGCTAGCTCTTGGGCTGCCACTTTTAGCCACTAAATCAGTGTGGGAGGAATCCTGGTTATATTTCTTCACGTTCAGTATCAGTGTATGCAAAGTGCTGCACTTTTCTAACACCTTTGTGAACGTTTCATCAAGCAGCAGCTCATGTAACGTCACACGTAGAATTTTGGTGCTGCTTTTTACTAATCGTATGAGATCTTCTATGTTCATCTTGTCACCAATACAAACATCTATCTCCTTCCAATTGTCTTGGTCAAAAGCAGCCTCATGCCACCTCCAACAGACCGCACTAGCGTTTCTCACCCGGTCGTGGTGAGGCAGGTAACCCAAGATTTTGGCCAGAACTTCGTCTGGCAAATCATTGATGTGTTTCTTGGTTGAGGCCTGTTCGTCCGGCAATTCATAGTTGCGTTTGCAGATTGTCCAATCTTTTTCAGTTGTAGCCACATCTCTCTCAGTCATAGCCATGGCTAGTGTATAATTATCTAAATCTATATCTGCATTGTTCATGACTACATCTTCATGCAGCATCTTCTGACGTTTATGTCTAGGTTCTGAGTTTTCAAATCCCATTCTATGCGGCAAATCTGAAATCAGAGAAGTAAGCACAGGTTAATGATCATTTTTGTTAATCTACAATGCGATGCTTCTCAGCGCTTCTATCTTCAGAACAAAACATGCTTCATCATTTTCGCACTCATCCTTGGAAGCAGATTTTGTATTAGAACCAACCACATCGTAACCAAGAAACATGTTCCCACTGTATGGCCATGCTCTTGATGACCGATGATGTTTCATTGTGGACGCCCGATGGTACGACTCTAGTGTACGCCACTCGATGCTCACAAACAAGCATCTCCCGCTGGTATTCAGAGGCAGAGTTTACTCCACTTGTGTATGTAGTGTGATGCTACATGGTTCCAAAACCTGGGCTGCCTCCTCCAAGACCCTGAACTGTTTGAGAAGAAATGATCGAGCCATGATACGATGGATTTGCCGTGTAAGGCTCCAGGATGACGTGAGCTCTGACTGCCTTCTAGAAAAGCTTGGCATTAAAGGACATCAAAGCTGTGCTTTGTGTGAATAGGATGAGATGGCTAGGCCATGTAGAGCGAAGCATCGGCTGGATAGCCAGAGTGAGGGAGTATAAGATCATGAAACAGAAACCTCCAGGCAGACCAAAGCTGACCTGGGATGAGCTGGTGAAACACGACCGAGTATCACTCGGCATGGAAGGAATGGACCCAAAGGACCGTCAAGCATGGAGGGGACGTCTACGGTCACAACTAGGCAGCCAGGCCGCACCCTCTGCAAAGGAATTATTCAGGCCTGCCCAAATAAACAAGGATGATGATGATGATGACCACAGTTACATGTGGAAATTGACGTCTTTTACGTTGCACACTTTATACCAAGTGACAATAAATACATAGCAATAAAGGGGACGAGTAACTTTACTAGGAAAAAATCATCCATTTCAGATTTTGGATATTTATGATACCTTAAACAGTGGATAGTATGTAATCCATTTCGGACTATCCGCCCTTCCTTACTACTTGTGATCCTTTCGATGTTTTTATCTCACTTATATGGTACAACAATATTAGTTGTGAAGTTTTCACTAATAGCGTCATCATAATTTTTTTTATTGGTCTGTGCATTTCAATCCATGTTGTATCATTAGATATGATTATTACCTTCACCTAGAGGTGTAATTTGTAATTTTGGAGTAGTAATAAGAAAGAAAATCCTAAAATAACACTGTTACTCGTCCCTTAAATGGCAAATAGTAAGAAGTTGAAAAATGAATGTTGATTATACAATTAGGATATCAGTTTTAATAAGCAGAGAGGTATCTAAATCCAACGTGGTTTAAACCGCATGAAAAGTATACTATATAAGCTGTGAGTTGTAAATCAGTCCAGTTTTACCAAGGGTTTAGCAAGTTATCTATTTGAACAGACTTTGGACAGGTTCCGTACAGTGTTTTGTACAGGGTTCATACAGCTGTATGGTACAAAGCCAGGTTCAGCCGTACATGACGGTGCCTTTTTAGACTGCGGTTACTATTGCGTGTACTGTATCGGTGCTTACCTCAGATCAATAAGTTCTCTGGCGTCATCATTGGTGTACAAAGGTCTGTGGTATTCTCAACGCCCAAAATATCCCATGAATTTCTGAGGATCGCCACCAGATGGATAATGTTACATTTTCAGGAAAGTGATTTCTCGGATGAGACAGAACATGGATTTCGCTTGTCCTCATGGTCTTTAGTGATTTGCTTTAACGATATCTGTGTCGTATTTAAAGATTTCACATATTTTACTTGATAGCAATGCTTCTCATTAGTATGACAATGTCTGCATGATAATTTGATTCCCTGTCGATCTAGCAGGAGTATTCTGGGAACAGTTTCAAAGATATCAACTCAGTTTTTACATTTGCATGATCACTGTCTGCTTCTTTAAAACTCAACTCTTTAGAATTTGTCTGCTTTTGGTATCATCATTCAATCTCCTCTGTTCAGAATGAGTTTTTTTAGGTTCTATTGATTTCCACGAATCCAAGAAACGGCTTCATGGAATGAAATCACTATGTAGCCTTGCACATTGATTATGTTGAATTAGAACACAAAACCACTGTAGGTTTTAATATCCATTAATAATATTACTTTTCTTTTCCACTTGTTGAGGAAAAACTATTCATGCCATTGCCACCGAAATTCATAAGATGAACTTTTTCAAGAAGTGATTAGATTTTGGTACACTTCGCACACTTTTCATGACATTGTGCTTGTTTTATTTACTGCCAAATTCAAATTTGTGAACAAATATGAGCAAAACTATTAAACTAACCACAATGTCCTCAGATTTGCTATCAGATGTTGTATAATCTAATTAGATTTTTAGTTCTAATTTTTAGGACAATGTGTTTTATTCCAAATTATGCTAAATTTAAAGGTTATGCTCAGTGGCCAAACAAATATTCTTGTATAGAAGCAATACGATGTGGTCTGTGTATTCTGAAAGTATCTTTTCATTTAAACAGCGTATTAAAGTATGTAGAACAATTTAAACACCATGCAATAAGAGGCTGGTATACACTCAACTAAACACATGGAGCCGAGAAATGTCAACCGAATGATTTTCGTCAGACGTAACTTGCACGGTACACGTAAAAAGTCGCCTATCTCTCCCATGTTAAATGTCACGTTTGTCGTCAGAAATCCACGGTACGTCTGGCGAAAATCATTCGATGATGGAACATCACATGACCTTCTGTTTTAGTTAGCACGAGGGCATGGGTATTTTTAAAGGTGTAATAAGTATCAAATGTGGAAAAAATAAATATTATGTCCCTTACACTATATTGTAAAACCAGGTTATTTAGAAGGGAGTTGAGTGGTCAACTTCCGGAACAGGTCTTGGGGACAATAGCCTGGGCAACTCTGTTTGCCCGGCTGATAAAGCTACCAATTCTATAGCTAACCCCTGCTGGAATTGCCACCAACTTAGAGTTTTATCATCCAATGACTAAACATTCAATGGGTTATCAGATTGGCTAGGAACCCGATACAGAAAACCATATAGGGTATGTCACAGCAGTTTTGTATGATACATAACAGCTATATGTGGAGGGAACCACGTTTCTCTATGTCCATAATTCTTTTTAGAGGTAAAGCCCAAATACAAGTTTTATGGTAGTACATTACAGTAATTCCTTTTAAGACTATGGCAAGCACAATAAAACATTTTAATAGGTATTGTTTCCCAGAAAAACAAAATAAGACTTTTTAAGGATCCGCAGACACCCTTGTGAATTCACTTTCAACCATCTCTCTCTCTCGTATCTTTCAATAAGCATATTTTTTACCATGATAGATATAGGTGAAGGGAGGTTTCCCAACCCCAGGATCTTGTGGTTGTGAGACCAGAATGATACCATCATTATCAAGCAGCGAGCTTCTGCAAGGTTACACGGACGAACCGTTGTCTCTCCGAACTCTCAGCTTACATACTTGATCAGTTATCATCTCAACCCAACTTTCTGATGCTGACTGGGTTTAACAGCAGCCAAACTTCTACATGTGCGTAAAATTGTTCTCTCAGGTTTCTTAGCCAATGCTTTAATGCTCTCGGTTTGTGTCTCAGCCCCGCACCTAAAAGCAGAAAAAAAGGGTAAAATAGGGACATAAATCTGCTTGATGATGATGATTGATATAAAATGACATAGAGTGCCTTATTCTTATGCTGCTTACATAAAATCAGTAACAAAAAACAGATCAAAAGTGCACAGCCTCCACACTAGAACAATGTTGAAATATCTATCAATAAAGATGTTTACTAAAATATTTTTCAAGTTTGATTCAAAGTACACAATTACAATCTTCTGCGTAATCGCCTCAAATAATTGTGCCATTGTCTAATCATATATTATTATTATTTATTTTCAGAAAAACATGCATAAAACATATAAATATCCATAGATAAAACAAAAAGCTAAAATTATATACAATTATAGATATTAAAATGGCTTAAAAATTAGAACAATCGTAGGTTCCATACTAAATTAAGACTCATCACTGTAAAATGTATTACAATAGGTAATTGCTAAGAAAAATGGAATTGTCACTTAAAAACATGTTTATTACGAAAACCAAATACATTTGGGAAGTTTTCTTTTCAATAACAATAAAAACTGACCAACATGCATTATTTATCATTGTTACCGTAGTATTATATTTATCACAATTAAATAGTCCTCTGAAGATTCGTTTAAAAGCAGTAATAAGTTTTTTTTCCTACATTTTGAAAATACTTAGACCATAGACATATACCATAAAAATTGATATAATATTGGCAGCATATAGCAGCAAACAGCACCAAGTAGACTTGATGCTGCTTGAAAAATCTTTTTTTTTTTCATGCTGGCTAAAGTTGATTGAATACCAGTATGGCCTTGTGGAAAGCATATTTCAATTGGTGCCCAAAATCGAATTAATTCGGTGTCGTCTCATACCTCATAGTTGTGTAAAGGTTGAATGAAATCGGTTCATTGGTAAATGCTCCAGATTGTATGGAGACATACATACATTGTACATAGTTAGAAACAAAGTTAACACAAAGCTTTCGCTTCAGCAGCTGCAGCCACACAATGAATAATAATATCACAATACCATTAAAAACATAACCTCATAAAATGTTGAAATCAAAATGCCACAAAAATATTGTAAAATAAAACTATACTCATAGATAAGTATAATTCATGCAATGAAATACCTATGTAAAGTGATATAACATTATACGATATAAGCGTGCACTTTATTAGCATTTTCGTGTTATGTGCTTTCATGGCCGAGTGGATAGGTAGTTAGCCTCATGATCAGAAGGTGGTTCGATTCCCAGTTGGATCTGGTGGTGGGTGTTGAGCAAACTCATCCCTAAAGCAGTTGAACACTGCTGCGTGGCACCTACATGTTAATTGTCCTGGCAGCTACAGTGAGTGAGCATTAATTTGATACAGGTTAGAAATGATCAATTGATGATAATAAGTGCCTTTGTTGCTGTTATAGTATCACACGCTTTCTAAACACAACATTCTATTTTTATTTTTGTTATTTATTTTATTAATTTGGAAAATATTTTCGATTCTCAAGAATCCTTTTCAATCATAAACTAAAAACCAAATGACTTTGTAATAATCTACAGGTAATACAGTACATTCAACAATATACTATTATTAAGGATTACATGTAATAATATGTGGTTAAGGGTTAGGAACATTGCTACTGTAATTGATTGTTTATTGTTATCCTGCCTATTGCTGGTTGTATGTCTGATTTCATATTTACTATTTTCACACCTTCTGCCACTTGTCTCTCTAAGGGTTTTTTATAGCTCTGAACAACATTGAAGGTAAACTCTCCTGGTGGTGTTCAATTAGATGTTTTGAAAATGCATTGTGGCTATTTTGCAATGGTTGTTGAATTGATTTTAAGTGCTGCCTGCCTCTGAAGTGTGTGTTTCACCTACATTACAATATTATAAGCAAAAAATTCACAAGTTTTAATCTAGTCTGCAAAGTGGATGAATGGATATTGTTAGTTCTATTCATGTTTCTCTGTGGATTTTCTCAAATGTCTACAGTAAGAATTATAATCTCTGCCAAGTTTACAGGGCCACGTGTTTTCTGCAGGACAGAACAAAGCCACAGGTTACAGCAACCAGAGTCAGGGGTTTAAGCCTGTATTTTACCATCTGCAGGCAGCTAAATTAGTTGCTTAACACTAATCCATAATCAATGTTCTTTTATATTTCTAGTTATGAAAAAAAAATCCAAAGCTTATTTATGAAAAAAAAGCTTATTTTGGAAACTTACCTGTGTAGTAATGAATAATGTATCTATTCACAGTTAGTGTATCTGTTAGTGTTGACTTTTTAATTTCCTTTTGATCAATATGTTTCTTAGGTTACAATCTTGTGTTAATTTTGTATTATTACCAAATATGATGCTGCTTCTCTTGAGGGTTGCTAATGAATGAGGAAGGTTGTTAGTAAACATTGCTAAAGAGGTCATTATGTAGGTCACTTGACCCCTGGAGCCAATCAGTTAATGTTACCATGGTTGTTGAAAATACTTGATTCTGATTGGCTGAGAGGTGGGGGATATGCACATGTCCTTGACCTTGACATAATGAACACAGGGCACCTGCTGTAACCCCCAAGCTTTTGCATAGCAACCATTTGTAAATAAATTGAGTTTTCATAGAGCGGCCATAGTTTTTAGTCAATATCTTAATAAGTAGTTGAGTGTGACTAATTATAATTACAGATTATAATTCCGGATAAAATTTCGCTTTATATACACAAGTTCATTGGGGTTGTCATAATGTGCAAGTAGAATAAGGTATCCTTGAATCAGTCTTGTCTATATGATGTATTGTTGTTTTGAGGTAATGAACAGTCAAGAATAAGGGGTTATCTCTAAAAGTACAATACTAAATAATATATGTATTCATTTTGAGATAAATCCTTTATACTTGTTTTATTATAAGCCAAATATTTTCTCCTTCTTGATCAAGAAGGCTTCATCAGGGCCAATGTTCAGTGAATGTCTGACAGTATCAACACAGCTGCAGACATCACATGACATCAGGAAGTGGGTCAGTGGCGGGGTGGGGGTGGGCGGCTGTGTGTTCCGGATGCCCTTGGCTTCAGTAGACTGTCATAGCTGTGAAAAAATTGAGGCCAAATGGAGCCAGTTTTGTTGTCTGGGGTATAAATTTTGTGATAGTTAAATCACCACCAGTCAGATTTTCATGGTAACAAAGTGTGGTGTGGACTAAAAATGTACGGTTTGCATGGAATTTAATTGAATCTGTGTCTCTTTCCGAATAAAAACACATATAGCTTTTATATGTTTATCAAAATCTGAATGCAACATGAGAAATTTAAAAAGTCCATATTTTGGTAGCTGCACACTGCAATGGAAAATCAGAAAATCGCCAATCAATTGAGTACTAGACCCTGAATGTCCTCAGAAACCCGGGTAAGAAAATGACTTCAGACTTCAAATTTTAGGTTTAATTTATGATCGATTTCAAACACCACAGGTTCCTTTTCAAAATTAAACAACATAATTATGACAAAATAATAACATCAATAAAATTACTACAGTTTGTCCAGTAACCCAGCTTTTTTATAAAATTTATCTTGTTTCATGCTGAGTCAAAAAGGGCTTGCTCAGTTGCTCCTGAGGAGTACACCTCGGTCACACAGGTCATCTTCTAGCTCTTCTGCGCCCTTGCCTCCTTCTTACTTGCCTGGCCCCTCGTCTGCTGTTGTGGGTTGTTGGCTGGGATGTTGTCTGCCTGGTCATCACCCTCAGCGCCTTGGTCACCGGAAACTTGAACTTCATAAGCACTGTTGCTATTATTGTCACTGTTATCCGATGAAGGAACAGGCTGTATGTCTATAGACGGACATGCCAAATTGTATTCCAACAGAGTTCTAATGTACAATTTATCACTGTCGAGCAATGCCATAGTACCAGTTCATATAAATATTTGACTTCTCACATATTCCAGGATTCATTGCAGTTTTTAAAATTTCAGTCTGAATATATTTTAAACATTTCAAATTGTAATTTCCATTAACATTACATATTTCTAACTTCATAAACTAAATAAATTTGTATAATAATGTTCATTGAACGTGAACTTCAGAATAATGGACAAAGATCTATGTGCGCTCCCCTTTTTATACATTCTTGACCAAGCGGAGTTACGCGGATCAATATGTTTACCCAGCGGGGCCGACAAGACACTAAAACCAACGTCGCCACAAAGCCGTTTCACTCCGCAACTTGATGAGACTGAGCCAGCCAACGCCGCATACCAACCATCCCATTATAAACTCGAACCGCGTTGCACAACGCCAGACTCCGCCGACGGCTTGAAACACACATCGAGGGACATCGCAACACACCGCCACACGCAGTGTGTGGTGTTGTCACGGCGGAAGATGGCGCTGTCAGTGTCCGTGGTGCAGAAAAGTTTGCGACATGGGGCGACGTAGCGCGGCGCTGATTTCAACACCGGACAGTGACATGCGATGTCAGGCGACCAGAGAAATGGCTTCTCGCGGTGGAACGCATCAAAAAGATCAAAGGCAATTTAATCAATACAGATCAATAATTCCCCGGTGGCGCAGAGTGGTGACGCGGTGTCACGAACACTTCTCCATACCTACGTTGTCTTTCCTCGTGATTTTTGAAGGCGGAGTGGGCGCAGAGTTGCAATTTTCCGCTTCACACCATATAAAATCTTTGGGCGCCGTCCGCCCGTCTTGAGAGGGTTAATTTTCCCAATAAATTACTTTCTCATTTTTTCGGACTTTAAGCAGATTTTTTGGTGGTCAATAAATGCCATAAGATATAAGTAACATTCACACAAAGCAATATGCTCACTACATGACATAGCGATGAGGTGATTTGGTGTTCCAGTGAAACGCATTTTCACTGGTGAATTTCCTTGAATATCTAAAAATCTTTATCTCCAATTGATTACTGACGTGCTGGTCAATTTTATCGCCATATAAAAAATCCAGTGGAATGAAAAAAAATTTAATCGCTACTTTCTCATTTTTCTGAGATAAAAATCAGTCCATGGTATGCAGGGTAAATATGATTCAAATAAAGATGCGAATCAATTTCATCGCTCATTCGCTGTCATTTGAAATTTTTTCGATATTTTATCAATGTTCTTGTATCTAAAATTGTCTCTAAGAAAACTAACTCAATTGAGCCATGATTTTTTAACCTGACTTGGTAGAATCATTGACTAGCCTGAACTGCTAGGCGATTTGGTCTATGGTCCTAGTGATTGAATCCCATCTGAGAAAATATGCATTTTTGATATAGTCCTAACTCAAGAAATATTGCGATATGTCCATTGTCCTGGTCATAAGTTAAATGACTTAAATTTACAGCCTAATGGTTCAATGGCTAATTGGCATGATGTTGACCATCTTGGTGATTACATTGGGTTTTGAAAACACCAGAAATGTTATAATTTCAAAACTTTATTTTGAATAAGAGTGGCAAAATTATAATAGTCTAATGGCTAGACACAAGAAATTACCATTGATTATAAGTACATACCATCCAAAAACTACAATGCCTGTATTTACAATCTCAAAAGAAATTACCTCATACATTGTACAACCATTCCAAAGGCCCACATTTACAATTCTGTGCCGTACACACGATTCTGTATTTACATGGCAATATCAACGGTCTGTTACCTGAAATGTCCAAATTTGGGGCGAGTGTTTGCATTGGGTGGGCCCTTGGATGGATGCATATGGCATGTTTCATGTTCTCTGAACATTATACACAGCAACAGTACAATTTGCTGATCATATATTTTCTATTTGCAGGTAAGGAGTTTGAAATGATATCGTCTGTACGTGGATAAGGTAAATGAATCATTTCGTTTTCTATTTTCATTACGTATTTATTGTTGTTTATTTTTCTTAACCTTTTTTTATGTATTATATTCTCAAATGTGTACATAAAGAATCAGTCCACTGTATTAGTGATGTGGGTAGAAGACAAACCCATTCATGCTCCTGTGAAATCTGCCCACCTCACGAATCACTATGATAAGTTGAACATTTGGCTATTTCAAGTTAGTAATTAATCTCTCATACCATGAACAGGAAATTTACGTTGATTTTTACTTGCACCATTTGAGTTTGTCTCAATGAGCCAAATGAATCCCCAACGATTTCTCTCCTCACCTGCTATTTGAGGTTCTCAGCAGCAGCTGTAAAAGAGACTTTTGCCCTGGTTTAATTCCATCCTACTCTATAGGTAAATCACCTGCAGGCCAACCTATTGAGGTCTTGTTGTTAAATCTCCCCAGCCCAAGGAGGCACTGTTGTAATTGTCGGAACTAAAATGCGTTATACAAACAGTATAAATTTGTGCAGTTATTCATCAAGTAACATGCTAATAATAATTTATTTGTTGTCTAAACACAATGTATGATAAATAAAATACCACATTCGTGCTGAATACGTCGTTTTTGTATCTTACCTGACGAGTTTAACAGGGCGAGTCGGATAAGATAATGCGTTGGCCGTATACACAAAAGTGACTTATTCGCACTCACGTGGTATTCTCTATATCTGGCAGAGGCTATGTGATATCGCCCTATGGACTTTGAGAAAGAATCCTCTATGTCAATGCTTACGCCCACAGTGGTCCAGGGTTCGAGTCCCAGCAGAGGCTATGTGATATAGCCCTATAGACTTGGAGAAAGAATCCTCTATGTCAATTTGAGTCTCCAAAATGTTGATTTATGAGATTGATTCATAATGTAAACATCACACACCATTTGCTGGAGTTATCTGAGAATTCCCGTCTCATGGTTCACAATAACCGGCTCCAACATCGTTCTATTTGCGTGTAAAAAGCAAACAGCCAGCCACAGACTCTCATTTTCCACGTTGTCGGGTTAAATGAGTCGCTATAAAGTGGGCTGGAAAACGGGCCATAAAACGGCGATCACCCTGAAACGGAGTTTAATCCGGCACAAAAACGCCCTACATGGGTCTCCGCCGTGTGAGATGACGTGACCCATTGGGGGCCTCACAGTGAACAGACAATGTGGGAGAAAAACGTGATTCGTGTGTGTGGAAACACGGCTTGTTGCTGGTGACTCCTGAACCTTACACTTGGGTCTGTCTGCTAGGTAGGTTAGAAACAACTAAATGCCTACGAAAAGGTGCAAAAAGTCCAATTATGGTTTATGGGGGTTGAAACTCGTAACTGGGAATTTCCATGGCAAGTCAGATAAAAGATATAAGAAAAACAGTTGTATTGCTTATGAAACATTGATGTACTTGTACACAGCAGTATTAAGATTTACTCCATTTCTGTTTATAAGTTTGCCATTTGCTGAGGATGTGTGTAAGACACAAAACATATTCAAATAAGAAATGAATCATTGACCCAAATTTATCCCTACATGATTAGAATCGACTTTCACTTGCGCCTTCTCACAACGCCCACGACTGGCGCTTGGAAAAAACAGCAAAAAGGTTAAATTTGCACAATCAAGGTCCGATGTAAAAACTTCTTTCAGCTTTCCACTTATACAACAGACCCACTGGTACATTACAAATGCATTAAAACCCCCCCCTAATAAAAAAAAAAAAAAAAAAAATGAATAGAGCTCGACTCATTACTCACTGAGCCCTGCTAAAGAAGCGGCAGATCCAGGTTTTTCAAAAAGAGGAAACATATCAATAATGGACATGAATCAAAAACCATGAAAATGAGATATTTTGTTAGTGCGCCCCACCCCTGGGGATGCCTGTAAAAAAACATATCCAGAAAATGAACTTATGGATAACCCAGGCAAACGTGTTTCTTTTCATGTTTTTTTAATCTTTTATTCTCCCATGTTTGCTGAAAATACTTGATTCTGATTGGCTGGGAGGAGGAGGATATTCTCCTGATATCCTACACTACAAAGTTTATAGCCTAAAATGATGAATAAACATGGGAGAAAAAGGTTATTTTATGTTGTAAACATGGGAGATTTACTAGAAAATTGAAAACTTTGAATTTATGTTGTATGACAAAGCTCACTGTGATACAGCTATGAGGTTTCAGCATGCCTGGTTACTGTTCACTAGAGCATAGAACAAAGCCTAAGATAATCTGATGTCTGACACTCGCTGCAGTGAGGTAAATCACACATCGAT
The DNA here is from genome assembly GCA_019095985.1 of Streblospio benedicti. Lineage (NCBI taxonomy): Eukaryota > Metazoa > Annelida > Polychaeta > Spionida > Spionidae > Streblospio > Streblospio benedicti. The sequence continues at coordinate 1,762,534 of CM032659.1, read as the reverse complement.
CTCTGTAAATTTGGGCTTATTTTACGCTTTATCACACAAGCAACATGCAACATCAATGACTTTCAGTCTTTAAAGGGTTAAGCATATTTCATTTGAAAACTCAGTGCATTTGTTCCCATAAATAAACAAATCTGCATGTGACTATTTTTCTAAAAACAGTTTTTAAGACCACTTTTCACACTCCCAAACCTTCATAAAACAGGATAAACCCTGGAATTATCATTTCCCAAAGGAATAGACAGGTTCTGCTGATCTGGAAATGTTTCACGTTAAATGTACGTTGACAATAATAGAAACATTGAACATGTTGACTCATTAAAATACCAAGTTCTAACATGTGATGACACGTCACATCATCGTAGCTTGTTTCTAAAACCTATTTTAAGAACCTACAGTAGAACCTCTATAAGAACCACTTTGGAACCAGTGTTAGGTGGTCTCAATAGAGAGGCGGTCTCTGTACAGATTTTTCTTTTAGTGGCTTTATGAAGGTTTGGGGCAGTGAAAAATGGTCTTATTATAGAGGTGGTCTCAATATATAGGTGGTCTTAATTGGAGGTTTTACTGTATTGTTTCAGTATTTTTGCAGCCAGTTGTGGCACAATTTCACCAAATCTGTTTACCAGAAGATAACAGTCACTTTTTATCATGTTTATAGAAAGTTGTTCAGTGTAAAATGTGGACACACAATTATGTAATATAGGTTAATGTGTGTGGGTTTGTGATGATTATTGAGTTCATGCGGTATGATTAAGATTTTAATGTCCACATGATTTTTACTTGATGGAAAACATATAGCAAGAGTATCACAGATTCTTATGAAAAACAATGAAATAAAAATTAATCATTAATCAAATAGGTAACATATCCAACTAGTGTGATAGTAAAAGAGCACATAATAAGCAAGGTACCGTGGTCCATGAAACAGACTCTGTGCCATGATGCATGTAGAAAACATACCACTTGAACCACGTCAATCCCCCATCGCAACAAACATTTCACCATAGCTGGAGCTTATCAGCAATTTTCATTCAAATTACGTTTCATCATTATCTCCTCTATAATAACCGGGTGTTTACATCATACACCACTAATGACTGAAAATTGGCCCAACATGACATGGGACATATGGCAGGACAGATGAGTCACTTACAGCACATCTGTGTTGTGTCTAATCAGCAAGATCTGATGTGATGTGAATGGACAACTGGTAAAACAGGATCCATCGTCAACTGGGAAGTGAAACACGGTGTTATAAAAACCTCTTAAAACTTCATAGTCCTTCACTCTATCTCGGGACGTGAAAAGCACAGCATTAAAGTGGGATATTTGTGTGGACTTCCATGTGGTTGGACGTTGGTGTGATATAGTTGGTGTTTAATACACAAGATACAAAATGGCACGTCTTGGATGTTTGTTAATACTACTGATTTGTGTAGTACATGTGGATTGTAGACAGATGGGCAGTTCACGGGTAAAACACTCCATGTCTGTTATACACAAGAGAAGTACATTGGATGGTGATGATGGTGTCAAGGAATACATGCACTGTTATGATCAATTCCTGCGCCTTTATCAGGAGAACATTGATACATTCCACGGTGTATGTCATGTCCGGCACAAACTGAAGCTGTGTAAGGACAGAGTGAGGGCAGTACATCCACGAGTAGAGGAACGCATTGAAAAAGGATATGAAGCTGAGAACGAGATGATAACAGATTTCTGGTGCACATACAACACGACCCACTACCGACCCCATGATCCCTTCATCAACATGGCCGACATGTACCGCAAGTATCGCCAGTGTCCATATGTGGAGGACATCATGCTAACACACGAGGATTATTCACCATGGATCTACCTTGGCCGGTGGAGAGCTGAGTTAGCAGACGCTATCCTGTACTACACTGGTACTGATGGGCTGAGTCTGTGGCAGCCGCGCCATCAGTACAGCGACCCTCACAACCCCGTGTACAAGGCACTCAGTGCCTACTGGTGTGATCAGTATAAGTATCAGACATACCTCACTGACAACATCATGAGCAGGTACTGTGTGATTGTCAAGAATATTGACAGTGAGCTGAATGATGTTATGGATACATATGACAGACACACCATGGGCCTGTACAACTGGATCACGAGCCTCTGTACTGAGTATGAAGACGCTCTAGAGCAGGTGATGAGGATCTCACAGCTAGACAAGTGGCTCAGTCACCAGAAGAAGCCTGATCTATCACCATGTCACGATTACAACATCTACATAGAGGGAGCCACTTGCCTCATCATGTTCCATACAACACTTCCTCCTTACTCAGACCTTCACAACGTCATGCCACCCTTTGTCAAGAACATAGCAGAACTGAACTCCTGCTGGGAGCGAGTCATATCTGGATGTCCCCATCCAAGCAGTGTGAGCCGAAACATAAGTATCATCATTGAGATATACAACCTGGCGACTAACATCAGCAAGCAAGATTCAGCTCAGGTCTGGGATGTCATATGGTCGTGGTCACAGTCTTACAAGAAAACAGAAGATTCTCACATAATCTCACAGTTACTCTACCAGCAGCTATCACCAGGCGCACACAGCACCCCATCCTTCCCACTGGCGTTTGGCCGCAGCCTGGCCACAGCGCTGAAAAACACTTCTGCTCTCGCTCACATCAAAACTCTATTCGCCAAACTCTCTTCTGCCTTGGACAAAATATCAATGGTGGGCAATGATGACTACCATGGTGTCAACATACTCGAGGGATTCTATTCCATGAATGACAACGTACTAAGTCTACTGTTCGTTTGCTTCCAGCCTCTGTACGAGCTGTTTGTAGAAGTGGGCGAGTTTGTGCAGTACAAGGGTCTATTTCCAAAGTCCAAAGTGGTGGCCACCACCATGTGGGGCGTAGGACTGTATGGGTGATAGTAAAATGGGTCATCTGAGCCCAGTACACATTGAAGTAGTTTTCACTCATATGCCCAATATTAAGTCTACATGTCAATATATTTGTATATAAATTTATAGTGTACAGGACGTTTATTGATTCAATATGACACTAATATCTGTTTAATCTATGTCAATGGTTGATATTGCATTGATGCTTTATGTAGAATAAACAAGCTGCCTGTATTAAGGGATAGACACATTCCTAGAATTACTTTATATTGTATTTTATGTTGTTCTGTCTAAGCTATTATAATAACTAATCACAAAAATTGGTCAAACATTGTTCAAAAAAGTTTTATTTAAGCTTTTCGGCTCTATAGAGCCCTAATCATAACAATACATTTTATCATACACAGCGGAACTTATATATGGAAAGGCAATTTATAAATATGCTTAACAACATCACATTCTCCAAACATACAACTACTGTTCTTATGTTTTATGATGGTTTTTAACTATTTGATTAGAATTAACTCTACTATTGATATTTGGAATAAACTTACTAGTAAAAATCTGTCTTTAAATAAAAATGGTAGACACCCATTATAATCTAATTATACTTTTTTTTTGATATTATAATAGCATAGACAGAATATGTACATAAAATACAAAATGAAATCATATGCTATGTATAGGACACATGAAATTAGTAATACTTTATATTGTGCAGGTTTCATAATATGTTACAAGGTAAATATATATATAAAATAACTTGTGTGGGAATTTTAAGAAGATTACAGTGCTCTATCTAATTATCTTTGTACATAATATGCTTATTTATGCTGATGAGAATGTTGATATAAAGAAATGATAATTTGGTCAAATCAAGATTGCACTTGGAATAAACAATATGTATATATCAGGGTATGAAATAGTACCTACCCAACTGCCCTGTGCGGGCTGCTTTTAGCCAGGGCAAGATGGTTTCAAAATTCATGGGCAGGCTTCTTAGTTTAGTTTAACATGATTAAGGCCATGCAATTTTGTTCATGGGCTGGTTACTTTTATATCTGCAGGTCCTGTGGTTTAAATGTTTATATATTTCATAACCTGTATATATTACGCAGTATATTGGTGTGTATGATTACTGTATTTTGCATTTGTACTCTAGATTATGATATTTCATTTACATTATCCTATATACTATACTGTCAGTTTGTTATAAAGTACTACATTTGAAGCAATCATTCAAAAATAAGATCTAGATCATGTAGATGTTAAATCCTAATGATTCTGTCAGCATTAAACTGCAATTGTATAATCAATAATATATATTCTTTAAATTCACTCTTGTTATTTTTAGTTTTCACTGCTTTTTGATAACAGTAATAAAGCTAGACAAGTAAAGAGTACCTTTATATGGATCTTGATTGTGGGTTCTAGTTTAAACATTAACAATTATACCACTCTCTCTGTGACACACCCCTAAATCCTGCATTCTGATTGGCCAAAATCAGCAGCCATATATTTTTTCATATACCACCCCTAATCCGGCACTTTTCATGATCACAGATTCTGATATTTACATTGCTTAGATAGTTTGGATAAAAGCATGACAGCGATTATCTAACACACTGTTTTGTCTATTTTGTTGTGCACAACACCAGGTAAGCTTTCTTTCCTGTCAGCTCACCGCATGCTGCATGCTATGAATTATCTCGCAAAACTATGTTTTTACATGACTGAGTTTACATTACGACTGTGGAACTGTGCCATTTATCAATGAAATAAAAATTTAAAAGAAGTAGCAAAAATGATGTGACCCCCGGGATGGGGGATTTTCCCGGGTGGGGAGAATGAAAGCCCAAACATGGTTTTTTTTATGCCCATGGTTCCCTTTTTCCCCCTTTATAACTGGAATAAACCTTTTTCCCTTCCCCCAAATTTTAAAAAAAAGGGGAAAGGGGGGCCATTTTTTTTTTAAATTTTTCCCCCTTTTTTTTTGGTTAAAAAAATTGGGGTTTTAAATCAAAAAAAAATTTTTGGGGGGGGAAATTTGGGGTTTTTTTAAAAAAAAAAAGGTTTAAAAAAATTTTTTAAATTTTTTTAAAAAATTTTTTTCCCCCCCCTTTTCCCCCAGGGCCACCCCCCCCTTTTTGGGAAAAAAATTTTAAAAAAAAAAAACCCCCCCAAACCCCCCGGGGTTTTGTTTTTTTTTGGGGGGAAAAAAAGGGGCCCCCAAAATTTTTTTTTTCCCCCCCCCCCTTTTTCCCCCCGGGGGGTTTTTTTTTTTAAAGGGGGGGGAATTTTAATTTTGGGGTGGAAAAAAATTAATTTTAAAGGGGGGAAAATTTAACCCCAAAAATTTTTTTTAAAAAATTTTTATTTTTTTTTTAAAAATTTTTTTTAAAAGGGCCCCTTTTTTTTTTTTTTAAATATTTTTTTTGGGTGGTTTAAAAAAACCCTTAAAAAAATTTAAAATTTTTAAAATTTTTTTTTTTTAGGGTTTTTTTCCCCCCTTTTTTAAAAAAAAAAAATTTTTAAAAAAAAAAATTTTAAAAAATTAAAAAAATTTATTTTTAAAAATTTTAAATAAAAAAGGGTTTTTTTTTTTTTTTTTTTCCCCCCCCAAAATTTTTTAAAAACCCCCGGGGGGGAAACCCTTTCAAAAGGGGGAAAAACCCCCCCCCCTTTTGTTTTAAAAAATTTTTTTTTTTTTAAAGGGGGGGGGTTTGCTTAAAAAAAAAAATTTTAAAAACCTTTTTTTTAAAAAAAAAAAAAACCCCCAAAAACAAAAAAAATTTTTTTTTAGGGTTTTTTTTTAAAAAAAAAAAATTTTTTTTTTTTTAAAAATTTTTTTTTGGGGGGAAATTTTTAAAATTTTTTTAAAAATTTTTTTCGGGAAAAAAAAAAAAAAAAAGGGGGTTTTTTTAAAAAATTTTTTTTTTTTTTTTTTTGGGGGGGGAAATAAAAAAAATTTTTTTTAAAAAAATTTTTTTCCCAAACCCCTTTTAAAAATTTTTTTTTTGGGGGGGGGGTTTTTTTAAAAAAAAAGGGGTTCAAAAAAATTTAAAAAAAAAAGGGGGGGGGGAAAAGGCCCCCCAAAAACCCTTTGGGGGGGGGGGTTTTTAAAAAAAATTTTTTGGGGTTTTTTTTTAAAAAAAAAAATTTTTTTGGGGGCAAAAAAAATTTTTTTTGGGGAAATTTTTTAAAAAAAATTTTTTGGGGGTTTTAAAAAATTTTTTTTTGGATTTTTAAAAATTTAAAAAAAATTTTTTTTTTTAAAAAAAATTAAAAAAAAAATTTTTTTTAAAAAATTTTTTTTAAAAAAATTTTTTAAAAATTTTTTGGGGGGGAAAACCCCAAATTTGAAAAAATTAAATTTTAAAATTTTTTTTTTTTTTAATTTTTTTGGGGGGGAAAAAAAGGGGGGAAAAAAAAAGGTTTTTTTTTTAAAATTTTTTTTGGGGGGGAAAATTTTAAAAAAATTTTTTTTGGGGCCCCTTTTTTTTTTTTTTGGAAAAAACCCCCCAAAAGGGTTTTTTTCCCCCCAAAAAAATTTTTTTTTTAAAAATTTTTTTAAAAAAAAAGGGTTTAAGGGGGGTTCCCCTTTTTTAAAAAAGGGGGGAAAAAAGGGGGAAAAAGAAAGAAATTTTTTGGGGTTTTTTCCCCCGGGGGTTAAATTTGGGGGTTTTTAAAAAATTTTTAAAAAAAAAAAAAAATTTTTTTTAAAAAAAAAAAAGGGGGAAAGGGAATTTTTTTGGGGCTTTTTTGGGAAAACCGGGGGTTTTTTTTTTTAAAAAGGGGGTTTGCAAAAAAAAAATTTTTTTGGGGGAAAAACCCCCCCCCCCTTTTTTAAAAAAAGGGGCCAAAATTGGGGGGGAAAAAAAATTTTTTTTTCCCCGGGGGGGAAAAATTTAATTTTTTTAAAAAGGGGGGTTTTTCCCTTTGGGGAAAAAAGGGGGAAAACCCCAACCCCCCCCAAAAAAAAGGGGGGTTTTTTTTTCCCCTTTTTTTTAAAAAAATTTTTTTAAAAAAAAATTTTTTTCCCGGGGGGCCCCCTTTTTTTTGGGGGGTTTTTTTTAAAAAAATTTTTTTTTTTTGGGGGGAAAAGGGGGGTTTTCCCCCTTTTTTTCCCCCAAAAAAAAAAACCCCCCAAAAACCCCCCCCCGGGCCCCCCCAAAAAAAAAATTCAAAAAATAAAAAAAAAAAAAAATTTTTTTCCCCAACCCCCAAACCCCCCTTTTTAAAAAAAAGGCCCCATTTTAAAAAACCCCCCCTTTTTTTAAAAACCCCCCGGGGGCCCCCTTTTGGGGGGAAAAAAAAAAAAATTTTTTTTAAAAAAAAGGGGGTTAAAAGGGTTTGGGGTTTAAAAATTTTTAAAAAAAAAAACAAAAAAAGGGTTTGGGGGGTTTCCCTTTTTGGGGCCCCTTTAAAAAAATTTTTAAAAATTTTTTTTGGGTTTTTTTAAAAATTTTAAAAAAAGGGGCCCAAAAAAAAACCCCAAAAAAGGGGGTTTTGGAACCCCCCCCGGGGGGTTTTTTTAAAAATGGGGGTTCCAAAATTGGGGAAAAATAAAAAATTAAAAATTTTCCCAGGGAAATTTTCCCCCCCCCCAAAAAGGGGAAAAAAAAAAAAGGGGGGGGTTTTTGGGGAAAATTTTAAAAAAGGAAAAAATGGGGAAAGGGAAAAAAAAACCCAAAAAAAAGGGTTTTTTTTACCCAACCCCCCCCTTTTTTTTAAAAAAAAAAGGGGTTTAAAAAGGGGGAAAAAAAAACCCAAAATAAAAGGCCCAAAAAAAACCCCCCCGGGGGGAAAGGGGGGGGGGAATGGGGGGGCCCCCCAAAATTTTTTTCCCCCCCCCCGGGGGGAAATTTTGGGGTGGGGGAAAAGGGGAAAAATTTTTTTTAAAAAAACCAAAAAAAAAATTTTTTTTTAAAAGGAAATTTTTTTTTAAAAAAAATTTTAAAAAAAAACCCCCCAAAAAAATTTTTAAATTGGGGGGAAAAAAGGGGGGGTTTTTTTTAAAATTTTGGGGAAATTTTAATCCCAAAATTTTTTTTTTTTTTTCTAATTTTTTAAAAAGGGGAATAAAAAAAAAAAATTTTTTCCCCCCGGGGGGGGTTTTATTTTTTGGGGGGGAAAAAATTTCGGTTTGGGGGTTTTAAAATTTAAAAAAACCCCCCTTGGGGGGGGGGGTTTTTTTCCCCCAAAATTTGGGGTTTGGGGAAAAAAATTAAAACCCAAAAAAAAAGTTTTTTAAAAAAAATTTTATTTCCTTTGGGGGGTTTTAAACCCCCCCTTTTTTTTTTAAAAAAGGTTTTAAAATTTAAAAAAAAATGTTTTTTTTTTTTTTTTGGGGGGGGGTTTTAAAAAGGGGGGTTTTTTTTTTTTTAAAATTGCAAAATTTAAAAACCCCCAAAATTCCTTAAAAAAAAAAACCCTTTTCCTTTTTTTGGAAAAAAAAAAGGGGGGGGTTTTTTTGGGGGAAAGAAACCTTTAAAAAAAAATTTGGGGTTTTAACCCCTTAAATTTGGGAAAGGGAAAAATTTTTTTCCCCGGGGGGGGGAAGGAAAAGGCCCAAAAATTTTTTGGGGGGAAAAGGAAAATTTTTTTGGGGGGGGAAAAAAAAAATTTTTTTTAAAAAAATTTTTTCCCTTTTTCATTTTTAAATTAAAAATTTTTTTTTTGGGGGAATTTTAAAAGGGGGGGAATTTGGGGGGGGGGGGGGCCCCTTTTAATTTTTTAAAAAAAAATTTTTTTTAAAAAATTTGAAAAACCGGGGTTAAAAGGGGGGGCCTTTTTTTTTTTTTGGGCCCCTTTTCCCCCCTTTTTGGGGAAAATTGAAAAAAAACCCCTTTTGGGGTTAAATTTTTATTTTGGGGCCCCCTTTAATTTTTTTTTTAAAAATTTTTGTTTTTTTCCCCCCCCTTTTATTTTTGGTATTTAAAAAAATTTTCCTTTTAAAAAATTTTTTTGGGGAAATTTTTTTTTTTAAAAAATTTTTTAAAAAATTTTTTTTCCCGGTTTCCCAAAAAAAAAAAAGGGGGGAAAATTTTTGGGGTTTAAAAAAATTTTTTTCAAAAAAGGGAATGGCAAAAAAACCCCCTTTTTTTTTTAAAAATTTTAATTACAAAAAATTTTTTAAAAAAAACCCCCAAAATTTCCAAACAAAAAAATTTTTTTTGGTTGGAAAAAAATATTTTTTTAAAAAAAAAATTTTTTGGAAATGCCCCCCCAAAAAACCCCCCCTTTTTTTTTTTTCCCCCCCCGGGGAAAAAATTTTTTAAAAATTTTTTAATTTTTTTTTGGGAAAAAAAAAAATTTTTTTTCCCCCAAACCCGGGAACCCTTTTTTTTTAAAAAATTTTTTGGGGAAAGGGGGGGGAAAAAAAAGGGGGAAAAAAAATTTTTTTTTTTTTAAAAAATTTTTCCTTTCCCCCCTTTTTCCGGTTATTTTTTTTAAATTAATTTAAAAAAAAATTTTTTTTTTAAAAATTTTTTAAAAACCTTGAAAAGGGGGGTTTTTAAAAGGGGGATTTTTTTTTTCCCAAAAAAAAAAAAATTTTTTTTAAAGGTTTTTTTTTAAAAAAAAAATTTTCCCCTTTTTTTAAAAGGTTTTTTTCCCCCCGGGGGGGGGGGAAAAAATTTTTAAAAAAGGGAAAAAAAAAATTTCCCCCTTTTTTGGGGGGAAAAAAAACCTTTGGGGGGGAAAAAAGGGAAAATTTAAAATTAAAAAGGGGGCCCCAAAAAAGGGAAAGCAACTTTAAAAAAGGGTCCCCCACCTTGTTTTTTTCCCCCGGGGGGTTTAAAATTGAAAAAAAAACCAAAAAAAGGGGGAAAAAAAAAACCCCCCCGTTTTAAACCCCCAAAAAATTAAAACCCCCCCCAAAAAAAACCCCCCCCGGGGTTTTTTCCCCCCCCCCCCCCCCGGCGGGGGAAAAAGGGGGGGGTTTTTAAACTAAAAAAAAATTTTAAACCCCCCAAAAAAAATTTTAAAAAAAAAAGGGGGGGTTTTTTTAAAAACCCTTTTTTCCCCCCCCCAAAAAATTAAAAAAAGGGGGAAACTCCCCCCCCCCCCCAAAAAAAAAAGGGGGGGGGGGGCCCCCAAAAAAGGGGGAAAAAGGGGCCCGCCAACCGGGAAAAAAATTTTTTTTGGGGGTTAACCCTTTTTAAAAAGGGCCCCTTTTTTTTTTTTAAAAAAAAACCCAAATTTTCCCCCCCTTTTTTAAAAAAAACCAAAAAGGGAAAAAACCCTTGGTAAAAGGTTGGGGGGGTTTTTTGGGGGGGCCTTTACCCCCACATTTTCTTAAAAAATTTTTTTCCCAAAAAAACTTGGGGGCCCCCCTTTTTTAAAAAAAACCCCCAAAAAATTTAAAAAAATTTCCCCCCCCCAAATTTTTTCCTTTTAAAAAATTTAAACCCCAAAAAAGGGAAAAAACCCCCCCTTTAAAAAAAGGGAAAAATTTAAAAAAAAAAAAAAAAAATTTTTGGGGAAAAAAGGGGAAACCCAAAAGGGGGGGGAAAAAAAACCGGAAAAAAATTTTTTAAAAATTTTTAAAATGGGGGGAAAAAAAAATTTATGAATCTTCCATTTAGTAACAATTAGATGATATTAGGCATGAATCATCTACAGATATTAGAGTTGTGGATTTTTAGCAATGAGGAAGTTATTTTGTGAGTCACAGGATCCAACCACAAGCACCCACATGACCAAATAATTGGAGCATCATTTCCATCATTTTATAAAACTGATAGCGATTTTTTTTGAACAATTGTCAAATGACAATTTAACAATTGCTGCAAGCATTCAGTCGGGTTCCTTCAGGCCCAGACATGATCCATGATTTTGATCCATCCTGGACCATGTATGCTCGTGGCCGGCATCTGGATGTCAACCCCCCTGCTGCTGGGAAATTCCGGATCTGCCAATGGATAATATTTCAATTGCATACACATGGCTAGTCACTGAAGCTGATACAGCAAATAAAAAATATAAACAAACTTTGCTGTTCTAATCATGGGACCTAATCCCCATTTTAGGAATGTTCAAAATGTCTGACTATCTCTCACAGAAAATGAAAAAATGCCATTTTCATTTAAGTGTTCACTATTATGTAAACCAATCAGAATGATAAAAATTACAATGTCCAGGTTTTCAGAAAAGGGGGGCGCACTTAAGGGATTTCATGGGTTTTGTACATGGGATCGATGGCGGACATGCCAAAAACCCTGGGCCTATGAAAATGAAGTAATTTTGTGCGAAAGTTTGGTGCGCACCAACTCTGCCCCCTGGATCTGCCTATGTGCCTTAATCACCATTCTAATAAAAAAATAATCAAGATATAATTAAGTATGCGAGCAGTTATTAAACGCTGACAGTTTTCATACGACATTATCACTCCTAAGATTTTACTTTGTTATAAGAATCCCATTTCTTGTAAGATATTTATAGAGCTATAAAACTGCTATTTGCGGCATCAACGTAACTGTCAATCTTATCTTCAAACCTATTACCGTTATCACGAGAACTATCACGAGCCGCGCATTTAGACCGGGATTAACGGCGGATTTGCATTTCTCTGCCATTTTCTACGAGAACTAAAATGGCACAAAAGATGGATCTAAATGGAGGCGGGAAAAATCAGCATCGCACTAAATCAAGCTGTGTCTTCAAGGTACTCAAGTGATACATTAAAATCAGTGAGCACAGGGCTGGTGGACAGGCCTTATAACTTCAACTACACCACTGTCCTGATGACAGCTTCGCTTGTGCGTGCAGCGTTTGAGGAATGTTCCTAAATGAGGACGATTTCTGGCCTGATCACGAGGTAGAATAAACACAGGCGAAACAGAGACGCGCGATCGAGGGAAATGAAAGGTGTGGCCCAAAGATGACAGGGAGCGGTTTTTGATTGCTAATAATATGACGGATGTAAAAAGTATCCTTAATCATCCGAGGCACAGCCGAGCCAAGGTTAGCGACAAACGCTACTTTGTTTTGTTTACATTGATAAATGGCTCAGTAATTGGGTGGGCAGGTGTTTTAGAAGAGAGGTTTTGTAGAAAACCTTTCACTATGATATTCCATTCATTGAGATATAATAAATGTCTATAAAATTCTGTTATTTTGAAAAAGGTACCATATATTAATTGCATATTCTGCCAAATCAGATAAGCAAAAATGTACATACAGCAGAACATCTTTAAGGGGCTGGCTTCAACATCCCTCAATAGGGGTGGTCTCCTTATAGAGGTTCTTTTTTATCTATGGAGATTTGGGATCAGCCCAAAAAACGGTTTCATTTTAGAACTCATCTCTTTAGTCTTATAATCTTATGCAGCAGAGATTCCAACTGACATCCAATCAACATTTCCCATTGATTATAGGCAGATCCTATATATGTACATAGAGACCTTTGGTCTTCAAGAACTACTTTTAAAATAAATTTGGATTTCTTTGAAATTTTTTTTCACTGTTGCGTGGTAAGGAAATAATAACATATGAAAAATGAAAGTTCCCTCAAGATAACAGAAAATTTGATATAAGCAACATCGAGATAATGAGGTTCTACTGTACGTACAGGAACTCAACCCCGCTATTGGTCAGTTCGCTCCACACGTTTGATACGGTCCCCGTGTGATGGATCCACACCTTTGATACGGTCCCCATGTGATGGATTCACACCTTTGATGGGTCCCACACCTTTGATGATGGATCCACACCTTTGATCGGTCCCCCCATGTGATGGATCCACCATTGATACGGTCCCCACGTGATGGATTCAAACCTTTGATTCCCCCATGATTGATTCAAACCTTTGATCCATCCGCCAGTCATTACCCCTTTCGACACCCAGACCTGGGTCTGTAGCATTACGGATCACAATCAGCCTCGCCCGTGACAGATGCTGTGACATTTTAACACGTCATCTGACATGAGGCCTATTGCCACGTGACAACATCCTCACATTGTATTGGCTGTGCATTAATTTACACTTTTGCACTGTAGCCATTGAACCGCGAGTCTGACCACTTACACATGGCAGCCGACGCTTTGATCCAGTGATGGATCCAGCCACGTCCATCACGACAGACAAGGCCTCACGGATCCGAGGTTTTATCTCCATGACGAATAAGCTCACTTCTCGACGAGTTCTTGCACTTCTAAACCCACACTTTAACCCTTTACTTGTCTGTCAGTGATGCCAACTATTGCAGACTAGAATAAAGGCATACAAAATTTCAAGTGATAGGATGAGTACATAAACTGACTTTTCATTAGTAGTGCGAATCTGAATGTCACATAAAACCCATTTAGTAAGATTCTGATGTATAAAAGACTGAAAACTGAACACTTTATCATTATCCATTTACTTGCCAGTGATAAATTGAGAGCAGATAAGTAAGTTTTAGCAATACAGATTATCGAGAAAACCACATCGCTTTGTACCAACAATGTCACATTTTAGTAATTCTGATGTATAAAAAGACAGAAAACCTGAACTTTTTATCATCATCCCCTTACCAATGAATGGAATATCAGACTTTGACCGTTTTGCCCAAGTGAAGGAAACCGTCGTTTGTCCAATGACAAGTTTGGGAGCACGTAACAGCTGACACACGCTGTGGAGGAATCTCTGCCCACAAATCTGAGTCTGGTGAACTTATCTTCACACCAGATTGCGCTCGAGCCGCTCTAACTCAGCGCATTACGTTACTCAGCCGTCCCCGGCTCAGGATTTCCCATAATCCGCGCATCTGTCGACTGTCACAGACGCAGCCGACGCAGACGGATTCCGTGTGTAATCCTGCGTGGATCCGTGGTCGCTGCTGATCCGGGTGGATTTGTCAACTAGATAACCTGGAGCCACCAAGATGGCAGCTGCCCTCAGACGTGAGAAAAACCAAACCAATCATCATAAAACATCGAATAATACATAATTTCTATGTATTTCAACATGGTCAGGTCATTTATGATGTTAATTATAGGTTTTTGGTAAAATTTGTCCCCAGCTAGCAGAATGTCATAAGAACCATGCCAATCATCATAGAATAATGTGTAATACATCATTTTGATTATATCCAACATGCTGAGTTCTTTTGTGAATAGAATTAGGATTGGTGTCGCCGCCGAGATTCATGTGGATCTCTCAACGCGCACACTACGAACCGGTGTGTGTTACGAGATGGCAGTAGAACCGCTCTGGGTTCGTAGTGTTAGACATAGAGAGATGATGTATTTATAAGTACACTTTACACCACAAGCAGTAGAACCTCTCTGGGAAACTGGCTTCGTAGGGGTCTCGGTAGACTAGTGTAGTCACCATCTGGAGGTTTTTGCTAAAGTAGATCCCAAAATCTGACCAATCACAAGCCCCTGCTACTGTGACAGTATGCGACTTTCACACTTATCAGCCCTTCTGTGCATTTTGAAATTTTCACTTTTGAACAAAAGCATGAAACTTTCCACGAATGAAGGATGGTATGTGGGGACGGTTTTAAAATGCAGACATCAGCTGACCAGTGGACATCAGGGGTCAAAGAGTAGGTTAAAGTTCAAAATTCTGGAAAAAGTGCCAGATTTTTTATCTTAATTCATATGTTACTACATCATGATTTTATATATGTATTCTATGTCTGAAATAAATAAATACATGAATAAATATTTGGATAGAAGACAGTGTTTGGTCGCATCAATTTCACTATTCAAATGAAGGTCAAAGTTCAGAATTTTGCCCCAAACCTACTACCAGTGTTTGTGGTTGGGTTCTCATTGATCACATTATATCGGAACTGCTTTTTCCTGTAATTGACATTTCATTGACTGCCAAAAGAGCATTTTGATAATCTTAAAGTAAGACAATCTATATGCTATTATAGATTTTAATTATCCAAACCCACATTTTGTTGCATAACTTCCTTTAACCAAAACAGATTTCTATAAAAGTAACACGATTTGGTGCAAATTGGCGAGGGTAAATAAAATTCATGGCAAAATAACTCAAATGGTTGTATACATTGCAACCTACTGAAGTTTTAGTGTATTTGCGGTAAACTTTAGAGAGCACAGTAGCCTACTTTATATGTCATAGTGTTATGTCAAACGTATCTTACTGACGTATTTCACTTATGTACTATTTTGTAGAGTGGTCAAAGTGTATAGCGTTATACATCGTATAGATGTATGTTTTGACCCACAGGGTACAAGTTCACATGTTCTTGAAAACTGCTATTTTCATGGTGTAAATAACAAAGCGACAGACTGTAGTTTATTCTGTGGACGTATAGAGCAGCTCATGACTCATCTGACACAGAACAACAAATCCTACAAACAACACAGGTTTTGATCAATCATAAAGTTGACATGAGCCTAAACTGAACTGTCCGCCAATCATGATTCACATCTAATGCTGAAGCACTGCCCCATATACTATAAGACAACCCCAATCCATCCACTCAATAAACCTCATACAACGTAAACCTTGCCACTGTACAATCTGTCCTGGACAATCTGACAATGATGCACTTGACCTTATAACCCCAAGCACCAGGATAAAAAAGAAGCACGTCTGGATGTCGTCTGTGCTACATGAACCAGGATATAAAACCGGCCTCAACTGGATTTAGAGCAAATACCACACTTTTTACTAAACTAGCAAAACCTGCACTGGATGACGGACTGAAATGGAACATTTTGCTTGCATAAATAATGTAGCATAGTTATTCTTATAAAACAAAATGAACTGTTGATCTTTCAACTGTGCATAATATTGCAAAACAATGTAAATAAAAAAAACAATGCCTGTCCAAGATAACTTAACTCTCATCTTCTCTCACATGTCAAACTTGATGTTATGTTATATGGAATGTTTCACATCTTGTCATTACATTGTTCCTATCTCATTTCAGTGGCATTTTAGTTTGCAAATAACAACACTGTTATGGAGATGAAAATTCATATTGGCAAGGCAACTATTTTACACTTTCTAAATTCACAAATAAGAAAAATTTGTGCCTATCGTCTAACAGGAAAACGCCGACTCACCTGAAAAATAAAAACAGACCAGTGAAATGGACGGCAGATTATAGTCAGAAATCCTGAAATTCTGTCCAAATGATAACAACTCAGACAAACTCCTCTATTCTGACCCAATAACTAACATAACATTGAACTGTATATCCCAGCATATTTACTATGCTTATAGATTTAGAATAATTGTCATCAGATTAGATAGAAGAAAAGCAAACGAATAAACTTAATGTTTTATTCTGGTGGAAGTTCATTTATCCTGGATTTGATAGACAAAGGTTATCATTATAGTTTTTAATTAGCATAATACAAGCAGTTTTTTCACTAGCAGCTTTTTCACTTTCAACAGTCTCTTCTGTTTTGTTCACAGTGATGACGTCATAAATGGTGATAGCAGAATGGCAGTCATTTTGAAAATTGTACTATGCGTAGAAATGTGCAGTCAATAAACATAAAAACAAAGGAGTCCTGATATTTTCTACATCTGCAGTTTAACGATTTTAAAGTTTCACAACTTTACATATTTTTAGATTTGTTTTTTGTTTGAAATTACATCATCAAAAATTGTTTTCACGGATTTTGATGTCTAGTCCACATACATACTATGACTAGTTACCTAATATACAATTAATTAAATAATTGCATTTTGATGAACAAAATTAAGTATATATTGCTACACGTAGAACATAAAAGTATACATTCAAGATTATAACGATCCTCCCGGACTGTTGTTGATCTTTCAACTGGATAAAAGTTTTTTTTTTACACATTGATTATTTAATATTAAAGATTTTGTATTTAGAATAAGCAAATACAATAAACAAAACCCAGGGATTTGGATAAACCTCGATCAATACATTGTGATACATATAGGAAATAAACATATAGATGTGTAACAGCCTGGTCTAGCTGGATCTCTCAAGTGGGTAAAAGTGTCTTTTTCCACATAGAATATTTAATATTAACAATCTTGAGTTTGTAGCAAGGCCCCATAAAAATAATAAAAAATGTTTCTCGTCCCTCCCGCCTGTGTATAGTGCAGCCTGAACATTTTCATTGCCTCCCAGTGATAAAAAATAAACGGCCATCCCGCCTGGCTGCAAACAAAATGGCTGCCCCTGTGTCAGAGGCCTGTCATTTGTTTACTATGCACTTGTGGTATTATACTTCATTGATTATGCTAGTTCTTTATATAAGTGATGTTTAATGATTTTGATAATAGAAAGACATTGTTTACATACAATTGTAACACAAGTAGTTCATTCATGGCCCAATATTCAACTTGAACAATGAAAGATTTTGTGGGAAGAAAAATAAAAAAATAAAAAGTGAACCTCTCCTCATTTTTTTTATAATATAAGGACAGAAGAATCAGCAAAAAAAAAAAATAAAAGAATAAAATTGACCTCCCTCCTATGTAGGAAAATAGGCAGGACGAGAAAACATTTTTTATTAATTTTATGGAGCCTAAGGCAAAAATTAGCATACATGTGGGGAATAAAATAATTGCAAGATGTGTAACAATTCAGCCTAATTGGTCAAAATCTTTCATTGACATACATGTAAAAAGCTCTGAAAAAAAATAAATAAAAACAATGTCATGTAAGGGGGCCATTTTTGGTTTCAACATTTTCTGCAATAGTTTTTGCTAATGCCTGTAAGAAACGTAGTACAATGCTTATATGCCTACTGAACATCAATTGTGCCCAATATTGGCACTTTGCCTGTTAAAGTTTACATTTCAGAGAGTCATTTTGATATTTAAAACATGACCATCAAATTGGCATGATGGTATAGACTCTTATGGGATACACTCTTTCCACATAGAACTTTTTTTTTCCATTTGTATCTTAAGTAGATGTTTTGAATGTCTAACAGTTACATTCAATTCTTCCAGTTTTGTTAAATGTTTTTTGCCAGTTTCTCACAATTCCATTTGTAACTGAAATGAAATTATGTGGATAGCGCATATGTATCTTTCCTAATAGTTTTTATTTTTGCCAGGTGTTCCAGTCCTTGGTCAGTGATTCCACACCAATTTAACATGTCAAATATTTCCAACTTACAGCCATTGGAAGCCATTTGCCTCCAGGGTTTTGTCAGTTATATGTCTTCCCAGACAGATGAATCACTTTTACCTCCTTCCATTGTGTCAGCCAATGAATAACTGTATCATCATCAATAACAGCATTAGAAATATTCATTTGGAAGAATTCCAGTTCCTTTAATTTCCCAAAACTCTTAAAATTAGTAAGTTTTGATTTGTCTGCCTGCAAAGAAAATGCCCCTTAACTTTGGACATCCATCCACCAGCTTTTTAATGGAACGGACAGATAAACATACATCATTTGTAAAGAATACACCCAATACTATTAATTGTTCAGCATATTCACCAATTCCTCTCAATGCTGACGATGTTAAGGTTTTGCAATCATCCACAATTAACTTTTTAGGGTCTTACATGCTCTCAATATTGAGATAAGTATTCTGTCAGTCAATGTATCTACTCCACATAGTCTTAGATATCGCAGATTTGTACTTTGCTGTCCATTGATGTTAGAGTAATTCTGGAGACTGATCTCTGCTTGTGACTTTTTCACCACTAAATCACTGTCAGAGGAATCCTGTGGAGATCTCTTTACAATCAACCATAGTGTTTTCATAGTGGCACACTTTTTAACACATTTTCCAAAATGTCTTGTCAAAAGCATCTTTTTCATACAAAGTAATATGTAGAATTTTGGTGCTGCTTTTTACCAATCGACGGAGATCTTGCACACTCATCTTGTCACCAACACAAACATCTACATGTATCTCCTTCCAATTGTCTTGATCAGCAGCCTCATGCCACTACCTCCAACAGACCGCACTAGCGTTTTCTCACCCGGTCGTGGCGAGGCAGATAACCCAAGATTTGTATCAGGAGTTCAATGGGCAAATCATTGATATTGTGCTCTCAGCCAAGTCTTTTCTTACATGTAACGACATTTTCTTTGTCCAACTTGCGGCGTTTATGACTTGGTTCTGACAGGTCTAATCCCATTCTGAACTGCAAATCTGAAAAATATATGAAAAAAGTAACACTTGAATTATTATGTTATGCCAACCTACTGGTTGATTGATGTCATCACACACTAGTCTCCATTAGGCTATAAACTGAGAATTTTTTAAATTACTTTACCATGCGGTTTTATGTACTGGATTAGAAGTCCACTGAGCCTGGTTCAACCAGTTCCTGTCTTGCACACAATTGACAAGGGCCTGTTTGATCTTTGATCTGGACTATTTAGGGAACTCTCTTGGTTTCACACAGCGCTCATTATTAGCGGCTTGTATTAGAGACGTAAATAAACATTATTTTTGCCATGTATTCTTTTATTTTTTATTCAATTTTCATCACACTTTCATAGAAGCTGTATACCTATATGATCATAATTCCATAGGTGATACATGCACTAGGGGAAAAAAAAATCCCCCCTCCAAGGGTCCATCAAATGTACAAAGTGTCTGTTAGTCACTTCCTCTGGAGCTGTTCTAGCATAATGCAAACTGTAATAAAAAGTCTCTGAGGTGCTTGGTCTCAAGTTACGTGTGAGAATAGCTACCCCCTCAGCTTGGCTTAGCTGGCAACTTGAGTTTAGGGGATGTTAAAAATCTTTCTGTGACCTAACATCCAGTCAACAGAGATATTTTTTTTTTTACTAAAATAGAACCTAGAGGCAGGTGAGCAATTGAGGCTCACTAGAACCTCTAGTGTTTTTTGTTTGTGGTGGAAGTATGTATTGTGCAGATAAAGTTAAATACTTTATCAAAGTGTTTTTCATTGTGCAAAGCTTTCCTTAGAATTACACAATCAGTGCTGTTTTTATAATGCATCTCTGTTAGGAAAATGCAGTCTAAATCTGGGTAGCTAAAGTTGATAGGAGGATTTTCCAAAAATAGGTATTGGTTTGACTTTAAGAAATATTTTTTTAAAAAAATTTTTGTAAATTTTAAATTTTTTTTAAACACAAATGAAAACTTTTAAATTCATTTAAAATAAATTTTTTTCTACCTGAAAAATAAGGTTTTTTTTACAAAAAAAAAACCGTTAAATTCATAATTTACATGCTTTTTGTTGGTTCTTGGTTTTTTTTTCCCAAACCGGCTTTTTTTTTGGGCCCCCCTTTTTTTTTTAAAACTTAAATTGGGGCCAAAATTTAAGGAGGGTTTTTCCCAAAAAAGTGATATTTTAATCATTTTTTGATTCCCCAAAAAATTTTTCTTTTTTAAAAGTTCCCCCCAATAAAAGGAAACCTTTTTTTGGGAAAAAAAATATTAAAAAAACTGAAAAATATTTTTTTAAAAAAAATTTTTTCCCAACAAAATTTTAGCATGGGGGCTTGCCGAAA
>CM032659.1:1718909-1736344 GCA_019095985.1 Streblospio benedicti | reverse complement strand
TTTCAGTGTAGATTAAATATAGGGCTGAGTGAAAACCTTCACAAGAGACCACCTCTATAATGGGACCACCTGAGGTTAACCCTTTGTAATAACTTCTGCAGAACAGGACCTGCACTGTGAAAGTGCATAAACAGACCACCTCTCTATTGCAAACATTAAGACCATCTGCGTGGTTGTCACAAAAGAGATTGTTCTGTATCTAGCACCATTCTCCAGAAGCAAACTCACTGCAAAATGATTGATCCTTTTTTTCTGCCAATAACATACCAAACAAAAGCCTGTTATGAAAAAGTGTCAGCAAACCAGCCCAAAGTCCTGCTATACAAACCCTTTACACACTAAATTAGCCATTCCCCCACCAACTGCAGTCTAGACCATCCCGCAAAGTAAGCACACGAAATCCGATATAACCTCTGCGTTTGGAAGCATTAAACACAGCCATCGTGGGGAATTTGAGCTTATATTAGGCTATATTATCTTCTCCAAGATGTCAACTGTGCGATTAAAGAGTTATGTCATGGTGTAAATGGAAGTGGAATTCTCCCATGAGAAAATGCTCGCTCCATAGTCCAGTGATTTTCTAACTTCCATGCAGTAAAACGTAGTAAGAAGGCCACATCCGCGATTTTAGTCCTAAAATGGTCTAGTTAAGGACGTGGTCAATTGAGAGAAAAGGCTGGCATTTTAGTAAGACAAGCATGTGGTCTTTTATGAGGTTTCACTGTTGCTTTGTTTAAGGACTTGAAAGTGCACTTTTTTAAAGTTTGATGACATAGTGCACAACACACTCCTTGACATTCCCATTACAGTAATTCACACATGAGTTTACCAATATCTACCTCAATGAAAATTAATTGATGAAATTCGAAGACATTTCCTGAAGAAATCAACTAGTGTAAATTGTGAAATGGTCAGAAATGTGGTTATAGATGATTAAAAAACAATAATTAGTTGACATGGAATTATCATAAATGACCAGCCAAATGCCCATTGGTTTTTAGGTTGAAAAACTGCTAATTTAAGGGGTAGGCTTATACATGAATGTGTATTTACATTGGACTTACAATAGTTCTGATTTTGATGAAACCAAGATCTAGGGGTGGGCCTTTACATGCAGGTGAGTTTTAATTGATCATACGCTGAGATGCACCTAACGACATATCATTGAATAGTCAGAGACTACCTCAAACCTAGATTCTCTGGCACTGCTAGCAAGCACATAATTCACATATTTGTTAGGCTGTTCTCTATCATAAGGTTTCCACCTCACAACATACCAAATTTGAAAACAGCCTTTTGCAGATTTTACAGTCAGTACAACCTCCAATTAAGACCATTTCCATACAGAGACCACGCCGATAATGAGATAATTTCTATCTCAAACTTTCTATAAGTAGACCACCCCAAACCTCCATAAAAAAGAATACTCTATAATTCTCACTTCCGTTTCCTGTCTGTGGGGGTCTAGCAGTGTCAACAAATACACGTGTGCCGTACTGAGCATAAACAAGAAAACACACGTGTGCCGGTATTGACGTAAACAAGATAACGTCTGGAACATGTTTTAAGAATTTGCTATCTCTGTTTGATCAAGATTAACAGTTATACCTGTCTATGTATGCCCCCGCGCAGCATAAATGGTACTAAGAATTTTTTAACGATTTTGATCTATACCACAGGTGGCGGATATGGTACTACGATCAGAGTTGAATATTTCTCTCTGCAAACTAGTCTATGATACCCACAAGCCATATCGATTATCGCATTTCACTCCAGTGCTGCTGTTAGTGAAAAGTTGAATCTCCGATCAAGACCACCTTATCTCATGTTATCTACGAGCATTTCACAAACCTATAGTTGATGTCAGTAACAACAGCGAACAACGTAATGTTATGAGTGAGACCATAATTGGACCATAATTGTGACAATTGTGTACATTTAACATCAAATAAATTGCACTTCGATCATTACATAGCCCATCGCGCAATTACAAACCCGCAACAGTCTGTGGTTTTGTGTTGAGTGATGGCTCTTTAATATCAGCTGTGCACACATCATTGCACGATAGGAATTACACACCATTTAATAGCCTATTACTGCCGCTTTAAATGATGAGGGCAGCGATCAATTATTATGTCATTACTACCCATTTTATTTATTTCATATGTATGTGCATGTTTCTATCACGTGAAATAAACTTCGTTATCACATATCATGTATATATTTGTTAGGTTATGACCTACTTTAATCCGTATCTTCTACTGGTGAATGAAAATATGACACTAGTCGTATGTGAGGATGCAATGATAGATCCCTCAACGCCTGGATAAAAAAAGAAGCAAGTCTGGATGTCGTCTGACTGTGCGACATGAACCAGCATATAGAACCGGCCTCAGCTGGAATTAGAGGAAATGCCACACTTTTTACTACACTAGCAAAAACTGCACTGGATGACGGACTGAAATGGAAATATTTGCGCACTTAAATAACGTAGCATAGTTATTCTGATATAACGTAATCATCTGTTGACTTTCAACACTGCATGATGTTGCAAAACAATGTAAATGAAACGTGCTTATTCACAGTCACAATTCACTGTTATCTTGCTCTAGTGATTTACATTCACACCAGGTCATTGGCCTCCTTGTCACACTTAGTGAGAGATGCAGCAAAAAGTCAGACCGCCTCTAAAAAGAGACCACCTCTGTAAAGAGACAATCTCTGTAAAGAGACAATCTCTATAAAGAGACCACATCTTTAAAGAGACCACCTCTGTAAAGATACCACCTCTATAAGGCTGTGTTTCACATTCACAAGTCTTTAAGACAGCCCCTCTACATTAGATCTATCTGGGTAAATGTGCGCTTTGGTCTACTTTGACTACAGTAGACATCAATGACTGACCGGCCAGTGAGGGGTTAAATAGACATACACTACTGTAAGGAAACAGCACTGAATAGCCACAAAAGGGTTAATAACCACGATGACTCTAATCTTCTCTCTTACTCCCCCCCCCCCCCCCCCCATTCTATTGATGCCGCCGGCATGGGACACCGCTGGCTATACCGTCTTGTTTGTCTTTGTTTTTTAACTAAATTTCAACCTGTGTGGGGGTCATACCGTGCTGATGTCGCCCACGGTGTATTTGAAATCGACGACGGACCCCGCCCACGGTTCTTTGAAGCTGCCAACGAACAGTGCATTTAGGCCGCCGGCGGTGCTTTGAACCCCGCCTACGGTGTTAGGCCGCCGGCGATGTCTAGCAGTGGGCCGCCGGCGATGTCTAGCGGTGTCAGTGAGACCCCGCCTACGGTGCATTTAGGCCGCCGGCGGTGTTTAGCGGTGTCGGTGAGATCAAAGGAAATCAATAGAACCCCAAACATGCTGACGGTGTGGGCCTCGACGGTATCCTGCAACTTCTTAGGAGAAGTTGCCAGAAAAGTGGCCGCGGCGTGGCTTTTTGGTGCCGACGATGTACTGCGGTGTCCCCTTTGTACCGGCGGCCCCAGGGCGCCACTAGTGGAATGACTTCTTCGTGCCGGTCTTGCTCGTTGGCAGTGTTAAACAAAAATATTCAAGAATATTCAAAACATGCTATTTTTAGTAACAAAATATTTACAAAAAACACGTTCCGCCGACGTACTATGCCGTAGGCGGCCTCAATAGAATGGGGGGGGTAACATGTCACAATTGTTGTTTTGTTATATGGAATGTTTTACATCTTGTCATTACATTGTTCCTACCTCATTTCAGTGGCATTTTAGTTTTCAAATAACAGCACTGTTATGGAGATGAAAATTCATATCGGCAAGGCAACTATTTTACACTTTCTAAATTCACAAAGAAGACAAATTTGTACTTATCGTCTAACAGGAAAACGCCGAGTCGCCTGAAAAATAAAAACAGACCAGTGAAATGGACGGCAGATTACAGTCAGAAATCTTGAAATTCTGTCCAAATGATAACAACTCGGGCAAACTCCTCTATTCTGACCCAATAACTAACATAACATTTGAACTATACATCCCGGCATATTTACTATGCTTATAGATTTAGAATATGTCATCAGATTAGATAGAAGAAAAGCAAACAAATAAACTTAATGTTTTATTTTGATGGAAGTTCATTTATGCTGGATTTGATAGACAAAGGTAATCATTATAGTTTCTAATACACTAATACAAGCAGTTTTTTTTTCACTTTCAACAGTCTTCTGTTTTGTTCACAGTGATGACGTCATAAATGGTGATAGCAGAATGGCAGTCATTTTGAAAATTGCACAATGTATAGAAATGTGCATCTCACCCCCCCTCCCGCCACCCCCCCCCGCCCCCAGCAATGATCACAAATCACATGACCAATAATTTAAAAAAATCAATTATTACCCACACATCTTATGGAGACATGAGGACTCAATGGCTCCCCAATTTAAGCCCGGATGTTGATCTCTAGATGCATTTTGCAAGTGAATGCACAGACAAAGTTGTTGTCTACAAGTGTCCAAAGGGCAGAAGCCACTTTTACAAACCATGCCTGACAATTCTCTCCAACTCCATTCAACTCACCTTTGAAGTTATAAGTAAAATCTTTATTTTCAGTTGATAAGGATGTATTCCATCCTATGACAATGCTTTTATGATTAAATTAAATGCTATGTTTTAGTGATATTGATGTGAAATATGAAATGGCTGCCTTTGACTTCTTAACTTGGCATGATTACACATGTGTAGCAGTTAGTTGGACCAATCAAATAACTTGTTACAACCTATATACTACTCCCCCAGGGAAAGGGAATTGTAGGTGTATAGAGTTTAAGTAGACATGCTCTCTTGGGTGCAACCAAGGGTGACCTTGTGACCTTTGACCTCATGCTGTAACATGGGAGACATAGTACATTGTCTTTGTGAGAATATCATCTTTTTTTTCAACCAGTATAGGCCTTTCACATGCACAAATCATGCTTGACAATTTTCTCCAATATTGAGCTCATCTTTGAAATTATGAGTAAATTCTTTATTCTGAGTTCATATGGACTTTTCCCATTCCTCTGTATGAAAATGCTTTTTGCAAATATTGTTAGATTTTATTTTTTATTTTTATTTTTCATTTAATTCAGACATACAGTCCATAGTAATAAAAATGAATGATAATAAAATACATCACAAATATAGCAAATCATTCCACCTTCTGTATAATGCAGAAGAGAGAATGAAAAAAATTACTATTAATTATATTTTGAATTAGACAATTATTTACAATCCATAATCTTTTCAAGATATTTTTTCTCATTAAAACTATCTTGCTATCTTGATATGAACTATGACCCCTGTGCTGTGACCAGACAACTGACCAGGCTTTGTGTTTTAAATACTTGTATCATAGTAAACATGAATGAATGGTCTTAGTGACATGTACATATGATCTAACAATCAGTTCTCGGTGGATCATTGAAGCATCTATATATAATTACGAAGAGATGGGCGTGGCCATTGTAATCATTTGATTTCACAAATGTAATGAGCTATCTTATGCTAGTATTTCAATGATACAGTTTTGTAATATATTTTCTTTGAAAAGGAGACTGCAGATCTCGAATCTAGTAAAGTATTTTGTTAATTTGATTTGTATATTTGATGAATAAAGCAGTGAGAAAGAAAATATATTACAAAAATGAGACCTTATGCTGCATACCAGATACACTCAATTTTACAGTCAATGATACAGATTTCACCACCTAATGGAAATTTACAAACATTAGGACAACATTTTCTCAAAAGTGTCACTGAAAAACATCCTTGAAAGTGTTCATAGTGTTATATATATTGTCACTGAAAAAGTCTGACAAGCTGGTTATGAATGTATCATGAATATTAGCTTTAGTATACAAGTTAATACTTTAATTACTTTAATACAGATTTGGTATGCTCCCCAGGGAGTTGAGAAAGATATAGTGTGATACGGATGCCAATGACCTGGTGTAGATGTAAAGTCGCTAAAGCACGACAAACTGTGAATTGCGACTGTAAATAAGCACATTTACATTTCCAGAGTAAACATGAGCAAAAATAGTTGGTATGGTTATATAATGAAAACAGCCTCGTAAATATAATTTGCTAGCTGATAATTTGTAAGAACGGGGAAAATGAAAATTGTTCTCAGACACATTGTAACTATTTGCTATCAATAGTTAGAGTTGTGCGAAGTGGCGCTTGGACAGATACAGAAACTAGTGGCCTTGTTTGCCCCAATCTGATCCCATTGTTTCAAGCACACCTTTCTCACACATCACATGGTGATGATTTCAACAAAACTACGACATTTGTCGCACTTTGCCATCAGGGACAGGAATTACGGACTGTCTGTCTCCAAGTATGGCACGTGTGGGAGGCTGGTCCGATGGATAAGGGCGCCTGACTACGCATATATGACCGGTCTGCAGTGCTCTGGAGATGTGAGTTCGATTCCACTGCCTTCCACAGCTGTACGTATTTACCCAATTATTTCACACATGTTCTTTCATTATAGTGGGTGAGGAATGTCATTGTAACTTCCATTTCCACGTTCATACAAGAAGCTTAAAGCTTATATCTGCAGTGAAATGGGTTACGCTGTTCTTCTATCTCCTTATATTGGAAAGATTACAGCCAATGATAACATAACAGAAATGAGCCAAGTACGCAGCAAATGAGCGAGTGAGTTGAGCTCACGGCGGTATCCGGGGTGACGGCGGGTGACGGCGCGAGATGCGTCACCGTAAGGCGCGGCTTTACCGGCCAATAAATCATCACACATGGTTACACGCCGACATGGGTAACACACGCTCGGAGGGGTCAATGAAGTTGGAGTTTTCAGAAACTTCTTGTGATTGATAAAGTAAAGTAACAGGCCTTTAGTTATCCAGGATTTCTATGTTAAAAGGATACTGTACCCTTTGTTTATTATATACGTTTGAAAATCCAAGGAACACATGTGAAGTCCAACCTCAATTTTCTTAACCATATCAAGAAAAAGTAATTCAAATTTGAATGTAAATACATGTATATCTCAAAGCCCCCACCTCATATAGACCAAAAAAGCTACCAAATATCGTCACGTTGATATGTTTTTACTCAATTAGCTATAAAGTATTCTAGAAGTATCGTTTTTATTGGCATCAAAAAATGACTTGTCCTTGCCACAGAAAAATGAGGCTGTTTTTAGGTATCAAATGTGACTGTTTATTTGGGACGCTTCATCAGATCGGGCCTTTACATTGGGGTGTGCACTTGGACGGTTGTATTTATGTTCTTTTCACAACATTTTACACTAAATCATTGTCACTTAAGGAATACATCAGAAATTTTTAATGACTCTCTAATAACTGTTTACCATGTGTTTGAAAGGAGAGACAAGGACTGTTGAGATGTAGACTGGGCAGCCAGGCCACACCCTCTGAATGAGGAATAATTAGGGCCTGCACAAATGAATTTAAGATTTGATTGATTGAAATAAACTGATGTTTTGAATGGTTGATTGATGATTGATTGATTGATAAGAAACACAAAATGAAATTATGTTGGGACAGTCCATTATTAACACACTACTGTAACAGTATAGTGGCACTGTGGCCTAGTGGTTAAGATCCTGGGCTATCAGGAAAGTCAAGTCCCTAGTTACAGAGTGAATGTAGAAAATCCTCACTATCCCTCCTCTGTAGTGTCTGTAATCACCCGAAATAGACATGACCTTGCTATGGTCTATTACACCTAAAAACAACCAAAGATTCAAAAACCCAAATATTATTTTGCATTCTTGTTAATTGACTTTATAGCTAAATACACTTGATAAAAACATCTCTAGCTGTGTTTATAAAGCATAAAATTCCCATCAGCACAGCTGTGTAAATCCGGTGTAATGTGCCGCATCATGTCGCACCATTTTCTGCCTGGACTCGTCCACAAACCATAACGGGTCATAATGCCCCCATATCACAAATATAATGCCCCCATATCACACATAATCCCCCCCATATCACAGCTGAATTGGTTGTATCATTTGATTTTTGGTAGTGATTGGACATAAACATGCACATGTACATAATGGTTATAGAAATGTCAGTAGTATATAGTTGTCATTATGATAGTTTATTTCATATGATAAAATATACATATACAATGAATAGTGTGTCAAATGTTTTTAATATACATGAAATATTAGAAATTAGATAATGGAAATTCCAGCATCTTGTATAATTATATAGTTGTCCTTATTAATGTACATTTCTGCTTTGAATTTTTGTGATACTTGTTTCATGTTTTTCTTATATATTCGGTTAATCCAAATTGTATATACGTTTCCATAACATATAATATATCATTTCACTTTTTTTATGTTTATACAAGTAGAACCAGGTTATATCATCCATGAGGCAACTGTGTTATACATATCTTTATAATATTTATGTTTATACTAATATATTTGACCAGGGTATATGAATCAACTGTGCTTTATATGATAAGGGTTTTATTCAATGGACTGTGATAGAATATAAATGTTGTTTTCTAGAACATTGCTTGTTAATTTTTGAGTTAACCAGACCATAAAATAATATGCATGTCTAAAACATAAAACAGTCGTTTTGTAAATAAATTCATTGGATTTCTTTTTTATATAAATAAAAATATTGATTTTGTGATAAATCCATATATAGCTCACTGTCTATAATATTTTCGGAGATTTTCAATGTCCATTTTCTGAGACTTCTCTTTTTGTCACTAGATGGCAGCACGTGACAGTAAAAGAAGTCAGTCTGTGTTTGTTGTGGTCGGGGTGCCCCACAACACACAGTTCACGGTTCATTATTCAAATAAGGAACTGGGTGGAATGTTGGCTCCTTATTCAGTTTACTATTCGTTTTCTGCTTGCCTTGTGATCTATGACTCAACGCTTGCAGAGCAATGGGACTAAAGTGGGATGGTGGGCATACAATGAAGTGATTACGGTGCGAAAATGAACCCCCTTAGCCTAGCGTACTGGGGGTCCCACAGCCCACCGAAGATGGACTATAAATGTAACAAAATGTACATTTCACATGCCCCATGACCTATGACCCAACGCTTGAGGAGCAATGGGACTAATGTGGTACAGTGGGCATACAATGATGTGGTTGCGGTGTTAAAATGAATCGCCTTAGCGTAGCGCACAGGGGCCAAAAAGCCCACTAAAGTTTGGATCCACAGTCAAACTAATGTCCTCTCTCTTGCACAAATGTGCATAAAAAGCGCTACACTGTTTAAAAAATGGTTCTATGAATGTCCATAAAAATGCGAATGTCCAGAGAAATCATACCCCCCCCCCACCACCACCACCACCACCACCAATACAGTTTGACAAAAGGTCCCCCTCTTGAAAAAAATTAATGTCCCACTCTATTGGAAAAACCAATACCAACATCCAACTAAAATGCAAATGTCCACAGAAATCACATGCCCCCTCCGCTTCTTGTAAAATAATGGATGTGCTGGATGGTTGTTCCGCCCTCTTGCAAAAAAGTATGCGCCAATCTATTGCAAAATGTTTTCTACTAATATATATAAATGTAAATGTCGTTGTATATTGTCGCAATTCACTGTTATCGTGCTCTAGCGACTTTACATATGTACACCAGGTCATTGGCATCCGTTTCACACTATATCCTTCTCAACTCCCCGGGGAGCATACAGCACATCGCTACTGTAGCGCAGACGTGATAATCACTCACATTAGCGTTCACTCGCCTGACCTGTACCTATTTAACGTGTCGGTACCACGGAGCAGTGTGCAACCTGTTAGAGGTAGGTTTGCTCAACACCTACCATCAGACCCGACCGGTAATCGAACCCGCGACCTTCTGGTCACGAGTCCAACTCCCTATCCACTCGGCCACGGAAGCTAAAGAGTGCTGCCCTGAAGAATCATCTGTAATTTTCAGATTTGTGGGTCATTACTGCAGACCTTGTGAACTTAACAGACGCTACATCTGAATCCGAAGATTGAAGTTGACGCTTGATGCCAGTTTTTCACACCTTGTTTGGCACGTTTTATGCCATTTCATCTGTTTTTCAAAAACTTTATCTATTAATTCTTCGCAAGCAATTTGTGCCCATTCAAATGGCATGTCTAACTGCAAATACTCCTTTATTGTAAGATCTTTGTCTATAAAAATGCAAATATTTCATGAAAATCACAAACCTCAACTTGCAAAATAATGGATCTGCTACACTCTCGGACAAAAGGTTGCTAATAAATCATGCTGGAATAGTAATCCTCAATATTGTGGGTAAACTAGAGCTAACAGAAATAATAAAGTGGTAAAGTGTATAAAATAAGAAATTGTAAACTAGAGCTAACAGAAATAATAAAGTGGTAAAGTGTATAAAATAAGAAATTGTACATGTACATGTACATGTACATTGTGTCATGTCAGCCCAAACTTCATTTTGATCATATCAATGGGCAACATCCAATGATCGCATCACCAGATGAATCGCTGCTTTTGCAAATATAAAATCATAATGGCCATGTCAATGGCTGATACATAATGCACACATCAAGTGCACTGTCCTGATACTAAAAGTGAGAATGCGCCATTGAGTCATCCAAAATCAGGGTTGAAGCCGTATCCCACTGCTACGTCTGCCCAGCATGTATGGTAGGTTAAAGACTGCTAGATTTCATAGACGTCGACCATGCATTCAACTTAGAGTATTACCAGATCAAACATTAATTTTTAAAAAACAAAATAGGTGCATTTAAAAGAACGTGATACATACTCATACTAACATTGCGGATATTGTGACTAATAAATGTGAAATGGGATAAAATGCGAAAAAGTAGTCCAGTGTGTGTGTGTGTGTGTGTGTGTGTGTGTGTGTGTGTGTGTGTGTGTGTGTGTGTGTGTGTGTGTGTGTGTGTGTGTGTGTGTGTGTGTGTGTGTGTGTGTGTGTGTGTGTGTGTGTGTGTGTGTGTGTGTGTGTGTGTGTGTGTGTGTGTGTGTGTGTGTGTGTGTGTGTGTGTGTGTGTGTGTGTGTGTGTGTGTGCGTGCGTGCGTGCGTGCATTTGTCCGTGTTCGCGCGCGCGTGTGTGTCAGAATGGTCCAACCAATTTCCAATATTTCAGACCCTAAAACATCACAATGAAGACCTATATAAAGAGACCACCTCTCTATTGAGATCACTTTAGAATACAGAAGATCCCCACCGTAACTACTCTCAACTGATCTGAATAGAGAAGTAGTCTCTTTGGGGAGTTATTTTATGGTAGCTTTAGACAGGAAAACATAGTCTTATTATAGAGTTAGTTACTATAAAGAGGTGCACGCCATAAAAAATTAACACATGCTCCACCTATCAATGAAAACAAGGCTCTTTAGGGACGGTGCAATATTTACCAGGAAGGGGGACCGGTGCATTTGCTAGGGGGACAGGTACTTTTTTCAAGGTGCAAAGTAGGGGGACCGGATGATTTTTTATTCTTGTTGGGCATGGGACATGTATTTTTTTCAGCTGCAGAAATCCCACCTCGACGTGAGCGAATCGGTACAAACTACTCACGCGAATATTCATGACAGGGGACGCAGACTTTTTTTGTGAATAGAGGTCATGGGACATCAGGTTTTTTTCATCACATCAGCAGGGGACAAGACCTTTTTTCGGACAAGTTTTTCGATACGCACCGGTCCCCCCGCCTGTTAAATATTGCTCCGTCCCTTATTTCAAAACATCAACAAACAAGTGACGCAGCTGTTTAAAATGATTACTGTACAAAAACATTAAAAGAATTATTGGGGCTTTCTTGTCAAAAATTATATCCTACCAACATATTTACGATAGAACCTACAAGCAAGCTAACATCCCCTTAGTAGAGAGACCTGTGTACAATTAATGGCTGGACACCAGCCGAAAGCTCTGCCACATAGCTCACGCACCACTAGACTGGAGCAGGATTTGAAAACACAACCTACAGGCGATGAGACGAATATGATGTCATCTTTTCAATCAGCGATGGGTTGATCAAAGAGGGCGCCGGCGTTCCCAATGAGGCAGTCTGTGAAGCTAATCTTGCCCGATCTGCTCACACCCGGGAGGGTGATCAGGGTGGGGGATTGAAATCATATCTTATGGACGGGGTTCTGAAGCTTCCTTCATAAGCTTCCATATGGCTAAGACCAGGCCCTTGTTGTCAGCCGTCAACACCCGCGTGAGCGTAACCTTTCATCCTATGCGTCGAGGCGACCACGTCGTCAAGGATATCATCCCGCCTATGCTTGTGGACATTGAGGAAGGCTCTATACATTTGGGTATGTACTGTATTGGTGAAGCGCTCGGCGTAGGCGGCCGGAATGTCGAAGCGGGTTGTGTGGCGGTGGACATGTAACGACCCCAAGTATCGCTCGAACTCACCTCTGATTTGCTTCGCAGAAATATTCATAGGAGAAACTCTTCATAGGAGGCCTGTGCTGCCTTGTGAATTTTTTATCCTGTCCTATTTTCTGTACGAGGTTGGTGGTGTCCTCAAATCTCATCATGGCGCAAGCCTCCATTTTGTTTACATCGGTTTTTACCACGATTCTTGAGGTTTTTTTTGTATGAAAGCTAAAATGTCTATCCAATATAAATTTGCGCTCACCGAGTTTGACACATTGACTAGAAGATAAGAAGGATAATTAAAGACGTTACAATGCAGGCATTTTCAGTGCGTAAAATATTTCACAATCTGCAATTCGGGTTCATAGGTAAAACTTACTTCATGAGACGCTGGATACCTATTATATTACACGTAACAGCCAGCGTTCAATGGTGATTGTTTGGAGCGTCAGGTTCATTGCTGCCACTAACGCCAGGGGTTTGACCTTGTAGCCGCATTTCTTTGCCGGCACACGCAGGGCTCCTCCTGGTGATCAATGGGTCGGGCGCTGGTTGTCTCACGTTATAAATCACGTTATGTGCACTCCATGACCGTGTGATTGTAGAAGGATTCGCGTTCAAAGAGAGAATCCGGCGCGCCAAACTGTATGTGCCGGCGTCGGGCGCTAAACTCTGTGATTATAGAATGGCGTTTTTGTTTGACACGGTGACCGTAGACGTATTTTTTATTAAAGTTCCCTTGAAAGGCATCAATGGTGAACAAAATTTTTGCACAACAGGTCAATCCAGAGCTTCCGATACTTCGGGTCGTACACATGAGAATTCTGCCCTCGTCCCTGTTCATTTGTCTCTGTCCTTTCTTGATCGCTTCCCTGATTGTTCTTACCTCCAATCCCCATACCTCTGTCAACACACTGACTTCCTCCCAGTCTATCTCATGATTGTTCTGCTTAACATGATCTGGGATTGCCCTTGTGGATTGGGTGGGGTGAGATCAGCTGCTCTGGAAATGATCCCTTAGTGTTCTGATCCACATCCTTCATGTGTTCCTTCACACGAGTGCCCAACTTTGTGCCAGTTTCCCCTACATATAAACTATCACAAGATTTACAAAGGATCTTGTAAATCACTTCACATCTCTCGAGCACGGAAGTCGTGCAGATTGACCAGTCATGCGCAGAGAGATTTTGAAAATGGCAACAGTAGTTGTTGAAACTGGTCAATCAATGTAGGTTTTACTGTGTTGTATAAAGATGAACTTTGTAAAATTATATGGATTCCAAAACGATGAACACATTCAAGGATGACGTAGGGTGGTTGTAGAAGAAGTTTAGCAAGCCCAACTTCTGCAGCCACTCTCCGGCCTTAAAACACGTTGGAATTAACGCACTTAACACTCACGGATCTTTACGATCTCCGCGCGTTTTTGGTCGTAGCCTGGCTGTAGACAGTCCTTGAAACGTAATGTGCCCTAGGCATTAATTACAAAATAAACACAATGCGTTTTGCACATTGTTTATATAGAGCTAGAGTGCTGCCACCTAAATGTAGGAGGAACAGTTGCTGTTTTGCCACTTATAGGTGGTGGGGAATCACCATTAATCACATCACACTTTTTACATAAGGGTAGCTGGACTTTGGTATATAGTCTGTATAATCTATACTACCCGCTAAGTTCCAAACAGACATAGAGACCACTTCAACTCTCCCAAAAGATACCACCTCTCCACTGTGACCACGTAGGGCCATATTACAAGTGGTCCTGTGAAGAAATTATACTGTTCTTTTATTTATCAAATGCCTATGCTTTAGCGCACTGCATTAAAGGGCTACATTATTTAGGAACATGATTATATGTAAAACGTTTTCTAGTGCTAGATGATTGACGAAGCGAAACGTGTTTTTGTCATTTTATAAGCTCAAAGAAGAAGTCCGGGGAGGAAGTAGACTGATTAAAGCAGGCTTATCAATAGAAGCATATATTAACATCATGTGTATTCACTATTTATTATAATCACAAAAGTATTCCCCATATCGTGTGTACGTCAGATTGACAGGATAATTCATTATTGTTGATGCTGATTTTTTATATGAGTGTAAAATTCAAACTTTGGTGCTGTGACTGTTACGTTATATTACGTGTTTGTTACAATCATCTCAAAATGGCAAACATTGTGCACGTGATAATACTTTTAGTATGCGTGTTTCTTGTAAATTCTGGAGATACTACGAGTATAGATAGGTCCAGCATAAAGCACATGATGATGCATAAAAGAAGCGTCTCATATGGTGATACTCATGATGGTTTCAAGGAATACAACTACTGTTATAACTATTTCATAAGACTGTATTTTGATAACGTTGCTACATACCACGGTGTGTGCCATGCGAGAGACAAACTGACAGTGTGTAAGGACAGAGTGATGGCAGCACACCCAGGCCTAAAGAAACGTATCACAGGAGGGTATCAAGACGTGTATGAAGTAATAGCAGATTTCTGGTGCACATATAACACGACCCACCACGGACCCGCTGAACCCTTCGACAACATTGTCGACATGTACCGCAAGTACATAGAGTGTCCATATGTGAATGATATCATGCTAACACATGAGGATTATTCACCAAAGATCAGACTTGCCCGGCGCAGAGCTGAGCTTGCATCCACTATCCTGACCTCCACGGGTGCTGCTTGGCTGAGTAAGTGGCATTTAAACTATAAGTACAGCGACCCTCTCGACCCCGTGTACAAGGCAGTCAGTGCCTGGGCGTGTGATGAGTTTAAGTATGTGGCATACATCACTGACAACATCATGAGCAGGTACTGTGTGATCGTGAAGGATATATTCATTGATCTGAACAATGTTGTGGGTACATATAACAGACACAGTGACGGCCTATACAACTGGACCACAAGCCTCTGCACCGAGTATGGAGACCCTCTAGAGCAGGTGCTGAGAATCACACAGCTAGACAAATGGCTCAGTATCGAGAAGAAACCTGGTCTGTCACCATGTCATGACCATAACATATACATAATGGGAGCTACTTGCCTTATCATGTTCCACACAGGACTTCCTCCCTTCTCAGACCTTCACAACTTCATGCCACCGTTTGTCAAGAACGTGGCAGAACTCAACTCCTGCTGGGGCCAAGTAAGATCTGGATGTCCGCATCTAAGCAGTGCAAGCAGAAACATCAGTCTACTCATTGAGATATACAACCTGGCAAGTGATATCAGCCAGCAGGATTCAGTTCAGGTGTGGGATGTCATATGGAATTGGTCAGATCTGTACAAGAAAACAGAAACAGCTCAATGGAACTTACAGGTATTCTATTCCTTGCTAAGACCTGGAGGAAGCAGTATCTCATCCACCCCACTGGCGTTTGGCCGCAGCCTTGAGGCGGCGCTGTCTGACCGCAAGGCTCAACTATCTCACAACATCACAGATTTATTTAACAAACTTCAGTCTGCCTTAAACAAGTTATCATTGGTGGCCAATGATAACTATCATGGTGTTAACATATTTGAGGGATTCCTATCCATGAATAGATATGTACTTGCTTTACTGTTCAGTTCCATCCAGCCTCTGTATGAGATGTTTGTAGAAGTGGGGGAATTTGTGCAATACACAGGTCGCTGCCCAGAGTTTTGGCCACTACCATGTGAATAGGACATGTGCAGGTCTCAATAGTATGAAAGCCACGGGGGGGACATCACACTTCACACTTATTCTTAAACAATGTTTTATCTCTGATCAACAGCCCCAGGGGACACCTTTTTATTATTTTATTTCTTATTATTTTATTTTTATTCACTTGACATAATGCTCCTAATAACTTAGGATTTTACACTAATTAGTATGCGTTTTTATAAAATGTCAATACCATACAAAGTAGGCTGCCATATTGATTTTCACTTCCACATCTCCCCTGGAAATAAGGAGCACTGCGTGGTATTGTAGCCTCTATCACCTGTGAGCCGACAGACAAAATCAGCAGGTCAGAAATATTTAGGCTGATATCGTGTCAATATTTACAAACATGCCTTTTTGGGTACATTTCAAGAAAAGTTTGTAGTAATGATTAATTAGAACGGATACATTGCACACAGATAACGAAGTATATATTCAAATGGCTAAGCAAGTACTATTTATGTGGCATAAAGGGTAGATATGACATGAAATTCACCCGTGCATGCATTTTTGAAATGCTAATGAGTTGTGGATGTCGAGCACAACTATCACACTAATTAATAGAATGACATGCTGGGAAGGGTGTGTGCTGTACCTATTTCCTCCTAAATCTAAGACCTCACCACTACTTTGTGCGAATTTTTCTTTATTTTGTTGTTTGATAAAATTAAAACATCATTCATTTTTGTAGAGAGAAAGATTTTCAGAGGCCTATTTCTTTTTCACCAAAGCCAATAAACCCAGTACTTAATAGCCTACATTACACTTCAAAACCTTAAATTT
The DNA here is from genome assembly GCA_019095985.1 of Streblospio benedicti. Taxonomy (NCBI): domain Eukaryota; kingdom Metazoa; phylum Annelida; class Polychaeta; order Spionida; family Spionidae; genus Streblospio; species Streblospio benedicti. The sequence continues at coordinate 1,719,483 of CM032659.1, read as the reverse complement.
TGTGCAAAAGTATTGCTTTATAATCAGTTTTTTGGGTGTGTGTGATAGGAGTGTGGGTGGATATCTGTGAAATGCCCCACCACCTCCAGTCCTCACATTACTCAGATATAGTGAATAGGTATGGTTTCTGGTCAAGAATGGCGATTGTATATTAGGTGTCGCAAACCTTTATATTCGTGGAGGTCATCTTCATGGCAGTTTTTGGGTAGAACACAATATTATTGATATGAAGCGATTGATGGTGATGAGATGCATCATCTGCTGTGAGACGAGCACCGAGGTACTGAGGGCTAAGCACACACCTTCACCAGTATATCATTCTACAATTATGTAGTGCTGTAGTTTTTTCTCAGCATACACACATCATTGTGTCGCTTCAGTCACTGAAGCAGAAGTCTTGTGTTTCCTTCGTTTGTATGTCAGTGTGTGTGTATGTACGCATATATATGTCTCTGGACAAGATAGAGCATTACCTGATGAACGGATTTCATTCAAACTTTACACAACTATGATATATGAGGCGACACTGAAGTGATTCAATTTTGGGCACATTGCTAATTAATATGTGGTTTCT
>CM032659.1:1689067-1718809 GCA_019095985.1 Streblospio benedicti | reverse complement strand
ACATCAAGGCTACTCGTCCCATACGCATCCCCACCCCCACCCCCAGAAATACTCGGCCGTCTTTGAATTCTCCCAAACACATTGTTAAAACATTTAATTTTATCCCGAGGATCTTCATAATGTAGTTATGATACGCAGTTTCTTTGCCTCTACTTACTGCCACTGGTTTCATTTATCTTTAAATGGGTTCATTTCTAAAAAAATCGCAAAGACAATCGTAATTTAAGTTGAAAAAAGGAGTTGAATTTAAATAATGCACAGCTTTTAGTTGTCCACCATTTAGGATTAAGGTTAGAGTTAGGGTTGGAGTCAGGGTTAGGGTTAGAGCGAGGGTCATGTTTAGCGTTAGAGTTAGGGTTAGTGTTAAGGACATGGTTAGGGATATATGCTGTCACTTCTCACCGGTCTCACAGAGTATGCCTGTCCAGTAGTAAGGACACGCACATGTCCACATGGCCGGTCCGTCTAGACAAGTCGCATAGTGAGGGCATGGGGATGAGGCACTCATTTACGTCTGAAAATGTAATATGATCCATGTCTAAATATTCCTTAATGCTCCTAAATATTCCCGGGGACAAGGTGCACTCATTCAATATGTCTGAAAATATTGTAAAATCTATGTACAAAGATTTCCTGAGAGAGCAAAAGAAATACCTATTGCCCAAAGCAAAAGACTAACATATTTAAATTCAGTTTTATACCCTGGTCACGTATACAACATATAATAGATCTAGTTATTACCCAAAATGTGAGATACAATCACTGGCAAATATTCCATTTAAATGAAATTTAATTCTGTGTTACTTATACAGATTAATTTCATTATCTTATATCTATGCTAATTTACTTTGAAATATTTCATGTAATTCTATTAATGTATTTGTATTAACCTATTTTGTACAATTCAGTCATGTAGATTAAAAAATACTCGATTTAGTCTTATGTTGCGTGGATTGGGGCTTTGAAACAGTCAACCTTAAATGTAAGACCCTATGAGGAGGTCTCACTACTCTGGAGACCTTGCCAATAGGCAATTGATCCCTTGTCCCAACTCATGTCCCCAATAGTGAGGTGTTACTGTACATATTAAGTGGTGCTTTGGAGGCGTAATCCAGAGTGATAGTGGGCAAATAAAAACAAGACAAGGTTGTAGGGTAGGAAAGAGAAATATGTATTTTTGTTTTAGCATTATGTCAACTATATCTACAATTTACTACCACGAGGTTAGTTTTTTTGCAAAAAAGTATGTATGTGATTTTATGTAATGAATTGCATAGTCTAAATATATTTACACTATTTTATGATGTGTGCTGCTAAAAAAGACAGCAACACCAAATCATCTTATTACCTTTCCTATTAGATGTAATATATACATAAATCTAACCCCGTGACATTTAAAACAATGATTATCACAATTTAGTGGCTCCCATAACACCCCTTAAGATGTTTTGTCTTACCTATTTCGCAAACTACTCCAGTCCATCCCACGGGACATTGACATGTCCAGCTGTTCACTCCATCAATGCAGGTGGCATTGTTGAAAAGGGAGACGCACTCGTCAGGTGGCATTAAAATTTTCAACCTTTACATTTTAGTTCAATAGGGATTACACAGAATGGCAGCGTATTTTAAATACAAACATACATTGTTTATTATGTGCCTTCTGTCACTAAAACATATATACATATATGAATCTATATAAAGCCACACGGTAGTATAAGATTATTATAAGAAAGCAAGCGAATATTTTAAAGTTATACTAAAGCATGCATGCTGGTTGAGAGATGTAATATGGATGATGACCTTCACAGGCTTCTCCACCAAATCCCATGGGACATTCACAAGTCCAACCATCCACTTCATCAACGCAGGTGCCAGAATTTAAGCATGGGGACGAGACGCACTCATTTGTTGCTGAAAGTGGAATACGGGAATGTTTTGCCCACATATTCAATGCACAACCTTCATTCAAGTCTTGGAAGATTGTGGAACATTTCTGAAGGCCTATTCCAATCAAATTATCACAGCAATCTTCATTCAGTAGTCAAATTGGATAGATATTGTAGGACCTTATGCACATAAACCTGAGCAATGTGCACAGTGTCACCGGCCCCTCATACCAGTAAAGTCTAGCCAATGCTTATAAGCAGGGCCGAGCAGTTGCCAGCCAGTTGCTGAATAAACTACCAAACCTGATCATCGACTTATTCTGAGTACTTCAATGGTAGAGATAGTCAAGAATTGAATCTACCTTTCACCAAAAGTAGTCTGTTGCAGATCGCGCCTCACCGAGCACTTGTCACCGCCTAACCGTCGTCGCCCACGAACATCACGCTTCTCTCTCGTCAAGACCATACGCCACCATGCGATATCGTCTCAGCTACGTGTACTTCGCGGATCAGCAACTCGCGCCGACCTAGACATCGCGACTGCTCCCAAGGGACCATCCATCACACCTCAGAATCCCCAGCCGCGCCGGCCTGCCCTCGCGCCTCGACTGCCCCCGAGGGACCAATTATCACGCGGACAAGCTCCAGACACGCTGATAACTGCACGATTCGTCATTCACGCCCGGTGTTCTCCCCAGGGATAACCAGCGCGATAACGAGCCCACCCGGCCACACCAGGTTCCTATCAGTGCGACAGCGGCCAACATATAGATGCCACAAGTAAGTCCACTAATACTCAAATAGCAGTCGCCTGTGTAATTTGTAAGGAGCTTCTCTTATTTTCAAATAGGGATCAAGTCCGCACATTCTTACAAGATCCAGTGTGCTCGGACGACTGCGCTCACCGTGACGACGCCGATATTTATCTCCCTCCCGTCAGTTTCCCAGGGACCTGCAAAGTTTGTAACGCGCTCATCAATTTCCCCACGTCCAAAGCGTTACAGAAATTCAAGGAACATCCCATCTGCTCTGACGAGTGTGCTTTTCTGGATTACGAAAAGCTACCGTACGTGGCCCCAGACCCCAACCAACCGCGGCGCCGACACGAAACCATCCACCACACTCGTCGCAACCCGTATCGCCAACCACACAAATCGACTAAGATAACCGATTTCGTGGCGACGTGCATATCCTGCGAAAAACCGCTGTTTTTCGGGTCTAAACAAGAACTAGACCGTTTCCGGGAAGTGCCATTGTGCTCGTCAGAGTGTTATTTTTGGGACCAGGAGTGGGTGCAAAACACCCCCCACATAACCCCAGAATACGTTCCTCATTTTCCCAACCCAAATCCCGCCTGTTACTAAATCAAATCCCGCCTGTATCACGCTCAGCGACAGTTGAGCGCTAATTGACCACCCGCCATTTCATCCCTCTAGCGACAACCGAACATCAATACCTCAGCCATGGATTCCGAGCCGGAAATCTACAAAAACAACTCGGACGCATGCGGCAGCCTCGACTCCACCATGCCTCACGCCCGCTCAAACGACGATATCGCCCTACACCGGCACACAGTCACCACGGGCCGGCCAGATGCAGGTGTCTACAATAGAAATCTACACACGGCACCACTACAGCGCGCATCATCAGCATCCCAGACGCCGACAACCAGAACAGGCCCCTCGGCGACCTCTACACCAAACCCGACGACTACAGCAACTACGAGCACCTCCCAGACAGCAAACACAACCGGCGCTAAAGATGCAACACAAAAAGACATCTCAAAGGTCCAATCTCCATCATCGCACGATGGCGACCCCGCCAGCATCCCCGCCAAGTCAACGCCGCCTGGCCCCGAGGACAACACGCCCGTAGACCCGAGCACCACGGCCCTCACCACCGACCCAGCGACGGCTGCATCCACGCCTTACGAAAAACAGCACAAAGCACACCCGGGCCCAGGTGGACTTCGTCAGAGCCAGCTACATCAAAGTCTGCTGGACCAGTTCCCGGCCGTGCCCATGAAAGACCAGCCACCACTGACCGGAGCTAATGACCCCATTAGCGCCATTAGCGCAGCCGACCGCACCGACATCGAATCGTCTGGAGAAATCCCACCTGGTCAACGTACGCCAGTCTCAAGGGACGGCCGCCGCCAGCAGTACATTCCGATCCAGGTGAGAGATAATGAGCTAAACAAACGCCTTTTATCCGACGCGCCGAGCATCGATCTCGACGACATGCTTACTGACACACAAAATGAAGATGGATTGGATCTCAGTGACCGCCTGCAATCACCTGGAAATGAGCGATACGCCCGCTATGATTTCTACGATCGCCACCAACTCCCGCATTTGTCTCAAACCGACCGTAATGATATTATGATGAATGCCATAGAGGGCCTGCAAAAACATTATGGGTCTCTCTTGGACAGAATGAAAAAAATCGCCTCACTCAGCAGACACCACGCCCGCTCGTTCACGCTCCCTCTCTCCCAAGCGTCGGCCCAAGTCCATCACACCTACGGATGTGTCAGACATGGTGAATCATATGTTGGACACTTTCACCAACGCCCAGAAACAGCTGCTCACCAATCTCCACGCTGATTTCAAAAGAGTCATGATTCAAACCACGTCGCAGCTGACCGCCGATTTCCTCACACATCTTGACCGAATCACGACACGCACTGATAACTTGGACCACAGCTTGACGCACCACCGCCAGGCGCAGGCAGCCGCCGATAAACGCGCCGATCAACAAATCATTTACCTCAAAGCTAACCAAACAGAAAATGCCAAACACATCACAATGCTGCAACAGGAAAATGCAGCCATCATCCAAGACATGCGTGCCCTTCATGATCACCAGACAGACAAAATGAAACAGTACACCAAAGAATTGGTGTATGAAGCAGAAAAAACATTGACCACGCGTCAAGACCATGCAATGCGCCAACTATACCAAGACCTCAATGGCCCGCCCCGGCCCCCGCAGACCTCAACTCGGGCCCATCAGCCTTACGGCGCAGTCCAAGACGGGGTATACACACCAACTCGACGTACGGGCGCCAGCGATTCACGTACGCCGCCGTGCACCCCGCCCATACACACTCAGTCAGTCGGTGACGCGCGTTCCCATCACAAGCCACCAGCTGGCACCGATCAATTACCATCACAGCACGCCGCGGATCCCAACTACACCCACCAGACACCATCTGGCATCGATCAAATCCCAGTGCGCACCGCTGCCGATCCGGCTTACGCGCTCGCAGGTCGGCTGGCAGATTTGATAGAAAAAATGGCAGAAAGGCCAACATCTACACAAAGGGATGCTCCAAAAATAAGCGCTCCTACCTTTAATGGCGCTCAGGACTCCAGTTTTGAGACATGGCGGTCCAGCCTAGAAGATACCTTCACATACCTACAATGGCCTGCAAATGATCCACAGCGCCTAGCCCTGCTCCCTACGGTCCTGCTCGACTATGCAAAAGTACATTACAACAGCATGCCGGCTGCAGACAAGGCCACCTACGACATAGCGATGGCCAATCTCGCCAGGGCTTTCTCCATTGCCCACCAACCACCTACCACCAGAGCAGCGCGCCTCCAACGTCAACAGGGCCCCACAGAATCCATGCGCGATTTTAATCTGGAAATAACGAGCCGATTGCAAGAATGCAACATCACTGACCAGGACAGGCAACTGGATATTTATATCCAGAATCTCCGGGACGAAATTTCCCAGCGAGTCCTTCTCATGCTGCCCACAACACTTCGTCAGGCCCAAATTTGTGCAGAAACGGTCGAGCACAGCCTGGCAATCACCAACAAGTCCCCAGTGCTAGCTATTAATCAACCACCTTACCAAGATAGACGGGACGCCACCAACTACCGGTCAAACAACCGAGGCTACCAGAATTCCAACAATCGATCTCGTTACGACAATCACACCCAACGTAACTATCGAAGCCAATCACGTGACAGTGAGACACCCGGGCCAAGTCACGAACACACACACACCAGCATGCTTGCATTAATTAATTCTATGTACAGTTCAAAAATGGATTCATAAATAAATAAAAAGGCATGTTGCATGTAGGTCAATTTGTGCTGTTGGATTCTCATACATGTAAGTACTGTGATATGGGATTATACTAGTTCATGCAACCTTATTTTAGCCTGTTTAGGGGTTCTCCTTATAAACTACCAGCATGCTAATCTCTATACTAAAAGATAGACTCGAGCGCATGTCTGCAACTTATTTAGAATATGTAAGTTTAGTCCTGTGCCTGTTTGGGTTGTTGTGTGAGTAAACATATTGGTAACAAATCTGTAGAATGTGAAGCTTTTACATATGCAGACATCTTGTTTAACCTTATGGTGTATTATGGTTAAGAACTGCATTTTGTGGAGGGGTGTTTTGTGTTTTATGATTAAGTCGGGACATTAAAAGCCCACTTTTCACGTATAGCATCAATATCAGCATGAATCGAACGTGCCTTAATAAAGAATGATAAACCATCTTGCTACCATAATTAAATAGGTGCAATTCCACTATAGAGCAATATTTTACAAGGGATGCTATTCCAATACGGCGTTTTTACAAGGGATGCATTGACAAAAGTACAGTTGTGGGTAAAGCGACCACACACTACTACAAGAAAGCTATTTTGCGCAGCCAAAAAGATACCAATGGAAACTGTATAAAGACACCGCCTCCTTATTGAAACCACTTGATAATTATGTTCAGTCGAACAACATGCAACAGTGGACTAAAACATTAGCTGGAAAATACGTCATACTGGTTAAACATGCGTACTTCTGCTGTAAAATAATGTAATAATCTATGTCTAATCTCTAATGTATTCGTTACATTTAGGGTTATTAATCTGGACACACAACGCCCGACCTATCATAGATAGGGATGTGTCGGGGTGTGTCTCTAGATGTAAGCATTGGACTCAGTGACTGTGTTCTCGCCGTTTCTAACGTTAATTGAGCAGTAAAAACACTTATAAACAGTCCTTGAAATACAATGATTGTGAATAAAAGTACTGAAATCGCAAAAATGTAGGCACTAATTTTCGCTACGATTTTATGCGTACGCACGAGGTCGAGTTTTGCTTACAGAATGTTTTTTTGTGGCCTCACATGTTAATTAAGTAGAGATCGCGAAAGGAATGCGACGTACATGCTGCTTCATGCGGACAGGTGAAGAGTCTAGTGCTCGGTGCAGGAACCTTTTTCTTCAAATCACCAAATCACACAATCAAAAAGCGGTATCGTGATCGTTGGGCACATTACGCCACACGGGCTGTCTACAGTCTACGACCAAAAACGTATGGAGATGGTAAAGATCCGTGAGTGTTAAGTGCGACAAACGCAGCAATTTTAAGACCATAGACAGGTGTAAACAACGCATATATATCTAGCAAAGTTTGGGAAAGCCTGATGCACACGCAAAATTTGCGGTGCCTACGGCGTATTCCGCGTGCAGTGAGAAACGTACAGTTGTGGGCACATACAGATCCAAGGCAGCACTGGTTCTGTGCGTTATGAGTGCCTCATCAGAGGGGATTATTTAAATGAGGTAACCGTCACATCAACATGTTTCGAACGTGCGTTGTACTAACGTACATTCTTCTTTCTACACACGTTGGGATTCCAAAATCACGGCATAGGTACGTTCGTCGTACTGTTGTTTGTAAAATGATTGAACACACTGCACTGCACCCGTAAGGTATCTACATGTGGTGACAACGTGGTTTGTTGTATACGACATTTAGCGTGTACAGCCTCCTTACGGGACTGCTCGTGGCGCCGCCGCGCGGCCTTGAAACAAAACACACACGTTTGCTGTACACTCACGGATCGTCACGATTTCTATGCTGGCAGTAGGCATGTCCCCTACGCATATCAATCAGGCACATGTTTTAACTGTCTATTTGCATTTAAGAAGAGTTTGTCTAACATTGTAATACAGCATTGTATCATAAGAACATCCTGTATGTATATCCAACATACGACGCACGGGAATTTTACTGTTTATAATTAAACGTTGTACAAATATGAGAACATACAGTGTACATAACAGTAAATCTTCAACAATAGACGTGCACATAATCTCTGTGTTAAGATAACAACGATATGTGAGACTAGTGACGAAGTGTTCTCTATAGAGATGTGTTCTCTTTATGGAATGTATGGTGGTTTCTACATGAATATTTGGAACCACAAAAATAGTCTAATTATAGAGGTGTTCTTATTATAGAAGTGGTCATAATTTGAAGTGCTATTGATAATTGAATATCATTACATGAGGAAGAGCCGTCATTTTATTCTTTCAGGTTGATTTTAATGTAAACCTTTATATAAATTTTACAACACTTTTTTAAAATTGATTAATATAATTTTCAAAAATTACATAAGAAACTATGAATTCACACATGGCTACTCAGTGCAAACTTCCTCTTTGCCATCAACAAACATCCTAGGTCCAATCTAGTGAATCGTACTGTATATCGTTGTTGTTACAACTACGGGGTTCACTGTTCTTACGGACCTCAACAATGGGTTTAGGGAAACACCCGTAAATAGAATCAGATCGTGCAACAAACATCCTAGGTCCATCCGTGAATCATTATATTGTCGTTGTTACTCGTTTACTGTTCTTACGGATCTCAAAAATAAAAATGAGAGTGAAACAGGCCCCCGTGGGGAGAGTGAAACAGGCCCCTGGGTGAGACGGTGGCGCAGGTTCTTAGATTTTAACACCCACCGAAACTGAATTGCATTATCTCACTTAATGCTTGGCTTACATAATAATGCAAATCCTTTGGGCCGCTTACACCATTTCAGTTACTGTTGCTAATATGCCATAAAGGTGTGAGCACAAACACAACACCCACAGCAGGCATGCAAAGGTGGTCTTTTACAGATATCATAACACAAATTTTTTGCCAGTATAGAGTGGCAGTAGGCGGACCGTGCGGCCTGTTCAGCCCCAGGCATTAGAGACAGCAAAATTTCATTTCACATCATGCACGATTCATTGCGAGAATACGATCGCTCATCATGGGTTTCACGGTTTTCCCATTCACACAGCCTTCAAAGTCCACGTTCATGGTATAATTTCCAATAAGTAATAAGCGGACCGTGCGGATTAGATCCTAGATATTTCATCAGGATCGCTGTAGCCCATTCAGACAGCCTTCAAAAATGTTTATGCAAGACGACAGACGAGAGAAGGCACTGTTGTCGTGTGGTTCTACAGCAACGACGGCAAAATGGTTTTATACAATAGGGCCCGACTATGACTGAACCTGACTCTATTGTGTGCATTCATTAGCCGATGCCTCCCCAACCATGCAGTCATAGTTTGTTTATCTTCATATTTGGATACATATACTCCATTTGTGAGCAATAAAACATGTATTCTAGTTAAATGTATATACTAATTATGAATTACATGGTAATAGTCAATTATTTGATGTCATATATTTAGAAGTTTATGATTTTACCAACCGGATGTTTACGTGCATGGGGATACAGCGCCTCTGATATCAAATCCTAACAACGTATACCCAGTGCTAATTTGCGCAACTGAGACTTGCACATCAAGTGGCTCGTACATTTCTAATGAATACATTGTGTTGATTTTGATTTTTTTTTTCAGTCCATATCAGTGATAAAACATATTGATATTTCCACACTTTATTTCAAGCTATTTCAAACACACGGCACTAATACTAGGATACTAAATGCATTAGTCTCTGAATGACGCTGTTAGCCCACGAAAACACACTAGTGGTGGAGTAAATGAATTCATGAACTTACCCTTTTCCATTGTCAGCTTCTCGTCCTTGTGGCTATCCTCTTGCATGCATGCATCGACATCAAAATATTTGCCAGTGGCTGTGCGCTGTTTAATCGCGCAGGCCACGGCTTTTGACATTTGCTCCTTACTGATTTTCTTGTTGAATTCAAAGTTATTCATCACCTTTTCTTCACCTTTTGCTATCCAAAGGATAGATATAGTGAACAAAACACAGACGAGAATGTTTTTTGAGAGCGCCATGATGAGTATCCGCACTATGACTGTGCCCGCCACGCGCCCGCCGCCCTTATATTCCGTCTGTTACTAGGCGGCAGCACCATGACGTAATGCCACGTGGCAGCAACGGCGGCGGCGGCGGCGAGCTGCTGTACACTCCATGGGCCCTACATGGGGTAATGTGTCACCAGGGCCCTAAATGGTGTAGTGTCTCCACTGGCTCAACAGATATTACTGTGAGTAATGTGACGCTGAGTTTATTAATATACTACCGTTATAGTAGTGATTATATAATGTCTCTCTCCTTCCTGTAACTGCCCTCCCCTTGTCTAATGTGTAAGTTACATAACGTGGCAGATACCCGGCATTGGTAGAGCTCGGTGGATTTTCTGGTTGTTACCGAGTTCCCCTCATCGGCGGTAGGTAGCCGCCTGATACCCCATTGTTCATCGGTGAAATGATAGTTCCAGGGATTTTGTTGTTGTATGACAGTCCCCGTGCGATAGTCTGCCGTACACCGGCCAAGGAGTAGTCCAATATAGTGAGGATGGGACAGCGATGGAGGAGGTCGGTGAGAGCACGGCAAATTTTAATTGCAAAGTTAAATTTGCCCCGAGCTGCCACCGATGCGGTGTCAGGCACCAAACACCGGAGGAGGAACTCGGCCGGTGCTCGGCGAAAATTGCATCGGTGGCGCATCGGAACCTCATCGCCCAGGCTTTGTGTCTTAAGCATAAGTTCCCCATCTTGTGCAAGTGTCCTCTCCCCTAAGTAAAGTACTCCGTGTGTGTAATAGTCCACCCCTTGTGTAAGTGCCCACACATTGTGTGGAGGGATTTCTTAAAACTCTTTTGACAAAAAGATATTGAAAAATGTATGAGTCATACCCTGGCATACACTGACTTTCTAATCTAATCATGGTTTATTACATTGATTAGATTTAGACAAGTGTTGAACATTGTTTTCACCCGTGTTTTGGCGAGTGTTTTGCTCCATGGATTCCAAGTTGCCATATTCACACACCAGAACTTGTACGTGTACTTGGAGAGCACTTGGAGAGGCACATGTACCTGTTTGCGGGACTGTACGGTCTGTTTTACCCCATGATTCATGTGCCAGGGCCGAGTTTTTGTTGCTGTTTTCCCGTCTCCATGTGAAGGCACCGCGTGACTCTGTCAGCTCATTGTGTAATGGATTTCTGCAGTAATAATTTAGATGTTTGTCAGCTGTGTGCAATGACATTTAGATGCTTTAGATCATTTAGGGTTGAAATAATTGGCATGTTGTGTATTGATTGTAGAAAAACAATCAATTGTTAAGCACTCGAATAATGTAAATTAAGAACTCGCACACTGACAGTGTATTTTAAATTAGCAGACATCAAGCCGGCCCAGCAAGAATGTTAGTAGTTACGTGATGTCTAGTCACATTCTGGAATGATCTAAGGCACAATAAGATGGTGTCCGACAAATAGCGGCTTGGAACCATTTCCGTGCAATTTAACGCCATTTCCAGAAAAGTTTGAATTTGCCAACGTGATTGTTTGTTGGTTTTGTAATATGGCTCATGATATTTTTTATTTACTTCAGACATACAGTACATTAGAATGAAATAAAAGATGATGATAAAAATTCATGAGAGATAACGTGAATTATCCCAGCTTCTGTATAGTACAGAAGAAAGGATGAAAAAATTACTATCAATTGTATTCTGAACAAGACCATTATTCACATAGGATAATCTTTTCTTAAACCAATAGATATTTTTCTCATTAAAACATGCAGCCTATCAAGTCTATTAAATAACAAACGAATGTGTAACATTATCACTCAGTTGTATGTGAAATAATGTGCGATAAATATTATTGAAAGCAACTTTATACTTTTTAAAAACACGTCATTTAATATTGCACCAGAAAGTAGATCCATAGGAACTATAACCTGTGTCTATCGTTGGTGAAAAAATACTTTGCAAAACGATGTGAGATAGAAAAGAGAACATATAGTATTTGATACTTAAGTCAGTCAGATCTACCTCAGTATTCCAATTCTTTTGACAAAATGTTAGCTTTACTATTTCGTTGGTAGCATAATGTCACAAAGGGTTAACCTCCATATGAGAATCGACACGGTGTTGTTCCACATTGTCGTTAAAGTGATAACTCCACATATTGTATTATAACTTAAACATGCCTTAAAAGCCGTGTCAGGGACTGGTGCACGGGAACTTACGCTCAGCTGGATTGCTTGGACGTTTTTACATGTGCTGAACAATCGCTGAGAGTCAGCTCCCAAAATATTTCCAGTAACCCTATCGATCGGTCCGCCTTGTACACTCCAGGGGTATTATGCTTCTCAAAACTTCCTCCGCATAGGTGGCGCACAAAAGTATGTAATCTCCTGGTTTTTTGACGTCGACCATACGCCAAACATAATCCCAACTTACGCCAAACATGTGCCGCGTATTGGACAGCAGATGATGGACAGATTCTCGTCAGATAAAACATTGGCGTGTGACCTATGAAAATGATGGCGGCCATTTTTAAATGGCTGAAAAAAAAATTTTTTACATTTCAAAATTATAACTCCTGACTCCTATGTTGAATACTCATCTGCTCAAGTTTGTACTCATATATACTTTTCAACCAACGTTTGAGCTTGTTTTAAGCATGCATGATAGCGATCCTCTCAGATCTTCCTCAGTCACGCCGCCTATCTCGTGACGAATAGGATCGAAAGCTATCATGTATGCTTAAACAAGCTCAAAAGTTAGATGAAAAAATATATACCCCTGACTCCTGACTGTACTGAACAAAAGTAAAAATATTGTTAGAAATCGCTCTACCGATGACAGGGGGTTGCTCTTTTTTCAGGTGGATTACCTGAAAAATAGCCACTGCTCTATTAGATTTTTTCTGCAACAGCAATTGTATTTTCTCATTGATAGAATGGTATTTGAGCCCTTGACTGTCATTGACAATCGTGAAATTGAGCATGCTGACGTCTGACTCACTTTGTTCGTGGCAATCAGACATCACCATGCTCAATTTCATCATTGGAAAATCCTACAGCAAGTCTAATTCTGGCTTCTTAACTTGTTAGATTTTAATCTCCACGAGCGTCTTGTTTTGTCTGCTAATAAAAACTAACAAAATGTATCCCACCCACGCCCACACCGGCGGCTGACGTCACCCCTTCCTTTCCTGGTCGGCTCTGAGGCGTGGACGCAAGCAGGACGGCACATGGGCGACCGCAACGCCACCAATGGCTTGCAAAACTTCCTTCAATTTAAGTCAGCAATGGTCTGACCGTAAAACTCGCTTTACTAGAGCGTCATGGTGAACCCGTGCAACGCATCTGCATGTATTATGTCACGTCGTCAACTTTGGCGTATTGTGGAGGCATTGAACGTAATAAAATACATGGTACAAATAGTTGCTGAGGCAAAACGAAGTGTCATTTGTAATGCGAATGTTCTGCGATCTAGACGCAGCATAACTATTTTTAACGAACCTAAACCAACCAGTAAGTGTCAACGAATTTTGAACATGTTCAAAATTTTCTGGACGAATTTGCCAGTTCGCCAGTGCACGTAGACCTGCGTAGGTTGAATTCGCTATAGTGTAAAAGCGGGTTAGCATCTTGGAGGTCTGGGGTGTTTTCGCGTGCAGTGACTCACGACGTTGCAAATTTTGGATAGATACGCTTTTGCGTTATCCGTGCGTTATGAGTGGGTCGCAACTTTAAATCATTGAGGTGGCACGTGAGATCAACATGCATCGAACGTGCATTGTACTATACAACTTACTTCCACGCACTGTGTGATTACTAAAGAGCGGTGCTAAATAAGTTCATTGTACAGGACTGTGCCGGTGTTGTATCGGTACCACAACGTGGATTTACATTTCTTGTATACAAATATGCGACATTTAGCCTAAGGGCTGAGTCATTATTTAAGCGGTGATGGTGGTGGGAGGGGGTCGGAAAAAACTAGGTGTGTGACAGAAGTTTAAAATGCAAGAATATGGTGGGGTTCAAATATTCTGAAATATTCAAATATTCTTGAAATTTTGGGGGGTGGCGGGTGTCAAATGTTCAAATTTTGTAAATTTACGGAAAAATGGAGGATATCCTTATAAGTCATTCATCCATACTATTATCATGCTCACATTTCATTCATAGACCATTGATCCATAAAACAAAAGAACAGTTGGATTGTATGTGAATGCGTACGCATTTCCTATACAATCCAACTGTTCAATTTATGTTTATGGAATGCTCGTCGAATTGCAAATGTGAGCATAGTGCATAGTATGGATGAATGATGGCAATGACTTTAACTGATATCCTCCATTGCTATAGGTGGTAAAAATTTTAATACATTAAACATAGACCTGTGTTGCAGTGAGACCCCCTTTAAATGACATATAAAGATAATAACTCATCACTGCATTTAGGGATCATTGCGTCTGATTGTTAATAATTAACAAACTATGTACAGTTCAAAATGCAATTTTTTGATAAATAAATTTTTGTAAAAACTGCATGTTGCATGTATATCAGGTCCCCGTGACATTTGGTCCTGTTATAAGTGTAAACAAATGAAATACGAACAATAACCATGCATAGTAGCTTACCTTAATGATATATACACACACAAGATTCATACTAACAGTTCAGATCACAATTTATGGCTTATTTAATTCTCTCAACAACCAACAGTTTTGGAGGGTTCGTCTGTTGATAAACTACTGGCATGCGGCCGCCAATCTCGCCGGTACTGCATGGTTGGCTGTTTAAGATTTCAGACTCGAGAACGCATGTCTTTAGCAACTTGTTTAGAATATGTGTGCGCAAGCTTTACCAGCAATCCTGTGCCCGTTTAAGGGCATTGACAGTGTGAGTAAACATTCATTGGTAACAAATCTGTAGAATATGAACTGTTCTTACATATGTATATATCTTGTTTAACCATAAATAGACAGGTGTATTATGGTTAAACGAGGTGCATTTTCTGAGTTCAAAATGTTGATAAATAAATAAAATGCATGTTGCATGTAAATTTGTCTGATACATGTAATTACTGGAATGGTTTTAGTTCATTCTTATTTTAGCCTGTTTGGGGTTCTTATAAACTAGCATGCTAATCTACTAAAAGAAGACTTCGGCGCGTAATGCTAAGAATATGTAAAGTTTCTCCTGTGCCCGTTTAACTTATTGCTAACATGTATCTTTTACATATGCCATCTTGTTTAACCTTATGGTGTTAAATTTGTGGAGGAGTGTGCCTGCGTTATTTAAGTGTACAGAATGGTTTTTATTGAGGTGGCCGTGCGATCAGCGGAGGTTAAACTCGTGTTTAACTTAGGCCTATGCTTGTCTGTATCAACATGCGGTTAAAATCCTCTCTACGATTATGTCAGACAACTCCTGATCAGACAAGCTAAGTTAGCCGGCTAACCGTGGTCGTAGCGGAAGTTTGGCATGCCAATCTTCTGTGGCCACCCTATATGGTCTTAAAATTGCTGCGTTGTCGCACTTAACACTCACGGATCTTTACCATCCCCATGCGTTTTTGGTCGTAGACTGTAGACAGCCCGTGTGACGTAATGTGCCCAACGATCACGATACCGCTTTTTGATTGTGTGATTTGGTGATTTGAAGAAAAAGGTTCCTGCACCGAGCACTAGGCTCTTCACCTGTCCGCATGAAGCAGCATGTACGTCGCATTCCTTTCGCGATCTCTACTTAATTAACATGTGAGGCCGCAAAAACATGCGCAAGTTAGTTATGTGGCGGAGTGGATCAAATGAGCCACGGTACTTCTAAGCAGGTAGCCGGGCGAAAAACAAACTATCCGACTATTCAAACCAGCCGGATATGGTCTGCTCTTGGCTCTATAACCACGGGAAACCGTGAGTGAGTTAACTGCTTGTCATATTTCCAGCTACATATACTCCATTTGTGAGCAATAAAACATGTATTCTAGTTACATGTATATACTAATTATGAATTACATGGTAATAGTCAATTATTTGATGTCATATATTTAGAAGTTTATGATTTTACCAACAATCATTTGTTTTAAAATGCATATTTTGGCATAGGGACAAATCGACAGAATTAACACATTTGATCTGCTCATTGCACTGCCTACCGCGTGCACGGAAACTAGTGTATCTCGTCATGCATTTTGCTTCCCAGCAGTCTCCAGTGCTTTTTAAAAGCCAGAAATAAAATCCTAACAAAATGACGCACCTTTTTCCAGTGTGGTCTTGGTGTTGTCAGCGTTGTCCATCTGTCGGCAGCTATCCGTGTCAAAATACTTTCCGTTGCCTTCTAGTTTTGCACGACATCAAAATATTTGATGGCTGCGAACGACTTATCCGAGGATTTAATTTGCTCCTTATTGAGGGTGAACCTCGCCCTCCTCACGTTGTCAAAGGGTTCTGCTCTCCCTTTGCTGTCAATGTCACAAACATGAGAACGAAGCAAAACTCCATGTTGGCCATTTCCTTGTCAGAAGTAACGCACTGTGACGGCGGCGCCTCCCGCCGCGGCTTATATTCGTTACTAGGCGGCAGCACCGTGACGTAATGCCACGTGGCAGCAGGGACAGTGCCGGGCTGTAAATCAATGGGCCCTACATGGGGTAATATGTCACCAGGGCCATAAACGGGGTAGTGTCTCCACTGGCTCAACAGATATTACTGTGAGTAATGTGACGCTGGGTTTATTAATATACTACCGTTATAGTAGTGATTATATAATGTCTCTCTCCTTCCTGTAACTGCCCTCCCCTTGTCTAATGTGTAAGTTACATAACGTGGCAGATACCCGGCATCGGTAGAGCTCGGTGGATTTTCTGGTTGTTACCGAGTTCCCCTCATCGGCGGTAGGTAGCCGCCTGATACCCCATTGTTCATCGGTGAAATGATAGTTCCAGGGATTTTGTTGTTGTATGACAGTCCCCGTGCGATAGTCTGCCATACACTGGCCAAGGCGTAGTCCAATATAGTGAGGATGGGACAGCGATGGAGGAGGTCGGTGAAAGCACGACAAATTTTAACTGCAAAGTTAAATTTGCCCCGAGCTGCCACCGATGCAGTGTCAGGCACCAAACACCAGAGGAGGAGCTCGGCCGGTGCTCGGCGAAAATTTCATCGGTGGCGCATCGGAACCTCATCGCCCAGGCTTTGTGACTTAAGCATAAGTTCCTCATCTTGTGCAAGTGTCCCCCCCCCACTAAGTAAAGTACTCCGTGTGTGTAATAGTCCACCCCTTGTGTAAGTGCCCACACATTGTGTGGAGGGATTTCTTAAAACTCTGTCTTTTGACAAAAAATATTGAAAAATGTATGAGTCATACCATGGCATACACTGACTTTCCAATCTAATCATAGTTTATTACATTGATTAGATTTAGACAAGTGTTGAACATTGTTTTCACCGTGTTTTGCTCCATGCATTCCAAGTTGCCATATTCACACACCAGAACATGTACGTGTACTTGGAGAGCACTTGGAGAGCACGGCATTCTGTCCACAGTTGCCATATTCACACATCAGAACATGTACGTGGAGAGCACGGCATTCTGTCCATAGGGCACATGTACCTGTTTGCGGGACTGTACGGTCTGCTTTACCCCATGAGTCATGTGCCAGGGCCGAGTTTTTGTTGCTGTTTTTCGTCTCCATGTGAAGGCACCGCGTGACTCCGTCAGCTCATTGCAGTAATGGATTATCTGCAGTAATAATTTATGTTTGTCAGCTGTGTGCAATGACATTTAGATGCCCGGATGCAATTCTATGTCGGAATTATTTATATTTAATGACCATAACTACGAACAAGAACATGCCACAATATTGTGGTTGGATACCACACAAATGTTTTGCTCATACCCTTTCACAATCGGGTTGAAATAATTGGCATGTTGTGTATTGATTGTAGAAAAACAATCAATTGTGCACATGAATAATGTAAATTAAGAACTCGGCACACTGACATTGTATTTTGAAATTAGCAGGCATCAAGCCGACCCAGCAAGAATGTTGGTAGTTACGTGATGTCTAGTCACATTCTGGAATGATCTAAGGCACAATAAGATGGTGTCCGACAAATAGCGGCTTGGAACCATTTCCGTGCAATTTAACGCCATTTCCAGAAAAGTTTGAATTTGCCAACGTGATTGTTTGTTGAATTTGTAATATGGCTCATTATTTTTTTTATTTACTTCAGACATACAGTATATTAGAATGAAATAAAAGGATGATGATTAAAATACATGACAGATAACGTGAATCATCCCAGCTTCTGTATAGTACAGAAGAAAGGATGAAAAAATTACTATCAATTGTATTCTGAACAAGACCATTATTCACATAGGATAATCTTCTTAAACCAATAGATATTTTTCTCATTAAAACATGCAGCCTATCAAGTCTATTAAATAACAAACGAATGTGTAACATTATCACCCAGTTGTATGTGAAATAATGTGCGATAAATATTATTGAAAGCAACTTTATACTTTAAAAAAACACATTATTTAATATTGCACCAAAAGTAGATACATAGGAACTATAACCATGCGTTTTAAATGGATTAGGTTTAACAGCATCTGTACACTTGTTGACTTTTCTTATGAGTAAATTGCCTGTGACATAGAGGACTTTAACTTATCCATCTATGTCGTTTTCTTACTGTGGCTCATTTGTGCCATTTCGCCGCATAATTAACTCGCGGGCGCCACGTATTTAAGCTGCGCCGCCAGTTAATTAGTTCACAGTCGCACGTTATTTGCGGCCACGAAAATTCTGCCAATAAACAACAGATATATTGTACGGGGGGGTGAGGTGCGTGGGCCCGGGTTTGTTCAATCTTCAATCTTCAACCTTTATTTCCGAAAAGGCCAGTGGCCATACAGGAAATTTTATGCATTAGTGTCATACCATGTACATGAATTATTTAAAAAGTGCAATAAAAAAACAATTGCAGTGAATTAGAAAAACACCAAGATAAAAAAGCAACAACAACAACATTTCTAATGAATACTACCCAAGAGTCCAGGTATTACATACTTTTTCCCAATGTAAAGGGGTCATCCATATTAATGGCTTAGCTTTAAAACTTTCAATGGATCCTGCATCTAATATTTGTATAAGAAGCATAAGTATAGGAAGCATATTCCCTATACGAATGGTACAACAAACGAAACTATATTTGTATGCGTCAAAGTGGAGAATTTTAACCCCATTGTATCTTACATCAGATCTATATGACAAAAGTACAGTGGATGGGAAGGAATAGGTATTGACAATGTCATTTTTAATCTTATAAAACATAGACAGATTATAAATTGCCCTTCTCTGCTGCAACGGCAGCCACTTAAGTTTTGTAGTAATGCTATCACTCAAGTTTGACTTTGGTCATCACAAACCAAGCTGCTGTCCACTGGACAGCCTCTAGTTTGTTGATGTTCCACGGAGGTGAGGCATATTCTAAATGGGGACGTATAATGGACTTGTATGCATTTTCTTTTATCTGTAGACTGCACATATGCAAATTTCGATGACAAAGGTTTAACAGTTTTGTGGCCTTACTGCTAATGGCATCAATGTGCTCATTGAATGACAATCTGCTATCAAGGATCACACCCAAATATTTATCAGGTGTTATTTCATCTAGAACTGAAAAGTTTCTATTTGGTGTATTATTGGTAAGTATGTTTTGGGCTGAGTGCATCATTTCATCTGAAACTTGTATGCCAGTAGACTCTGTGGTGGGGGTTGACATTAGGTACTTGTAGACTGATTTTGATTTACAACTAATGTTCGGTGGCAGGATTCTCGCGGCCACCACTTTATTAAGTGACGAAATGGCACAAATGAGCCACCGTACTTTCGTCTGTACCAAGGTAAATAGGCTGATCATTTAGATAAATGCGGGCAGCAAAACTGTTCATCAGATGTTTGGTTTACAACAGAGTAATTTGGATGTGTTTCTGTTATACACAATACAGTTGCCTTATGCATATAAACTACATATTTGTATTTATTTCTGAAGGGCAGCAGCTGATTAAAAAGAAAATGTGACAGTATATTACTCATATGTTATCACCTACATCTGTCGAAAAAAATACTTACAAATTCATTACACAACAGGTTCCTTCTAAAACATAAGCAAACTATGACAAAGTTATAAAACCATGAAATTAACTATTAGATACCAATCACTAATTTTAAATATGATTTACTGCAGCTTCAGAACTGGCTGCGCTCAGTTTAATATATCGTATGGATGATGGGAAAAAAGCACAATGATGTGCAATTTAGGTGCAAATGTTTTCGCTTCATGGTGGGGGGCGGGTGATATAGTTATATGGGCTGCTGCTTCAAAGTCGGTGCTCACACTTGGAACAATTAAAGTTGCTCTAGTAACTAAATGCTTCAGCTAAATAAGGTGGCTGCTTTGAAGTACCTCTCTGCGTAACACCAAATACGCCTTTCAGTGTTGTAGTGGAGGGTAGCGTAAGTAGATCTACATGAACGCCGCCAAACATAAACGTAACTATAAACGCAGAAACCTTGTCCTATGTGATGGTTTATCTGAGTTTAAATTGAAACGCACAATATCATTGTAAGATGTGTAGAGTTATTGGAAACACGGCATTCCATCAGCTTAATAAACGTATAACTAGTAAGATATTAATTACATGTGCGCTGAGGTGATTTGCCATAAGGCTCTATTTGATACCAATCCGTCAGTATGGGTTTTACCCAATAGAAAAGTCACTAAAGCAATCCACAAGACAGCATACGTCTCGTTGCGTTGGACGTAGAACACAGTTCATTCGACGTATACTTTGACACGTCTACCCTTTAATTAATAGAGCACTGCACACCCAGTTCGTGTGTTATTTAAATAAATTTGGCTCAAAACTATTACCAATATTATTAGTTTAATAATTATTGCTTTGCCGGTGCCATAGTAAAAAAAGAAAATCTAGTAAGATCCAATTGAAAAAAAGTTAAAATTCCCTATTTTTCCACGCACGAAATGGGTGTGCATGCAACAAATTGCTCCATGGATTATACAATATTAATGAATCATCACAATTATGTTTATCATGCGACAATATAAGTACAGTAAGTAGCTTTATTTTGACACCTCAAGCACTATTGTGGGCTCATTATTAGCCCTGTTACGATTGTTTAAACATTAAAATGCACGAAGTGGGTGTGCAGTGATCTAATTATTTCTGTTTCATATATGGGAGTTATGTGTTGATGGTTCTTGTTTCGAGCAGAACAAAAGCGAATTAGTTTTAGTTTACCATTGTAATATGTAGATAATCATAAAGGTTGCGAAGATATCTTCCTATGCTCATGCATACAGCCGAATAAATTTTGACTAGCAATAAACATGACTGGGCTATTTTGTTTGACAGGTTTATCCCCCATCAATCACCTGTCATCCTGTCCTGACCCCTGACCCCCCCACGTCAATCACAACCTGTCAGAAGACGGATCTCCCCCCCCCCCCCCTCCCCCCTTCCCCCCCCCCTCACCAACCTGAGCCGCACACAGCCAGCAGCGCGCGCCACAGCCGCCGAGCAGACGTCCCGCACCTCGCTGCTCACCAGATTAGACTAAAGCCTGCATCGTTACGCTTCTCACCAGCGTCCGATCTGGTCATCTCACTTCACGAATCATGGCTGTCAACGCGTGTGACATCCTGTTACGGCTTCTAGATGACACTTATCAACGCTATATTATCGCTCTAGATAAATTTCAATCAAGTCTTACAGCACTGGAATCGGCAATGATTCCCTATCCAAATTCACCAGCAGAACCATTACAGATGTACCTAGAATTTCTCCTTAAAGATCAAAATGATACAGCGGTTATATATAATGAATGAACTGTTCTTTA
The DNA here is from genome assembly GCA_019095985.1 of Streblospio benedicti. Classification (NCBI taxonomy): domain Eukaryota; kingdom Metazoa; phylum Annelida; class Polychaeta; order Spionida; family Spionidae; genus Streblospio; species Streblospio benedicti. The sequence continues at coordinate 1,696,937 of CM032659.1, read as the reverse complement.
TAATATTTTACAGCATCTAAGAATAGAGCAATAACACGCATCAAAACATCCTCTCTCTTTAGAGGGGGTAATATAAACCAACCCCCCCCCAAGACATTCCAACGGGGCTACGGGCTCTACCTACGTCTTATGGAGGGGGGATGTGTTAGCGGGGCTCTACCCGTACTTCTGTCACTGTTAGTGGGGTGTAGTTTTGTAACTTTTTAATTTATGTACCCTATCTTGTAAAAGATAGGGTTATTTTTGTCGTCTAAATCATCATTCGTCCAAACCATAGCTTTCCTCAATCATCCCCCTTAATTGTCCCAACACCAAGGAGAGCTCATCGTATCTCGTGGCATCATCATCCAGACTTCTATAAAACTCTCTCAACATCAGCTGTACTAGCCTTGGAATTTCGCTCCTAAAGCGCACATGAATCTTACTAATGCATAATAGGTGCCCATCAATTGCATCTTCTAACGACGATCTCTGACTCTCATAATGTAAAAACTTAACTTCCATTGCACGTCGTACTACAATTCGCAACTGTTTGTCATCCATCTTTCCTCTTCAATATATTCTCACCGAATGAGCTCCACTCACGCCTTTACCCTAAATAACTACACACAGCCGTCTTTTTTCCCACGTCAATCACCACAAATCAACCCCCCCCCCCCCCCCATCGGCGCACCCGATTTACTATTAAAGTGAGATGTTAAACATAACCACTCGACCGTCACGCACACCCCGCCCTCTCAATTACAACACCCCACTCCGCTGGTAGTCTACCCGTAATCAATCACACCTGTCTAATAAAAGTATCCCTTTAAACGCCCGACTTGACCATAATCCTCAAAGCCTCATAATCAACAACACCCGATTCCAATTACCCTTTCATTCTAAGCCTCAATCTTCAAAAGCCCCGCCGGATTTACGATATTGACCAGCCTAAATCATCAAACCATACACCCCGTAAATCTGTCACACCGTATTATCGCCACGCATGTCCCTTTAAACACCCCCACCTCTAAATTGAGTCTAATCATCAAAGGCCGAAATCATCGTTGATTCTAAACATCAAACGCCCAAGACGTCTACAGCCATCCCATATTTTACGAAATCGGCGGCTCTAAAACATCAAAGACCCATCTATCGTAACCGCCCTTAATAAATCCTTATTATCCCCACATGCTCCAGCTAACAAAGAATAAAAAAAACATCGATCCCTTGGTCTTTATTCTCACATTTTGAAAAACAAAACATAACCACTTAAATAGAAAACACACGCCCACGCGCGTATACAACAATCTCAAAATCAAAAAAAAAACAGTCTTAACTAATACCTAATAGCATAACCCTACACACCCGCGCGCATATCCACTCGCACGCCCGAGCACGCACTCACCCTACACAACAACGCCAAAATAAAAAAAATCACTCTTACCTAATAACATAACCCTAAAAACACGCACCCGTCTACTTCACGACGTTTTGTACGTGAATATTCCTAAATACCATACCAAGCATTACAAGAAATGCCTCGTTATTATCACTAAGTAATACTTCTGCAGACATTGGCATATATAAAACCTATATAACTTAACCGTCGATTAATGTATTCACAATCCTGGTGGCAGCTTCAATGAAATGAGTAAAATCATAGCTGCATCTCGTACAGAAATATTTAGCGTTTTAAAAACGACATAAATTTTTTACGCCTTTTTTCACAAAAATCTCTCTATATTACACTACTGGCTATTCAATCCTCCCACTAACTCCGCTGAAGAATTATTACTACAGAAACTATATATAGTGTGGACTAATATATTTACACTGTGTAATAATACATCTACCCACTTTTTCCTCTATTATAGGAAATCCCATCATTTTTTTTGAGTAATAGAAAACAAAAAACAAAATTCCAAGTTACATAGGCCTACCAAGCGAGTAGAATGATATACCACTTTTTCATATTTTTTCTTTATCAAACACAAATAGTTAGTCAAGATTCTTTTCACAAATTACTTTTTATGTAGATCCATAATTTTACACGGTAATGCGAACACGAGACACGTTTATTGGACACCAAAGTAAGTCCAGGCTTCGAGGTCACCATCACCAACTGCCCCCCACGCTGATCCTTTGTCCAGGGGCGACGATCACACAGGTCCATCACTTTTGACAGGTCCCCCACTGAGCGGATCGGCCTCCTCGCGTGTGGCACGTGCCGGCGTGCGGCTTGCTAGCCGACAACACGGGCACTCGCGCACACGAGCCTCTAGGGGCCGAACAAAGTTCACCGCATCACGCAAGCGCGCATCGCTAAAAAAAAACTCGTCATTACTTCCGTAATATGAGGTTGCGTTATATTTTACAACACTTTAACAGAAGTGGGGAAAAAAGAAAATAGGAGGCTGCAATGTTAAGCGGTCTTATCCTGTGACAAAATACTTAAAACTAACGCATTGTGTATATATATATCCCACAATCCTCGGGTATATTATCGCCTCTCTATTCCAATAGTATATATACCTAAACAAAACCTCACTCCTCCTGCTGCTTAAAATCCTGGTCGTACGTCAGGCGTCTCGGCGCTGAAACCGACCGTCTCTCTCTCCGCATCACCTGCGGCACTCTTTGCTCCTCCACCTGTTGTTGTTGCTGCTCTTCGTCCTCGCCCTCCTGACGCTCTTGATCCGCCTCTTGTTGTTGCTGTTGCTGCTGCCTCTCTTCATCTTGCCGCTGTTCCTGCTGTCTCTGGCGCTCTTCATCCTGCCTCCGTTCCCGCTCCGCCAGTTCTTGTCGCTGTTGTTCCTGCTGCTGCCTCTCCTCATCTCGCCGTTGTCGCTGTTGCTGTTGCTGCTGCCGCTGTTGTTGTACTCTCTCTTCCTGCACCGCCCGTTCTCGCTCGACTCTCTGACGCTCCTCATCTCGCCGTTGTCGCTGTTCCTGTTGCTGCTGCCTCTGGCGCTCTTCATCCTGCCTCCGTTCCCACTCTACCCTCTCACGTTCCTCTACGGGCGCGACGGAAGGGGTTACCGGCGTCAGAGGGATGTACCCTTCTTCGTCATACTCTTCGCGCCGGCGCCCGGCTCTTCTACGCCAAATGCACACAAACACGACGAGTACCATCAGGAGTATGCAGCCGACGCCAGCACTCATCAACATGGCCACTAGCTCATCGTACTCCGCAGCCGCGGTGGTCACCCGGTTGCCTGTAACCCTGGTGGTGGTAGTGCCGGTCGTGGTGGTAACTCTGGTGCTAGTGGCGCTAGTGGTAACTCTGCTGGTAGTGGCGGTAGTGGTAACTCTGGTGGTGGTGGTAACTCTGGTGGTGGTGCTTCGGGCGGGTCCAATCTTGGCTGTCTGAACGATAATATAAAAAAAATCATGGCTAAAGTCATAATAGCAACCCCACCTCTCAAACAAAAAAAAAAACAGCCATGGATACCACCACTAACGCGACGAAAAGTGTTCTAAAAATTATAGAAAATATGCAGAATGAAGACCCTCCTAGTCAGACAGCTACCTTTCTGTCCGCGGTGCTATTATTACTTCTAGTTATTCTGAAGACTGTAAACCACTACCATAGAATCGTACGTATAAATCTAGCGATATATATATATAGTAATGGCATTATTTCTTACAGCGTCTAAAATATAGCCTCTATTTTTTTTCCAGACAGCCCGCGCCAGACGGTCGCAAGACACTACGGACCCCGCAGACCTTAATAGATTTGAATAAAAATATTCTCTGTACCTGTCACCAAAAATAAAATAAAAAACCAGATTACCCGAAAAAACCAGTCTTGCATCTTTTTTTCCCACGCCCATCACTAGCCTGTTTTCAATTAACCGCCCCATCGACCTCAGACGGTCAATAAATCATCTCTTTGTCCCGTCTAGCATAAAAGCCCGTCCCTTCCAGCTAGCGTCAACACACGCTACTTGCAGTCTAAGGATACACGCGAATTTTAAAACATGGACAGTCACCCAAGGTTAGTGCGCGTTATGTTTCGTTTTTAAAACATTTATAGACAGCCCCTTTAACATCGCTTTATTGTCCACACCCTTCCAAACCTCTGCTGACTTTACACGTTAATTATACAGTTCTCATCTAACTTTTTTTTAAGTCTACATAATTCATTCTCCAGCACCCGTACAACCGACATAGAGCCATTTTAAGCCTACCGCTCCACGTAACTAAAAAAAAACGTCTCTCAGAAAAATCCTACTTCGAAATCAACCCCCGCTGTAATAAGAAAATAACCCTCTCTATAAAAATAAAATTTTTACAAACCTCGCACAATCCTAAAATCCTTATCCCGGGCCATATCGTCTGGCATAGGTCTCGCACGCACAGACCGCCACGCTGACTTCTCAGGTCCACAATCACCACGCTTGTTCCTAATCTCTCCATATCGGAATCGTCTAAGGCCTTAACACCAGCACGCCTCTATCCACCTTGGGTATCTCGCGTAAACCCGCGTCATCGCAATCCCATTTCTGCCCTCCACACGTGCAGGCATCCGGGCACACGCAGCCCCCTAATCCACACCATATCGTAAAAAAAACCATGTCACTATCAGTTTCATCGTCCTAAAAAACTATCCTTTCACAGTCAAAAAAACTAAACTCTCTAAAACGTCTATACACTATATAAATATCCACTAATAAACACTACAAAAACACCGTTATATCCACAAAAAAAGAATCTTCTGTCTGTATGTCTCTAATATATATAGAACTCGCTACAATATCCGACAAAGAAACCGTTAAAACCTTATCTCTATTGTCTCACCGCCAATGAAACCCTTCTAAATTATATACAAACGATTAATTCCCTATAGGGATCCGCCAACATTATCCAGATGCTCCAGATGAAGCCGTTGTGACCGCGACTGTACTGTCCGGATGTGTTTCCCCACTACATGCCTTTAAAACTCATAACGCAATCAGTAGACTTTTTTTTTCTATCTTATCTATTGGATAAAATTACTTAGGAAAACTGTAATCGGAGACTTTAAAAAATTATAATTACTCCTTTATTTTTTAGTTGTATTTGGTCTATAACCTACAAGGACGAATATTTGCAAAAAACCAATTGGCAAAATCCTAGAGCAAATAATAAATATGACTATCCCAAAAATTCTTGTCAATCAATGTAAATCGCCCTTCCCAGTAATATTAAAAAAAATAATTTCATTATCATCCGCAGCTTTAATATAATAAACTTATAATGTAACGCTAAAAATACGTTGACTAACTGTAAACGTGACACATTTTGCAAGGTGTGTGTTAAAACAACGATGCCTTTTACGCACCGATGCTGGAAAACGTGGGGTGTTTTTTTACAGCTCTATCCGAAAATGTCACAGTTCAATAGTAATTTATACAAATTTTTTGGAGGCGTTTTTGAGTAGAAGGTGCGAAAAAATGCTAGGCGTTTTTTAAGGGGTGTATGAAAATGGGGTAGTTTTCAAAACGCGCAAAACATTGTCACATCGTTACATGTATCTGAAAACGTGACGGTTTTGCAAGGCAAGTGAAAACGGGTCACATCGATCTGAAAAAAATCCGAAAATGTCACATTCAATAGTATTTATAAAAATTTTTGTAGGCGTTTTTGATAGAAGGTTTTGCAAGGGCGCTTTTAAAACGAGAAAAATGGGGTATTTTCACTTAGGTAAAAATGCTGGAAAAAAACACATGTATCGTAAACGTGATGGGGCGGCACAAGTTTTTTTACAGATGCTCGTCCAGAAAAATGTCACAGTTCAATAGTAATTTATACAAATTTTTTGTAGGCGTTTTTGAGTAGAAGGTGCGAAAAATGACACGCGTTATTCAGGTCGATGCGACAAAATGCTAGGCATTTTTAGGACGTGTATGAAAAATGGGGAGTTGTCTTCAAACGTGTTGTGGTAAACAGCACACGTTTTGTCACATCGATCTGAAAAAACACATGTATCTGTAAAACGTGATGCGTTTTGCAAGGTGCAAGTGAAAACGAGAGGCGTTTTACGCACCGATGCTGGAAAACGTGGGGCGTTTTTTTACAGATCTATCCGAAAATGTGACAGTTCAATAGTAATTTATACAAATTTTTTGTAGGCGTTTTTGAGTAGAAGGTGCGAAAAATGACATGTGTTTTTAAGGGGTCTTTGAAAAATGGGGGTAGTTTTCAAACGTGTTGTGGTAAACGGTACACGTTATGGAGGGTGTGTTGAGCCGCGTATTGCAACCGGTTGCATTTTGCAACCAAAAAGGGGTATGGAGCCGCGTTTTGCAACCTCCAATGCAAAATGTAACCTGAAGATATTTTTTCATATTTTCCACATTACTAACACACACGCATATGCATCTGAGGGATGTTGCCTACATTTCTTATCATTATCACATTGTATGAACACTTGTTTAATTTAATTAGAAAATGCATTGATTTTGCATTAGAAGATGCATTTTACATGCTATATGAGGCCCACATCACAGCCTCTTTCATATACCATCTGATTGGGAAGAAAACCGGCGGGGTTCGTATGGTGATTTATAGTGATTGTCGTCGGCGGGGGTGGGTGTGGTCGGAATTTACTATAAATTACTATACGAGACACCGTCGACGGGGGTCCCGCGCCGGATGATCTCGACTGTACTGTCGGGATGTTTCCCCCACTACATGCCTTTAAAAGTCATAACGCAATCAGTAGACTTTTTTTTGCTACCCGTTTTTATTTTTCCAGCCCGGGCGTCCAAGCCTTCCACGCGTTTGTGAGTAACTTCACCCCTGGCCAGTGGCTGGATGTCAGAAACGCGGCCATTGCGCACCATCGAGCGGTGAGTACAACGTCTTTTTTTGACTAGCCCTGTAGGAAATAACCAGTTCTAAACACCGTGTTTCTTTGTTTCGTTTTTTTTTCTGCAGGGGTCCTTGTCCCCCACCAACATCGTATGGTCTCAACGCCTCACCAACTTTATGCTACAGTCCAACCCTACCAAGTGGATGTCGTTACGGCACAGCGTTCTAAAGAGGACCACTCATCTGGTAAGCGCTACTATGTAAACTCTCTGACCCCCTCGTTAAAATAATAATAGATAACCTCACACTTAACCACGTCTTTTCCATTAAGACCGCCAGCGCGCTGACTGTCAGAATGAGGTCGACAGCCTCTCAGGACATCGAAAGCCGTCAGGATGCCGCAAACCAGGGCCCATCGGATGACGCCGACGTCTGGGGAGATGCCGACTCCGACGCCCAGCTGACCACGGACGTCCGGGTCATCGAGTCGCGTCCCGCCCCCTCTCAGACGAAGGATGAGGTAGCCACTCAGCAGCCTCATCAGGATGTCAACGCAGACTCCCCACCCGCCAGCCCTCATCATGACGGTCTTAACTCGTCTTCAAACGTTGGAGGTCGGGACCCGGGAATCATACAACTAGCCTGGGGCGCGGCCAACACCGAGGACCCCCTTGACGACGGCCAGGATGCGAACTCGGACCCTCTCGGCGACATCGACGCCGCCACATTGATGGACTTGGTGAGTCTATTTACGCTTTTCCCTCATAGACAGAGAGATGTAGGAACAATCGTGACACCTCTATTTTTTTGTTTTCACCCTCCAGATATCTGACGGCACCGAGGTTCTACACTCTGTCGATAAACGTCACAACCCAGAGTTGGACGATCTCGCGGACCAGCTCTTGGAAATTGCGCGCATCAGTACCCTAGCTCTAACCATCATTATTGTTGACAGTCGCGAGACATTTACCTAAAAACCCCTTATTCTTTTTCAATGCAGGCTCCGACGCTGACGGAGTCCCCCCAACGTCCAGGAGTCTTCGAGTTTGCTGAGGGTCTGGTCTGGGTTCCGATACTCAGGTGAGGGGGCGTC
>CM032659.1:1667195-1688967 GCA_019095985.1 Streblospio benedicti | reverse complement strand
TAAATGCATTTTCAAAAAGAAATGATTTGATGAAACTACACTTTTGCATTCATTTGTATAATAATGATGAGAGTTTTATCATTATTAAGAGTGGATATATATATGCCAAGTTTACATGCGTTTTATGAGTTTCCATATTAGTTTTTGCTGATGAGATACACTAGACCGCTTTTGACAATAACAAACCCGAACCACATCCAGCTGCTGATACCCCTGGTAAACACGTGAGGAACAGATTAAATATTCCACCCTCCACTACCCTTCCTTCCGTCGTCGCCACACCTCTCTTCTCTCCCCAACCCACCTAAACAGGTCCAGAGCAGATTAAATCCATCTCTATCACCGCCTTCCTGCTGCTGCTCGGGTTGAAGCAGATGAGATCTGGAACAGATTAAATGGTCCTCCCTATCCCCCACCCCTACACCTCATATGAACACACACACCCTTTCTGTTGAGAGATGTGTGTGTGTGTGTGTGTGTGTGTGTGTGTGTGTGTGTGTGTGTGTGTGTGTGTGTGTGTGTGTGTGTGTGTGTGTGTGTGTGTGTGCACACACACACACACACACACACACACACACACACACACATAGTCTGATAGAGAAGTTTGAAAAATCTATCCGCAAGCACTGGGACACACACACACACACACACACACACACACACGTGCGCTCACACACACATCGATTCCAAAGCACTACAAATGCTAATAAGACCTTCCCAAACTCCGTCCTCAGGTGGGATTCGAGCCCACAACCTCTGGGTTGAGATGATAACAGACCAAGTATGTAAGCTGGGGGTTACGGAGACAACGGTTCATTCGAGTAACCTTTTAACAGCCCGCCGCTTGGGATGATGGTATCATTCTGGTCTCACATCCTTGGGGTCGTGAATTTGAGTCTCGCCAGGGCCACTTGATATAGTCAAATGGAAGCTTAGGGTTGTAAAACCTGTCTCTAGCTATGTCTTTGGTAGAAATATGCGTGCTAAATATCTGTGTGTGTGTGTGAGACAGAGAGAAGTGTGAAAAAATACTCGAAATAACGATGTTCGCTGTTTGCCCGACACTGCCCGTGCCGCTTAGCCACAGCTTTGGTTCTAGTAGGATAACAAACTTGTATCAAATTGAATATTGAATTGAATACAGCAAGAGCGACACGGCGTGCTGCGCATACACAGCTCACTGTTGAGACCACTGCTGGATAATATTTGTCCATTAATTAATGTACTCATACAGACATGTCAAGCATACAAGACTATATGGACGGTATTAAAACCTGAAGTACTATACGAGAGTTTGTGTCGAACTAACTAGAGTAATTGTAAATTTAAATGTGCTTAGTTACAGTCGCAACAATAGGTCATTGGCAGCATCTTTGTCACACTTTATCTCTCTCAACTCTCTGGGGAGCATACAGCACATTGCTACCGTAGTGCAGACATGCTTATCACTCACATTAGCATTCCCGTGCCTGAACTATATCTATTTAGCGTGTAGGTACCACAGAGCTTGTGCAACTGTTTAGGTATGAGTTTGCTCAACACCCACCACCAGACCCGACCTTCTGGTCACGAGTCCAACTCCCTGTCCACTCGGCCACAAAAGCACACTAAAAGTAGTAAGGAAGGGGCATAAAAAAAGACATAAATCAAATTAATTAATTTTGACAAGTCCCCCATCAATCACCTGTCATCCTGTCCTGACCCCTGACCCCCCACGTCAATCACGACCTGTCAGAAGACGGATGGGCGCATCCCGGAGGCATCAGCTCCGTGAGGCCTGTCATAAAGTGACGGATCACCACTCATCCTCTCGCGATTCCCAACTATTACCCCGATGGTGGAATATCGAGTGACGAACGTTGTTTTGAAATCGATCCTAACTACCAGGACGCCTCTCGACCTTCCCTCCCTAGCCAACGCTTTAAATAACGTTGTCTACGACCCCCGCCATTTCAGCGCCCTCCGTTTAAAAAAAATAAGAAGATCGGGGTTCTATGCTACTCTTCGGCAACGGCTACGCGGGTCTGTCACGGTCCGGCCACCAACCACTTCGAGGCCTGTCGACGTCTTCGCCGCTACGCCCGCTTGGTGCAAAAAGCCGGCTACTCCGATTTGAGACTTACAGCGACGAGCCTTCTGACGGTGTCGCTGGCGGCCAACGTGGGACGTCGCTTAAACCTGCCCAACGTCTGCGCTCTCATGACGGGGGCCTCCTACGAGCCCGAGCTCCATAACGCTCTGATGCTCCGCACTCCCCTAGCCCACTTTAACGTCTTCTCCAAGGGTAAGGTGGTGGTGACATGAGTACGAAAATTCTCCCATATAACGTCGGACGTCGCCCCTACGCTGATAGAGCTGTCCGTCGCTTAAGAGAGAGACAACCGCGATCATAGACCCATCGGCCTACGACGGTATAAATAAGCTGCGCGACGCGGCCAGGGAGGCGGGATATGACGCCTCATACGGGGACGTGAAAAAGTGGGCCACCAAGAACGATGTCTACACGATGACCAAACCCTTGAGACGTCGCTTTGACAGACCTCACGCCACATCCCCTGGTCTCGACTACTTTTGGGAAGCCGACCTCGTGGACTTTAGCACTGTCTCTAGCGACAATGACGATTTCAAATATATCCTTATTGCTCTCGACACATTTTGTCGCTACGCTTTCGCTCGACCCCTCAAAACTAAAACCCCTCGAGAGGCCGCCGCCGCCTTTAAATCGATCGTCGAGGGCGACAGACGTCGCCCCCGCTACAGCCTCCGCACGGATGCCGGCAGCGAATTCCGAGGGGAGTTTGAGAAGTACCTGAAGACGATACGCGTTCGCCACTACATAGCCCGATCCGACGTCCATGCCGCCTACGCCGAGCGCCTCATAAAGACCCTGCGCACCAGACTTTACAGGGCCTTCCTCCACACCCAGAAGCACAGGTGGATCGACATCCTGAGTAACGTCGTGGCTGCCTACAACGCTTCGACGCATAGAATGACGGGCTACGCCCCCCGCGACGTGACGTCGGACAACGAGGGTCTGGTCGCCATTAACCAGGCGGATATACGGAGGAAACTCGAGAGCCCTAAAAAACAAAAAAGACCTCGCAAGGCGCGATACCGCTACAAACCCGGCAACGTCGTCCGCGTGGGCGCCCTAAGGAGAACCTTCGGCCGCCAGTACGATCAGAAATTCAGCGGAGAGCTCTTCAAGGTGGCCCAGCGCTACAGACGAGGCGTCAAAGCCGCCTACAAACTAAACGACTGGGATGACGACCCCATCGAGGGCGCCTTCTACGAGGAGGAACTCGCCGCGTCGGCCCCGCCCCAGGACGGTCGCTTCAAAGTAGACAAGGTCATAAAAACGAGAGGTCGGGGCCGCAACAAGGAGGCCTTCGTATCCTGGCTGCATTACCCCAAAAAGTTCAACTCGTGGATCCCCTACGAGCAAATCGAGGATCTTTGAGATGTACATATTCGCTGATGCTCCCGCACACCGGCCCCTAGAGGTTGTGGTACCCCTCCCAAAGCCCGCGATCCTCGGCGACAGCACGTGGTACCTCGCTTTGATGGAGACGGCGCTGCGCCGACCATCGGACTCCACACCGCTCAGACTTCATATAAGCGCCGACTGCGTCGGCTCAGCTATCTTAAACGATCGGACTACCAATCTTTTGAGAATCGTAGACATCCCTCCTCGAGCCATCGGAAGCGTCGAATACGCAAACCCCTACCCAATAAAAGTCAACCAGCCCGTCCTCAACGCGATACGCGTCTCGCTATCCTCCCCAGACGACGAGGATTTATCAACCATCGAAGGATTCCGCTGCGTTCTACGTCTCTCGGAACGATGAGTAGCGCCAACAGACTGCGCAACGCCCCCACGGTCGACGAGTGGATCAATCACTACCGTTGCATGGCGGAGGGGTCGATGATCGGTAAGAGCGTCTATATCGTGAAAACCAACCGCGGCGACGCTAAGAAGGCCGAGCAACCCATAAAAGCAGTGACGCAGGCCGCCTCAGTGTTAGAGCAAACGAAAGACACGTTCGCCGAACAGAAAGCCCGGACTAAGGATAAAAACAAAAAGCAAGCGATTAAGGCGAGACGTATCGATACCAGCGAAGACGACCTATTCGCCTAACGATGACCAGCCGCACACCCACCATTAGAGCCCACGACGAGCGCCTGCTCCTCTTCGCCCCCCCCAACCACCAACGCGGGGGTGGAGCACGTGGAGGAGGTGGTCTATAGGCCCACGTCCCAACTCACGACCCACAACTCGTGTCTGGATTTTTACATCCCACCCAGCCCCAAGTACATCCGTCTGGACTCGGTGTCCTTAGCCCTCCAGCTGCAGATCGTCAACCGCGAGGGCGTCCCGGTGGGCGAGATGGAAAACGTGACGCTCACCAACCACCCCATAGCCTCTCTCTTCAGTAACCTGGAGGTCCGTCTCAACGGCGTCGACTGCAACAAATTCCCGTCCCCGTTCTACAGCTACAAATCGTACCTGGACACCCTCACCGGGTATGGTAAGGACGCCAAAGACACCTGGTGCGAGGCCATGATGTTCTCGACTGAGACAAGCGACATGGACAACCCCCGGGTCTTCGTCAATGACCCGACAAACAAGGACGAGGTGTCGGGCGCCTCCAGCAACGCCAGTCTCAAATGGCGTAACGGCCGTACCGCGGGGGGTAAGGTCTGCGAGATAGAGGGTTGTCTGAACGCCGACATTTTCAAGTGCAAGCGCTACATGATCAGCACGGTCGGTGTCGCCATACGTCTCTGGCAGAGCCGCGACCAGTTCAGACTTATGGCCGCGGACGCGGAGGGTAAGGGCTACACCGTACGATTCGTCGACTGCTCCCTCAAGGTCGAGATGGTCAGCATTGCCAAGGACATGGTCATATCCCACGAGGCCCTCCTGGACAAACAAGACGCCCTGTACCCCTTCGAGTCGTCGGACTACAGGGTCTACAGCATCGCCAAGAGCGACCTCACATTCTGCGTGGACAACCTCTTCAACGGGCGAGTACCCAAGGCCGTCATATGCGTCCTGGTGTCTAGTGACGCCGTGAACGGCGACTACGGCCTCAACCCCTACAACTTTGGTCACTACGACGTCAACTACGTGAACCTGTCTGTGGACGGGGTTCCCGTCCCGTCCTCCCGCCCCTGGAATCTGGACTTTGAGCAGGATCAGTACGTCGAGGCCTTCGTCAACATGTATAAGACGACGGGACAGTTTGGCAGGGACGCGGGGGCCAGCACGAATCTCCACGCCTACAAGCGAGGTAACACGGTCTTCGGTTTCCCCGTGGCCGCGATGACCGGTCTGGCGACCCCCGTCAGAGAGGGTCACATACGTCTGGAGATGAAATTCGCCAAGCCCCTGCCTCACCAGGTCAACGTGATCGTCATCGGCAAATTTGACGCCGTCCTCAGCGTCAAAAAGTCACGCCTCGTACAGATCCACGTCCCCTAAACCATAAGAGGCGCATTGAGACCCCGAGGTCAACGGTTATGAGCGTTCCCATAAAATTTCACGCGCCGGCTCTCATCACGCTGTCGGGCGTCAGCGGATCGGGTAAAACGGTCTTCACGGACCGTCTCATTAGAAACGCCGACGCCCTCTTCGACCAGCCCGTAGCGGCCGTCATGTACTGCTACACGGCCTACCAGCAGGCGTTCGCGACGATGGAGAGAGACATCCCCGGCATCGTATTCTACAGAGGCGTCCCCACGGCCGAGTCCGTCCGGGAGTGGGCCGGAGACGACGGGGCCCACAGGCTCCTGATACTCGACGACCTTCAAACCACGGCCCTGCGTGGCCGACATCGCAACCATACACTCCCACCACAGCAACGTCTCGTGCATCACCATCTACCAGAACCTCTTCGGATCCGGTAAATATGCCCGAACCATCGTCCTGCAGGCCCACTACCTAGTCGCCATGAAGAACTTGAGAGACCAGACGCAGCTCTCACACCTCTCGAGACAGATTTACCCCGGCAAACCTCAACTCCTACCGGACCTCATGAAAGTCGTCAGCAAGAGCGAAAGATACCCGTACATCGTTATCGATCTGAGCCCTCACTCCGACATAGACTACAGGCTGAGAACCAACATCTTCCCGGGCAAGCTGACACGGGTCTAAGCCTTGAGAGCATAAAAATAACCGGCAAGGCGGGGAGACAGAGAGAGAATGGCTCTTACCGCCCACGCCCGCTTTCTCAGAATGTTTCTCAAAACGCCCCCAAGGGACAGCGGACGTCGAGCTCAGAGACAGCGACAGCCTCCTGAAGCACGCTCATAAAGGCGAGATCATGGCTCTGTGCGAGATAGCTCTGAACATTCTAGCTAAACGCCTCCCAGTACCAACGCGTTTAAAGGCCTACTTACGCAGAAAGGTGACCACTCTTAGACGTCTGTCCAGCAAGTCCGCCTCCGTCCTCGAACGTAGAAAGCTGCTGACGCGACCCTTGGCCGAAGCCCTCTGCGGCGGCGGTGAGACCACGTATAACCTAATGGCTCTGAAGCACCTAGACGGGTTCGTGATGGTTCTCGAGGAGATGTACAGACAGCTGACGGAGACGCCTCCGTCCCACACCCGGACGGACCACCGCCCGACGCCACCTCAGGCCCAGTCGCCCCTGACGGCCGACGACGTCATCGAGGCCCTTCCCGCGAGTCTTAGAGAGCGCGGGACGAAGCTGGTTCACCTCCTCCGCATGGTGCAGGAGTGGAACCAGCGCGGCGAGATCGTAAACCACTATACGGACACGTCGATTCCCGGCAGCAACGTGGTCAATGCAGTCCAATACCTCCTCGGCGACACGGAAGTCGACGACCCCGCCAAACGCTACGTGGCCGAGGTAGCGCGCGACACTCACATACTGCCCGCCGTCGGGGAGGAGGAGGAGGAAGATAGACCCCGAAGAAGAAGAAGAAGAAAGAGAGTCACAACGACCTTAAGAAGAAGAAGACCCCGTCAAAAGTTGTAGAGAAAATAGAAAATAAAAAGAGCCCGTCAAAAGTTGTAGAGAAAATAGAAAATAAAAAGACCCGTCAAAAGTTGTAGAGAAAATAGAAAATAAAAAAAAGAGCCCGGCAACAATCTCGTGGTTAACTCTTTGAGACCATCAATCACAGATCGTCCATCATCCCTTGACAGGTCAATCATCCCTGACAGGCTATCCATCACCCGTCTTGACAGCTATCCAGGTCAATCCATCACCCGCTTGACAGCTCCTCTATATAACCAGGGGCCCACATCTACCATTCATACAACGACTACCGTGTCTCAACCGACTCGCGCCGTGACCAAAGTGCCAGAGGGCTACCACATCGTCGGGAACCCCTTCAAACCCGCCAACGCCATCACCGTGAGCAACAGTGCCTGGAGGAAGCTGGTGAGCGTCCGCGACGAGGTCGACGCCTGCTTCCGAGACTCCGTCGACAGGGAGTGGATTCTTGAGAAGACGGCGTCTGGCGACGTGCGAGCCAGCGTCAGCGTCTTCAACGACAGGCCCTACGTCCACGTGAGGGCTTGGAGCGGTCGATTCCCCACGAGGAACGGTACCAGCGTGAGGAACTGGGAAGAATTTGTCAAGGTCTTACGAGGTGGAGACGACGACACGGATAGCGGTATCGACGTTGGCGAGGTCGAGGACGAGGATGTTAAACTGGGCTCCGAGACGTACGGCGCCATCCTGACCGAGGCGGCGGGGGTGGAGATGAGACGTCTCTGCGAGGGATGCGTCAATGATTGGCCGTCGCAGACGGACCACGCCTGCATCACGGGCTGCCCCAGCACTGTCGCGGAGGCGGTGGCCAACGTGTCGGTGACTCCCGAATACTTCGCCGTACGTCTCGCCCAGGCAGCCATGGAGCGCTCCTACGTGCTGGGAAGGATCCCTAGAGAGGTGTTGGACGAGGTTATCGCGCGACACGACGCCCGTCTTCGCACCGTCCTCCGCGAAAGCCTCGCCACAGACTATTGACTCCCTCCAAAGCGGCGGGAGAGAGACTTTATAAATAAAAAAAAAAACTATAGACGTTTCTACCCTAGATAGATTGACTAGTTGTCTATGTATTCGCTAAAGTAGAGATCGATTAGATGTCTTTGTGTTAGATTAGAGAGAGAGATTGATTTGATGTCATTGTATACGTACGCGCGCTGGCCAGCGCCCAATTTAAAAAAAATGTAATTACTCGTCTTGCATGTATATACTTATATCTATGTGTGTGTGTGGAATAAAAAAAAGAAAATGAGCTAGCGTTTGTTTGCTAAATAATAATACCCCCTCCCTTATCTAATGACCAACAACTATTATAAATAATACATACCAAGCCCCTTATCTAAAGCTCAATGAAAAAAAACCCACCCAAGCATTCTTACCCCCCCACCAAAGTTGGACCTTTTACGTTAATAATTTATAGCAATGACGAGGTATACAACCCCCCTGTATCTAGAATAATTTATAAAATCCCCTATCTAGAATAGTTTAGACAATGAAAAAAATACAAACCCAAGCAATCTAGAATAGTTACAATGAAACCCCACCAAAAAGTTGGACCTTTTTACGTTAATAATTTATAGTAATCACGAGGTATACAAATCTCCCCTGTATCTAGAAGAGTCGATGGAAAAGGGGGTGGGAGATTCTCTCTATATAACGTAATCTACACCCCCTCGTAATGATCACAGGAACAACATCTTTAAGGCTTCTCACGTTTATTCGTTCACAGTAATAAATATATACAGTGTTACAGACCACGCTGTTTTTATTGTTAATAATTTATAGTAATCACCAGGTATACAACCCCCCTGTATCTAGAAGAGTCGATGGAAAAGGGGTGGGAGATTTTCTCTCTCTATATAACGTATTCTACACCCCCGTAATGATCACAGGAACAACATCTTTAAGGCTTCTCACGTTTTATTCATTCAGAGTAATATATACATACGTTACAGACCACGCTTTTTTTATTGTTAACAATTTTCAGTAATACATACATACTATACAACCCCCCGTATTCATTCGACATCTTTAAAGGGGTCTTAGATTTTATTCATTACATATAACATACTATACCCCCCTCGTTACAGATCACAGGAACAACATCTTTAAGGCTTCTCACGTTTTATTCATTCATTCACAGTAATATATATATACATACGTTACAGACCACACAGACTTTTTTTATTTAAGAATGTATACAACAACAAACATCTTTAAGGCTTTTTTTCCGGTTTTATTCATTCACAGTAATACATACATTTAAAAATATATATACATCTCTAGGAGTTTTTTATCAACATTTTTTTTAAAAACAAATATACGCACCCTCAGTCATATTTTAAACATTACATATAACGCAGTCGCGTTTGTAAAAAAAATATATATACAGCTTCACAATCGCATTTTTTACAGACCAACATTCTTTAAACGTATACACGAGTCATATTTTAAACGTTACATATAACGCAGTAGCGTTTGTAAATATATATATATATACAGCTTCACAATTGTATGCATATCTTTACAGACCAACATTCTTTAAACGTATACACGAGTCATATTTTAAACATTACATATAACCAACATTCTTTAAACGTATACACGCGCCCTCAGTCATATTTTAAACATTACATATAACCAACATTCTTTAAAAAAATATACACGCTTCATATTTTAAACTTTACATACCAACATTCTTTAAACAGTCAGTTTTTTTAAACATTACATATAACGCAGTCGCGTTTTGTAAAAAATATATACAGTCACTATTCCCAAATACAGTCACTATTTTTTAAAAAAAAGTCAGTCCAGCCATTGCCCTATCACCACCCGTACGATTTGGAGCCGTACGACGCGGCATCAAAGACCCTCTTCGTAATGCAGGCGGAGTACCGCTTCACCTCGTCCCTGGAGTAAACCTTCAGAGTACGCAGATGATGACGTATGGAGTGGGGGTGGGTGGTCTCTATGGACCCATCCCGCAGGTTCTCGGTAACGAGAGAGCGGATGGATCCGTAGTTGACCATCTGAGCATTGGCGTGGTGTAGGGTGAAGCCCTTCACCTTCACTACCTCGTCGCCGTCAGTGGTGATGTATGCGTAATTCTTCGCCCCGGCCGATACGAAGCTCGAGATGAAGTTTGTGTCCTGATCGCCGGCCACCTCCGACGTCAGATCACCGAGGTAGTTGCCCAGCTGCAGGACGGGGTGACCCCGACGCTCCTTGAAGACGACGGAGTCTGTGTCGCAGTATACCAGACCCTCCCCGGCAGCGTCGAGGGCGCGGTACAGCTTCTGCCTTCCCATTGAGGTGGTGGAGACTGCCACATAAAGATTGTTGTTGGGGGGGGGTCCTCCTCGAGAGCCTTCTTCTTGGCGTACTCCACCATCACGGCGTCCCCCGAGAGGATGGTGAAGAATTTCAGGTCGACTGACGGGTCCGAGACGCGCTGGCAGAAGCGACCGAAGAACCCCCGTCCCAACAACTCGTATGGGTCTTGTGGCCGCGCATTCCCATAAACCCCCATAGGGAGTTTAGGAAAAGCTTGGCCAGGAAGCGCCGTCCGGGGTTGACGGCGATCCGCTGAGGGTCTAGTTTGACGCCCTCACGCTGAGCGTAGGCGTCGACGTACGCTCGCTTCTGAGCGGGGGTGATGGCCTCTCTGGGGTACCCGCTGCTCTCCTGCTTCAGCTTGAGGAAGGCGTTCACGTAGCCGGCGAACAGCCCCGCGCCCGGGTTGTTGGGGTCGTACGCGCAACGCCTCTCTGGAGGGAAATTGTGAAGCTCGTAGGCCCGCTCTATTACATACCCCTTGGATACGGCGAGTTGAAACTCGCCGGTGTGGTATGTGCCGACCCAAGAGCGATCTCGTGCGTCGCAGACGCACGGCTCCTCCGACGTCCTCTCGCAGCAGGAGCGGCATAGCGGGAACATCAACTTCCCCGAGGGCATCCGGAGAGGTAGCATGGGGACGTCGAGGCGTCTTGGTGGTAGAATCCAGACCTTCATGACGCCCTCGTACTCGTCGAGACGGTTCACGCGTATCTGGTCCCCCACCAGAACGTCCGGATGTCCTCGGCCGTAGACCCCCAATTTCTGCACGTGCGGATAGAGGCTGGTGAAGTCGTAGTATCTGGAAGCGCAGAAAAAAAAGAAGAAATATCTCAGACCGCGTCTACGACGGTGGCAGCTACCGATAAGACGGAGAAGTGGAAAAAAAAACGCTTACCGTATAGCCTTTTCCGGGCCGGCCTCCTGATAGAGGGAGAACGTCTCAACGCGTCTGCCGTAAAATGCGTCCCTTACATCGAGACGCGAGACGTACGCGTCCGGGTCCATGGACTCGACGAAGGTCCTGACCGCGGGCTCGGACGTCACCTGTCTGCGGAAAGGATAAAGGCGGGTTTATTTTTATTTTTTTAGGCGTAGAGAGACTAAGCGAGAGAGAGTAAGAGAGCTACATACCTATTCCACTCGCACTCTCGCACCGAGACGTAGGTGTAGTCGCGTCCCTTCACGTAGTGCTCGTCGATCCACCGCTCTTTGAGCAATGTACGAGCTCGCGTCTCGGCCATCGTGAGCTCGGTCAGAGGGTGTTTCTGATCATCGAGACCGACGTAGCAGGTCGCGCACGCGTGGAAGAGGCAGCCCTGGAAGGTGCGAGAGAGAGAATAAATTTTTTGTTTTTGCAACTCGATTAAAATAAAGACGTCTTTAAAGGAAAAAATACTCACGTGAAACTAGTAGACGACTTTGCGTCCCACGTCCACGCCGTTGAAGTAATAGGGTCCGGCGCGATACTCCCCCTGGGCCGACGCTGCCGTCCTGATGTTGGAGTCGGGATGTAGGGACGCCTGGTACGCCAACCACTGGAGCGAGACCTTCGAGTGGTTAGGTCCCACCATGGACGTCTTCAGCTGGTAGGCGAGGTCGGACGACAGGAACCTGGGTTTCTTGATATGGACGTCAGTCACCCTTCTCCCGTCGGGACCGTAGAAATTCTCGTCGCGTTTGGTGAGTGTCACGCGGTTACCGTCATCGCCCTCCGCCTCGTAGTACTCGGCGAGAAAGTGCTTCTTGTAAATCTCCATCGCTGTGGAGGAGAGCGTCATGCATTTGGTGAAGGGGCAGAAACCCGCAACCTTCTTCACCATATGCCTGAAGGCCATGACCCCGAGCGCCAATATCGTCACGTCGTTCTCGCAGTACCGTAGGATCTCGACGTCAAAGTCGTACTCCCCGGCCGCGGACTTCTCGGCGTGCCAGGCCAGAAACTCGCTTCTGGTGGAGGCGGTCATGGTGTCGGGGGAGAAGAACTCGGCGTCGGGTACGGGACCACGGTACCCGAACTTGTCATTGCGGTTGAAGAGATGGGGAAAGAATCCCTTCAGAGCGCGACCGCCGAGACCGAAAGTGGCGTCGAACCGGGACAGCCCAATGGGTATAAAGAGCATCGAGTCGCTGACGGTCATGCGATACTCGGCCACCCGGAATTGTATCAGCTTCCCGTTATTGTAGACGATGCTCGGCGTAATGCCCCGGCGCGTCCTGAGAAAGTCCAGCAGGAGGTAGCTGTCGTACCGGGAGCCATTGTGAGTGTACAGACGCATTCCCTCGTGTCTCGCGGACACGACGTGGTCGGCAAAACGGGCCAAGGCGTCAGGACCCACGAAGTTGTGGCGCTTCAGCCCGCACATCCGGCTCCCCCTGCAGGCGACGCGGTCCTTGGATCCCAGGCACCCGAGGCACCGCGAACCGCAGTGCTCGCAGTGTTCCCGCCGGAGCGTCGTTTCCAAGTCGTCGGGATCGTAGCAGCGGTCGCAGAACGTCATAAAGCACGCGCAGTTCACCGAGTGCACGCTGGCGTTCCGACGGCCGCACCAGGGTAATCTGCATGTTGCGCAACGTTCGTGGTCGGGGCATTTCGCCGTCGGCTGGCAGTTGGGACAGTCGGGGTCGGCGTCCGGGACGTAGTCGCCGCACGTGTCGGCGTTGGACACCGTCGATTCGAAGTCGTAGACTCCGAGCCTGGTAGGTCTCTTGGTGGGAGTGTCCGGGCCGATGGCTCTGACGTAGCACTTGTGCTCGCCGGGGGCTCGCTTGAGTACGTAACACTTGGTACACCAGTACTCGTAGCACACGTGACTGGCTGGATCAATCCGAGACCGACGATACGACCTGCGACACGCGTCTGCGCAATGCCAGTAGCGCTGGCAAGGAGAGCCGTCGTCGTCATCGTCGTCGTCGTCGTCGTTGCCGCCCCTCTTGGTGGATCTTTTATGGTTCCTGAAACATGCCTGGCTGTAATAGGTGCCATTACAGTCGGCGCAGCTGACGAGAGAGCCGCCAGGGGGTAGCGCCCCGTCGCAGAGTTCCACGCCATCGTCGCGACTCGGGATGGCCGAGTTCGGTTCAGCGGCTGCGCCGCATTTAGAACACTTGGCCCGACAGTTGTGCGGGGTGTGAGGGCGCACGTCTTGACGGCAACGGGGGCAGAGACCCGCGCTCTCAAAAACGTCGCGTATCCAGACCAGGCTATGGACGTGTCCGTCGTGTGGCGCGCCGCCTTCCCTCTAGTTAAAAAGGAGGTAGAGGTGAGCGTTTCCCTCGGTCAGCTTGTCCTTACTCGTAAGGAACGTCATGGGACCCCCGACTGCCCCCAGGATGTGGATCTTCAAACCAAATACCGTCTCGTAGAGGGGAACGTGATCAAAGACCTCCAACGTACCGCGAGGGATAGCGGCCGCATCCATGAGATGGTCGGCGGCGTACCGCTGCCAGAGTAAGTCCGGCCGTCTCACGAGGTTGTACATCGCCTCGGAGCAACGACCCTTCTTGAAGCAGGCCGCTATATAGCGACGCGCTCCCCGCTCGTCCCGGATGTTGGGTCTGTCGGGCAGGGGTTCGCCGGGAGCCTTCATCCTGTGAAACGCGCTCACCGCGATGGCTCTAGGGAGACAGGCGTCGTCGGAGTTGTCGATGCCCACGACGCTGCGTTTACGTGTGACGTCTGTCTCTCTCTCTTCGAAATTCCCCGCGAAGGAAATCGCACCTTGGTTGCGGCCCATCCCGATGCGTCTGAAGACACCAACGTGGACCGTGAAAGCGGCGTCGAGGGGAATTTCGGCTTTGCTCTGGAGGGTTCTCTCGATTTGATCTAAAATGTGGGCCGCGGTGAGCTCCCTCCAGCAACGTAGCGGTAAGAAAATTGGCACATCCAGAGCGGGAGACAAGACGGTGAATTGTAACTCGTCGTGCTCTCCGATCTTGGCGCCTATAGCCTCTATGAGGACATCAAACAGCTTGTGAAGTCTGTCTAACGCCTCCAGTAGACGGGGCCCCGTCCACGAGGGACCGAACTCGATGTCCAGTGTGATGTCAGCAAGGACGGCTGCCCACCTTCTGACTCGACGCGTCTTAACGACGATGTCGTCCCTGGAAAGTATGACGGTGCCGTTAGGCAGACCCTCCAGAACGTCGTCGCCGTCCGGCTCGTCCGTGCCATCGCTGAGCGGGGAGCCCGGGGGAGTCGGCTCTCTGGTGCTGGTGTGTCGAGGACAGAAGATGCGATGGCCGACATGGGGGCCCACTAAAGCCTCGAGGGTCTCGAGACGAAGCCCGCAGTCACCACATACGAAACGACAGTCGGCATCTGAAGAGAGAGAAGGGGGTAGGGGTAAGGTCGTGTTAAAACGAAGTACCCCCCACGTACATCTTCAGGTATTCTAACGCACCCAAACCTCGGGATGTGGAGGGGCGCTGCCCGTCGTCGACGATGTCGCCATCGTTGGAGGGTCTCTGAGTGTCGCAGGGTCTCTTGATGTCGACCTCTCGCGTTGTCGTCGGCGGGGCGGGTCTCTTTAGAGACGAGGAAGTCTGGAAAAAAAAGAAAGGGGGCTATTATTATTATTACCGCATATGCATAGATACGGTCTCGTAGTTGAGAAAGACGCCTCCCCCTCACCTGAGTATCGGGAACCGAGACGAGACCCTCAGCAAACTCGAAGACTCCTGGACGTTGGGGGGACTCCGTCAGCGTCGGAGCCTGCATTGAAAAAGAATAAGGATTCTGCGGTTTTAGGTAAATGTCTTGCGGCTGTCAACAATAATGATGGTTAGAGCTAGGGGTGGGGTAGGATACTCACGCGCGATTTCAAAGAGCTGCTCCGCAAGATCGTCCAACTCTGGGTTGACGTTTATCGACAGAGTGTAGAACCTCGGTGCCATCAGAGATATGGGTGGAGGAGGGGGGAAAACAAAAAATAGAGGTGTTTAGTGTCACGATTGTTGCTACATCTCTCTGTCTAAGAGGGAAAAATGTAAATAGGCTCACCAAGTCCATCAATGTGGCGGCGTCGATGTCGCCGAGAGGGTCTGAGTTCGCATCCTGGCCGTCGTCCAAAGGGGGTCGGGCATCCTGGTGGGGGACGGTGTTGGCCGCGCCCCAGGCTAGTTGTATGATTCCTGCGTCCTGACCTCCAACGTTTGAAGACGAGTTAAGACTGTCATGACGAGGGCTGGCGGGTAGGGGAGTCTGTGTTGACACCCTCATCAGGGTGCTGAGTGGCTGGGCGGAGACCTCATCCTTCGTCTGAGAGGGGGGAAGGGGGTCCTCATCACGCGACTCGATGACCTTGACGTCCGTGGTCAGCTGGGCGTCGGAGTCGGCGTCTCCCCAGACGTTGGGCGCTGTATGGAGGTCCGATGTCATCCGATGGGTCAGCCCCCCCTTGAAGGCCCTGGTTTGCGCCCTCCCTGACAGTAAAGGCCACCCGACCGGTCAGAAGTCCCTTGTAGACCCTGGCTTTCGGTGTCCTGAGAGCCCTCAGCATCGGGACAGTCCGCGGTCGACCTCATTCTGACAGTCAGTGCGCTGGCGGCCTTAATGGGCAAAAAATAAAAAGACGTGGTTCAGTATGGGGTTATCTATTTTTTTTAACGAGGGGTGAAAGAGTTTACATAGCAGCATAGCAGCTTACCAGGAGATGAGTGGTCCTCTTTAAAACGCTGTGCCGGTTGTAGGGTTGGACTGTATCATAAAGTCGGTGAGGCATTGAGACCACACAATGTTGCCGGACAGGGACCCCTGCAAAAAAAAAAAACAAAGAAACATGGTATTTAGAACTCATTATTTCCTACAGGGTTAGTCAAAAAAGACATGTACTCACCGCCGCGATGGTGGGCAATGGCCGCGTTTCTGACATCCACCCACTGGCCAGGGGTGAAGTTACTGACAAATGCGTGGAAGCCTTGGACGCCCGGGGGGGGGTTGGGGCTGAAAAAAAAAAAAAAAGAAATGGAAACAGCTCACGCTATAGACAGTTTTTCTAAAACATCCCACTTAGTATGAAATTTCTTTTTTTTGTAAATAATCAATACATAATATTAACCACGCATTGGGTTCATTGTAAATACATTTCTTTCACTATCCTTTTTAACGTATTTTTAGCGTTACATTATAAGTTTATTATATTAAAGTTGTGGATAATAATAAAATTATTTTTAATATTACTGGAAGGGTAATTTACATTGATTGTCAACAATTTTTCGGCGAATTCAAAATATTTTATGTTACGGACCCCCTAAAAATAAATAATTATAATTTTTCAAGTCTCTCTGATTAATGAGTTTTTAAATATAATTAAGAAGTCGCAGCCACATTGATGTTGAAATCTTGGCGATATTACGGATGATTGGTGTTTAAACAATAGAGGTAGACAATAGGTTTTAACGGTTTCTTTGTTGGATATTGTGAAGGTTCTATATATTACAGACAGACAGACAGAAGATTCTTTTTGTCGCTATAACGTTTTTTTTAGTAGTTATTAAAGGATATTTATATAGTTCATGTTTGTATATACGTTTTACAGAGCTTAGTTTTTTTGACTGTGGAAGGATAGTTTTAGAACAATGAAAGTAATAGTGACATGATTTTTTATGATGTAGACTGGATTAGGGGCGTGCGTGTGCTTCAGATGCATGCGAGTGTGGGGAGCAGAAGTGGGAATTGTGATGGCTGGTTTTTAATTTGTTTTAACCGTGCTAGGATCTCTGATACGGTTTTACGTGATTCTGATATCGAAATTAGGGAGGAGCGTGTTGATTGTGGACCTCAGAAGTCAAATTCTTTTTGGCCTATGTGGTGATCTATGGCAGTGTTTATGGCCTGGGATTTACAATTTTAGGCTTGTGCGAGGCTTGTAGTTTTTATTTTTATAGAAGGCCTATTTTTTTAAGTGCTGAATAGACGTATTACAAACCATTGATACAGTAGGTAGGGAAAACAGGGTCCCTTTGGGGGGAAGCCCTTTCTCATTTTCAACAGTATGCACTTAATATCGTGGTTTATAATGTCCCATGATTACTAGCTGGCATGATGTCTGTATGCTAAAATGATGGGTGCCAGACTTCGAATGGAATATTTTATTCAAATCTCTATGATTTCGCCTCATTTATGTTATTTTAGGGCCATTGCGGTCTGTGGCGTGTCACACATACACGTGTTACGTCTTACCCCTACCTAAGGATTTACATGTCTGAGAGTTCGTATGGTTTTTTTTTACAAAAACAGATAGAGAGGGTTATTTTCTTATTACAGCGGGGGTGACGTTGATTCCCGAAAGTAGCATTTTCTGAGAGACGTTTTTTAGTTACGTGGAGCGGTAGGCTTAAAATCGTTCTATGTTGATTGTACGGCTGCTGGGGAATCAATTATGTAGACTTAAAAAAGTTAGATGAGAACGGTATAATTAATGTGTAAAGACAGCAGAGGTTTGGAAGGGTGTGGACAATAACCTGAGGCTAAAGGGGCTGTCTATAAATGCTTTAAAACAAAACATAACGCACTAACCTTGCGTGACTGTCCATGTTTTAAAATCACGTGTGTATCCTTAGACTCTGAGCAGCGTGTGTTGGCGCTAGCGGTAGAAGGAGGGGCTTTTTATGCTAGACGAGACAAAGACACCATTTATTGACCGTCTGAGGTCGATGGGGGGTTAATTGAAAACACGCTAGTGTGTGTGTGTGGGGGGGAAGATGCAAGACTGTTTTTTTTTTTCTCATTTTTTATTTTTTTTTTGGTGACACGTACAGAGAATATTTTTATTCATCTATTAAAGTCTGCGGGAAGTTGTGGATCTGTAGTTTGTTCTGACTGTCTGGCTCGCACTGTCTGGAAAAATAGAAGAAATAGAGTATTATAGAGGCTACATTTAGATGCCATCACCTGTAAGAAATAATGCCATTACTATATATATATATATCGCTACATTTATATGTACAATTCTATGGTAGTGGGTTACATTCTTCAGAATAACTAGAAGAAATAATAGGATCACGGACAGAAAGGTAGCGGTCTGACTAGGAAGATCTTCATTGTGTATATTTTCAATAATTTTTAGAACACTTTCCGTTGCATTAGGGCTGGTATCCATGGTATATGGCTGGGTTTTTTGTTTGAGAGGTGGGGCTGCTATTATGACTTTACCCATGATTTTTTATGTTATTGTTCAGGCAGCCGTGACGATGGGGCTAGATGCCAAGATTGGACCCGCATGGATTGTCAGCAGTCTGACACCCCGAACCACCTCAGCCTGTACCAGAGTTACCACTAACAGGGTCACCACCACCACCACCAGCAGAGTACCACCAGTCTGACACCCCTAACCTCAGCCTGGACCACCACCAGAACTACACCACCACCGTCGTCACCACCACAGCTGCAGACTACGATGAGATGGTGGCGATGTTGACAAGTGCTGGGGTCGGTGCATCCTCTTGATGGCAGTTGTTGTTTTTTTGTGCATTTATCGTAGAAGAGCCGGGCGCCGCGCGAGGGCTATGGAGAAAGAAGGTACATACCACTGACACCAGTAAGCCCTTCCGTCTCACCCCTCACCCGTACAGGAGCGAGAGGCGCCAGGAACGTCAGAGGGTACAGCAGGAACGGGCGGAGCAGGAGCGTGAGGAACAGAGGGTACAGCGGCAGCAGCAACAACAGTAGGATCAACGGCAGCGGAGCAACAGCCGCAGAGGCAGGGAGCGCAACAACAGAACAGAGGGTTATGAGCAGCAGCAGCACCAACAGCAGGATCAACAGCGGATGAGCAGCAGCGTCAGAGGCAGGAGTGTGAAGAACAGCAGCAGCAGCAACAACAGCACATCAACGCAGCGCCAGAGCAGCAGCAGGAGGAACAGAG
Organism: Streblospio benedicti; assembly: GCA_019095985.1. Taxonomy (NCBI): domain Eukaryota; kingdom Metazoa; phylum Annelida; class Polychaeta; order Spionida; family Spionidae; genus Streblospio; species Streblospio benedicti. The sequence continues at coordinate 1,669,745 of CM032659.1, read as the reverse complement.
GGTGCCGCAAGAGCAACAGCAGCAGTAGCAGCAGCAGCAGCAGGTCATGCCCAGAGAGAGGCAGTCTATTTCAGCCCCGAGGCGCCTGACATATGACCAGGATTTTACAACCAGCAGGATGGGTAGTAGGAGTGAAGTTTTGTTTTAGACACTGACTATAGATATTACAAGTTTATAACCAACACTGTGTCGCTCGTATACCCCAGTATTTTATAAAACACTTTATCTTACAGCCGTGAGCGCGGCGTTAGGTAGGAGTGTATGTAGGACATACATTACAGCATATTTTTACTTAAGGTTGACTTTTTTTTGGTATTACCGTATAGTGATGCGCTTGGGCGGGGGCGTGAGCCGCTTTGTGGGTGAGAGCGCATGTAGGACATACATTACAGTGCCATTTTTTTACTTAAGGTTGACTTTTTTTTTTTGAGTGATGTCAAAGGTGGAGCGGACCAGCTTGTGTCTGTAGGAGGTGTATCTTACAGCGTATTTTTTACTTATGGTTGACATTTTTTTGGAGTGATGCGTGCGTGAGCCTCGCTTCTGGTGAGAGCCGGCTGTCCACCATACAGCGTATTTTTACTTAAGGCTGACTTTTTTTGGAGTGATGCGGCGGACCCACATAAAAAGCTAATTTGGTGAGAGCGTGTATGTAGACATACATTAAAGAATAATTTACTGAGGGCTGACTTTTTTTGGAGTGATGCGTATGATGAGTCTGCATGGGCATTCTATGAGAAAGCGTGTATGTAGGACTATTACAGCTTTTTACTTTAAGGTTGACTTTTTTTGTATACTGTAGTGATGCGTGCGTGAGTGCACGTCTATTGTGTGTCTACTGTGGTGCGTATGAGCATGTGTGCACGTATGTGTCTGTGTGCGTGAGTGCGCTTCAGTCTGTTGGTTTGTTTTTACGAAAGACTACCATCTACATTTCGTTTACACTGTAAATATTCTATAGATGATTGTGCATATATATATTTTTTTTTTATATGTTATTGTATTACGATTAAACTACAGTTTAATGTAGATGTACTTCATTAACATCATATTGACATTTGTTTGGGGAATGTTGTGTTTGGTACAATTATTACTATCAGGATTTATACATCCAAGGATAAGCAGATACCAGGTATTAACCGCTTAAGTAATGTAGTGACTGTTCGGGAATTTTTTGACGAGGGCTAAATCTATCCCTGAAAATTCAACTACAAGTGTGATTTTATTGATGTATTAATGAATGATACATGATTACGTATATACATATATATAAAAACGTAGCGGGTGAAACCTACAGCGTGGCTGTGTGTGCGTGGAGAGATGGGAAGCGGTGCGTGTGTAGGGCTATCTTATTGTGTATTACTTAAGGTTGAAAATCTTCATTTTGGTATTGCTGTATACGTATATAGCGTGGTGCGCGCGTGCGTGTGTGTGCGTGTGCGTTGTGTGTTTTAGGGTTATCTTATTACATATTAGTTAAGACTGATTTTTTGATTTTAGCATTGTTGTGTATGCGTATAGGGTGGGCGTGCGTTGAGCACGCATGCATGTGAGCACGCACGCGTGGTGGATATGCCTTGCTGCGTGTGTGTGTGTTTAGGTTAGGAGATGTAGTTTATTTATTTAAGGGAGAGAGTGTTCGCTTTGCTTCTGTTGATTATTATGTGAAGGCTGAGTTAATCCAAGTGATGGGAAAACAATCCAATTCGAGTCTTTATTAATAATTACCAAACACAAGTAATAATACAAATACTTTCAAATAAATAGTCTCTAACAAATGAACACGGATACAGATGTATTTCATTAGTATTAATTAGCGAGTCCAGTTGGCACTCCTCGCTTTATCTCTCCTCTGGTCTAACTAACCTCCCCCAATCTTTACCCACGCGTTTGAGCTTCTCCTGTTACATAATCTTGCCGAGCTCAACCGCGTGTGTCTTGAGCTTGCTTACACATTGGCTGTTTTGAAATATGAATATGGTCACTCTAATTATTGGCTCTTTGATTGGGTGAATTTAGCTCTATTCTTAGAACCAGCGCTTGAGTTAGCAGACAGACGCTATAATCATATGACCTGTAAACTGAAACGGTTGATATATGAATCATGCTTTTTCCTTTTTGTTTTTATTCCAATATTTTTTTATTGTTTTAAGTTAAATGCAAAAGTCATCCTTCCATATACTGGACCTTGGGAAAAATGAAAATAATTTATTATTTTCATTATAACAAGAAACTGCCTAAATTTTTCTTGTTATCACAAGTAACCGCTCAGTTTACATTTGTCTCTGTCGCTAGTTTTTCTTCCAATAAAACTATACTTATGTCACACATTAGGTTATATATTCATATGTACACAAACGAGTATGAATAAACGTATGTAGAATATTACTTAACAAAAACTTTTAACTTTTACGTGAACACTTGGTTATATATATTTTATGTATACAGACAGATATGTGTATGTACGTATATATGTATAAGACATTTAAATAACACTAGAAATGTTTACATTGACTTCATTGTAACCACAATAACCATCCTTCCACATTA
>CM032659.1:1641893-1661740 GCA_019095985.1 Streblospio benedicti | reverse complement strand
GGGGAAAACCCCCCGGGGGGACCCCCCTTTTCCCCAAAAGGTCAAGGCTGGCGTCCGGGGGGTCACCCCCGGGGGCCCCTCCCCCGACGGGGCCCCCATCCGATGGGTCACCCCCTCCCTTGAAGGCCCTGGTTTGCGGTGTCCTGACAGGAAGACCCCGGCTCGTGTCCTGAGAAGCCTCAGCATCGACAGTTCATGTGGACTTCATTCTGACAGTCAGTGCGCTGGCGACCTTAATGGGGGAAAAAATAAGAGACATGGTCTTCGTTTGAGGTTATCTATTATTTTTTTAACGAGGGGTGAGAGAGTTTTACATAGCAGCGCTTACCAGAGATGAGTGGTCCTCTTTAAAAACGCTTGCCATGAGTTGGTGAGGCGTTGGAGACCATACGATAAGCTCCGGGGACAGGGACCCTGCAAAAAAAAAAGAAAAAAAGAAACATGGTATTTAGAACTTGTTATTTCAACAGGGTTAGTCAAAAGACATGTACTCACTGCTCGATGGTGGGCAATGGCTGCGCTTGACATCCAGCCACTGCCAGGGGGTGAAGTTACTGACAAACGCATGGAAGGCTCGGACGCCCGGCTGGAAAAAAAAAACGCAAAGAAATGGAAACAGCTCACGCAATAGACAGTTTTCAAAAACATCCCACTTAGTATGAAATTTTTTTTATAAATAATCGATACATAATATTAACCACGCATTGGGTTCATTGTAAATACATTTCTTTCGGCATCCTTTTTAACGTATTTTTAGAAATGGCATTATAAGTTTAGTATATTAAAGTTGTGGATAATAATAAAATTATTTTTAATATTACTGGAAGGGTGATTTTACATTGATTGTCAACAATTTTTTCGATACTCATATTTATTGTTTCCTCTAGGCTTTTGCCAATTCACTTTGCAAATACTGTCCTTGTACATTACACACCAAATAAAAACTAAAAATAAAGGTGTAATTATAATCTTTTAAAGTCTCTGATTAAAGCTTTCCTAAGTAATATTATCCAATAGATAAGATACCAAAAAAAGTCTACTGATTGCGTTATGACTTTTAAAGGCAGGTAGTGGGGAAACATCCGGACAGTACAGTCGAGATCATCCGTGGTGCTTTGCAGGCCCCCCAGGTGGCCATTATCGACGGTGTCTCGTATAGTAATTTATAGTAAATTCCCGACCACCGACCACTGCCCTCTTGCGACCCACCCACCCCGCGCGTCGCAAAAATGCGACAATCACTATAAATTACCATACAAACCCCGCCCGTTTTAGGGGAAAATACAGCATCATAATTACCTGTAAACTGGATCTTCGCCTTTGAACCCCCACAAGTTCACTGAACTCGTCACATTTCATATAGTAATCTATAGTAAATTCCTTCCCCGCCTCCCTCCAGTCCGTTTAAAAAAAACCAGCCCCTTTCAAGACGCGCGAGACGACGTTTTCGAAGTCCACTCCCCTACGAACTTCACAAAAAACCCGTCACAGGGGCTACCAAACTGGTCAAAAAATTACTATAAATCATTATCTGAAGCTAGCTTGTTTTAGGGGAAACGCTGTGCCGAAACAAGTGAGAAATCGAATTCACTAGTTACAACCCCACAGGTTCCAGGATTTATTAATCGATTCGACCTAATCTTGAAATGGGCCAAATCCTCTAAAAACACACCTTTCACCACATCAAACTCCCTGAGGACGTTTTTTAAACCCCTCACAGGCAGCCAAAAAGTCCCATTAGTGCCACCAGCAGGGTGCCCCGTCAAACTGATGGGGTGAGAGACCCGCGCCTAGTTAGTCAGCCTTTTTAACGCATTTTTTAGCATTACATTATAAGTTTATTATATTAAAGTTGTGGATAATAATAAAATTATTTTTTTAATATTACTGGGAAGGGTGATTTACATTGATTGTCAACAATTTTTCGGATAGTCATATTTATTATTTCCTCTAGGCGTTTGCCAATTCATTTTTGCAAATAACGTCCTTGTACGTTACAGACCAAATAAAACTAAAAATAAAAAGGTAATTATAATCTTTTAAAAGTCTCTGATTAAAGCTTTCCTAAGTAATATTATCCAATAGATAAGATACCAAAAAAGTCTACTGATTGCGTTATGACTTTTAAAGGAGGTAGTGGGGAAACATCCGGACAGTACAGTCGATAGCCACAACGGCTTCGGTGTGCAGCATCTGGATAATCTTGGCGATATATTTACGGATCCCTATAGGGAATTAATGGTTTGTATATAATTAGAAGAATTTCATTGGTGGTGAGACAAAAAGAGGTATGGTTTTAACGGTTTTCTTTGTTGGATATTGTAGCGTTCTATATATATTACAGACAGACAGACAGAAGATTCTTTTGTGGCTATAACGGTTTTTTCTAATACTTATTAAAGGATATTTATGTAGTGTATAGACGTTTTACAGAGCTTAGTTATTTGGACTGTGGAAGGATAGTTTTAGGAGAATGAAAACTAATAGTGACATGCGTTTTTATGATGTGGAGTGGATTAGGGGGTGTGTGCCCGGATGCATGCCAGTGGGGGGCAAGAAATGGAATCGCGATGGCGTCGGTTTACGCGAGATCCCCAAAGGTCGATAGAGGAGTGTTGGTTTTAAGCGTGCAAGGATCTCTGATCCGGGCCTTAAAATGATTCTGATATTGAGAAATTATGGACCAGCGTGTTGATTGTGGACCTCAGAAGTCAACGAGGTGGCCTGTGCATGCGAGATCTCCACGACAGGTAATATGGCCTGGAATAACGATTTTTAGGCTTGTGCGAGGTTTGTAAAATTTTATTTTTATAGAAAGCCTATATTTTTAAAGTGCTGAATAGACGTATTACAAAAGCATTGATAGGATAGGTAGGGGGAAAGAGGTCCCCCATTGGGCGGCGTGTGGCGTGTTACGTCTTAGCCCTACCTTACCCTACATGCTCCGAGAGTTGGTATGTTTTTTTTTACAAAACGGATAGAGAGGGTTATTTTCTTGTTACAGCGGGGTGACGTTGATTCCAAAGCAGCATTTTCTGAGAGATGGTTTTTTTTAGTTACGTGAGTGGTAGGCTAAAAATGGTTCTCTATGTTGATTATACGGCTGCTGGAGAATCAATTATGTAGACTTTAAAAAGTTAGATGAGAACTGTATAATTAATGTGTAAAGACAGCAGAGGTTTGGAAGGGGTGTGGACAATAAGGCCGAGGTTAAAGGGGCTGTCTATAAATGCTTTAAAAAATGAAACATAACGCACTAACCTTGCGTGACTGTCCATGTTTTAAAATCGCGTGTATCCTTAGTCTCCCGAGTAGCATGTGTTGACGCTAGCTGGAAAGGACGGACTTTATGCTAGACAAGACAAAGACACAATTTATTGACCGTCTGAGGTCGATGAAGGGGTTAATTGAAAACACGCTAGTGATGCCGTGTGAGTGCGTGGGGAAAAAGAAAAGACTGTTTTTGGGGGTAATCTCGTTTTTTATTTTATTTTCCTGACACGTACAGAGAATATTTTATTCATCTATTAAAGTCTGCGGGAAGTTGTGTCCAGTTTGTTCTGACTGTCTGGCTTGCGCTGTCTGGAAAAATAGAAGAAATAGAGTATTATAGAGGTACATTTAGACGCCATCACCTGTAAGAAATAATGCCATTCCTATATTTATCGCTAGATTTATACAGAAAATTCTATGGTAGTGGTTTACAGTCTTCAGAATAACTAGAAGGAATAATAGCACCGCGGACAGAAAAAACAGCGGTCTGACTAGGAGGATCTTCATTGTGTATATTTTTCGATAATTTTAGAACACTTTTCTGTTGCGTTAGGGTGGTATCCATGGTGTATGGCTGGGTTTTTGTTTGAGAGGTGGGGCTGCTATTATGACTTTACCCATGATTTTTTATATTATTGTTCAGGCAGCCAAGATCAGACCCGATGGATCATTAGCAGTCTGACACCCTGAACCACCACCAGAGTTACCATCACCGCCACTACCACCAGTTGACACCACGAACCACCACCAGAGTCTGAAAGGCAACCACCCAGACCACCACCACCGGGTCCACCACCAGTCTGAAACCCCGAACCACCACCAGGGTTACAGGGAACCAGGACCACCGCAGCTGCAGAGTACAATGAGATGGTGGCGATGTTGACACGTGCTGGTGTCGGCTGCATCCTCTTGATGGTACTTGTTGTTTTTGTGTGCATTTGCGGCAAGAGCCGGGTGCCAGCACCAGGGCTATGGTGAGGAAGGGTACATACCGCTGACACCAGGCGGACCAGGCGCCTCACCCTCACCAGTAGAGGAACAACAGAGGGTACAGCGGAACGGGCAGGGGCAGGAACGGAGGGTACCAGCAACAGCACCAGCAACAACAGCAGCAGCAACAACAGGATCAAGAACAGCATCAGAGGCAGGAGGCGCCAGGAACAGCAGCAGCAGCAACAACAGCAGCAGCAACAACAGCAGGAGGAACAAAGAGCAGGAACAACAGGGTACAGCAAAAGCAGCAGCAACAACAGCAGGATGATTTCACCAGAGGCGCCTGACGTAACAGCAGCAGCAGCAACAGCAGCAGCAACAACAGCAGGATGTATATACCAGAGGAATACAGAAGTGATAATATACCAGCAACATTGTGCAGCATATATATATCCTGGCCAGGGTTCCAATCTGTTAATTTTAAGTCTTTTGTCACCAGGATCACCACCACTTAACATTTCAGCCTCCCATTTTCTTTTCCCAATTGACAAGATTTTTAAGCAATTCTGTTCAAGTGTTGTAAAAGAAAAATTTAACACAACCTTATATTACCACCATAAATGATGACTTTTTTTTTTGAGTGATTTATAAACACTTTATCATGTGTCAGAGCACCATGTGTGGCAGGAGGGAGGTTTGCACGGCCTTTTAAGAAGCCCCTGAGGCCCATCTGCCACCACCCCCCCCCCAGCAAGCCCACGCCGGGCAGATTAGAGCGGTGCGTGCCACATGCGAGCACCGGAGAGCGCCGATCCTCTCCAGTGGAGGACCTGTCAAAAAGTGATGGACCAGCAGCCTGTGTGATCATCGCCACTGGAAACACCATCAGCGTGGCGGCAGTTGCTGATGGTGACCTCCCCAGTCTGACTTTCTTTGCTGTCCAATAAACGTATCTCGTCTTCACATTACTCTGTAAAATTATGGACCCACATAAAAAGTAATTTGGGACGTTAAAACACGGTGAAAAGAATCTTGACTAAGTATGTGTGTTTGATAAACAAAAAAATATGAAAAAGTGGTATATCATTCTATGTGCTCGGTAGGCCTATGTAGCTTCAATTTTGTTTTGGTTTTTATTACTCAAAAAAAAAAAATGATGGATTATATTCCTATAAGAGAGGAAAAGTGGGTAGATCTATTATTACATACTGTAAATATATTACTCCACACTATATTGTTTCTGCACTAATAATTCTTCAGCAGAGTTAGTGCGAGCATTCAATAGTCAGTAGTGTAATATAAAGAGATTTATGTGATAAAAGCTGTAAAATGTACGTCATTTTAAAAATGCTAAATATTTCTATACGAGATGCAGCTGTGATTTACTCATTTCATTGAACCTACCACGAGGATTGTGAATAGTAAAATTACATTAATCGACGGCTAACTTATATAGGTTTTATATATGCCAATGTCTGCAACAGCATTACTTACTGATAATAACGAGGCATTTCTCGTAATGCTCGAATCATGTCAATCGTAGAGGTGAAAAACAGGCGTGTTGAACCCTCGGTATGGCATTTAGGAATATTTATGTACTGAACATTGTGAAGTAGACGGAAATACACGGGTGCGTTGTGTGTGTGTGCGCGTGGGGAGAATTAATTAGGGGCTATCTTATTGCTTTTTAGTTAAGGTTGAGTTTCTTCATTTTGGTATTTCTGTATGCGTATGTGGCGTGGCGGGCGGCGTGGCGCGTGCGTATGGATGATGATAATGCGTGCGTGCGTGTTTAGGGTTATCTTATTACGTATTAGTTAAGACTAATTTCTTTGATTTTGGCATTGTTGTGTAGGCGTATAGGGTGAGTGCATGCTCGGGGCGTGTGGCGCATGTGAGTGGATATAATGCGTGTGTGTAGGGTTATCTTATTAGGTATTAGTTATGACTGTTTTTTTTATTTTGGCATTGTTGTATACACGTGTAGGGCGCAGCGTGGGCGTGTGTTTTCTATTTAAGTGGTTATGTTTTTGTTTTTTTAAATGTGAGAATAAAGACCAACGGATTGATGTTTTTATTCTTTTTTAGCTGGAGCGTGTGGCGATAATAAAGGATTTAACTAGATAGTGGCCTCCATGCCCTCGAAATTTAGCAACGAACGTTTATTCCCGCCCTCAGTTCCCTTAATTAAGACTCAATTTCTTAGAATTATATGTAGAGGACATTTTCCATAAGGTGAAAGAAACTTCATCAGCCATAACAAAATTTCTAGACAAATATATCCATAATCGTACTGATCTACGTTCACCATAGATCATATAATTTTGTTCTCATAAGTAATATTTATCTTACGAAAATATACGTAAGGGATGATGAATATTTTGTCAACGATATTCCATTTCGAGCGAGGGGGTTTCAGTCAAGTTTTGGATACACCACTTTTTTGTGGGTCTAATATTTCATCACACGTGCTAAAACTTTTCATACCAGAATTCTAATATTTTCTATTTAATTGTGGCATTAAAGGATACAGAGCAGATATCACACATTCATTAATATTATGATTCCATTACATGATGTACATTCCCGATATATAATAAGTATTATCTTATGGCATATATAAGTAATATTTGAATGAATATCATGAAACACTATGTAGATATCTGTCTTTTCCAAATAGTAGCTCTAGTCTAGATTGCAGAAAAATGCATCAAATTTTCAAATTTTTTTTTAGAGTCCCCTGTTTAAAGCAGAAGGGGGGCCCCCTCCCGCACACCACCCGGTGCCCTGCGTATGTGTCTTTGCGGCGCCTACGTCGCCGCTATCTCGCCTGCCGAGTTCATTACATTTAACAATTTCATTATGACATTAAAGATTCACTTGACACAACACAAGAAATGTGCAAAAGCACGATTATCGCAGAAAAACGGCTTGTAAAAGAATGCTATTGAGACCTAATCGAACGAAGAAAATTTATCCGACACGATTAAACACTAACACGTTTAAATAACGATGTAATTTAAGAAAACTGTAAAATATACCTAACAAAATTTGTAACATCCGCCATAGCGAGATGGATAACGTCACTGAAATCGGGTTTACACGAGAAATGATGACGATTACAAAAAAATCAATTAGCCTTATTACACAAAAACATGGCAACACCGACCATACTGCATTGCGATTTTATAGTGCTACACAAGCTCATTATCATAATTTATGCATATGTATGCTGGTTTCAGAGAATCAGCCTTAGTCAAGCAGCTTGTTGTTGCAGATTAGTAACAGCGCCTATCGGCACCAGAGAGGTGACAGGCGATAATAAAGAGCATTAATGTCATCTTGATCTGGGGAGTATTCGATAGATTTTTTAAAATATGTAGAATATTATGGTCTCAAAATATAATAAGAATCAGCATCAATATTTTTTATAATAGAACCTTTAAGTGCAACCGGCTGGTGCAGGTAACAATATATTTTGAATTTTTATGTGGTTGAACTTTATCCTGCTGGTTTACCCTGATTTCCGGTAAAACGCAGTATGTTGCTTTATTACGATTGAAAATGAAGCATTTAAAGTATTTTAACATGGCCTTAAATTCTCCCATGAAGTTAGATTTGGTCACGAGTTATTCTAGAATAAAATACATATATCACAACAACGACATTACTATATTTATTGCTTAGTGATGATAAAGATTAAATGTTGTAAAATTAAAGAACTGCCACATTTTCGGGCCTGACGTGTAATTCAATACGATTTCCACCAAAAACTAAAATCTCGAAAATCCCTTCTAATAGAAACCTATATAAATTTACTGTGAAGCAACCTCCGACCCTCGCCCCCCCCAAACCTCACTAATACAATCATTTAGCACGAACAAAGTTCGTTGCTAAATAATAAGGGTGGTATGTGGTTATGATAGATGTATTAGGGTCTTTGATGATCTTGTCGCGATCTCGTAAATATGGGATGTCTGTAGATGTCTTCCACGTTTGATGTTTAGAATCAATGATGATTTGACTCATATGTTTATGTGCTGGGGATGTTTTCGGCCTTTGATGATTAGACTCAATTTTAGAGGTTGAGGGATGGGGTGTTTAAAGGGAGAGTTTATCCCACACGTGGCGATAATACGGGATTGGTGTAGTGTGACAGAATTACGAGGTGTATCGTTTGATGATTACCCTGGTGAATATCGTAAATCCAGAGGGGCTTTTTTGAAGATTGAGCCTTAGAATCAAAGGGGTATTCGAATCATGTGTTGTTGATTATGAGGCTTTTGAGGATTACCGTCAACTTGGGCGTTTAAAGGGATACTTTTATTAGACACGTGTGGATGATTACGGATAGGGTACCACCGGAGTGGGCTGTTGTAATTGAGAGGGCGGGGGGGGGTGTGACGGTCGAGTGATTATGTTTAGCGTCTCACTTTAATAGTAAATTGAGTCCGCCGAGGGGGGCTTGATTTGTGGTGATTGACGTGGGAAAAGGATGCTGTGTCTAGTTATTTAGGGTAGAGGCCGTGCGTGCGTGGGCTCACTTGGTGAGGAGAGATTGAAGAGGCAAGATGGACGAGAACCAGTTGCAAATTGCAGTGAGACAGGCAATGGAAGTTAAGTTTTTACATTATGAGGCTCAGAGATGGTCGTTAGAAGATACGATTGATGCGCACCTATTATGTATTAGTAAAATTCATGTGCGCTTTGGGCATGAAATTCCAAGACTAATAGAGCTGATGTTGAGAGAGTTTGAGAGAAGTCTGGGCGAAGACGCCATGAGATACGATGGGGTCTCATTGCTGTCGGCACAGTTAAGGGCGATGATTGACGAAAGCTACGGTTTGGAAGAATGATGATTTAGACGACAAATAACCCTATCTTTTTACAAGATAGGGTACATAAATTAAAAAGTTACAAAACTACACCAACTAACAGTGAAAGAAGCATGGGTAGAGCCCACTAACATGCCCCCCTCCCATAAGACGTGCGTAGAGCGCATAACACGTACGTAGGCCCGTTGGGATGCCTTGGGAGTTTTTGACGGGGAAGCACGGCTGGTGGCGACAATGGGGGTTGCTTTTATATTACCCCTCTAAAGAGAGAGGATGTTTTGCAGTCGTTTTATTTTGATGCGTGTTATTGCTCTATTCTTACACGCTGTAAAATATTCAAAAGGACAGTCCATTCATTATATATAACCGCTGTATCATTTTGATCTTTAATGAGAAATTCTAGGAACATCTGTAATGGTTCTGCTGGTGAATTTGGGTGCGGGGCCATAGCTGATTCTAGTGCTTTTAGGCTTGATTGAAATCTATCTAGGGGGCATCCGTCTTCTGACAGGTCGTGATTGACGTGGGGGTCAGGGGGTCAGGACAGGATGACAGGTGATTGATGGGGGGCGGGGGGGACCTGTCAAAATTAATTAATTTGATTTATGTATTTTTTTATCCCCCGTCCTTACTACTGTCCAATAGTCCAAGGTTGGAAAGCTGAAGATGAAAAACTCACCATTGAATGGACCAAAGACAAACCTGCCCCAGAATGTGTCTTAGACACACTTGCATGTACGTGCGTGCAAAAGAAAGGCACTACCATACCATGTGATCGCTTGAAAAATGGGTTGAAATATACTGAAATGTTATGGCTATTAAACTGTGAAAATAGGCAAATGAAGGTAGCATTGAGGAATTATATGAACTGTTGAAAGATGAAGAAGACGAGATTTAGGAAACAATGTTAAGAGTTTAAAAAATCATTTAATAGTTTAAGCTTTGGTTATTGTATTTGTGTACATGCATGTCATGTAAATGTTTTGTTCAAACGGTAGAACAAAAGTTAAAAATAGTTTATACTCTATCATTCGTCTCATTACGTTATTATATTCAAAGATATTTTTTTGTATTTGTGTTTTATCTTTCACGTATTAGTAAATATTTCATTAAATCTCCATTGCATTTATTTCCTAACCACAATCTCCATTCTTACCCCCTGCCCTTACCCACCCAGCCCCACCCTCAATAAATCTAAATAAACAAAAACTTAATGGCTATAAATTGTATTTTATAAATAGTCTTACTCATAACATCATTAAATTTATATATATAATAGGTTTTATCGTAATACATTGAAAAAACAAATTGATTATTGTTGAACTGGTCTTCCAAATGTCGAAATCCGCATTTTTGGGGTAGGGGTACGTTCTGTCAACTCTTGTCATTATACCAAAGAATGCATTGGATATATTCAAGCAATGATCTATTTGCGTAGTAGTAGAGTATTCAAGGAAAACGTATGTGCAATCTGAAGTAATTTAGGCTATCACTTTTCATCTTATGGTCATCCAAGTAAGAGTGCATTTCTGAAACTGATAGGATTTTCCGACCAAATGACAACATAATTATGTGATATTTTCATTCTTAGATGTATTATATTAATGCAATTTGCATAACAGACACACAAATATGGATACAATGTAGAAATGTATTAATATTGATGATTAGTATTGAAGATCAAATTCAAATCCATGCAAATGATATCTAGTGACGCTTTTGAAAATGCGTTCACCTAAACTGCTAAACTACTTGATAACAATATGAAAATCACACGATATGCAACATTATATATCATTTTGTAGCTCTTTGTAATGTTCTTAACCTAAAAATCAGTATGAGACCCGGAGCCTAAATATATTCCCATTTATCCCTTGCCTCATGGACTATACAGGGCATATATGGAAACACTTCTTTCACATACTAAAGAAACTAGATAGAGGTCTACCCTCTCGAAATTTAGCAACAAACGTTTATTGCCGCAATCAATTTCTTAGAATTATATGTAGAGGACATTTTCTAAAAGGTGAAAGAAACTTAATCAGCCATAACCAAATTTCTAGACAAAAGAAATCCATAATTTTATACTGGACACAGTAAATCTTCCATTTACAAAATTGCCCTGGGCCTGTTTGGTTAAGTGTGTTCTTTGAATTAATTTCGTCATGTCGTATTTTAGTATTTGTATGAATGTTTACTCTTTGAGAATTTGTATCGTTAAAATTATTAATTTCTGTTAACAATATACATAAAATTAAGATAAAATAATTAACGAATTTACATCTATATATAAATACGCTAAGGGTTTTCAAACTTACACGCATCACGCAATATTGGCTGGGCGGAGACGGCTCGCGTTGGTCTCAAATCTATCTCACGTACCTTCTGTCTTGCAACGCAGCATTCATTTCCCCCTTTCCTGTCTGGTTTTCGTGTATTTCAAGATTTATTTCAAAATCGGTCCAAATTGCCATCCAAACATCCTTGGCCTTGGACTTCAAGTACTGCAGCATGGAAGCTGGTGCTCACGTGACTTATACCAGCAAGCACTTGCCTCATAGTATTTGTTGCATATTGATTTAGCGTCACGTAGAACGTCTGGCGTTCCACCAACTTCCAAGCAGGGAAACATAACGTCCTCTTTCAGTGAGACGGACTTTGATTGTGTAGATCTATTATGTAAGCATATCAAACAGTGTAGGTTCTATTTTGTGAATTTCTTGGGTTGTATGGCTGTGGGTGGGTGTCAGAACATGTTTGGGTGCAGTCAGAATGGGCGTGAGTATTGCTAGAACAGTGTGCTTTTAACGGGTGGGACATATTTGTAATGATTATATCCTGCAATACCAGGTATGTAGATCTACTAGGCAGTGTCAAGACTGATGTGTATCCAGTTCAGGGGCTGGTGGAGGTAGAACAGTGGTGGGTGCTGTCAGGACGATGGCTGAGATGCCACGACAGTGCAGATGCTGTAGACCAGTATTATACAATTTTTGTTCTTAAATATAGTAGCGGGTAGATGGGTATTGGCGGTTTTACTTAAGAAATAAGGCATGTGCATATATTTCCTGTAACTGATTTGTCGTCCTCACGGGTTGCGCATTGACTTTCAAGGAGCATTTTCCTAGATGTGGCTGTTGTATTGTAGCAAAGCAGAAGGCAAGCAAGTTTAAACAAGGGAAAAGGTGGGAAGTTGCACAAAACGATATGCATTAAATTGGGCTAATATCATTTATTTTTTGTACTCCCTGAACCTATAATGTTGCAAAGTACTCCTGCCCGTGATATTGCCCGTGATTTTCACGGGGTCTTGCTAGTGTCAATAATTTATTTAACTTTATGTACACTAGATGACATAACTTTAAAATTATCTAATTAAAATAATAGATAAAATTATTGCATATAATCAAAAACAATATTAAAGCTTAAATTATCTAATTAAAATAATAGATAAAATTATCGCATACAATCAAAAGCAATATTAAAGCTTAAATTCACAAGGATATTGAACAGTCACTTTTATTCCATGGTCTGCGGTCGTAAATATAAACACATTGCAAATGCAAGACGTTCACACAATATGAATACAAGGGGACCAAGATGGAAGAATTCTGTTGGCTGTAAGGTTTTGGTTGAAGTCTAGCTTGGGCCAGTCTCCGTTCACCAGGAATCCAACTATGTCTGGCTGATTGGCCAACTCCTCACAGTTCACTGTAGACATGGAGCCTAAAATGCACTGCAAAGGCATAAAAAACTATTAAAAGTCAAAGTACAAAAGAGCACATGTAAAATGTCAGATTTCAATTTTTAGTACTCCACATACTTGTAGTTACTAGATTTAGTACTCCACATACTTGTAGTTACTAGATTACACAGATCAATCAGTCTGAACAATCATGCTACAGATCAATCAGCCTGTATTCACTAGGACAGTATATAAAATTTTAAAGAAATATCTGAACCTTGAAATAGCCTTCAGAATATATTTTAAATCGAATAGGACTGTGTTTACTTCATATCACCTTTGCCTTTGAGATGATTTATCAGATTTGAAAAGGACTCCTACACGTAGATGTTTTTTATCACTGGTAGCCATGCACCATCATAAGGGCAGATCTGTAAATGACAGTTCTATAATTGATGACAGTTGAAAGTAATGTAATTTCCTATTTTGTCAGAAATTATTATAAATACACACAATACTCACTCCAGTGAATCATTACATATAGAGATGATACCGTCCAGAACCACGTATAGGTCGAGTTTTTAAAGCCTAAAAATTCATTCTAGAGAAGGGATTTGACTTATAAGGGGATCATCAATTTTCCCAAGTTTGGTCAGTGAGTGATAATGTGGCAACACTATAAAAACGGGACAATATCCCACCTGAATGATATCCTATAGACGTTATAGCAGCAGCACGACTTTTCCTATAGCTTTACAAAGTATATAACAGCAATAAGCAAAGAGTGTATCCAATTTCTGTATTGAATATTAAAGAAAATATTGTCAAACCACAAAAAAAATTACCACACGTTTCAGCCATGTTGATTGTTGGCTGGTGTCAGTGGTGAACGATTTCACAACGAGTGCGTTATGTTGCTTCAGGACAGTCACATGAATCTAATGACTAATAGTAATGGGAGGGCTATTTTTTACGGGCCCGTAAACATAAACTCAATTCTATTTTTACGGGCCCGTAAATATAAACCCAGTTCTATTTTTACGGGGAGATTATTGTGGGGCCCGGTTACGGGGATCTAATTAAAGTAATTGCGCTAACTATGTGACTTATACAGGTTATATCAAGTATTTATTACTTTTGCTTTGTTTTTGCATTGTGTATCCCTTCATTTTATGCTTCTTATATATAGAGTTATTTTCCAATGTGTTGTAATGTTTTGGTGCATGTTGATGTTAGATGTATATATACATATATTGTGATATATGTTTTGTTGCATACATTACTTAAATTAACTACATGTATAATAATAGTAATTTCGAAGTATCTATTTATTTTACCAGTTAATTTAACCACTTATACATTACTATACATTATATTAAACAATACATTGTGCAAAAACATATACATATAACACATGCATTACGCATTAATACATCACAATACTTTACACAATACTTTTTTGCAATGATTGCAGTACCAAAATTTTTGTTTTGGGTTTAAAAGTTATCCCAGCGCAGCCATAATGATACCACTCCAAACAACAATCACATTGTACCGATCTGGTCGCAATCTGTTGATCACAAACCGGGCAATCCCATTGATGTTCTGCCCGTTTTCTAATGTGTTCAACAATGTTATTAATTATCTTCCATGTTGAGTTTCCCGTCAAACGTTTAATTAGATTTAGTGGACTTACAAATATTTTATACCTTTTTTTGCATTTGATTAAAATTGTATTCAATATGCAAGCTTTCCAAACTAAATGCTTGAAGTACTCACCTCGGTCCTAAAATCTCTTTTTGAAGTCTACATCAAGCACATATGCAAACTGTAGAATTAACAAGTTAAAATTGCTCCTTCACTTAGTTGTTTCAAATAGAATAAGATTAGTACTCCACGATGAATTATACAATATATTAGGTTATTTAATCATAAGTATTAATTTACATGTTTTTCTTCTGATTCAATCAAATGTTTTATACGTTAAAGCAATACATTACGAAGTCGGGTGATCTCGAAGGGTGATTAGATAGTTTATTTCGATAGAAATAATGTCAGATATGTGTCATACTCATATATATTGTTTAAAAAAACACATATATGTAAAAATGCAAGTTAGAACTTTGATTAATGAATTCCGCATAATCAATATCAATTCCTGTAATAATGTTCCCCATATCACGTAGGCCTTACCCGTAGAAATGTTCCCCGTAAAAATAGACTCAGTTGTATGTTTACGGGCCCGTAAAAAATAGAATTGGGTTTATGTTTACGGGCCCGTTCAGTAGGTGATTATTCGATTAATATTACACCTAGAAAGATGTTCTTGGTGTCATTTAAAAGCTTATTTTCTGCTCATTCCACGTTTGACAACAGTTTGGTCATCACAAGTAATGTCGGCCTCTTAAAAATCGCCAAAACATGTTTAGCGGCACAGAGCGATAATGGAGTGTTTTTATCGTAAAAATAAATATCATTTTCGTAATCTAGACATTTTTCTCGTCAAATAAATGTACTAAACTTCAAAATCCAATGAAAAATAACCAAGATATTAATTATTTTTATTTATTTAGTATGTAAGAATTTCAATTTGTTGCAGTGCTCTGGCAATTTTCTCTCATCTAAACAAAGTGAGCGATAAATGGAGAATTTCACGATATGCATGGTTTTAAAATTATAAAGTCAAATTATTTAATAAAGTCATATTGAAAACGTAACAGTTTACCTATTCTACATCGGCTACTAATGTATATTCTTGTTATCACTAACGGCAAATCTTTAAAATCTGCATTATTAGTTACAAAATCATCAAATCGGGATCTTGGCTCGATTGACCTGACCTCCAAATGGAGGTCACGAATGCGCAAACGCTCATTATCATAATTTATGCCTTTTCAAAGAATCAGCCTTAGTCAAGCGCCGCATCGTTGTTGCAGATTAGTAACAGCGCTTTTCGATACGAAGACAGGTGGCAGAGCGATAATAAAGAGCATTATTGTCATCTTGATCTGGGGAGTATTCGATAGATTTCTTAAAATATGTAGAATATTATGGGCTCAAAGTGTGATAATAAGAATCAGCATCAATACTTTGAATAATAGAACCTTTTAAGTGCAACCGGCTGGTGCATGTAACAATATATTTTGATTTTTTTATGTGGATGAACTTTATTCTGCTGGTTTACTCTAATTTCCGGGTAAAACGCAGTATGTTGCTTTATTACAAGTGAAATTATAGCGTTTATTGTATTGCAACATGGACTTCAATTCTCCCATGAAGTTAGAATTGGCCACAAAGGCAAAATAAAATACATATATCACAACAACAACATTAGTATATTTATTTCTTAGTGATGATAAAGATTAAATGTTGTAAAATTAAAGAACTGTCAAATTTTCGTACCTGACGTGTAATTCAATACGATTTCCACCAAAAACAAAAATCTCGAAAATCCCTTCTAATAGAAACATATATAAATTTGCTTTGAAGCAACCTCTCTACCCTCCGCCTCCCCCCCCCCAACCTCACTAATAGAATCATGTAGCACGAACAAAGTTCGTTGCTAAATAATGAAAAAATGAGCAGCTTAAATGTGCTTTATTTTTACAAGGATAAGAATCATGCAACAAACACACTGATGCAATTACAAAGACTGGTCAAAATTTAACTAAAAACACCGGTGCAGCTAATCGTTTTTACAAGAACAAGCTTTAGTAAACCATTTGAATCGTTTGGAAGAATTCAGAGTGATATTACTGCACAAGGAAGGCGTTTAACTGGTGTTAATGAGTTAACCATCAGATTGCATCGATCTGATTCAAAATTTTGTCTTATGGCTGTTGAGCTAAATAATAGATACATGATTTCTTTTGATAAAGCAGTGTTGTATGTCTGTCAAAAGAAGATTAGTAGTAGTTTGCGAGAAGCGCATCAAATGATGTTACTTAAAACACCATTAAAAACATCCCATTAGAAAAGTGCAAATGAAATTTTTTACTAGAGGCGCAAACAGAAGTGATTTGAGTGAACCAAATTTAGTTTCAGGAGTTCTTCCACGACGTATTATAATAAGTTTGGTCGATAGGTTAGCTTTCCACGGATCACTGCATCATTCTCCATTCAATTTTGAACATTTTAACGTCACTAGTATCATGTTACGAAAAAATGGTAACACATTACCGTTCCCAGAAGTTGAGATGGATTTTGAAGAAGATTGTTTATACAAGGCTATTTGACTTTGCTGGATGGTACAAACAATCTTTTCCAAGATAGTAGTTTGGACATTTCTTCATTTACAGATTTTGCACACGGTTATGCTTTGTACGCATTCAATATTACACCAGATCATGAAGGATCGTGTGCTTATCAGCTTGTGAAACAAGGTAATATAGGTTTAGAAATTAAACTTTCTAAACCTTCAGATCAAGGAATCACTATCATCTGCTATTTAGAATATGATTCTTTAATTCAAATTGACAAAGATGGTTTAGTGACTTATGAATAAAAAATGAACACTCGACAACTTAATCATTTGATGAAAACCAACCCTGTTACGAAACCTTCATTTGTTGGTGTGTTTGCAGCCGATGAGTTACCATGTTACCCATGAAAAATGAAACCTTGTTCTTATATTGCTAATACTGATATATCGACTGAAGCAGGTCAACACTGGGTGGTGTTATATTTTCCAAACAATGATCCAGCAGAATATTTCAACAGTTTTGGTGCTCCCCCGAAAAAAAGAATTTCAAGATATGTTAGGAAAATGGTACAAATTTTCAAGAGGATTTTTCCAATTTCCACTATCATCAACATGTGGACAATATTGTTTATATTTTATTTATCAACGATCTTTAGGCAGAACTATGAATCAAATTATAAATTCATTCACCAGCACAGATCTTTTAGCAAATGATATTTTAGTTAATTCTTCTATTGAACAAAATTTTGATATTGATCTTCAAATATTTGACACAAAATATATACATTCGCAGATTTGTAGAGCAAGTACATTACAAATATGCAAAATTCAGAAATAATTCCTTGAGATGAGTGAATTAATATATGTAATAATCATCTCAATAACAATGGAAGTTTATTCAAGTGATGAAGATAACCAAATGAGTCAAATGTTTCCTAAAGATTCATCATATATTGAAGCTGAATCAGACGATGAATTAAAAAGCAAAGCAAGTATCAAACGAACATCAGAAGATTCTGAATCAAAAAGTAACAAACGACCATCACATGAAGAACAGCATGAAACATTCAACTTCCATGATTATAACAATGATAATAGTTCTACATCTGTTGAAAACTAGAGAAGTTTGTCAAAGTAACTTCTTTCAAAATTTAAGTATATTTAGGATAGATAAAAATATTCCTCTTCCAATTCATGAAAAGAATGCTGAAACACCAACAATTTATTTATTATCACCCAGTGACATTGTGATTAAAAAACACAGTACTTCTAAAGTAGATTTGGGTGTTTCTATCATTGCTCCAATTTCACATAAATGTTGTGTTTCAACTCCTAGTAATCTTATGAAAAATTGTGGTATATATCTTGTGGAAAATTCAATGCCACAGCAAAGGGATGAATCATTAGTGATTCATAATTCTGGAGCATCTAATGTAAAGCTTCCTCGTCGAAAAATCATAGCTGTAACTAGATAGAGGTATACCCCCTCGAAATTTAGCAACGAACGTTTATTCCCGCAATCAATTTCTTAGAATTATATGTAGAGGACATTTTCTATAAGGTGAAAGAAACTTAATCAGCCATAACCAAATTTCTAGACAAAGAAATCCATAATTTTATACTGGACACGGTAAATCTTCCATTTACAAAATTGCCCTGGGCCTGTTTGGTTAAGTGTGTTCTTTGAATTAATTTCTTCATGTCGTAGTTTAGTATTTGAATGAATTTTTACTCTTTGAGAATTTGTATCATTAAAATTATTAATTTCTGTTAACAATATACATAAAAGTAAGATAAACTAATGAACCAATTTACATGTCAATAATTTATTTAACTTTATGTACACTAGATGACATAACTTTAAAATTATCTAATTAAAATAATATTTAAAATTGATATTCGGACCTATACTGTACAAAGTAGAACAGAATCCAATAGCCCTCAAGAAATAAAAAATAATGCCAAGGGGAGGAGTATGTATGTTTATCCTTCAAGATATAAACTATGAAATACTAGAAACAAAAGCAAAAGATATGAAGTGCATTGGCATTAAAATCCCAAATGTGAATATGACAATAATCAATGTTTACAAGCCGCCTAAACTATCAATTGTTCACTTTATTACACATGATATCAATTTTAGAAAGCGTGCAGACAGACAGAACAATTGTCCTAAACTATTTTGGTCTTTCAAGTTCTTTATTTTGCTGTAATTTATTATTCACTAGCAGATTGCAGAAAAATGCATCACATTTACAAAAAAAAATCGGGAACCCCCTGGCCCCCCAGACAGAAGGTGGGTGTCCCCCGATCCCACACCCTCCCCTGCGGTTCCTACGGCAAATTAAGAACTTGAAAGACCTAAAAATAGTTCAATGTCCAATAAGAATCATGAGGACAACAATCTTTTGGGATAGGTCTAATAAGATTTAGAAGATGGGTTTGACAGAAAAATACACTAACAGGAATCCCACTAACTAGATGTTTCAAGGTGATTATGCCCTGTTAATTTTGCTGTAATTTATTCACTAGATTGCAGAAAAATGCATCACATTTTCAAAAAATTTCGGGGGATATCCCCCCTCCCGCACCCTCCCCCTCTCGGGCCCCCTACGACACCGCATCATGTTATGTTCGTTGTTGACCATATTATGTTAGTGTAGATACACTAGAGACCATTAAGTATTTATGACAGGGGGGGCAGGAGGATTTTAAAAAAAAATTGCTGTGAAAATATAATAGCCCCCCTCCCCCCAGGGGCCCAGGGGTAAATTTTATGTGAAAAAAAGTAATAGCCCGCACCTACCTTTAAAAGTGTGTGAAAAATTGATAGCCCCCCCAAACATTGTGAAAAAAGTTCATGGCCTGCCCTAAAACCCTCCCTACACCACCCTGTCATAAATACTGAATGGTCCGGGTC
>CM032659.1:1621198-1641793 GCA_019095985.1 Streblospio benedicti | reverse complement strand
TTTCATGCATTCGTTTTACAACAACGAATTGCTGCTCCAAAGTATGAAAGTTAATTTTGCACCCGCATACAATATTTGTAAATCTAAAATGGAATTTACCTATTCGTACACCACTGACACGTGTCACATAATTTATAAAAGATCTAAAATGTGATGGTAACTTCGCAATTGTGTGTAATACATTAGTTTTGATAAAAATTTGTACTGTAAATTTTGCAGATAGCTTTATAGTTAATTCTTTAAAATAGAACACAATATATCCATTTGGGCTAATTTTTTTGTTGAATTTGGTCAAATTAATGTATTTAATTTGATTCTTCACTGAAAATAAGACTTTGTTTTTGGATTATAAGGCAGCAGAAACAGAAAAAAAACAAAAAATGCGACCACATGCTGCATACCATATGTCACAAATCTTGTCTACTTCATTATTTACAAACAAAAAGAACTTCATTTTGCAACATGTACGGTGGAGGAAGCACAGTATACGACGACTGTCTTGTAGCCATGCAAAGAAATCTCTGTTATGTGTATGAGGCTGTATGCAATGAAACTAGAAATCAAATCATGGTCGCAAATGACACATGTTTATTGACAAAAATCGTTATGCCACATTATTTCCGTGATATTCCCTGTGAAGCGATACCACCTTTAAGAGAAATGCTGGATGAAAATTGTGCAGGCTGCTTTGTAATTCCAACTGTGGGGAATTTAAAACAATTTTACTTAAGTTATTTAAACATCTATGATGATATATACATTAGCTCTATGCTGTATACTAAACCGTTATGTTTTCATTCAAGGAATACGATTAATTTGATTGATTTAAGAAGAAACAAGGAATACAGCTATACAAATATAGATAAACTAATACAGGCAGATATAAGAGGGCTACATAAACTCACCGTGTTAAAAATTGGACGTACGGGCTTAGATACAGTTTCTTCCAATCTTGGTCGTAACTTTCCAAATCTCATTACAATTGATTTATCCCAAAATGATCTTACATTTGAAAACCAGTCAGCTCAAATATTTGAAGGTATGTCAAAGTTGATAAATTTGGATCTATCATCCAACAAAATCAAATCACTAGATCTGAATATATTTCGAGACCTACATAATCTAAAAACTCTTAATCTAAGTCATAACTACCTTGAAAGGTTTGATGCCGTAATTTACAATGCTTCAGCCATGCGAAATCTTGATTTAAGCAATAATCTATTAAGTTCGCTCCCAACATTGTTAACAGACTTTTTGAATGACATTGCACCGACATCTGATAAGGGTGTTCATGTTTATCTAACCAATAATAATTTCTTCTGTATTTGTGACAATAGACACTTTGTAGAATGGGTACTTTTTAAAAGGCACAGCAGGGTTGATCTGGTTGATGTAGATAATATTCTTTGCACAAACAAATATTCCAGAAAGATTCAGTTGTTATCGCTGACTGAAGGTGACATTAAAGACATGTGTAGGGGAGAAAACTTCTACATATATCTATCAGTCGGCATCAGTGTTCCTGCAAGTTTTTTGTTCTTTGCCAGTTGTCTTTTTCTTTATCACAAACGCTGGTGGTTTCGTTACCAAGTGTTCTTATCTAGGCAGCTATGGAGGAAATATCAAGACAGAGCTGAAGTTGCAACAAACTACCGATATGATGTGTTTGTGTCATACAATGAAAGAGATCATTATTGGGTGGATGACATACTGCGTCCTACACTGGAGGAAGAGCATGGCATCAGACTCTGTCTCCACTTGAGAGACTTCATGTTTGGTGAGCTGATAACTGATCAGATCATTGAAAGCATTGAAAACAGCAGGCATACCATGTTGATTCTGTCTCCAAACTTTCTGGCTAGCACTTGGTGTCACTTTGAGATGCAGATGGCACAGAACAAGTTGTTTTTGAAAGGTAAAGATGTCCTACTCCTGGTTCTGTTAAAGCCATTGCCTAAAGTGGGTGTCTCAAAAAAAAACTTTGCTGGAGACCAAGACATACATTGAGTGGAGTGAGGATGACTATGGCCAGAAGCTGTTCTGGGCCAAGCTGGTTCAGGCTGT
Organism: Streblospio benedicti; assembly: GCA_019095985.1. Lineage (NCBI taxonomy): Eukaryota > Metazoa > Annelida > Polychaeta > Spionida > Spionidae > Streblospio > Streblospio benedicti. Next base: position 1,639,729 of record CM032659.1, on the reverse strand, counting down.
TAAGGCTCCCGAACAGGAGCCCTATGATGTGGATATTGAGGATGATGTTGTAGAAGATGAGCAGAGAAATTTAGTACAATAAATCCCAATAAAAAGGCAATTCTGCAAACATGTATATAGTTTTGCTTAGTTTGCTGTATCTAATAAATATAATGTTATGTAAGTTTAAATATACCTATGTATAAGAAAAAAGGTTTTTAGTATGCTAAAATGTGGGAGTTTGCCATTGGAGGTTGACAAGGGCAGACAGTGCCGCCCAGTTATGCCACTGAATGAAAGGTTGTGTAGGCATTGTCATTCCAATGTTGTGGAAGATGAATTTCATTTTGTTATGCAATGCAAAATGTACGAAGATCAGAGATATGAACTCATGCAACATTTACATAGTATAAATGATGATTTTTTAATAATTCGAATGAACAAGATAAGTTTATAAGTATCATGCGATGTGGAAATTTTAAAGTGATAAATATTGTACTTAAAATGTTCATGCGTAGGTTACTATATGTTTAGTGATGCCTTGATTTTAAGTAGACATTTTGAGTATACCGTAATTTTAATTCAGTAAGGTGTATAGCTTTTTTAATATGATAAAAGAATTGTGGTTGCAGGCTAAATGAAGGTGTTTTAACTACTGTAATAAAGGTATTTAAAGTAATATATTAGTATATAATGTATAATAGTGTTTAGTATGCCAAATTTGGCAGTATGTCTTTGTTGCAACAATAATTGAATTAACTATTTTAATTTATGTACAAGATCATCTTTTACACTCAAATGAACAATCTTAATACTACTATTATGTTTATGAAAGATATTACTTTCTTTTGTCATTATGTTAGCATGACAGTTTTGAATTTTAGTAATCTAAAAATATTGAGTAGAATTAACTCTTACATATCTAAACACATTATACGTATATGTAATAGTCATTGAAAGGAAAATTTACTTTACAACTTTCATAAGGTAATCCATCTCATTGAAATTTTCGGGATCTATAATTTGGCATGGTTCATATGATAACAAAGACAAATCCTAAACCTTTAGCAAACTCACCAGACTAAAGCAAAAACAAAACAATTCCAACATTTGGTATGTGTACAGGACATCTACAAAAGCAAGTCCAGTGATCATAGAACCAATATTACTGCGACAGTTCAATTTGTCAGACGTCTGTAGAGTTGGCAAAGCAAAGAAAACTCATTATCAAGAATAGCTATTTGGATCACGTACAATACTGATAACGAATTAGAGACATGGAATTTAGCCGAATATTTCGAATTTTAAAGGAAAGACCGAATCAAGGCGAACGAATCTATAAAAGCCGAATGTTTAATTCTGCTTTTACTCACCTTAATAGAAATTCGCGATAACACGGGAAATTCGCGAATTACAAGTATGAAACGAATTGTCGGCAGCTAAAAATTTGCACAATTCGCATAATTCGAGTAAATTGCTATGAAAATAGGAATCACTATGTTTTCCTGGCCTCACATCAAACAGATTCTGAGAAAAAGAAAGAATTATGCGAATTTTGAGAATGATGTTCATAATCGATTCTTTAGATTCACGAATTGATTCATTTTTTTCCCAAAAAGTTCGGATGACTTCAAAGGGGATACACAAGTGAATATAAGTCGCATCACACACCAAGATATGTGCTGAATAAGGAATATCACATTTCATTATTCGATGTGTTTTCATCCCGGATATTGCAATGGTTAGAACTAGAATAAAACCCATAATCAAATACAAGATTGCTCAACTCCACAAAAGAGGATATGCAAGGATAAGAATTTTTAAATCTGTGTCTGAACAGTTCAATTAGCAAATCTCACTCAGTACTGTAAGGAATATTATTACTTAATATAAAAGACTGGTTTGTGGATTTTTAGGAGAAAAGGTCGTATTATAAAGTTGTTCTTTTGTTTTAATTGGAGGTTATAGTGTAATGTCAATTGCTCCGTGGTACCTACACGTTAAATAGGTACAGATCCTGCGAGTGAACGCTAATGTGAGTGAGTAGCACGTCTGCGCTACGGTAGCGATATGCTGTATGCTCCCCGGGGAGTTGAGAAGGGTATAGTGTGACAAGGATGCCAATAACCTGGAGTAAATATGTAGAGTCACTATTGCATGATAACAGTGAATTGTGACTATAAACAACCACATTTACATTTATTTACACACGTAAATGTTATTAGTATCTCATGGAGATTTAAGTGCTTCTCTTATTGTTTCCTGTGTATGGGAACGCATGTGAGAGAAAAGGTCTTTTTATGGTGCAGTAAAACATCTCAATTGAGACCGCATAGAGCTAGCTTCAAGTGGTCTCAACAGACAGGTCGCTTCTTGATGAAGGTGTGTGTGATTATGATAAAATGCATTATTATAATGGTGGTCTTTATACAGATGTGGTCTTAATTGAAAGTTATAGTATTTCACAGCGAACCTCTACATAATGTACATGATTGTAAATAACTAGGTGATATTTCCTGTGCCACTTACACATATTTACAGGTGACATCCACCTTTCGAGCACTTTATTGGGTCGTGATATTCATGGTGATGTCCAGCCGTCTTTCGAACTTTTGAGAAAGATTAAAATCTGAACATTTAAAATTCTAATATGAGTATGTAGTTTATAAATCTTGTTCACCATTGATGGTACGATTATGAATTGAACATGTGAACGTGTAGTAAGAATAAATCAAAACTTCATTTACAGTTTTAATCACATATTCTCTACATGTAATTTTATTCATCAGCATGCTCAAAGCGCACAATCAGTGATACATTTTTGAGGTTATTTTTGTCTCACTCTGAGTCTGGAAACATAATGTTTATAACTACGACAATAAGATGTTAAGCAACAGCAACAACAGCTGAAAACACAACCACCTGACGTAATGCAACAATGCACTAGCCCTCAAAGCCACCACCCTGGTGTTCCCTTCCCCAAGCTTGATCTTGTCCCGGAGGTCCACAGAGCCGAGATGCTGCCCGTCCCACGCGTGGATGTGACCACTCGACATGTAGGACATTATAATTGACTATTAAACTACACCACACAATAGAAAAACACCTATGGGTTAATACAAAATATCTTACAATTAATACCTTCCCTCTAATGACAATTTCTCACAGCTTTATGAGCTCCATGTATAATATAATACACGTAAGTCATAAGTCATAAGTAATTTACTTCAGATTTTAAAAAGAAATCCATATAAAATACATACATACACGCACGCACGCACGCACGCACACACATATATATACATTAAGTACAAAATAATATATCATATTCTACATATTAACAAAACATGAAAACATTAAAAACTAATAAAAACTTTCGCTCCATTTAACATTAATGTTGCGAGAAAGTAAGAAAATGATATTTGAAGAATATATTGAACTACACCACACAACAGAAAAACACCTATGGATTAGTACAAAATATCCTACAATTAATACACCCCATACACTGGCAAGTTCTATAATAATTCCGGTTTCTTCTATCCTTGCTTTCCGTAGAACTCCCTGACCAGGAAACCATTTTGTTAGGAGCTTTTGAGGCTAGTTCAATATGTTGTTTCTTATCTGTAAAAGCATAATCCCTTGCATAGCGTGTGTGGCGGGAAGCACAGAGTATCTTGTAAAGCTACCCGATCTCTAAGGCACATAGAAAATAAACAACCAGTATCAAGCTGCATTATGAAATTGTATTGGAGCTTTCACATTGGAGTGGTAAAATATGAAAATTTGGAGAGGAATTGTAAATTTGAGTGGTAAATTGTAAATTGGAATTTTACAGCTTACAGTTTTACAGTTTCACAAGAGCTTTATCATGACACATACGGTCTTGTAATATGGGCATTCTACATTGTAGTAATATGGTATATTGTGTTCAAGCCAATAAGTCCTGCCCTAAATGACTCAAGGCTATCTCTGGCTAGAAGGATGCTGGGGAGTCTATACCATGCATACTCCAACATAGTTATACAGTAAAGTCCATTACCATGTACTAATTGTATACACAAATCAAACCTTAATTGTGATTTCAAACACTATTGTATTTTCAATGCATGAAGTGATGTACAATTAGTCGACACAGTGGCAACAATAAGCAAGCGTCCACCATCACTGACACCCAAAGCCAACACAACAACAAACACCTGGTCCTTTTCCCTCTCCAGCTTGATCTTGTCCCTGAGGTCCACAGAGCCGAGATGCTGCCCGTCCCACGTGTGGATGTGAACAGTGGTGCTGTCCAACTCGCTGACCAGGATATGGTGCCGTGTACAGGTCACAGCATTCCACGTGTCGGGTTTGTATGTCAGTGAGACATGGTTCTGGACAGTCCCGGCCACATCGTAGATACTCAGGCTGTGGCTGTGACTGTCAGTGACAGAGAACCAGCCGGATCTCTCTTCATGGCACAGTGACAGGAACCCACGCCATTGTATACCACGCGGGGGCTGGAGGCTCAGAAGCCAGGAGTCTCCAGCGTAGATGTGGACCTGGTTGCCATCAGTTGTTCTCTCCATGTACACCATGCGGTGCCCGGCGCCCGGCAGCACTCCAATCAAGTCCATTCCCTGTCCCACTCGGTGCTCATGCTGCCGCCGCAGCTTACCGTCATGGCACAATGTTGGGTCATTATCATAGTAACGAGTTGTGAGGAGCAAATCTTCTACATGACCGCTAACGTATTTTCTCTCTTCCCAATTAACACCTTCTGGGCATTGTTTTTCCAACAGCTGTTTCATCTCATTGTCTTGCAGCTGGTAGAGGACCAGTTTGCCCCGCTTATTAAACAAGTCGAACCTTCCTCCCTCCCGACCAAGTAGGACACAGCCGTCATTAGGGCTGATGCCGACATCCCAATCAGCCTTAAAGCCCAGGTTGTGTGACGTGATGTGGGTCAGCACAGGGAGAGTGGTCGATATTTTAGGTGGTTGAAACAACTCCATAATTTCATGCATGGTGGGCCTTTGTTGTGGATCTGAGATGAGGATTTTTGTCAACAAAGGCTCAAGATGACACCTCAAGTTCTCATGATTCCAATGATTGGCAAAGTAAACCAAGACATTTTTGCCCATCTTAACATCACGTCCAATATATATAGTTTTAAACATTTTATCTCTTTCTTCTTGCTTGATGCAGATATATATTAGGACTAAAGCATATTGAAACACATCTACTGGGAAAATTTCTGACCCTTTGTATTCAAATTCTTGTAGCTTATCAAATGTGTCTGTCATCTGCTCGGGGGCAAGCCAGTGAGGATTTCCGTGGACGGATGTCATGGTTGTAGATTCATGACCTTCTATATCCTTTGTCAGACTGAAGTCTGTGATTTTAACAAGCTTGTTATCTCCTTCTCTCTTTACCAATATGTTGTTTGGTTTATAATCTCTGTGAGACAAATGATTGTCATGCAAATACAACAGCCCACTGGCACACTGGCGCAAAATCGATCTTGTTTCTTTTTCATCAGGGGGATTTTTTGCAAGATACTTATCCAGACTCCAGTCACAGAGTTCCATTCCGATCCAGATCTCTGCAAGATTGTTAGGAGTCTTATCCTCACACACTAGAAGTTTTATTACATTTGGGTGTCGTAATTTTTTCATCAGAATAATAGTCTCACTTGTAAGGATTTTCTGTCGTCTACTGATGTCTATTCTGTGCTTGTTTATTGTTTTTATTGCAACAACTTCGCCATTGTACTCGCCTCTGTAGATCATCCCAAAGCTTCCTTCTCTAGAAATGATGTTCTTTTCAATTTTATCTAGCCGTAGCTGAGGATATGTAAGCTTCCTCTCTAAGAACTGGCAGACTGTTTTCATAGTAGGTCTCACTTCAGGGTCCAAATCCAAAGTCTTGATCAGCAATGGCACAATAAAATCCCGGAAGGACATGCTCTGCCAAGAAATTGAAAAATCTTCTAATACATTCTTATCATTATGCACATCTTCCCCTATCCTCGTATCATTCCGTATGTGTTCCCTTCCGTCCTCTTTAGCTCCAACATGCATCACCAAGATTGCAAATGAAAAGACGTTCATCTTATAGCCTATTTCATTGGCCATCACTGGGTTTGTTGTGCTTTCTTCAGGTGCAAACCAGTGACTATAGACATCTGAATCTTCTTGGGTCTTCTCAAGGAACCAATCAGCAGCTTTAACAATAATATTATCACGATCTTTAAGTTGTATCAGAAAATTTGATGGTTTAATCCGTCTGTGCACCTCATTATTATCATGTAGAAAGCATATGCCTGCTGCGCACTGGCGTAATATGTCCTCAATCTGGACGTCTAGCAACTGTTTTGTTTCAATATATTGATCCAGATTCTGATCAAGAAGCTCCATGCTAATGTAAATTGCTGATTCTTTTTCTCGATAGTCATATGCCATAATTGCAATGATGTTTGTATCTGTCAATATTTTATCCAACACAGACAAGTCTTCACTTTTCTTGTTTATAACCTTTACAGCTACATCTTTCCCATTGAGCGTACTTTTATGTACCTGTCCTACGGTCCCCTTTCCAATAAAAAAAACTGGGTCTTCATTTACATATGAACATTTCCTTGTTAACTCCGACATGATCTATACACTGCCTATCAAGCAAAGTATTACTCCTGGTTCACTTCTTTTCACGGAATATCCAATGGAAATGAAAAGCTCCACATACGTGTTATGCATGTATTATGTGTAGTATTATAGCTTACCTCCCGACAATATTATTTCTACATTTAGATCAGAATCGTCACGCGCCGTTCCACATTGCCCTTAAAAGTGCTACGTCTTCATATTACATACTACAACTTTAAAGCAACCCAACATGCCTTAGATTTAACGCTTATCAAGCATAAAACATATATTATGTGAGTGAATCACCTAAAGTTATCTTGTTTACATTCCGTTTACAAATGAATGCGACTCCCCATGTGAAACATTATACTAGTACTTTGTTGATAACAAACAGAGACTACTGGATCAATATGGTTCCAAATTCCCTATACAAGAGGGTATCAAACGTGAACTAATCGTAATCATTGAAGCTGTTAAACTGGAACTTTAAGAGAGCGTTTTTGAAAATTAAGTTATGCAATTAATTTGAAGAATTGAATGGATAGCCCATAATGTGAGCTGATGTGAGGTGAAAGGCTTTGTTGGTTTGTTATTCACGCACATGTAGAGGCCCACTTTAAATGGATTGTATCAAAATCTTAACCATTGAATTTCCCATGCACATACGTAAAAGCCAACATCCTGAATTGAGATTTTTCAACGCAAATGTCTCTGTAGGTGTTAAGGTGGTCGTATATATTATACATTACAACCTCTCTGTTATACCAAGCTGAAGTATGTCAAGTGGTTTCAATGGGTAGGTGGTTGTTTTATGGAGGTTTGCATTGGTCACTTTTGAAGGTTGGAGACTGAGAGAAATGGTCCGATTATGGAGGTGGTCTCTTTACTATAGTTTTAGACTGAAAAGTGGTCCTATTATTAGTTTTAGACTGCAAAAAATGCTCTGTATTCTCTCTATTGTAGAGTTGGTCTTTTTAACTCTCTTATTGCCGCTGTCGCAATATTGCGACACACGTTTTATTACCCCCCCCCACTGGATCCCATATGTTTTCATTCCAGGAATATCTTAACTGTGATTGATGTAAGAAGAAACAAGGACTACAGTTATGCAAATATAGCTAAATTAATACATGCAGATATAAGAGGGCTAGATAAACTCACGGCATTAAAAATTGGACGCACATGGTTAAAAGGAGTTTCTCCAAATTTTGGCCGCAATTTTCCAAATCTACTTTCCATTGATTTATCACAAAATGATCTTACAATTGAAAACCAATCAACTCAAATATTTGAAGGTATGTCAAAGGTGAGAAATCTGGATCTATCATCTAATAAAATCAAATCACTCGACCAGAATATATTTCGAGGCTTATGTAATTTAAAAACCCTTAATTTAAGTCATAACTACCTTGAAAAGTTTGCTTCTGTAATGCAACATCTTGATTTAAGCAATAGTCTATTGAACACACTCCCAACATTGTTAACAAACTTTTTGAATGGCATTGCATCAACATCTACGGATGGTGTTCGTGTTTATCTGACCAACAATATTTTCTTCTGTATTTGTGGCAATAAAGACTTTTATTTTTTATTTGTAGAATGGTTGCTGTTTAAAAGGCACAGCAGAATTGATGTGGCTGATGTAGAAAATATTCTTTGCACAAACAAATATTCAAGAAAGATTCAGTTGTTATCACTGTCTGAAGGTGATGTTAAAATCATGTGTAGGGGAGAAAACTTCTACATATATCTGTCAGTTGACATCAGTGATTTAAGATTTAACAGCATTTATTAAGAATATTTACAAAATGCAGTAAAAGACCCTTTGTTACGGGTTTCAATAAAAATAAAATCAAGTAGTACAAATAATATAGTATAGTAGTAATAAAAAGTAATATCATAGTATTAGTTTGTTGGTCTCACTTCAGGGTCCAAATCCAAAGTCTTGATCAGCAAGGGCACAATAAAATCACGGAAGGACATGCTCTGCCAAGAAATTGAAAAATCTTCTAACACATTCTTCTCATTATGCACATCTTCCCCTATCCTCGATCCTTTCCGTATGTGTTCCCTCCCGTCCTCTTTAAGCAACATCACCAAGATTGCAAATGAAAAGACGTTCATCTTATAACCTATTTCGTTAGCCTTCAATGGATTTGTTGTGTTTTCTTCAGGTGCACACCAGTGACTATAATCTGAATCTTCTTGGGTTTTCTCAAGGAACCAATCAGCAGCCTTAACATGCTATCCACGACTCTCTTTAAGTTGCTATGAAAATTTGCGCTGGTTTAATCCGTCTGTGCACTTCATTATTATCATGTAGAAAGCATATTCCTGCTGCCACTTCATGTCGCTCAATAAACCTCAATCTGGACATCGCAGCTTTGCTTTGCTGCAATATATTGATCAAGATTCTGATCAAAGCTCCATGCTGATGTAAAGTGCGGATTCTTTGGTCGATATTCATGTTTACATGATTGTAATGATGTTTGTATTTGTCATCTTTTATACAACACAGACAAGTCTCCATTCTCCTGTTTATAACCTTTACAGCTACATCTTTTCCATTAAGCGTACTTTTATGTACATCTGCAGTCCCCTTTCAATAAAAAATCTGGGTCTTCATTTACATATGAACATTTCCTTGTTAATTCTGCAGTCTCTATACGCGCTCTATCAAGCAAAAAGCATTACTCCTATTTCACTTCTTTTCACGGAATATCCAATGGAAAATAAAAGAAATACATACGTGTTATGCATGTATTCATGTGTAGTATTATTGCTTTTCTGACAGTATTATTTCTACATTTAGATCCAGAATCAATCTACTTGCTGTTCCACATTGCTTTTAAAGTAATTGCGTCTTCATATTACATACTACAACTTTAAAGCAACCCATGCCTTAAGCTTTAACAACATCCAAGCATAAAAAAGATACTATTATGATGATCACCTAAAGGTTATCTTGTTTACATTTCCGTTACAAATGAATGCAGCTCTGTATTAACATTATACTAGTATTTGTTGATAAACAGGGCTGCTGGCTCCAATATGGTTTAAATTCTACCATAAAGGGTATCAAGCGACGTAATCATAATCCTTGGGCTGTTAAGCTGGAACTTTAAATTCAATTTAATTAATTTGGAGAGTTGAATGGACATCCGATAATGTGACTGATGAGGTGAAAGGGTTGCTGGTTTTGTTATTCACGCACATGCTTGAGGCCCTTTAAATGGATTGTATTAAATCTCAACCATTGAATTTCATGCACATATGGCAAAAGCCAACATACGAATTGAGATTTTTTCAACTTCTGAAATGCCTCTGTGTTTGTTAATAGGGTGCGTATATATTATACATACAACCTCTCTATACTAAGCTGAGGTATGCTCTCAAGTGGTTTCGTGGGTGGGTGGTTGTTTTCTTGGAGGTTTAAATTTGTGGTCATTTAGGGGTTGGAGACTGCAGAAATGATTAGATTATGGAGGTCCTGCTTTGTTTATTGGAGTTTTTAAGACTGAAAAGTGGTCCTGTTGGTTTTAGACTGCGAGGAAATGCTCTGTATTTATAGAGTTGGTCTTTTTAAAGAGATGTCTCTTTGGAGCTTAGGCCTGTATTGTGGAGGTGTTTTAGAGTTGGTCTGTATTATGAGTGTTGTCTTTAAATAGAGGTGATCATATTGCAGAGATGGTCTTTTATAGAGATGGTCTGGCATTAGGTGATCTTTTTTATGGGTCGTCTGTATTGTAGAGGTGGTCGCTTTATAGAATTGGTCTCAACTGGAGAGAAAACTATGGAAAGAATGAATTTACTAAAAACCCAATGTAGTAGAAACATTGTTTTGGGTGGCAAAAAGTACTGATATATTCAGCGTCCAATATTGCTTTTCATATGACCATAGCCCTAACTATTATATACACAATGTATTGCTGCCCTTCAAATTACTAGTGATTATTTATCAAATAAAGAACACACTAAATTTTACAATGAAATTTTACAATTTATTGATAAATACAGTAATGGATAAATATAAATTAGAAAAAAAAAAAAATTCTTCTCAACTGCTGGATCCTGCTTCCATCATGCAGCGGCCAAAAGCTTTTCATCACTCCAGGCGCCCCTGAAACATGCATTGTATTAAATGTCAAGTTGAAGAGGGTTGGTAGGCTGTCTGAAAGAAAATATTAACAGATTCACAGTTGCTGAGATTGTCTTGCACATGTATTTCACAGCGTTAATTACTAGCGCATCACAGACTATCACACGTACCATGTTAGTGGTAAAACCAATGCTATGGGTATTCCGCCTCAAGTCAAAATGTGAATGTGTTTTGAAATGGAAGTTTTCTTCTACTTACACATTACTGTGAAGTATTTACATTTGAAACTATAATCTACAGATAGACCATCTACTACTTCAAATACTTACTGCTTTTTTCAACATCTTGCGAGCATTGCTTGTCTTGTTTGTAAACTTTGTGTTGAAAGCACTGCCAGTTGGCTCTTTCCAGCCTTTTTTTCACACATCTTGCTCACATACTCTGACAATAAATGTTAAACCACACAATAATTATTTTCATTGTAATGCTCCAGTAAGTTGTGATGTTAACGACAACCATGAGGCACCATTCTGCAGTGTGCATGCATGTGTAGAAAATATAATTAAGTTTTTATAATACAGAATTGTTTATTGCTGAAACTATTGTAACATATATATCCAACACTCATTGAAATACAAAGAAAATACTCTACCTTTTATGGCTGACACTTTTATGGAGTCAAGGGCATTGCCCTTTTTGGTCCCTTTAATGCCCAGTCCATGACAGCGGCCCAGCTCCTCAACAGGGAACACCAGAGTGATCATTCAGCAATGCGCTGTCAGGGTCTGTTGCTCTGCTGGCAGTATGCAAAACCTGCTTTTTTCTTTTGTTTTGCTGACAAGGATCTTTGTCCTTGTCAGGGCATGTGGCGTCCATAACTAAATTCATAAGTGGTGCCTGCAATGCCAAAAACAATCAGAAATCAGATTGGGCTGCATAATTGCGCTTATCAATACCAGTATATATCTGTATAACCGAAGCAGACATCTAGGCTTGCTCTAAAATATCCTTCCAGTTGCATTACACATTTTACATTGAGTAATCCGGCCAGCTACTACATGCAGCCAAGCTTGCAAGATATGAAGATTGGTATAAAAGATTTTTTTTTCTGATCTTTAAAGGATATCACATTTTAAGTTTGTTTCTTCAAAACTTACAATGGACATAAAAACATGAATTAAAGACGCTGAATCGTAATGAAACTGACGGTCAGATTTTTTTCAAAACTTAATCAAATACTGATCAAGGTGTTTTGAAAGTAAAACAAACGTCAACAACATATTGACCGTCTGATTGGGGAGATATTATTGATTGAAAACACGTCCTTTTCACTCAAACATACGTCAAAGACATCTTTTACGTTTGCTGTTCATGATAACAATATAGGCTATTAAAATTGAGTTGAACAAATGATTTTTTCTTTCCATTCACACAGCATCATATCAATACCTACATCAAAACACAAAAAATATTAATTTCAAAGCACTTTTACTTGGGATTTCCTAAAGAATTGTGCAATTAGTTTAACACTCACCCATACTAACATAACATAACATAAATAACATATATATTTTTGAGCGATGAAATTGAAGGTGGAAATTTTGCATGTATCCAAATCATATTCATGATACCTAAGGTCAATCCATATTTCTCCCAGTTTTTCATTTAAGAAGTCCAACAGGAGGGCATTTGAAGAGATATTGTGAATTCTTAAGCCTTTACAAATTGGGACCCACTGTCCATGCTCTTGTTATGGGCAGTCCTCATCAAAGCCTGTTTTTTCTGAGGTTTTGTTTGCACTGCAAATATCTAGTTTGTTAACGACTGACCCTTCGCTGGTCAGGATCTTTTTTTCTGGCATATCAGGCTCCTTTGTACTAATAGAGCAGGAGGGCTGGATGAAGAATTGCTTGTAAAAAAACCCATGTGTAATGCCAAATTGTAACCAAACAATATTTTCTTTCAAAGCGCTTACTGGGGCCTCTCTAAACAAAGAAACGTAACCTAGTCAAAATTATCTACTTATATCCGCCAAAATGTTTACAACTTTTTCGCACCCGCTTACTGCCATCTTGTAAATTCAGGAATACCTTTTGGAAAAAAAAACAATGCAGCGTGCACTCTTTTTGGATAGGCAATGTTAAAGACAAAAAATGTTGCAACAAGCAATTTCAATGCTTTCAAAAGTTTATTTGTGCTGCATATTTTACCGCTATCAGCCACAATATAAAAAAGGTGGAGTCCAGCTGACTCTCCCCGGTTACGATGTAAGGAGTCATTTTTACCTGCGTCGCCAACGGCAGAGCAGGTCTAGGAACCGCCTCACTCCGTCCCGTCCGTCCGTAGTAAAAGCTTGTCTCTGCTACTCCTCCTAAACGACTCAACATACAGCAATGAAACTTGGTATATAGCAAGAACATCATACGTAGATGTGCATATTGACAGGGAATTTTGATTCTCAAATTTTTATGGGAGTTATGCCTCTTTGAAATTATAAATTGTGTGCATCTTATACTAATAGCTTGTACAAAAGCTTGTCTCTGCTACTCCTAACCTGGGCGACCCAACATGTAACTCGGTGGGGTGTTTGGGGGGCTTTGCCCCCCAGGAGTTGGGTTTAGTTGAGGGTGCCCGGGGAGCATCCGGTGGGTAGCCCCTCAGCCTTATGAAATAAAAAACGCGGGGTTCCGGGGGTTACCTTCCCCATAATAACATTGAGAAATAATTAAAAATTTTGGTCATAATGTCCTCCTGCCTATGATACTGCTATCAACTAAAGAGAGGTGGTCTTCCTATATTTTAAATACTAGATGTGCTTCCTGAATGACTGTCCTGTTGAACATGAGAACATTATGTATAAATTCTAATATCAATATAATAGCAGTGAGTAGCTAACATATGCATTTGAACTTAGAAATTTTGTGCTTCTTATTAACAGGGATATTATATTCTACAATTTTTATAGCAGTTATGCCTCTTTGTCAGACTTTGAACTGAGGAATTTGTTGCCTCCTATACTAATAGCTTGTCTCTGCTACTCCTCTTAAACTACTCAATATAGAGCAATGAAACTTGGTTTATAACAAGAACTTCATATGTAGATGTGCATATTCATAGGAATTCCTGTTACACGCGACGCAGGTTGAGACATCGTTAGGTCTTGCTTGTTCTTGGTCTCCCTTGTCTAGTATTAGTTCCTCGCCATCCTCTCTCATTAAGTCGAATATGCATAACATGGCCAAAATGTTTTTGGCAGCTTTTCTCTCTTCAGTGTTAACACTGCTAAGAAAATTTTTCACCCAAATCGTCATTATAGAAATTTTCTCTTTCTTTGTCTGGAATCCACATACCTCTTCCACCAAGCTGGTTTGATTTCCTCATTGCCCCCTCCAACAACAAACACTGACTGACTGCTATTACTGTCACGTGCTGCCATCTGGTGCGGGAACTAGAAGTCTCAGAAGATGAACATTGAAAATGTCCGAAAATATTAAGATAGGGAGTAATTCAAATGTTTCTTTGATGTAAAACCAAATTTAGAGACGATCCTTTTGTTGTAAGGAATTTTACTGATTATTCAGGTCTAAATCATTATAGTCTGATATAAATGTATAAACATGGTTGAGTAACACTGCACGAAGACTATCATATGGGGGGTGGGTATTTGCAGCATGTACAATATAATTAAGTCTATTCTTGTTGTTTATTTTTACCATTTGATGTTACCATGTAATTCATTTCGAATTTGAATTTTAAAATCAAAGTATTGACTATTGTATGTACCACAGATTTCTGAGTGTAAAGCTTGTAATCAATGTATTATAACAGAGCTTGAATATCGAAGACAATTTGCTTTGTGGACAGAAACCAATATGAAGTATGTTAAAGCAGATCTGATCACTACTGTGGTTGTTAAATACACTCAGTGATAATTCTAGAACTGTGAGATGCAAAAGGGTTATAGAACACATACTTATTTTAGCCATGAAGAGTCTATATAAGGATAATTATGATGGCATTCTCCTTAAATCTCTGTATAATGCATCTATGAAAAATCATAAAATCTTAGGATCAGAAGTTCATAACACCGCTGTCCAAAATATTCTGACCCGCCCCACTACAAATAATAAATGGTCCATAAGTTAGTCTTGAAACATGCCAATTTTTGTGCAATTTGCAAGATTCTTCAAACCTACAAGTGCTTGTGGCCGGGTGCTCTCCACGGTGGATTTAACCCATGCCCTGGCATCATATTTCCTCTTGCACAAGGTAGGCACTTTCACTCATAGATTTCTTAGAAGAAACATGTTATAAGAGTTGTCAGATTGCAGTTTTTTTTCCCAACACACAGTATAGTCAGGGGTTGCTTGACATTGTAAAATCCAACTAAACATTCAATTTTCATAACAATCTTACTAATCCCCACTTTCATTGTATCCCAACAAGGGTTATTTAATTAGTCCTAACACAAGTTTTATGACCTACATGTTGTTACATCTGAGGATACGTGCCCAAGCAAAATTACAATGAATAATCTTAAAATCAACCCTAAATTCAATTATATTCTTATTTATAAGATTAATAAAAAACATTAGAAAGAAGTAATCACAAAGGCATTTTGAGCCATAAGAGATCAAAAAAACTTAACATCCTATAACTAGATAATGGATACATTAACATAATACAATCTAACTACCCTAGTTTCTTGATTACCCGCCTAGCCTCAATCTGTCGCCGGTATTTGATTAAGGGCCGGGTGTAGATAAGAGGCTACATTACTTACTTAGGTGCCGGTCAAGTTTAGCTGCCGGGTCAACATGTCTTAGTCTAGCATAGGCGTTTAAATGAAAGAGGCATCTATTTGAAGGAGTTAATCAAAGCAACTTAAGTTAGTTGATCAACTTAAGTTAGATACACTTGAGGAAGCCACTGCACCTCACTCAAGTGATTTCAAATAAACACCGTCACTTGCTCCCAGGCGTGTGATTACAGGAATTAGTGTGTGATCCCACTCTAACATAATACACATTTCTTTTTTGCCATTATATAAATATTCATATTATGATGTAGATAGTCATATCTACGATTATGTTACCGGTCGAAATCGGGTTGGGAATAAGTTACAAGCAAAATATCACATCGTAGGTAATAAACATATCAATCAACTTGGTGCAGGCAGCATTCTCTTTGATAAGCACCGGGCGCGAACTACCGCCTGTCTTGAATAAGCGCTGGGTGAATGGCATGTTTTAAATTAATAAGTGCCGGGGCAGCTATTCAAGAAACTATGGTAACGATGATATACCATGGACTAAGTGTCACAGCGACACAGCCATTTTTTCTAAAGTCATATGTACAAGTTAGATACAATGTGTATGTATTGACAATAGACATTCACATGTTTCAACTATATTTACATACAGACATTATGATAAAACGACTATTGTGACATGTGAACTATTTTAAAATTCTTAAAAAGAGCCACAGACACAATCCTTATTTTTTGACCCCAGTTATGTACCTGTATCCAAATACACAGATTTTTACCATCAAAGCTGGGAAGTCTTGATTTTAAATATATTTTTTTCAATGTGAGAGAGCAGTTGGGTTCATTCATTTACACATTATGGCTATGTCTTAGATACAGATGTGTACAGCATACATTATATAGACAAGTGAAGAATAAAACTCTGAATTTTTGCATTCACATTGTTAGCAAGTAATTTTTAAGTATAAATATGCTAAAAAATCCATATAGTTTTGGAATAAAACTTAAAAAGTAACCTTGCCTATAGCACTTCAAATATATATTATTCCCGATTTATTGATGATCATCTCGGGTGGCCTACCTGTTGATGAGCTTATATGTGTTTGTGTGGGAAATTGGGGCCATTGTGTTATATATTTACTTTTATGTAATAAATTTGTTATGTTCATATTATATACATTATGTTAATATTAAATATATGTAGGCTGGGTTTCTCCTGTGGGTTGTGAGGATGTGGTGTCTTTGATTGCATTATTATTGTATATACCTTATCTTTGAAGCATTCAAGCAAGCAAGATTCTAAATTTGGTTACTTTTATAATCAAGTGATTTTGTTGACTCATGTTAGAAGAAAATAAAAATAGAAGTTTTTAAAGTTTAAATATCGGTTCACATTCCTTCAAAACACTACCTTTAAATTTGTACATCTGATGTTTATATAAAGTTATAATTTAGATGATGCATTTTCAAAGTAGGTTGCACCTATTTTGCAAATTCATCTCATCAAAATGAATAAGATTTTATGATTTTTCATAGATGCATTATACAGAGATTTAAGGAGAATGCCATCATAATTATCCTTATATAGACTCTTCATGTCTAAAATAAGTATGTGTTCTATAACCCTTTTTGCATCTCACAGTTCCTAGAATTATCACTGAGTGTATTTAACAACCACAGTAGTGATCAGATCTGCTTTAACATACTTCATATTGGTTTTCTGTCCACAAAGCAAATTGTCTTCAATATTCAAGCTCTGTTATAATACAATGATTACAAGCTTTACACTCAGAAATCTGTGGTACATACAATAGTCAATACATCAAATGGTAAAAATAAACAACAAGAATAGACTTAATTATATTGTACATGCTGCAAATACCCACCCCCCATATGATAGTCTTCGTGCAGTGTTACTCAACCATGTTTATACATTTATATCAGACTATAATGATTTAGACCTGAATAATCAGTAAAATTCCTTACAACAAAAGGATCGTCTCTAAATTTGGTTATTACATCAAAGAAACATTTGAATTACTCCCTATCTTAATATTTTCGGACATTTTCAATGTTCATCTTCTGAGACTTCTAGTTCCCGCACCAGATGGCAGCACGTGACAGTAATAGAAGTCAGTCAGTGTTTGTTGTTGGAGGGGACAATGAGTAAATCAAACCAGCGTGGTGGAAGAGGTATGCGGATTCCAGACAAAGAAAGAGAAAATTTCTATAATGACGATTTTGGTGAAAATCTTTTTTACCAGTGTTAACACTGAAGAGAGAAAAGCTGCCAGAAACATTTTGGCCATGTTATGCATATTCGACTTAATGTGAGAGGATGTTGAAGAACTAATACTAGACAAGGGAGACCAAGAACAAGCAAGACCTAAGTATGTCTGGACCTGCATCGCGTGTAACAGGAATTCCTATGAATATGCACATCTACATATGAAATTCTTGTTATAAACCAAGTTTCATTACTCTATATTGAGTAGTTTAAGAGGAGTAGCAGAGACAAGCTATTAGTATAGGAGGCAACAAATTCCTCAGTTCAAAGTCTGACAAAGAGGCATAACTGCTATAAAAATTGTAGAATATAATATCCCTGCTAATAAGAAGCACAAAATTTCTAAGTTCAAAGAGGCATAACTACCAGAGATAGATAAATGCATATGTTAGCTACTCACTGCTATTAAATTGATATTAGAATTTATACATAATGTTCTCATGTTCAACAGGACAGTCATTCAGGAAGCACATTTAGTGTTTAAAATATAGGAAGACCACCTCTCTTTAGTTGATAGCAGTATCATAGGCAGGAGGACATTATGACAAATTTTTTGAATTATTTCTCAATGTTATTATGGGGAAGGTAACCCCCAAACCCCGTTTTTTATTTCATAAGGCTGAGGGGCTACCCACCGGACGTTCCTCGGGCACCCTCAACTAAACCCAACTCGGGGGGGGGGGGCAAAGCCCCCAAACACCCCACCGGGAGTTACATGTTTATGTTGGGTCGCCCCCAGGTTAGGAGTAGCAGAGACAAGCTTTTGTACAAG
>CM032659.1:1604902-1621098 GCA_019095985.1 Streblospio benedicti | reverse complement strand
ATGCATAGTCTTCATTGAGTTCAGAGATTGGGTGATCAGCATCACGCCATGATTCAGTTATGCCAGTTACATCAAATTTATTTTTCAGTAACATGGTTTTTAGTAGCACTTGCTTTGCGATTCCGAGCCCCTGCGCATTATTATATGCAAATGTGAATGTGCTTGGCGATAGTGATAGATTATGTTATTGGTGCTTAGCACAGTTGTTCCTGCAAGTTTTTTGTTCTTTGCCAGTTGCCTTTTTCTTTATCACGAACGTTGGTGGTTTCGTTACCAAGTGTTCTGATCAAGGCCGCTATGGAGAAAATATCACGACAGAACTGAAGTTGCAACCAACTACAGATATGATGTGTTTGTTTCGTACAATGAGAGAGATCATTATTGGGTGGATGACATACTGCGTCCTACTCTGGAGGAGGAGCATGGCATCAGACTCTGTCTCCACTTGAGAGACTTCATGTTTGGTGAGTTGATAACTGACCAGATCATTGAGAGCATTGAAAACAGCAGGCGTACCATGTTAATTTTATCTCCAAACTTTCTGGCTAGCACTTGGTGTCACTTTGAGATGCAGATGGCACAGAACAAGTTTTTTTTCAAAGGTAAAGAAGTTCTGTTAGTGGTTCTGATAAAACCATTGCCTAAAGTTGGTGTCTCAAAAATGCTAAAGAAACTGTTGGAAACTAAGACATACATTGAGTGGAGTGAGGATGAATATGGTCAGAAGCTGTTCTGGGTCAAGTTGGTTCAGGCTGTCAAGGCTCCGGAGCAGAGCCTTATGATGTGGATAATGAGGATGATGTAGAAGATGAACAGAGAAATTTAGTAGAATAAATCTCCACTAAATAATCTCATTGCTGCAAAGATGTATGTAATTATTCCTTACTTTGCCATATCGAATAAATATGTTTACGAAATACATTGTTTTCTTTTGTCATTTATGTTGAAAATAGTATTAATCCTTTTAAAACTGTGTACAGAAAATCACTTGTTAATTTTCGTGATCGTATTTTTAAATGTGATAATCTGTTGGTACAGAAAATTGTATCCAGTGTTCATTTTATATTTGACTCTAGTCATTTTGTCGCATGGCAGACTCACATCTTTACTTAGTAACAGATTTTACATACATTTATCCACTTTATATATTTATATATTTTATTTTTATATTTCACATCTTTTAATGTATGGAATTTTAATATTCTGGAATAAATTATGTTATGTTATGTTATGTTATGTTATTCTGTTTGTAACGACAGTTGTGATTTGTAGAAATCTAGTTATAGTGAGTTGAAATAACTCTTACATATCTATACAAATTGTTATTCCCATGTTTTTGTGACATGTAACAGTCATTGAACAGCAAATTTACTTTTCAACTTTCACATGGTAGTTCATTTAATTGAAATTTCTGAAGCTCTATAACTCAATGTGTTTCATATGATAGCAAATACAAAACCTTTGGAGAACACTTCAGATTGGCAAAAACAAACAAAACTAGGAGCATAATAATCCCAGCACATTTGATCATCTATCAGCACTTTTTTCTGTCGGTTTTGTTACAGTCGACAATTATGGCTATTGAAAGTGATAACGTTCACCTGATAAACATGAAGATTTTTGTTTGCTTGACAATTTATTTTATAAACATATTGTTTTCCCTGTAAGACATGGCAATGATTCCATCTTGCTAGTAGTTAGTTTGACATGGTAATATTTTTATGACTTTATGATTCCATCTTGCTAGTAGTTAGGTTGACATCCCAGGTAATATTTTTTCAAGCGATTTTGGCGCTCATTATATTTGAAAAATGAGCATAATTATATTTGAAAATATGTCATTATATTTGAAAAATATAATGAAATACATTGCATATAGCCAATAGCCATGGACCACTAGAATAAGCATACCAGGATTTTAAAAATAATCCTGTCTTTATCCGGACAGAGCTTACAACTGTTTCTGAAAAAAGGACACACAGCAATGAAGATCTTGCTTCCTATTTGACCTAAAAATACATGACAATGTGGTGTAATGGACGCATATTATTGCATACATTTTTGAAAAGCTTATTTTTCTGTTAATATTATATGTGACTAGTACTTTAAAATGGTGATGCAAAATTAAAAAGAACTTGTATTATATTTTCTTTATATTATGATGTGCCATGTGATTTAACATTTGCACTTGCATACGTTTTATGTGTAATAGATATTTAAGGGTTATCACATGTGTTTGGGTTCAATATGAGTTATATCACGATGAGACAAATGCGAAGAGTAATTAATAATTTCCCTAAACTGGTTTCATGAAATGTACCAAAAAATCATGTTTGTCAACATTGATGTTTTATTAGCCTTAATAAATATTTCTGACAAGCTAATGTTGGCTGTCAGTGCATGGGTGATAGAGACTGCAATTTCATGCAGTGCTCGTTTTTCTAGTGCAGATATGGAATTGACAATCAATATGGCAGTCCATTGTTTTAAAGGTATTGATATTTAATCAAAACGCATACTTATAAATCTAATGTCATACGTTATTAGAAGCAACACGTCAAATGTATGAAAAAACAGCATTATTAAATCAATCTATCTAATGAGCCATTTCCTGTGCCGGTGCTGGTACTAATAACAAACAAAGTATGGTACCGGAAACACACAAACGTCCAGTGGCCTATAACTATCATTACGGTGAAAGTCGTATGTGTTAGATAATATTATATATCCTCCAACAGCACTAACATATACTGACACACTTGATTAAATATTATTACCAAGCTATATGAAGACCCAAGCCAGTAATTCTTTAAAAAGATTCGTAGTGGATCACCTTTGTTTCATTTACACTGATTTCACCTGGCGATTGTCTTTGTTCCTGAGATCATGAAGCGTGTCCTGTAACAACTTCTAACAAGCGTATCTCGTCTTTCCATGATTAGTCCTGCATCTTAACTAAGAAATTGAACATATAACGAGAGATGAATTGTAATTTGTACAAAGTAAGTAACACAACAACAAAATGAATTCGTTTGCATATGCCGTTAGTCTGGGTGACCTGAGTCTAGTTTACATTGTGTACCATAAGTCCGAGTGTCCTGACTTTCAGAATTTCACAAGTTATTAGGACCCGGTCATTTACAATTTGCTGGGGGGGGGGGAGCAGTTCAGGCAGATTTTTGAAAGATCCGAGGATGAAAGTCCGACCCCCCATTATATTACAGAATGAAAGTCCGACCCCCCCCCCCAATCCGTTCAAGTGAAAGTCATTGAAGTTCATATTTTTTTCAAGATCCTAGAAGTCATTGAATTTTGTAGTCATGGAAAAAATGACATTAGTAAAATGTCATTGAATTTTGGTTAAACTGGTAATTTAAATACTGTTTGACCAGAAAATAATTTTGTTATATTTGGCACCTTGATGTCTTCCAAAGTCTATTTTTTGCGCGCTTTGCTAGAGACCCACACACAACATAATATAGTAAAATTTCTATTTCTGTAGATGTCTGCAAAAGAAGAATAAAACTCAATTATTTACATGCTATTGTCATCTTTGATCTTAACATAGGCCCTATTGAGATGAAACTATGATTATATTCTTCTCTCTCTCTTTTCTATGGCAAGCAACCTCCTACCCACTATATTGCCATAGCTGAAGACACATCTTCCATTTTACTATATCAAGTGGCCCTGACGCACTCTGAGGATCAGAGGTTCAGAATATTCAGAATGAGTTCATTCTGAACATTCCGAACCTCTGATCCTCAGAGTGACCTGACGGGACTCAAGCTCACGACCCCAAGGTTGTGAGACCAGAATGATACCAACATCCCAAGCAGCGGGCTGTTAAAAGGCTACACGGACGAACCGTTGTCTCTGTAGCCCCCAGCCTACATACTTGGTCAATTATCATCTCAACCCGGAGGTCGTGGGTTCGAATCCCACCTATGGAGGGAAATTTTGGGAGTTCTAATTTCTTCGCATTTTACTGCTCATGGAGTTTTCTAATGTGTTTTCCCCAAGTTTGCTTGTGAATGCAATTATATTCTTCTCTCTCTCTCTCTCTCTCTCTCTCTCCTCTCTCTCTCTCTCTCTCTCTCTCTCTCTCTCTCTCTTCTATGGCAAGCAAGCTCCTACCCACTATATTGACATAGCTGAAGACACATCATGGAAGAGACCCATAATCGGCTGATCTCTGGTGAAGCTTCAGATCAATGCCCACTCTCCACACAGAGCTTTGTTCCAGTTATCACTAATTTTGAAGACAGCCGGTGCACGCACCAAACTAGAGAAATCTCTGGGTACGAGATCGATCAATGCCCAGTCAGCACTGGTGCATTTAAGGGTTATCACGTGTGTTTGGGTATGATGTGAGTCATGTCATGTCTATAGAGAACCATTAGAGCGTGCAGCGCATGAGTAGTTCTCTACAGACATGATATAATCATATCATACCCAAACATATATGATAACACCTTTCTCACACTCTACCCCACAAAATCATATAATAGTGAAGTTAAATAACTGAATTAATGGATCAACAAGCTTGCCGTTTTTTCAGATTTTTATAACGCAGAGACCCTCTCCTGCAAGATAAGAATCAAAGCCCAGCATATCGACACCCGATAGACAATCCACACCATTATAAAGTACTAGTATCTCTTACATGTTGCATATTGCATTGTGTTTACTTTGCCCAAAATGACGGCATCAAACACGTGGTCGGCAGAGAAATACAGAACTGCACTCACATGACAGTTGGAGACTTTACTGTCGTGAACCGGAAACATGAGGTGTATTTAATTATGCAGGCGAAACTAATACACACACCGTATGGCCGAGAAGGCCCGTTGACATACATAACAGATCCCATAATTGTCCTGGTTTACAAATAGAATCTAGTAATAAAATGCCCATTGTTCACTCTGTTTTACATTTATCACATAAAAAAATCATGAGTAAAACGGTAGAGAAGTGAATACAACGTGTAAACTACAACAAAGAGCAGCAGGATGATATTGTGCACTATGCATGCTGTAATTGTGATGATTATGCTTCTGAAT
Source organism: Streblospio benedicti (assembly GCA_019095985.1). Classification (NCBI taxonomy): domain Eukaryota; kingdom Metazoa; phylum Annelida; class Polychaeta; order Spionida; family Spionidae; genus Streblospio; species Streblospio benedicti. Next base: position 1,616,035 of record CM032659.1, on the reverse strand, counting down.
CTTCATGGTCCTTTGAGCAATGTTGACAATAAAACTGGCAATGGGGAATGGGGGTTGGGGGACTAGACCGTACTGTTTTCTTGTTTTCTTCTATGCATATGTGTTAAGTTTTATTTGCTAAATTATGCTCTATAAACTCCTGGTATTCATCGATTGGACACATTGTTTGAAAATGAAATGGTAGCCGGGATAGGTATGAACAATAGTGGTGAAATGGTATTACTAATTTTATTGTGAAAACTTCACTTTAAATAGTTTAAAGCTGTTTGAAAAAGTTTAAAATGCATGTATCAGGGAAAGAATACTAAGTATTGAAGTCATGTTATTACAATAGAAATCCAATGAGTATATTTTCATAATCATAAATTGATTTAGAAGAATTACCTCTAACTACATCGCCTCCGCAAAAAGCTAAACTGAACAACCCCACATTATTTCAGGTTACCATAGTACAAGAAAAAGCCTTCTATTATTCAAAATATATTCTCTGCCTGAAGGTTTATCAAAATTTTATGCAACAGATTGTATCACTCTATAGAATTGGACAGTTTGTGTATCTTTTACAATGCATTCAAGCAGATGGCACGAATAACAAGTTTATACAAATAATTCATTATATTCTGAGCAATAACCGGTGTTAGCAAAAACCAACTGAACATTATATGCAGCATTATTTGCAAAGATATAGTTTAACGTGTAGTCAGTGATCGACTTTATTGTTGTGTGTCGTTTGGGATACGTGTGGATTGCGCCAAACGTTTTGTGTGTTCGTTTTTTGTTTTTTGCAAACACGTTCCGAGTTTTAACAGGAACTCTTGAGTGTTGCGGATTTACGAGAGACTAGTATGCGGTTATCTTATTGTGAATTTATAATTTACACAGCATATCTAACCGATAGCCATGCATTTGTAAAAGAACAACTGTGAGATTTTTAAGATGAACGATTCGTAACATTCATATAATAGGAATTCTTTTCCATTTAAATACCTGTCATGTGATAATGAAGCCCTGTTGGCGCTCTGTGGACCTAAAGGCTGTCTTGTGCATCGTCGCCTGCTGGTTTGTCACACTGAGGCTTTCTGCAGGTAGGTCTTGGAATAAATAGTTGGCACCATCAACAAAAGTCTGATAATAGTTCAAATCAATTGTATCACAAGTTATAATCAAAATAAAGCCAAAATATCGGTAGTTTCTAATTAACCCACATACAAGGTAATATATGGCTTTTGCTAAAATTTATTAACATATATCATTTTTGACCTAATGTTAAAAGCATTGCCATACCAGTGGAATTTTGGCTACGGGTTCACAGTTCATTATTGCAATTAGGAATCGGGTGAAATGTTGACTCCTTAAACAGTTCAGTAGTCGGTTCTCAATTCGTTTTCTGCATCCCATTTAATAACCCATGGGTTAAATTACGTATGACAAAGTTCCCCTGTGTCGGGATTGGCCCCCGGTGGCACACAACAAGTTGAAAAATGATCATTAGTTTCATCACGTCCCCAGGGGTGGAAAGACCGGTCTGAAAATTAACACCAATCTGAAAAAAATAGGTGCAATGTTGGCCCCTTGTTCAGTTCACTATTTGATTTTGCTTATTATTTCGTAACCAATGCGTCACATTTGACTAGATAAAGGTACAATGGGTTGGGTGATCCTCCCCCTCCACCCCATGACAATACAACCATTTACGACACTTTTACTGCGATTAAGGAACTGGCCGGATTACCCTTTCATCACTTCATTCATCAAATTTATCAAATTGGCTTTCAACCAAGACGAGCTATCATTTTGTGCATATCCAATTCAGCAAAGTGGCCATTTGTGTAGACTGGCGGGGATTGGAAGGCTCATGTACACACGGTTCTTTTTTTACAGCCCAGACATCATGTGTGACTCGTGGAGAAAATGAAGTATGCTTCACTTTACGTGGACAAACTAATTACGATGTCGATGCCACAAACAGGTGCGCGTCTTATGGAGGGATTGTGGCCGTGCCTCAGTCAAGTAATGAGGATAGGGCAATGCTCGCACTAGTAAACACCAATTTGTAAGTGTTCCAATATCACTGCAAATTTAGAGTGTTGTTGATTAGAACTAGAAAATGAGTGTGATTGGTGGTCACTTAAAGGGACATGTACAGCAACCACCTCATCAGACAATTTCACTTGAGGCCGAAATTTGCATGTACGCAATGATTATTAAGGCTGTGATAGAATAATAATATTGACATCGCCAATGTTTGGGTACAAAACATCTTCCCAGAGTTAAAAAGGTTTAATTACGAAGAAATGGAATGTTGCAAATAGCTGAAAATATACATATTCAACTGCCTTAGCAAGTACCATTTACATGACATAAATTTATTATATACCTTGGAAGTCAGCCATGCATGTCTCTTTAACGCCACCCACACGTGCATGTCTGTGTATGCTAAGGTGGATGATTTTGTATTTGTTTGCATTTCACAACAGGTATATCTGGCTCGGTATCAAGCGGCCTTTATATGGATGGGATGCACTGAACTTACCCTACACGAACTGGGATTTTGGCTACCCGAGCTACAGTGATGAGTGTGCTTTTTTTTGAAGGAGTCTACGGAGAAATGGACGACATATAACTGTCTCTATTCTGGAGATGGAAGTCATGTCATCTGCGAAACCATAACACCCTGTACGTAGCAATCATATTGGTATATTAGTATAAAGTACAATAGTGGAAACACAAAAAGGCCATATCTATTAGACCATACAATGTGAACAGTTATACAAAGTAAGTTAACGTATAAATTAACGGATCATGAAAAATGATGTCTCTGCTGTATAGTGAAAACCTCATGTGCAATGGAACCACTTTTGTTTAAAATACTCATGTATCCTTATTCAGATGTGTCAGTAATGGACACTTAGGTGGACCTGTCCATGTGTACACCCTTGTATGATGACCACTCCGCTCCGCTCTACTCTATTCCACTCTACTCTATTCCATTCTATTCCGTTCCATTCCGTTCCGTTCCATTCCACCTCATTCCATTCCATTCCATTGCATTCTATTCTATTCTATTATATTCACTGTTTTTTTCTAATTTCACACAATGCAATGGATCTCATGGCAATCATTAGTTCATATGAAGATATCAGGTTATAGAAAGTGGATTAAAACATACAAAAACCAAATAATGCGCGCTTGTTAGACCGCAAAACATAACCACCTGCAAAATATAACCAGTTATGTTTTGCAATAACGCACAATGTAACCACACCCCTGAAAATGGTCTAGCCAACGCAAAATATAACCAGAGCAAGGGCACTGCCATGGTATCTTCTTTAGTATGTACCATAAAAACCGACGGCACCCGAGGTCTTGATACATAGAAACATGTGAAGAGACACGTGCTACTATAAATAGTGACAAAATTCATGCTACAGGGAAAGGACAAGTACAAGGCCAGGGTGGTGCCACTTTGTAATTCATGCTTGCAGCAGGCATTGATTACAGTTATTATGTACTTACCTCAATTAGGGCTACAGATATTCCTGTGTCGCATCACATTGCAAACCACAAATACGCACACCACGTTTGACCACAACACACCCTAAGATCAAACAAGATGTCTGAATATATAATGGCTTCACATTCTACAGATTCGTTGCCAATATTTTACTCATACACAACCCAACCCACACAAATGTAGCAGTAAACAAACATATTTTAAACCAGTTTTAGACATTATGCACTCGAGTCTCCCCTCTGCTGTATGAGTATATGCGATGTAAACTGTAAAAAAGAGTACTAGTCACTCATAATGGGCAATTTGCGTGTCTTGCTCGGTCTACCTGTTTAGATCTTTGACTGCGCAAGGATGACATGGCAGATATATCAGAGGCTGGGACAGCATGTCGCGCAACCTCTTTACTTTCCACAAGAGCAATCAGTTCATTTATGGATTTGGTCAATATATTAGCAGATCCCAATATATCAAGCCGTATGTCAGTGTCAGCTATTCCATTTATTAGCACGTCACGCATCATATCATCTGTATAGTCAACACATAAACCACATGTACACTTGATGGAGTAGGAGCATGTTTCTGCTTTGCCACGTACTCTTGTCGTGAAGTTGCGGAACGATTCGTCACGTTCTTGACGTAGAAGTAATAATTCTGTACGTAGTACGCTTGTTGCTACGGGAATCAATGCAAGTGATCGAAGATTTTCCAGAAGTTGTGTTAGTGTATCTGAAGCTGCGTTTGGATTGACTTTTAAAAGACTGTCCCCAAGTTCTGCTCCAGCACATTGGAAAAGCTGTATTGGTGCAGATGCCTCATCAATGCCAGACCCTTTACGGAATACTTCCCATCGCCTCACAAACACATTCCATTCTTCTACCGAGGCACCTATGTTGATGGTGGGTCTATCCAGTTTAGGTGCTTGCGGTGATGTCCGCCCAGGTGTTGAACTGCAGCTCTGGTGCTGCCATCCATGATTTGTCAGCAGGGCAATTGCTAGTGCCTCAGACACATCTTCTGTTTCGTACTCACACCCTATCAGTGTGCATTTCACCTTCATGGTTAATTTATATATATATTTTTTATTTGTGTAACTCCTTCATGAAGAAAACTCCTTGTTGTTAGAATAAATAGTTTAATAAAACAATGAAGGAGTTACACATGACGTGACTACTAAGTTACTGATGGTCATTCCAATAAACTACAATATGTATATGAAGTACAAGCTTTACAATATGTATATGAAGTACAAGCTTTACAAAATGAATATGAAACATATGAAATGATTATAGTCTGCACATATAATGCAATAATACTGCGGAATGAAACCTTTTATTGGAATAATGCATCTGTTATAAAATTGATCATGCATTGTATTTCATGAATATTTATTAAACATGTTATTGTATTTACAGCTACCACAACAACTACCACTACAACAACTACCACCACAACAACTACAGAAACACCTACCACAACAACAACCACAGAAACACCCACACCCACCACAACACTTACCACTACAACACCTACAGAAACACCCACAACAACCACAACACCTACCACTACAACACCTACAGAAACACCCACACCCACCACAACACCTTACCACTACAACACCTACAGAAACACCTACAACCACTACAACACCTACCACAACAACACCTACAGAAACACCTACAACCACTACAACACCTACCACTACAACACCTACAGAAACACCCACACCCACCACAACACTTACCACTACAACACCTACAGAAACACCTACAACCACTACAACACCTACCACAACAACACCTACAGAAACACCTACAACCACTACAACACCTACCACAACAACACCTACAGAAACACCTACAACCACCACAACACCTACCACTACAACACCTACAGAAACACCCACACCCACCACAGCAACTACCACTACAACACCTACAGAAACACCTACAACCACCACCACACCTACCACTACAACACCTACAGAAACATCTACAACCACTACAACACCTACCACAACAACACCTACAGAAACACCCACACCCACCACAACACCTACCACTACAACACCTACAGAAACACCTACAACCACCACCACACCTACCACTACAACACCTACAGAAACATCTACAACCACTACAACACCTACTACTACAACACCTACAGAAACACCTACACCCACTACAACACCTACTACTACAACACCTACAGAAACACCCACACCCACCACAGCAACTACCACTACAACACCTACAGAAACATCTACAACCACGACTACAGAAATACCTACAACTACAACAACACCTACCACGACAACAACTACTACTACAACACCTACAGAAACACCTACAACCACTACAACACCTACTACTACAACAACTACAGAAACATCTACAACCACGACTACAGGAATACCTACAACTACAACAACACCTACCACGACAACAACTACCGAAACACCTACCACAACAACAACTACCGAAACACTTACCACAACCACAGAAATACATACCACCACAGCAACCGCTACAGAAGTACCTACCACCACCACCACAACAACAACCGAAATGCCTACCATCTCCATAACAACAAGCAAAATATCAACCACCGAAACACCCACCACGGCGGCACCTGCTTTGTTAACTACCACCGAAATCACATCTGTTTCTTCACCCACCCCAGACACTACACATTCTACCACTACAACTGAAAGTACCCCTACTACACCCACTTACACTACACACACTTCACGGGATACAACCATCATTACAGACATTTCACCTTTTATCACGCAATCTGTACCTATCCCCGAGACAACTAAAGGAGCTACTAGCATAATAGTAAGCACAGAAGACACAAGTTCCACCCAAGAGACTACTGCAGAGATTATTGGAGAAGTACAGTTTGCAAACATACCTTTCTTCGTTGAGGTAGCACTTCCAGGTATAAACATTAAAATATTATACCTATGGTGGAGGACATTATGTGAATGTGGCTCATCAAATGTAGAATAGGTCGTTACATTATGAGAAATTGTCACACTGCTAATTTAAGAGAATTCTTAAGTTTTATTTCATTGTAGAGCGTCAGTAAGAGTGAAGACGCTGGCGCTCATACATTTAATATTCCAAATAGTTTACTATGAAAATAAGTTAAATTGTCATATATATAACATATAATAGTTGTTTGGTTGAATGACGAAAATTTGTCATGTGTGCAGGGAACCCACTCTGAGAATCAGATGTCAATGTGACATCTGATTCTCAGAGTGAGGGAAGCCTAATAGTATGCCTTCATGCTATCATATACCTTTTGATACAAGATTTGTTTGGTTACATGTATGAATGTGGCCATCGTCCTTGCAGAAGGGATCCCTTGCCCTGACCCGCCGACAGTGGCCCACTCCATTCAGAGGTACGAGGAGAGCCGGGACGGCGTGTTCATCTTCTACGTCTGTGACGACGACTATGAGTTCCCCACTGGTGACGTCACCAACAGAGTGCAGTGTCTCATGGCAGACGGGAGGTGGAGCCACCAGCCACCCGACTGTCAAGGTAAGCTATAGTTAACATATTACAATCATCATACAGTAGATTAAATATTTTCACTGAAATATATAAACATTCATCCTCATCTATTTTGGGCTTTATATTATTCTATTCACATTTTTAAGAATAACTCCTGATACAATCATCTTACTTTACGTTGAAGATTTCAACCAATTTGACAATGAGGGTTATTTTTATTCTCCAATGTCAAACATGCCATCTTTTATGGCCAAAACAAGAATAAATGGTGGTTGATTTTTCTTGCAATTGAAATCTACTTATTAAATTTACATACACACTGCTTTCTCTGTGTTCTCAGTGAAGACGTGCCAACCCCTGCCCAACCTGCCCCACACGGCTGTCAACACAACGTCTCGCGCTGTTGGTGACGTTATCGAGATGACATGCGAGCTCGGACACAGCTTCAGGGGCGGGACCACCGTGAGGACGACCCAGTGTCTGAGGTGGACACGCAACTGGAGCAGCCACGTGGAACCATGCCAACGTGAGGAAGGGATGAGCGAGAAAGGTCGTAGGAATACTGAGGGGAGAGTAGGAAGGGGGAAGAGTGGTGGTGGGGAGGAGATGTAGTGAACTAGAGTAGAAGATGAATAAGTGTAAGAGACGGTGGGTTTGCATGAGTTTAAGAGTGTGAATATGGGCAACTGGGTGCAGGCCTATGGATGGCTGGTGGAGTCTAAAGTGAGAATTGGATAGTGTGGGAGAATTAATGCAAGTGTGTGAGGGTGTGTGAGGGATCATGCGGGAGTGAGAGAGAGTAGAAAGCAGTCACTTGTCGCAGAATGGGTGACATGAGGGTGATACAGGGAGGATGAAACTAAACCTATCGTGAATATCATTTGTGTCATGAGTTTAATCTTTATACTTTTGCAGGAATCCTCTGTGGAGATCGGCCATCTGCCATCAATGCCCAAAGAAATACCACTGGTGACATCATTACGTACACGTGCGCTGATGGCGTGACGTCACAGCATGTTGTGTGTGACTCCCGAGGACAATGGACAGAAACAAGTGATCATTGTCTAGGTATGTGGCAGAGTGTATTGTTGTAGGGTTGTGGGTCTCCATTGGAGCGCTGCACGGTTCTGGTAATGTCAATGTAGTGATGTGGCCATGATAACTCATGCACAAGGGACAATGTCCTACTGTAAATAAATTTGCCTCTAAGCGACGTTGACCCATTGGAACAAATCGCGCTCACGACCACGGCCACCCGGCTAAGGGATGGTCGTGTCGTGAACCAACCACTTAATCATCACTAATTCTCTCCTGACAGCGAGCACCTGTCCTCCAATCCCATTCGTGGAGAATGCGATGGTGATGCCACCGCAGGATTCACGTGACCTCAGATCGAGGGTCACAGTCAACGTTACGTGCATGAAGGGACACCGCTTCCCAGATGGACGAAGGCAAAAGGAGGTCACATGCGTTGGGGAGGAGTGGAACGCATATCTCCCGCCCTGTCTCGGTAAGTGAAATACCTTTATATGCATTGAGGTTTCATGATTAGAATGACGAGGCTTGTCAAGAGTCTGACTGTGTCTGCATGAGAGATATGTTAATTCCTCATGGAGGACCTCCGTTTTAAACATCTATGTGTAAAAATGGAGGTATGATCTAGTTGAAACCTCTTTCTTGTAAGGCTGTGTGATCGACTCAGAAGTTGTGTGAATGTGGTATTTTCTGCAGCATATTGCTGCCAGCCGATGAACCGCGTTTATGTTGAGCTGAAAAATAGCAACTACAATGTGTAGGTTAAAATGTTATTGATACACTTTTAGTTCATTTTAGTTCATCTGTATAAAGAATCAGACAGTTGAGACACGGATCAGAACATTTATGTGTGCACACATGGTGTTAAATGTTAATGATTCTATTATAACCAAATTACAATCATTTAGTGTATCTATTTGAAGTCATATCATGTCCATGATATTTATTAAAAGAGAGATCAAATTCAGCACCAAATGTATTCACGTTCAGGATATGAACAGTGGTTCAAACTTGTCTTGAATGTTATGCAACCAATCAACATATATCAAGTGAATATTATTATTTTGAATACGTTAACTCAAGTAAATCTTAACTAATTGCAGTCATAACCTGCCCCCCGGTTCCGGAAGTAGCCCACGCAAGGGCTGATACCAACATAGCAATATTCGGCTCAGTTCTAAAGTACACGTGTGATCCTGGCTACCAGTTTCCAGATGGCAGCCTTCAACAAACAAACACTTGTACTGAAAGTGGCCAGTGGAATCTTACTTTGCCAGATTGTGAAGGTGTGTGTTACTAACACATAGAAATTATTTACTTTTGATATTATTTGTTAAACATATGAAACTGGAAAACATTATAAGGGGTAATCTTAAAATACTACATGGCGTAGTATGTTATTTGCTTTATCAAATTCTGCCAGTTTTGTCTTTTAGTCTATATGTAGATATAGTCCAAGCCTGTCTTGTAATACTGACATTACTGTGATTCTTAGCATGTCAGGGAAAATGTGTTACAATTTGTTTTCAATTTACCAGAAATCCGGTGCCCCTCGCCACCAGACCTTCTGAACTCCATCCGTGATGATGGGTCGGCATCTTCCTACCCTGTCAATGCCAGCATATTGTATACCTGCTCTCAGCCAGGACATCGCTTCCTGCATGGATCCAAGTCTCACCGTCTCACATGTGGAAACACAGGAGGATGGGAAGGAGCACAGCACGGATGTGATGGTGAGAGCAGGGCTACATATGAGGCAGGGGAGGCAACTGCCTCCTCTGTTTTTGGGAGTTTTTTTCTCAAACCTGAATGAAACTGAGAGTTAACATATTTGTTTTATTTTTTATTTATATATTTATTTTTTAGGGATTTAAAAAAGGCATAATCCTGGTAAGCAATCAGCCATTAACAAAAGTTCTATTGTAAACAAGCCAGATATTTTTATTGATGGTCTCAATTCTGGGCATATTAGTATATACGTGTATTGTTATTGCATATACAATGTGTCTAATAAAATAGATTGTAATTAAAATGGCATGGGACCATTCATAATAACTGAGTATGGAGCCTGATCGATGTTATCAAGACAGGAAGAATCGAATCAGCAGTCTGAACATCTTGCATGAGATGCTCGAATAGTAAACACCATACATTAAAAAAAAATCTAACAAAGTGGGGGGGGGTTAAAAAGCCAATGATCACTTTTGTAGACATACACTACTTGTGCATAGCTAGTGTTATCTCCACGCTAAATCGGACCATTCAAAAAGCAAATAGTTCCAAAATGGACTCCAGAGGATCACGTCCGCACTCAGTACTACTCGGAATGTTTCAGAGCTCAATAGATATAACATGAGGGGTTTGGGCCTTATAAACATATGCTTATATATACACATTAATTATGATGGTTCAGTCTCAGTATTAGTGAGAAAAATATACTGATACTTAATAAGTTAATAACTTTATATGGTCCATAATTGACAATTCTGTATGACATTATTTCCCATTCATTATCTCACCTAAATATCAGGCAGCGGGTACGCACGTGCATGGAATCTACCAGTGAAAAAAGGTTACACAATGATTGAGCCATGTACATATATTTATTTTAACAAACCAAATCACTTGTTTACATTATTAGAACAGTGCAATTGACTGATGAATGTGAACACAGCGAGTGCATCTGCCTTGTAAAGGCTGGCATCACGTTTCATGTGGTGCAATAGAGGCTAGGCGTCCACTCGGGGCCACTAGGGGCACGACCAATGATTCCTGATGATTTTATATAAACCTACTTTCCCATTGTTAATGGTATACAACCACACAATATTAGTTCCTTTTCGCATTTCTCGTGGTGCATAATTATAGATCTAACTTTTACGAGAGCGACACCGATTTTATTCACACAATGAACTATGTATGATTTGGCATGACACATTCACTTAAAATGATACTTGGTCTGCACAACTGTTCATGGAGTTATTTTTTACACTAGATTCGATCATACAACTGAGTGAAATGCCAAATACACAATGCACATGTAATAGGAGAAAAGGAGAT
>CM032659.1:1581767-1604802 GCA_019095985.1 Streblospio benedicti | reverse complement strand
GAGAGCTTGCTTTAATGTGGGTTTAATTAGGAGACTATTATATGGTCAGAAGAACCGCTTACCTTGGATAACTGTAGTGATGAGTTTGGATGAAGGTTGCTATACCAGGCCCACTCATCACTGGTGGACGAATGGCGTCTTTGGGCGTGGCTCTGGCCGGCCGCATCGATGTGATGACGCTGTCTCTTTGTTCCACGAGATATGAGAGTGGAGTCTCCTGTGGCATGATGAGTCGCTGCGTCGCTGCTGTGATGATCTGCTGCTGCTTTGGGCGTGGTTTAGCCGACGCACGATGTGCTGATGCTGTGTCTTTTGTACCTCGGGAGATGAGAGAGTGAAGTCTCCTGTGGCGTGATGAGTCGGCTGCGTCGCTGCTGTGATGATCTGCTGCTGCTTGGCGAAGTCGACGGCGCCGTTGCTGTGATGATCTGCTGCTGCTTTTGGGCGTGGTTGGGTAGACGCTTGCGATGATGAATCTGTTTCTTTGTTCCACGGAGATGAGAGTGAAGTCTCCTGTGGCTTTGCACGAGTCGGCGGGGCGTCGCTGCAGTGATTATCGGCTGCTGCTTTTAGGCGTGACTTTGGGCAGACGCACGATGTGATGACTAACTATGATCTGCAAGTAGAGATGAAACGATGATTGAAACGATGAAAAGTCATGACAATCCCTACATCTCCTCCAAAGTGGAACTGATAATAACACGTCCAGTCACTACTAGCTTTAGTCCATCTCTGCCCGTCATGGCTTCCCTCCGCTCTCAGCTAGCGTCCCTTAGACTCTAGCCCTCGCTTGCTCATGCAGTGTAGCGGTGGCTCATTAGTCCATGAGTGACTGCTACAATATCAAGTGTTGCAGTTTCAACTTTCTTTGGCCCTCCTACACTCTTTTCTGCCACAGCCACCAAGATTGGTGGTGCCAAGACTGTTTACTTCCCAGACCAGGATTCAATGATAGGTCAATATGATGAGGTCGATAGGCTGATGTGGTCCAAAATACTTATAAAAATTTAAAATTACAGTATTGATATAAATTATAATTTAAACTATCATGCTATAGTATTATTCCTCTTTGAATTTTCTGCATTATCAGGCAGGTGGATGCAGTGTAAATCTTGTTGCAGTGGGGTTGGAGGATGCCGATATTGTATTTGTTTCGGGTGATGGAAGTTGAATCAAAAGGAAGGAAGCCTTGCTCGCTTGTTAAAACCGTAAATGTAATTCCAACCCTAAACTTCCAAGAGAATTCGATGAGGTCTATCGGGGGGGGTGCTGTTGTCAAAACTACTTATAAAAATTAAATTTACAGTATTAATATAAACAAGAGGCCCATGGGCCTTAAACGGTCACCTGAGCATCAACAAATATTAGCGATTTAAGCGATTTGTGATGTTTTTTCAGGGATTCCTCAATAATTCCCTGGGAGTCATGAAATATATGAAAAAGCCCCGGTGAGGGCAAACCAGTGTTTAATACACTGGAATGTCACCGCCTATATATTGGCTGATTATTGATTTATAGCAGTATCATCTATTTCGAAGAAGTGGTTACATTTTTGGAGCCGATGTGTCTGGGTTTGTGGTTATAGAATATTGATTTTAATGGTGCATTCAAATAGTAATAAGAATGTGATTCACTAGTAAAATTGGCCCTAATGGGCCCAAATGGCAGCAATAATTTTAAACTTTTTACCCCATTACTACCTTCCCTTGGGGTCGAGGGTTATGAAATTTACAATTTCTTGTCTCCTTACCCTACAGATGCTACATACAAAAATTCGGTTAAGATTGGTCCAGCAGTTTTTGAGAAGAAGATGTTAACGACGGACAACGGACGACGGACGACGGACACCAACCCAACCCAGAAATAGGTCACCCGAGTAAATACTCAGGTGACCTAATTATATTTTAAAACTATCATAATATAATATTCCCCTATGAATTTCATAGGTTGTCTTTTTGTGACACAAATAGGAAAAATAATTACCCACAAATGTGTCTGATGTGTGATTTCAGTGGATCCAGTTCTGTACTACATGTAGCCTCATCAGTCATTTTGGGTCTTATACTTGGGGGTGTTGTCAAAACTACTTATAAAAATTTAAATTTACAGTATCAATATAAATTATATTTTAAAACTATCATACTATAATATTCCTCTATGAATTTCATCAGGTTGTCTTTTTGTGACATGAATAGGAAAAATATATTACCCACAGATGTGTCTGATGTGTGTGATTTCAGTGGATCCAGTTCTGTACTACATGTAGACTCATCGGTCTTCTTTGGTGTTATACTTCGTTTTTTGGCTACTTTTTTTGGTGACGTTCTGATCTGGGGCTACATTACTAAGATTTGATACAATATCAAGTGTTGCAGTTTCAACTTTCTTTGGCCCTCCTACACTCTTCTTGCCACAGCCACCAAGATTGGTGGTGCCAAGACTGTTTACTTCCCAGACCAGGATTCAATGATAGGTCAATATGATGCGGTCGATGGGCTGATGTGGTCCAAAATACTTATAAAAATTTAAAATTACAGTATTGATATAAATTATAATTTAAAAACTATCATGCTATAGTATTATTCCTCTTTGAATTTTCTGCATTATCAGGCAGGTGGATGCAGTGTAAATCTTGTTGCAGTGGGGTTGGAGGATGCCGATATTGTATTTGTTTCGGTGATGGAAGTTGAATCAAAAAGGAAGGAAGCCTTGCTCGCTTGTTAAAAACCGTAAATGTAATTCCACCCCTAAACTTCCAAGAGAATTCAATGAGGTCTATGGGGGTTGTTGTCAAAACTACTTATAAAAATTTAAATTTACAGTATCAATATAAATTATATTTTAAAACTATCATACTATAATATTCCTCTATGAATTTCATCAGGTTGTCTTTTGTGACACGAATAGGAAAAAATATATTACCCACAGATGTGTCTGATGTGAATGCAATTTGTTATTCAGCATTTCTAGTAAACAATTTTCCAAAGTCAATATAAAAATGTGAAATAAGAACGAAAATACAACTGCAAGTAATCAATGTGTTCTACAACAATTATACATCTTAGTTGACAGTAATTTACCTTAGTATCGCTTCTGTTGACAATAAAAAACTTTAAAAAAGATTTAGAAAATACCACTTCACTGCACTTGTTGATATCCACAGGTCAAAATGCATTCGGTGACGTCATTACCTTACGTCTAAAGACGTATGTTAACTCTACTACGTAAGTGTAGGACGTAACAATTATTACGCCAACGATATTCTTAACTTACATTAAATACAAGTTGTGTTTAGTAAATACAGTGTCAATAAACTATTAAATTAACTTCTAAGTGCAAAGAGACAACTTTAAACCACGAATTGTACAGAGAACGTTTTCTAGTCTAAAAGAACTATATTTAATATCGCCGAAACAATGGCGTTGCGGGACACTTCCGGTTTGTGTAAAAACTGACAATATTATGGAAATTATTTAAATATTTCATATTACATACGACATTGACCCAAGATAAAGGATTTAAATACAGCTTACTTATAAACGCAACAATATAATTCGTTTATGGACGGCGATGAGGGCCGTAACTTGAATAATATGTAAAACAATCTGAGTTTCCAAACACGAACATGCTTCCCGTGACACTCCCACCGATTACTTGACATTCCAAGTAATCTCAATTTTATCATTTACAACCTTTCTTAATGTTATAAAAAACAATCTTACATCAATCATAAATTTGTAAACTATTTGTGACAAGAAATCAATCAATAGTAAACACTGAAACTATACGGTATACCATTTGTGTTTAATACAATCACTTATGAATAAACGATTTATAATATCTTAAACATCACAATCATTATGTATCACAAAATGTCATATAACAGTAATCACAGTTTGTATAATACTAGTTGTAAATACATGCATACAAATAAAATTATTTGATTATAAATATAATTAACACATAAAGTTGCATGTTTTATAATATGTTATATAAATAACTAATTCTTGTCATGCTTTCTCTTATTGTAAATTAAAGGGGTGCAACTTACTATTTACATTTAACGCATCAGAAACACAACAAAGAGATGGTGTGTAGAGTCTAATATCTGTAATGTAAATGTTAACATTAATACAAGTTCAATTAGCTCATTTATTTATTATCATTTAAATTGGTTAACATTTGCTATGACAAAATTGAACAATGATATCATTTATAAACCATAACTTTAACCCTTGATAATATGTGCTCAAATATTACAGGGTGGATGCTGGTTGAGTTTTAGTTATTTTCTAACAGAAGAACTAATTTTTGAATGGGTCGTTCTAGAATTGTGTTTCTGCTACCTAGTCTAATCTTGACCTTTCTCACTAAACCGTCACTGCTTGGCAGTGTTTCTGTCACTATGGCCAGTGGCCATTTACCTCTTGGAGTGAGTTCATCCTTTAGCATCACTACGTCTCCCACCTTCATGTTCCTCCTCACTACATTCCACTTGTTCCTTTTATTCAAGGATAGCATATACTCTCTTTTCCACCGATTCCAAAAGGTCTCTGCTAAATATTGTATTCGTCTCCATCTCTTTGAAATATAGAGATCTTCCTTAATTGCATCGGTTGTGAACGAAGGTGCTATTTTTTGATTTCATGGTAATCACATGGTTGGGGGTTAGTGGTTCGGGGGCTGTGACATCATTTATAGTACTTATTGACAGCGGTCTGCTGTTAACAATCGCCATTGCCTCGTAGAAAAAGGTTCTAAGCCCAGAATCATCTAACCTACTCTGGGAAGAGGTTAACACAGAGTTAAGCACATTTCTCACAGTGCCAATCTGTCTTTCCCACACTCCACCGGCATGACTAGCCGAAGGGGTGTTAAATATGAACTTGCACTGGTTCTCTGTAAGAAATCTTTCTAATTTATTATCTTGTTTGAAGACTTTATTAGCCTCATTGTTTGCACCAATAAAGTTAGTGCCTTGGTCGCATCTCAGAGAAACTACGTGACCTCTAATAGCAATAAAGCATCTTATAGAATTGATCACAGAATCGGTAGATAAATCATCCAATAACTCAATATGTATACCTCTACAGTACAGACAAGTGAACAACAAGCCCCACCTCTTGATTTCTTTACGACCATTTTTAGTGGTGTAAGGACCAAAACAGTCCATCGCGCAGTGGGTAAAGGCAGGTGTATTTTCTAACCTATCAATGGGAAGATTGGCCATTTTTTGTTCTTCAACTGGACGCCTCAACTTCCTGCATTGTATGCACTTATGAATAGTATCTTTGACTAGCCTTCCTCCACCTATGATCCAGTATCCTAGAGATCGAACTTCATTAAACGTCATGCCTCGTCCTTGGTGTTTAACTGTCTCGTGAGCATGCTTAATTATCAAATGCGAGACGTGATGATCTTTGGGTAACACAACGGGATGTTTCACACCCTCTGCTATACTAGCTTCTTGAAGACGGCCTCCTACTCTGAGTATATCATCTTTATCTAAAAATGGGTCTAACTGATACAGTGGACTAGTTCTCTTCACCTGGTTATTTTCTTTTAAATTTGACATTTCCTCCTGAAAGTGTTTAGCTTGTACTGATCTAAGGACCAAACGCTCTGCTTTCCTAAGTTCGTTCAAAGTTGCAGGTTGTAAGCCTTCCTTTTCTTCATGGCAACTCTTTGAAGTTGAGCTATGGCTTGTAGTGCTGCTCGCCAACTTGAATGATGTTCGAGCTTGTCGGCTATATAAAATTGGTTACTTGCATCGGTGCTAGTGTGTAGGACAGACACCTTTTTGACTTCTGGATCTCCCACCGTGAGTTTCCATTCATTTTGATCTTGTACATGCCAATTTACGTCCCATAAAAATTTGGGACCGGTAAACCAGTTTGATTTTATCAGTTCTTCTACTGTTAATCCACGGGATGCATGGTCTGACGGGTTTTGATCAGTGGGTACGTATAACCATTGATTTCTATCTGATAATTGATGTATTTTGGCAAGTCTATTTGCCACAAATACATGAAATCGTTTTGCGTCATTGTTGATGTAGGCTAGTACTACTTTGGAGTCGGTCCAGAAATATTCTTTGTCAATGGGTAGTTTGAGCTCTTCTTTTTTAGGTATGACTCATCGCAGCGGACACGCAAGCTGCTGATGATAGTCTAGGCGAGGTATAGTTACCGGTTTAGAAGGCGCAACTCTAGCTTTACCCGAGATAAGCGAGCAATGTACTCGAGATTTATTTACAATTCTAAGGTAACTGCATTGGCCATAGCCGGTTGTACTTCCATCTGAGAAGTGGTGTAACTCATAACGTATGTCTACACCATCTAGATCAGCGGGTTGAAAGCATCTTGGAATCTTTATTTGGTTGAGATTATTACAGTCCTTTTCCCATCTGGTCCATGCAGGTTCCAAGGTGGCGGGTATAGGATCATCCCAAGAACTACCAGACTGACACATTTGTTGTAGTATGGTCTTACCAGTCAGAACAAAGGGGGCAATAAAGCCTAAAGGATCGTAAACAGAAGCTACTGCGGACAGTATTCCTCTTCTGGTTCTTTGGCAATCTTTTAATTGATTTGAGTACGTAAATACGTCTTCATTCATTTCCCATTGTACACCTAAAGCTCGCTCTACAGAGGATTCTTCTTTACAAAGCTTCACGGGTTTTTTCTGATCAGGAGTATCTTGATTGGAATCCAGAGTTTCCATGACTTCTGTGTTGTTAGATAAGAACTTGTGTAGTTTGAGACCTCCTGAACTGCATATCTGTTTGGTGTCTTCAATCAACTTAACTGCTTCAGCGACGGTTCTACAGCTTGCAAGGCCATCATCTACATAGAAGCTTTCTTGAATAAACATGGCAGCTTCTGGCGATTTGGTGTTAAACTTTTTCGCGTGATACTTGAGCGCAAAATTGGCACAGCCTGGCGAGGACGCAGCGCCAAATAGATGTACTTTCATTCGATATTCTGTTATATCATTTTTAATATCACCGTTTTTCCACCATAAAAATCTTAAATAATCACGATGTTGATCATCTACCAAAAACTGATGGAACATCTTTTCGATATCACAAGTGAATGCTATAGGGTGTTGCCTGAAACGACAAAGTACACCCGTCAGGCTGTTAGTAAGATCGGGCCCTGTCAGGAGTTTATCATTTAAAGCTACATTATCACATTTTGCTGAACAATCAAATACTACTCTTATTTTATTGGGCTTTTTTGGATGATAAACGCCATGGTGGGGAATGTACCAGCTATGTTCAGTAGATTCACTATTTACCTCTTCTACATCGCCTCGATCCATTATCTCTTGCATGAATCTTCTATAATCTTCGTGATACTTTTCATTCTTCAACATTTTCTTCTTGAGATATCCTAACCTTGCTATAGCCATGGTTTTGCTATTCGGCATAACAGGCATTTCCTCGCTGAACGGCAAAGGCATAACATAATGTCCATCCTCTCCTTGTCGGATGGAATTTTCCATTAATTTAAGAAACTGAAAATCATTTTGAGACATTAATTTGTCTCCAAGGTGAGTATCCTTGAAATCTTGTTGTAGAACATTCAATACATCTTTCGGAGTTATACGTGGAAGTTCTGATGTGTGTATGCGATTACAAATTCCTTTACCATAAGTGACGTTTCCTTGTCCTCCCACTACACTCCACCCCAGGTCAGTCTTAACTGCATAGGGTTCATCGTTTGATCCGGATACCACTTCTCTGGGCATTAGAGCTCTTGAACAATTATAGCCAATAAGGAGTCCTATCTTGCAGTCCAACAGCTCTGGTAACTCTTCCGCCAAGTGCTTTAAGTGATGCCAACTCTTTACAGTACTTTTAGTAGGTACTTGACACATATCGGCTGGGATGCAATCTGTGGTATAAGTGCATTTTATGAGAATTTCCTCATCTTTATTTAAACCTCTGACAGAGATATCTTTTACTACCATAGCATTTACCACTGATGAGTTAGACGTCATGGTTTTAAGTTTCAACTTTATGGGTTCACATTTTTTGGTAATAGTACTAGCTAAGTCTTCTAATATGAAACTGGAATCGCTTTGATTGTCTAGGATTGCATACGTCAGTAACTCATTGTTTTCACCCTTAACGTATACAGGCACTATCATGGAGGTGTTACTCTCGTCTTTACCGTAAACTCTGAAGGTTACTCCTGATCTTTGCTGAGCGTTAGTTTGCTTGTCAGGTTCATCTGCACTTGATTGTTTAACAGGTTCATTTACACATGGTTGTTTAGCTTGTTCAGCAGCTTCATTTTCATTCAGTGGTCTTGGTATTCTATCTTCATGCAACAGTGTTGGGTGTTTACGTTTACAAATACTGCAGGTGTGTTTCCTTTGACAATCCTTAACCCTGTGATTGGTTTTGCTCATGCAGCCAAAGCACATGCCATTAGACTTAACAAAGGCTTTCCTATCGGCGATAGAAAGAGTAGCAAACCTTTTACATCTAAAGATAGAGTGAGATGAATCGTTGCAAAAACTGCATGACTTGTGTTTTTGAGCGTTGACTTCAACAGCTCCAGTAGCAAACACACCTTTTGGTTTTGCAGATGTCTGCGGTTTGCTGGCACCACTTACTGCCGCGAAGGACGTATAGGGGTTACAGGCTATCTTTGCTTCCCGTGCCACAAACTCAGCAAACTCGCTAAAGGAAGGGTAGTAATTAGAGTCTAGTGCATCAGTTACAATTCTGTTCCATCTTCCTATGAGCATAGGAGGCAACTTCCTAACAAGCTTTTGATTCTCCTTACAGTCGTTTAGTATCATTAGACCTGACACTTCACAGGTAGCTTCCTTACAGGCTTGCAGAAAGTCAGAAAAGGACTGTAGCGCCTCTCCATCATTTGCTTTAATGCTAGGCCATTCGGCAAGTCTCTCGCGGAAGGATTCTAGTATAAAGAAGGGATGACCAAATCTGTCCTCTAATACCTTCCAAGCACTGTTGTACGCATCTGGTGAGTTGCTGTAGAAAAAGCCTTCCAATGCCTTTCGGGCTTTACCTCCCAGATACTTTTCTAAATAGAACATTTTGTCACATACATTGGAACATTTAGCTTCAATATGGAGCTTAAAGCTCCTTTTCCAATTAACAAATTTGAGCGTATCACCCATGAAGATGAAAGGCTCGGGTGCTGGTAATCTTTGTAAGGTTAAATTATTTGTCAATGTTTCAGTCATTTTAAACATATGAGACAATAGCTCATGGGAACCAGCATCCCCCCTGTCATTTGAGTAAGAGTTAACATACATATTATTTGAGGATCCCTTACTACCAATTGTACTTGGGCTATTACCAAGTCTATCCATTGACCCTTGAGTACTTACAATATTTGTAACAGCGTTCATACCTCTACTAGGGTTTGTTGACTCCGGGTTTACATTCGATACTGTTTCCCTATTGAAACCAGTACCCTCAATAACACTGTTTGTACTTGTTTTACGAGCACGTTCACCTTCTAAAACATTATTGATTGAACTGTCTACTTTGTTTACATCATGAGTATCAACTTTATCAATACTTGACCTAGTTACTTTAACAATACTATTTATACTTGCGTTATGAACGCGTTCACTTTCTAGGACATTATTGATTACACTATTTACTTTGTTTACATCATGAGTATTAACTTTATCAATATTCAACTCAGCTGCATTTGCTTTGAAGGAAGAAACTACTTGATTGTTGACATTTGTGTCTTTATTACTATCGGATGTGTTAACATTGGGCAAAGTTAGATCAATAGATCTTACCGCATCACTTAATGCCTTCGACCTGGCGTCTTCCATGTCCAGCTGTTTCTTTAGTTTTATGACATTAAGTTCGGCTTCCCTCTGGGCCTCGGCTTCTGCGTATTGGAGACTGGCGCGAAGAGCTGCGGCATTCGCTGCTGTTTCTGCGGCACGTAGACGAAGGCTGGCAGCTTCCGACTCAATACTCTGATAGGTTTGACGAGATTCTGAGGTTGATGACTTAAGCTCCAACATGGCTGTTGATATTCTTTTTAGTAAGTCTAAATTATCCCCTTCTATTTTATCAACTTTATCACAGTTCACTTGGACTTGTTCGTCATTGTCCATGATGGGAGTCATCTCATGATTGAGGTGCTTTATCTCTCTTCCAGGGTTTCTTTCAAATTCCTTTCTCGTTTGTTAATAGCTTCTTTGTTCAGTGGACCTTCTGTATTCAGTGATTCTAATTTTTGTTCTAATTTTTTCTGTTTTCATCACTTCATATGGTGTTGCTCCTGTTGCTACGTGTGGTGTATCTCTGTAGGCATTAGCATTTCTTGGATTGCTCCTCTTCTTTCGTCTTTTGTCTCTTGTGTGCCTGCTGATAATTCTCTCTCTGTTTTCCTAAGGTTCTCATAAACCTTTTCTGCTTCTCCGTTGGCTCTTGCGTGTTGTGGGTTACAATGTGGTGTTTGAAGCCTTCTTCATCAGCAAATGTTTTGAAGTCAGTACTGTTGAATGGTGGTCCCCCATCTGTTTCAATTCTGTTGGGTGTACCGTGGCGGCAAAAATTCCTTTTAACACTCTCTTTGTTTGTTTTGAAGCTTGTGGATGTCACTTCTTCAACTACCGGATATCTTGATCGTTTGTCAACGATAACCAAGTTGTAGTGGCCATCTGGATACGGTCCACAAAATCCATGGCTACTGTTTGCCATGCCTCTTCTGGTATTTCTGTCATTTTCAGTGGTTCGTTTCGGTGGCTTTTGTTGCTATCTGGCAATCAAAACATTTCCCAACTATATCTTTCACCATTTGGGTCATTTCTGGGAACCAATACTTTTTCTTAGCCTTTCTTTTGTCTTCGATATTCCCATGTGTCCCATTTCATAAGAGGATCACGATTTTTCTTTTGTAGGCTTTTTGGTACTATTATTTTATTCTCTCCTCACAACATCCCTTCAGTTTCATACAATTCTTCCCTGATGTTGTGATATGGGTTTAGTTTGCTTTTCTGGTCTTTTCTCCCATTTCCCGTTATAAGTGATCTCATGTTTCCTGTATGTGGTCATCGGTCTCTGTTGCTCTTGAATATCTTCTATAATTACAGCGTGTTCTTTTTGTACTAGCCATTTACGTTTTTTTCAGTCTCCTGGGCTGTTTCTTTTGATATCAGTTCCCATCAAGGGATGCCGATAGGTAGTCTAATGGGTCTTTCTATTCTTCCCTGTTGTACTCTAAGATAAAATCTGTGTCCTGCATCTCTGCTACCCATTTTTTCTATTCTTGGTCTTAATTTTATTTGATTTTTGTTGAACATGGAATGAGCTATTATAACTTTATATGGTCCATAATTGACAATTCTGTATGACATTATTTCCCATTCATTATCTCACCTAAATATCAGGCAGCTGGTACGCACGTGCATGGAATCTACCAGTGAAAAAGGTTACACAATGATTGAGCCATGTACATATTTTTATTTTAACAAACCAAATCACTTGTTTACATTATTAGAACAGTGCAATTGACTGATGAATGTGAACACAGCGAGTGCATCTGCCTTGTAAAGGCTGGCATCACGTTTCATGTGGTGCAATAGAGGCTAGCGTCCCACGGGGCCACTAGGGGCACGACCAATGATTCCTGATGATTTTATATAAACCTACTTTCCCATTGTTAATGGTATACAACCACACAATATTAGTTCCTTTTTCGCATTTCGTGGTGCATAATTATAGATCTAACTTTACGAGAGCGACACCGATTTTATTCACACAATGAACTATGTATGATTTGGCATGACACATTCACTTAAAAATGATACTTGGTCTGCACAACTGTTCATGGAGTTATTTTACACTAGATTCGATCATACAACTGAGTGAAATGCCAAATACACAATGCACATGTAATAGAGAAAAGGGAGATTTCCACTTGGACAGATTCCACTGTAATTCCACCAATCGCACGAGCCAAAATTTACAATGTGCACAATGTTGCAACAGCAATCTGATGTAAACGTAATAAAATATGTAGTTAAGTGAATTGATGCGCATTGCTTTGTCGATTTGTTTATGCAACAGGTATCGCAGATCGCATGGTACACAATGTGCCAAGTGTCCGAAACAGGGTGTTTGATGAATGCAATGTCTCAAATCACCTATGAACTAGTGTGCACTGACGGCTAGTGACGCAAATCGTGGATTTGAAAATTTCCATGGCGCTAATTTCGACGCCGAGTGTCTGCAAATTAGAATCACCAAGTGACTTAAATTGGGTGTTGTTTGGTGTGTTTGTCTCACACCTAAATGACCAGAGATTATTTGTTAATTATATAATTGTCACGTAAATCAAACTGGATACAAATATGAAAAGCATCTGTATTCATACTTGACAAACATACTCTTTTTCATTTTTAACATATGTAAAATTTTGCTTTCTTAATCAATAACTGTGTTGTATTTCTGAGCCTCAGAGGTTAATTAATAGAAAAATTATATTGGGGTGGGGTTACCCCAAATCCACTCTAAAACAGCTGTGCGGCTACGGCAATTGCCTTCATCCTCGCCAAACTTCTTTGCCTCCTCTGTTTTGCAATCCTGGCTATGGCCCTGTGAGAGTGTGTGGCTATAGGGTTTGTTTGCACGAATCATATTCGTATTGAATTTCAACATCATATTAAAAACCTTTAGCAGTAAAATGTGTATACAACCAAGCTTTTCAACATGATTTACACAATAACAAAAATTACAGAAAACACCTATCTTCTAAGCGTAAACAAATGTGCATTTACATACATGTTAACAATAGTATACTAATCCTGGAAAGGTTGGGTATAATCCTTTATGCATACGAATCTTTTGTAAGCATAGAAAGCAGGTAGTGTAAATAAACACCAGAAGATTATATTGGTTCGTGATCTATTGTATGAATGTTTATCTATAACTTATATTGCCTTTATTTTTTCGTTATCTTTTTATTTTTCGCAGTCATATTAATATGCATTGCTAATCTTTCAGTTGTCAAATAGCTTTAAGTAAGTATATTATGTGAAATGTAGTTATAGCGTGTTACTTGCTGAGGCTCCTTTTCAGGTGGGCGGTGCCCCACGGCCCCCACCCCACCACACACGGTCATGTCCTCCACAAACGCCAGCCTCCACAGCACCATCCAGTACACGTGCAGCGACCGCTACAAGTTCACGGATGGACGGAAACACTACAATATCACGTGTACTGAAACGAATGGAGCATTAGTGTGGACAGGGAAAGATGCAATACCAGAGTGCATTAGTGAGTAGGTTTAAAAATCTCTATTTCAACAAATTGCAAATCGTAGTTGCATGCTGGAGACACATTTGAGTGCATGGGCATATGGGCAACAAATGTTCATCTCTGCTTTTGTCACTCGGTTTTCATGTAAACATTTTTCTTGATCTTTAAGACCTCAACCAATTCATGCAGTAAACCCAAACCACCAATAGCAATATAACAGAAACTTTTATTTTGATAGTGCTTATCTCAAATTCTCTGTTATCTGGTTCATTTCACCTACCGATCCTTTGATCTCATCATGAACATATTTCAGTAAATTATCTTGAATATTGGCTATCTTGATCATTGTGTTGTTATCCTTACATATTCAATATTACATGTTTCTACTGAATTGAAATGAAAAGATCTATTGAACATAGCATGCCTGTTTTTTTAGTTATCACGTGCACCCCTCTGACCCCACCCTCCCACGGAGCCTGGTTGGGCAACCACACTGCAGTGGGTTCTGAGGCCATGATCATGTGTGATCCGGGCTACGAGGTGGCCTCCGCTGTACTGTGGTACAACTGTGGATCTGACGGAGAATGGACAAACAAGGCGGAAAACATAAACTGCACAGGTAAGTATTTCTCGTAATGTCATATATTCCTTTGTTTCCTATATGATTTGATTTGAGTTATAGCAGACATATGAGTGACACTAACCCCATCCCGACCCTCTCAAGCTGTGGTGTGCTCATCAGCCCCACGGGTGGGTAACGCCTCAGTGAGTGCTGCCTCCATACCGTTCCCGGGGAACATCACATACACGTGTCGCTCAGGTTACTGGTTCAGTCCCGGCATCTTCTCTACATCAGCGTCTTGTCTCGAGAACGGCGACTTTGAAATTGTCAACGGATCGTGCAAAGGTGGGTGGGTTTATGCATATCATTGTGTGTCCATTTTATTTTCAAAGAAGTTTTAAATTCCTTTTATCTAGAGCATTTTCACCTTTGGTAAGATGTGTTATGTAAGATTCTATGATTTTTCACATTTTGAGACGGGCCTTTTTGTTGTTTGCTTTTGATTTTAGTGATTCATAGAGCATTCCAGAATTATACCAATATCCAATAAAGTTACAGACGATATAACTAAAATGCACCATGTTGAAAGTTACCTAATGTACACTTGATACAGATATAAATTCTTGCCCAACCCCCAGGGAGTGGGGAGTGCCACTATTTATAATGGCCAACGTGTGGGCATAAAAACCCAGAAGGGTGCGTGAAAACCTTTTACTGAATTTTTTGGTATGGCGGGCTTCAAAATGTGGCTTGAGCTTCTAGGGGTGCCGCGGAAAATTGGTCGTTATTTTAGGGTGCGATGGCGCTGAAATTCAGTCAAGGGAAAGGAGAACCATCTCATAACCGTTTTATCTTTTCATACTCCCTGTATATGCACTTAGATTTTGTACCGTTCCAGCTGTCCACTGCCCTCTGCTGGAGACTCGGGATCATGTGGTGGTCAACACGAGCAGCATCAGCTACCGTGCCCCAGTGACCGCTACCTGCTCCACAGGTAGGAAAAAGACCGCTACCTGCTCCACAGGTAGGGAAAATGACCTGCGCTAGTCTTTCTAAAGACCATACATCTGTTGTTTTATGGTCCTTGAAACAACACCAATCTGTCCATGTATGCCAACAGCAATATTCTAAGTTTGTAGATGAAGAGCAAATGTATCTTTTTACAGAGGGCAATAAGATACACGTTCTAAAATGCGGAGCCCAAGGAAAGTGGGAACCCGAGTTTGTGGCTTGTAAAAGAGGTAGGTTGAATTTAATAACCAGTCTGGGGCGGATGTACGTATCTGCCAACGTCAAGGAAACATCTATCAGGCTTACACATAATCCTTCATACTTATTCACGCAGAATATACCATATCATCCTGTTTAGCGATAATCCATTAAAAGATGTCAAATATATTTTGTTATAATTAGGAAGATCATTTGTTTTTGCATATTATATTTAATAGCTTTTGAATATCAAAAACATAATAACCGTGTTCAGAAGCAGCTTTCCAATACTAGGTGTGCAAATCAACACTGTGCAAGTTGGTATTAGACAGTTGCACAGCTACATATTGCTGTCAATAATGTCAAAAGAGAATACATTTATCGACAATCTCAAAAGGGTAAGTTTGTTGCAGACCTGAGCCTGGTGGCGCGTGAGGCAGTGGAGGCGTCCGGAGCGGCAGTCACCGGCACAGTCGTCTTGGCCGCTCTGATCCTGATGCTGGTGGCGGTGGTCGTCCTGGACGCAGTCACACTCTACAGG
This sequence comes from Streblospio benedicti, assembly GCA_019095985.1. Taxonomy (NCBI): domain Eukaryota; kingdom Metazoa; phylum Annelida; class Polychaeta; order Spionida; family Spionidae; genus Streblospio; species Streblospio benedicti. Next base: position 1,589,217 of record CM032659.1, on the reverse strand, counting down.
TGAGACGTCCCGACTTGGAACAGCCAGCAGGGAATCTGTATGGGTTTTCTCTAGTGATTTGCAAGTTCTTTTCCCATAATTTCATCAAATCTATCCACGTTTGGAGCAGTGGACGGAGACGGGTGTTTGAGCTAGCTAACATGGTGTTCTTCAGTGGTTTGCCAGGTTTTGAAGATGATGTAAGTAAAATCAAAATTTGTTTTATGATCGGAAGGGTAGGTGTTGGTGGCAAATCTACAACAAGATCCAACAATGATTTTGACTGTAAACCAGATAGCGAGGTGATTATTACTTTTATAGTGTTACTTGAATTATATGCACTTGAAATGGAAAGGCATTATTTAGAAGTGAGATCACCCAAATTGAGCATGTCTCACACTCTTTACCCCACTGCATGATATGGAATGACAGACTCCAATATTTCAGCCTGGAACAAGAATCTGTGCTGAATAGATTATCAACATTAATGACGGATGACTTAAGTTTCGACCCAAGAATATTAATCATCCTAGATTATGCTATTTTTTAATTAATATATTAAGAACATGACATGCCTGAATAAATATAAGAGACGTTGGATGTGCGTGAGTTAATGAGCATGAATATGAGCCATTGAGTGCAGGCCTATGGATGCCTGGTGGCGTCTAGAGTGAGAATTGGATAATTGGAGAATTGGCAAATGTTATGATTAAAGTAGACCTAACTAAATTATCACTTTATTAACTAGAACTGAACTAAATTTTGCAAATTTATTAAACTTCTAATAGCCAATGAATTACTACATGTAGTCGTTTTCTAATTGTAAACCTTATTTGTGATGCATCGAACTATTTTTTACAGTCAGATCTTCCTACTCAAAGACAACCTGGTAGATGGATGGACAAGAATGAAAGAGCTCATGGGCAAGAAACCTTCAGACATCAATTCTGTGTGATCAATAAGAATAGAACAATCCAGTTGGAAACCCTGGAGACCCTTTAAGGGCAGGACAACTTCTGTCTGTATAACGAATGTTTAATGTAATAGCGAGCATCAATATTTGTTTGCTTAACAAAACCAATATGGACACCACATGTGGCAGGGTGTACTTTTACTTAGTCTGTCTTGCTGAAAGAGGACTTTTTGACTGCTGCCTGGAGGCTGGTTATCATTGATAATGATCATTGGCCTTAATCCCAAGATCATACATTTTCTTTCTGAACCTGTTGTTTATCATCAGCAACATTAGGACATCCCAATAGGTGACGTGCCGCTATGATGTCAATGGCGGTGCTTTGGTTTCTGTGATAAATATCTGTGCTGTGATACATATCTGTGCTGGGATAAATATCTGTGATGTGATTGCCTTTTTTGATGTGTCATCACGTTGGTCGTTTGTTTGTTGATAATGCTAGGATCACTTTAGTCGTCTTATGACTTTTACCCCTTTTAAACAATGTGGTGAGAAAACAATGGAACCAACTGAGTGTGCCTTCATATAAATTAGGCTAATAACTTTATCTACCGTTAAAACCAGTGTAGAAACATGTCCAACTTTTATTTCACTGGCCGTTTTGAATAAATAGAAAGAACTGTAGGCTGGACTCTGACTAATAAGATCCTCGGATAACAGTATTATGTAAATATAGTAATGTTCTTTGTGTATGACTATATAGATAAATGCCCTATTTATGATAATAAGAATGTATAGGTTTTTATTCAATTTTCATTATTTTTAATCTACACATAGCTATTTCTAATCATACTGTTTTATTACAAAAATGAAATTCTTCATTGTGTATAGAATTATTTCATGTGTATTATTGTGACTTTGGACGAGTTAGTCCTTAATGAATGAATTGATATTGTGGTTGCCACTATTACATATGACAGACACCAAAATACATATACATTTAATTAGATTGCTTCTTCCTTTTTTTTTTTTTTTTTTTTTTGGGGTTTGGGGGTTCATTTTTTTTGTTTTTGCCATGGGGTTTTTTGAGGTCAGTTTTTTTGGGCACATGTCTTTGTTGATTGAATCATGGTACATGCATGCAGGTCATGGTGGAAAACTTCCATGTAGACTGCTTTTACATGTAGGTTCCAGGCCCCAGATTTTAAATATATTCAGGTTTAGCAAGCATGCACAGGAAATATGATGGTGGGTGTAAGTGTGAGCAAACCATACTACTCTTAAATCAGGTTGCACACTGCTCTGTGGTCTTGTTCATTTTGGTTTCATTTATAGCAACATGTCAATTTAATATTCAGTGGTGTATTTAACTTGTGGGCAGCGATCCGCCTACACCCCTTTGATATAACACTTTCTTATTGGCACTTATCATTACAGTACATAATCTTTTAAGTGGCTTGGTCTTTTTCTGTCACGTTTAGGGAGTTCTCTTTTTTCAGGTATTGTGCTTTTTCTTTCTGTGTTTGGTGGCTCTGGTTGGTGTACACTGATGCTTGTTTCTGGGGTGGTGGTTTCAGGTTCATTTGTTGGTGGTGGTGTGGTCACTTTGTTTTCTTCCTGATTGTTTTCATTACTGTTGTGTGATGGTTTTGATATGTTTCCTCCTCCTTGTCCTTCTATGGTCATTATCTCTACTAATTCATTATCAGAATCTATTGCCTCATTTTCACTATTCATTGGTGATAATTCATCATTATTCATTAGCTGGTTTGCTATCTTAAATTTACTTCCATCCCTTGTGATGGTTCTTCCATCTGATAACCTTCTGGCAGTTACAGCTGAACCATTGATATCGATGACTGTGTAAAAATTTGGTTCATAAGGTAGTGACCATTTGTTTTGTTTTGGTTGTTCTACTAGTACACAATCTCCTTTGATGAAGTTATGAGGTTTTGTATTTCTGTTTTCTCTTCTCGATTTTATTCTTTTCTTGTACTCTTGATCTCGTTTGTTAATAGCTTCTTTGTTCAGTGGACCTTCTGTATTCAGTGATTCTAATTTTGTTCTAATTTTTCTGTTTTTCATCACTTCATATGGTGTTGCTCCTGTTGCTACGTGTGGTGTATCTCTGTAGGCCATTAGCATTTCTTGGATTGCTCCTCTTCTTTCGTCTTTGTCTCTTGTGTGCCTGCTGATAATTCTCTCTGTTTTTCCTAAGGTTCTCATAAACCTTTCTGCTTCTCCGTTGGCTCTTGCGTGTTGTGGGGTTACAATGTGGTGTTTGAAGCCTTCTTCATCAGCAAATGTTTTGAAGTCAGTACTGTTGAATGGTGGTCCCCCATCTGTTTCAATTCTGTTGGGTGTACCGTAGGCGGCAAAAATTCCTTTTAACACTCTCTTTGTTTGTTTGAAGCTTGTGGATGTCACTTCTTCAACTACCGGATATCTTGATCGTTTGTCAACGATAACCAAGTTGTAGTGGCCATCTGGATACGGTCCACCAAAATCCATGGCTACTGTTTGCCATGCCTCTTCTGGTATTTCTGTCATTTTCAGTGGTTCGTTTCGGTGGCTTTTTGTTGCTATCTGGCAATCAAAACATTTCCCAACTATATCTTCTACCATTTGGGTCATTTCTGGGAACCAATACTTTTTTCTTAGCCTTTCTTTTGTCTTTGATATTCCCATGTGTCCCATTTCATGGGCGAGGATCACGATTTTTCTTTGTAGGCTTTTTGGTACTATTATTTTATTCTCTCTCATTAACATCCCTTCAGTTTCATACAATTCTTCCTTGATGTTGTAATATGGGTTCAGTTTGCTTTTCTGGTCTTTCTCCCATTTCCCTGTCATAAGTGATCTCATTGTTTCCTGTATGTGGTCATCGGACTCTGTTGCTCTTTGAATATCTTCTATAATTACAGCGTGTTCTTTTTGTACTAGCCATTTGATGCTTTTTTCAGTCTCCTGGGCTGTTTCTTTGATATCAGTTCCGGTCAAGGGATGCCGTGATAGGTAGTCTAATGGGTCTTTCTCATTCTTCCCAGGTTGGTACTCTAAGATAAAATCTGTGTCCTGCATCTCTGCTACCCATTTTTCTATTCTTGGTCTTAATTTTATTTGACTTTTGTTGAACATGGGAATGAGCGGTTTATGGGCTGTGATTATCTTGAATTTGGGTGCTCCTATAAGATACAGATGAAACCTGTTCTTGGCCCATACTATGGCCAGGGCGTCTTTTTCTGTTTGGCTGTAACGTCGTTCTGTATCAGTCAGTGCTCGGCTTATGAAGTGTACAGGTCTCCAGGAGTCTTTGTGCTTCTGGAATATGGCTGCTGCTAGCCCTTCATTAAACCCTGCTTCTGTCCTCATTAGTATTGGTAGTTTTGGATTAAAATATGCCATAGTTCGCTCGCTGGATATTTCTTGCTTGATTCGGTCAAACGCTTCCTCTTGCTCTTTTCCCCATAGATATTTGTTTTTCTCTTTTGTTAATTCTCGCAGTGGCGCTACAATACTTGCATACATTGGGATAAAGTCGGCTAAGTACCCAGTGAATCCAAGAAAACTTCTCACTTCTTCTTTAGACTTGGGTCTTGTGCATTCTCTCACTGCTCTAGTTTTCTCTGGATCAGGTTGTAAACCATGCGATGTGAATCTGTGACCGAAGAAACTTATCTTGTCTGTTCTAAACTGACATTTATCTTTGTTGAAGGTTATGTTGAAGTTTCTAGCTTGCTTCAGCACCTCTCTAAGCGTGTTGTCATGTTCCTCTTCTGTGATTCCTCCGATGAGGATATCGTCTCTTTGGTTGAGGCAGTGGTGAATACCTCCAAATATTTTAAACATTGTTTCATCAAATAAGTCTTGGGATGACTTTGCTCCAAAGACAAGTCGTTTTGGTCGATAATTTCCCCAGGGGGTACTAAATGTGGCTAGTCTTCTTGATTCTTGGTCTAAGGTGAGCTGGTGGTAGCCCTGCGTCAGGTCTAGTTTGGAAAAAATCTTGCACTCATTAAAAGCATAGGTGAAATCTTCGATAAGTGGAGCCTGGACAATGCGGTTGCGACTCATTGCCTCATTAAGCACTCTCAGGTCTATTGATGCCCTTATTTGTTCTGGACCAAGGATTTCTTGACCTATGAACTTTGGTTTGGGTTGGACCACAAGCGGTGAACACCACGTTATCGCTTCTCCTTCTGGCACTTTCTCAAATATGTTTTCTCTGACTCCTATTTCTAACCATTTCTTCAAGGGCTCTACTAAGTGATATGCCACATGTCTTGGCTTCTGGGCCAGCGGTTGCGCGTCTTTATCAATATCTAAGTGAACTTCTATCTCTTTATTGTTACGCATGTCTCTTATCTGTCCTATACCCTTGAAGCATTCTGGAAATTCTTCCTCGGGTTTCTGGCTGCCTATCTGTTTTATTTTCAAGTTGTTGGTGCCGTTGAGGTTTCCTTCTTTACTTAATCTTACAAATCCCAGTTCTGTTGCAGTTTCTTGGCCTAGTAATGGGAGGGAATCCATTCTTCCTCTAATAACTGATATTTTTGCCTTGGTTCCTTTGTGTTTGTTTCTGATGATTGTGTTGAATTCACCAATGGTTTTTATGTCCGAATTTATGGTTTTCAGTTGTGATGTGGGCTCTTCTAGTTCTATCTTCTTTTTCAAATGTTTCTCCAATGCTTTGAACTGATATTCATCCATCACATTTGCGAAAGCTCCTGTATCTGGGTCGACCATCGCTGGAACGCCTCCTATTTCTACTTGGACAGCTGTATTCCATTCTGTTTCACTTATTCGTTTCACTTTCTTGATGTTAAGGTGTTGTATAGCTCGCTGTATGAATGCTTCATCATCATCCTCATTATCATATTCATCCTCCTCTTGGGTTTTCCGTACTAGCACATTTTTGTTTCTTTGTTTACCCCCTCTGTTTCCTCTTGATAGACCTTGTGGGGGTTTCCCTCTCTGTGCACTCTTGTCCTGATCACTTCTGCAGACTGATGCAAAGTGTCCGATCATCTTGCATTTTGCACATGTCTTGCCGTATGCTGGGCAATTTCTTCCAGGGGGATGTCTTCCGCTAAACCCGCAGTAGCTGCACATTTTTTCTTCACTCTGGCCTGGGTTTCCTTTGTTGGTTTTTTCTTCACTCTGGCCTGGGTTTCCTTTGTATGGACCTTTGTGGCGTCCTCTTCCGTAACTTCTGTTGTGTATTCTGTTTATACCTTTCTCCTGCCTCATTTCTATTACTTCCAATTGTGTCTGTTCTTGTTGTGCTGCTTCCTTGAGAAGTTCCTGCAGTGACCATTGCTTGCTGATTGCCTTTTTTACCAGGTCCTTGTTATTCATGGTATTTATCAACTGCTCTCTGATCCTTTTGTCTCTGTCTGCTCCAAATTCACAGTACTTGGAGTTATCTCTCAATCTTGCGGCGTATGTGATCGTTGTCTCATCTTGCTTTTGTCTCATCTTCAAAAATCGGAAAATGTGAACATCAGGGTTTCTCATGGGAACAAAATGGTTTCTGAGCTTTCTTAGGGTTTTCTGGTACTCACTCTCTTGAGGTATGTTTCCCTGTCGATCAGCTGGTAATTCTGGGGGGTCTGGGAGGTTCCTAATGAGGGTCTTTACTTCTTTCCCGCAGAATTGTTTAAGTGCCTGTAGTTTTCTTCTATCTTCCACCAGTTGGTGGTAGTCCATGGCCTCCTCTAGGTCTTCAATCCAAATGTCCCATTTCTCTGCTGTGATCATTGGGTTGTCATCTATTTCAAATTGTTCTACACGAAGGTCAGGCCCAGGGACAACAACATTTATAACTGGTTGGACATTGTTATTTGCTTCGTCACCCATTCTTTTTACTCACGTTATTTTTTTGCTTCGTAATTTCCGGCACTTAATTTCTCCTATTATCGCTCACGTGCTGGTCAGTTCCACTCGGTTTTTCTCTCTTCTTAGCAACTTAAATCACTGGATATGGTGAATCACTTGTACCAGGTATTATTATCTATCTTCTGTTACTAATTGCTTTTAGTTTCTTACTGGTATCTTCTCAATATCCATAATTTTCTCTCGTCGCCATTGTAACAACTCGTAAGACACAGGAAGCCGGTTTTGGAACTACTTTTATTGTAAGTATGTCAGTAAGTAAAAGTGATATTAATACACTGTTACAATCAGTGATGGTTCACTTTGTACCCAACAGTGTCAAAAGTTTGTAAAATTCCGGCTTTTTAATACATCTTATGGATAACACAAAGAAGGCTTAAACAAAGCAATGGTAACATTTCCATTAGATGAGAAGGCAAAAACACGTTTCAGCGCAAACTGATCTAAACCTCATATTAGCAAACTTGTTAGACTGTAAAATATAAGCTGCCGTAAATTGTGACCGTTCATGATTTACATGGTCAGGCCCCACAAAAATAGTCTAGCTGCCGTAAAATGTAAATGCAGTAAATCATCGTCGAGTACATGCTGTATTGATTGGACGATTGACCTCCACATCTAAGCCATCACACCTCTTTTACGTCATCATAGGACATTTGGTGT
>CM032659.1:1569370-1581667 GCA_019095985.1 Streblospio benedicti | reverse complement strand
ACGGGGGGATTTGGGGTTAAGTTTTTTCAGGAAACCAAAAGGTTGCCAAAATGTTGAAAAGCGGGAATCCCACAAGCGGCTCATGCCAATCCTCGAATGTATGGTATGCAGGCAGAATACATACATGAATAGATGCCTTCCTTCAGGGCGTACGCAGAGTGATTATAGAGGGTAGTAGTTCTGGATGAGGCACCTGTAACATCTGGTTTGCCACAAGGGACAGTCTTGGGGATCCCTACCTCTTTTTATTATTTTATCAATGACTTGCCATGCTATTGTGATCCAGGTACTAAATGCAGATGTTTTGCTGATGACTGTCTGATATACAGGCAGAATCTATAAATTTGACGATCAGGTTCAACTGCAAAGATCTAACTAACCTTGAGAATTGAGAGGAGGTATGTGGTATGCAATTTAATGCCACAAATGTAATATAATGACAATTGCTCCATCTAACCCTTTTAGTCCATTTTTACCAATTAGACAGTACAAGATTGGAAAACGTGGACTCTGCACATATTTGGGCATAAAGATTTCAGCAACATAGAACCCTGGTGATCATACCAATACCATAACCAAGAAGGCTAACAGTCGTCTTGGTTTCTTTAGGGCGAAACCTGCGAGGCTGCCTCCGGAGACTGAAAAAACAGCTTATATATCCCTCATACGATCTGGCTTGAAGTATTGTGCAACTATTTGGGATCCGTATTCCAAAAGGACAATTCTATGTTGGAGCCAATTCAAAGAATGGCTGGCAGATGGATGACAGCCAATTATGACCCTCGTGCTAGGTTACTAACATGTTACAAAGACCTTGAGCTTGATCTCCTTTGAGAAGAGAAGAAGGAATGCCCAGGTGACTTTGATGTTTAAGGTGCTGCATGGTTATGTGGGCATTCGCCCAGAAGATATCAATCTCACTTTATTTGAGACATGCACAATCTGCTCACAGCATGAAGCTACAGCATCAACAAAAGCTCCACCACACAGCATTGCAACTGGTTCACCACTCACAATCCCAGAGTGGAACATTTAACCTTGCATCTGCATCATACTCCTCTATGGTGGTCTGCAGATTAAATACTCTAGACCTAGACATAGATAATACCTCTCAAAGACAAGATATTTGTTCTGAGCTGAAATTTTGCAGCTATTTCTTGAAATTATGAATGATTACACAAACTGTAATTCACAGGATGGCCAATGAATTACTCCATAAAAATGCGACCCATCAATCATAGCAATATTGTGATTACTTGATTTTCGTGACAACATATCAATCTAACTTTCAATAGATTCTTCAGAGTAGATTTCCTGTATCTAGGCCGCCATCTTGAATTTCAAAATGGCCACCATAATTTGCAATCTACTTAATCATTTTTAAGCTGAAATATACAAAATATTTCAGCTACGCTACCATTAAATATTTTATCTTAATGGTAGGCGGAGTACTTTCAACAGAACACATCAAATAATGTAATAAAAATATAGTTAATAAACGTCAATTGGCATAAAATTACAATATATTTCAAGACAGTCATTGTTATGTAGTATTAGGCTATGTTCAAGTTAAGTTTTCATAAATTAACATAAATACTAGATACACAAATACACAATCATATGAGGTCATTCTTTGTCAAATAGAAACTTCTTTGCTTACTATTAAAATTCTACATTGTTTAATTCTCCATCTAAAATTAAATACCAAGAGCACTCAACATGTTCCAATCATCCTTTTTAACCTACTAATGACTATTTAGAATATTTTGTATTAAATTTTGCGATTTTTATCTATAAATTATTTTGTGACTATTTAATTTTGCGAATTTGGTCCATCCTGCACCTACTTTTACATAGACTATAAATGTTTGCTTAAGTATTTAAGTTGACACTGAAATTCGCAAATTAAATTGTACGCAAACCAGTTTTACAGTATTTGTTTGTATAATTCACCAGCAAATAAGCACTGGCCTGGTTGACACTGCAACAGTGAGATCCATTGAGTTTGACGAAGCTGTCTTCGCTCGCTATGTCCGGATCAACCCCAGGACTTGGAATGAATATCCGTCTCTGCAAGCTGAGATCACCGGATGCATTCACAATCTCACACTTGGTAATTCTGTCAATGATTTTGATTTCACTAAAAGCCTAAAATGATTTTTAATCAAATATGTGTATAGGATTCTCTACTTATCTAATTAATATGTATACATAAGCAGTTGCTTAAGGCCCAAACCCCTCATATTATGCCTCGTTTATGTGCAGAAAATTCGCGATTTTAATAAAATATTAGGCACTATGGGAATACCAGCAGAGGAACACAGGCCGCAAAATCCAGCCTCGGAAGTTTACATTCTTGCAGTATCAACATCTTTTGTACAATGACGCTCGCACGCACACGGACAGATGTTTGGTTTGTGTCTTCTAAAATGGATATTTGATAACAATTCAAATGTCGGATCACAGATAAGGTGTTTGACAGCAGTCTCATGAAAGCTGGGCTCCGTATATTGTGTGTTTCTTTGAAAACAATAAAATGTGGTGTCAACTACGCAGATATTTTGCCGATCCCGGGAATAAACAACCAATGTTTTAAAACGTTTTCACTCAGAAATGTTGTAAGTAAACATCTATTGTGCATTGAATCGGATTCAGTAGTAAATTTTACATAGGTGAATGAAGAAATACGCAGTTTTATAAGCTCCACAACCTTAAATATTGAACTATTCCCGTTTTGATAAACGTACATTCTCAGACATACCACCGGATTTCAAATGGCAATGTTCAGCGAGAGAAATAGAAGTATCACTGTTTTTATTTCTGCAATTACTTCTCGGTAGCCGATATGAAAGTGTTCATCATTGAGTGCAGTAGGTGCAACCACCACGTTTATCAACGTACGTGTGACGTAGTTATCTAAACGTGATGTACATAATTCGTTCAAAACCACGGGGTCATCCGGTGCGTTTTGCTGAATTTCGTGCTGAATTTTTGGCTGAATTCTGAGTTGAGTTCATAGCCTACAGACCTCGTGTGTATAGTCTTAACCAACCCAATCGGACCTTGGGTATTATATGCATTATATGATGCTGAAAACTAACAAAATCACACTACTGCAAATACACTTTAAGATATTAGTTCTCTTTTAGACATCACAATCTATGGTTCTGCTTTAATTTTGTGGCCCCCAACATAGACATTTTCATCGCTGATTTCTTAATTATACCCAAGCCCCGATTGGGTTGATTAAGTCTATACACACGTATATCAACGTAAAACGACCATAAACGCCGGTGGCAAAGGGTTCAAACACATTGTATCCAATAGTGATGCACACAGGGAGGGGAAGTCTGGTCAATGGGGTGTTTATTGGTCTGTGGCTCGGTGGACAGAGAAGCTGACTGGTGGTGGATGTTGAGCAAACTCGTCCGTAACTGGCTGCTCCGTGGTACCTACACGTTAAATAGGTACAGTGCATGCGAGAGAAGGCTAATGTGGGTGGGTAGCGCGGTTGTAATGGTGATGTTTGCTCTCCTATCGTGCCAGCCTCTTGTCTGCGTGTTCTACTCGTCCATGTGTTTGTAAACTATGGAATGCCCTCTCCCTTCATCTCTCGTTGCGTTTACTCTCCTTTCAGCAAATGTCTAGCCATCACGTCATATGTTTTTTCCGTGTTACAAAGACAAATTGACCGAATACACACTCAAAGACTCGGTGTAAGTAAACAGGACGATTCGTCATAGACTCGTGCGGCGGTGACAGCTACAGGTGCGTACGACGGTCCGCCTGCTCGTCTCACGGGGTCGTTATGATGGATGGGAGGACACGCGTGAACAGGGGGCCATTATGACTCAGGCAAATATCATGACGCCATGGCGTTTCCAATAATTTGTGTGCGTGTGCGGGGGGCTAAAAATGGATTATAATGGCCATACCAATAGAGTCTATCGCTTGGAAAACGAAAAACAATAATTCAATCATGTTTACATGCATAAATCATCAATATTCCCATCAAATCGCTCACATATTTGGTGTATTCGACGACAATTTTCAAAAGGCCTTGCTACTCTCATTTTGCTTCCTACGGATATGTAACTCTAGCTAGTCTCGATCATCCAGACACTGTGGTGGCGTGCGCTCATGCAATACAGTGTTTGGTTGAACGAGGCTAAACTCTAACAGGTTAAAAAGGACCAATCGGCATTCCTCAGGCGTATGTTTGCGCTACTCTCACAACTGTTGAGCTACGAAATATTCCGAGTAGTTCCGAGTGGGTTATGACACTTTTTTCTAACCCGGTAATGTATCTGGCGGTGGACTATAATCATTGATATACATGTATACAGTGATGAAATTATTCAGACGTGTTGTAAGATATGTTCCCTACATATAGTCATGTCCATTCATCTGCGTGAAACTGTATAAAGATTCAAAATCTGGGTGATAGAGACTGTTAAGTTAACAGGCGAGAGATATCTGAACGACAGACGCACAAATGTCGTGTCATTCGTAGTTTTGTGCACGAATAACGTAAGACATTTAAAGTTTCACGTTTATCAGTTACGTTATACGTACCAAACGTTTCTTCACTAAAGATCGGTTTTGCAAACATTGCCATGTGCATAGTATTTTCAGATAGGCTAACATGTGTTAGACATACTGCTTAATCTCTGGCTGTTTTTGCAAACTACTAATACGAGTGTAGCTGAGGCGTGATTATTTGCAGCAGGCACACTTACAACTCCCTAATTTTCCAGTTCTCGACCACCATGGAAGGTCCCGAAGTTGACACTGACAACGAAACGCGAAATAACAATGCTGTATGCGCCAGTGATATGGCTCTCACCACTCAACACGAGAACTTGGGGGAGACCTGGATGAATAATAGCAATACTGGCACCAGCAGTCACGTCCCTAACGCCCAAACCAGCCAGGCCAGCAGCAACTCCAACAGCCACGTCCCAGCTGCGCCCCCACCACCAGAGGTTACTGCTAACTCCAGTCATACGCAGGCTGGATACACTCTGCAGCCAAGTGGGAGCAATGACAACTCCAACCCCAGCACTACCGACATCCTGGTGATTGAGTCAACTGATAAAGACCTAGAGTCGTTGGTGGAGCCTGCTTCAGAAGAACGGGATACTCCAACTCCAACAAATCTAACTGAATGCGTCACTGCACAACTGTCAAACTTCAGTATGGAGGAGTTGTCCCTTGTTTTGAAGGCAGTAGAAGAGGCAATGGAGGGGCATGCCCAGGAGGCAAGGGAAGCCGATCGTAAGCTTTGCAGGAAGATTGACTTTACCTGCCATAAGCTGCACTGTATTGGGGAAGAACATCGGGCGATCCGCCGTGATTTGATGTTAGATGCCCCTCTAGACGTGTGCAATCAATTGCAGGAAACGTTCGACGAAGAGATGCAGAGGCTTGAACCTGTTTCTAAGACAGCCTACCCCTACTTGCATAACATGCTCTTCAACTGTAACTCTGGCAAGGCAATAGCGGACCTTCATCACATGGTTTCCCACAAGCACACTACGCTCACGCGGCTCCTCGCACTCATCAAGATAAAAACAAATTGGATCACCAGGAATAAAAAGGAAAGGGTTGAGTTTAAGAAAACGGTCAAGGAATTGAATAAGGGAAAAGATGGGGAGGGCGGTGGCCCGTCCACAAGTCCTGGACCTTCAACAGCAACGAGGGGCAAAAAGAAAGCAAAGCGCAAGAATAAGAGTGCCAATTCCCCAATTCTGCCAATGAATGTCCCACTACCAGGGCCGGTAGACGAAGCAGTGGCCAGATTTTCAGGAAACCTCCTTGGAAATCGTAGAGGGTCGAAGCAGTGATCCCACTCTGGAAACAGAACTTTAGCTTATTGAAGGGTGACTGATATGCTTATTTGATATATTGAGATGTTAAAGCTATGGTTGTTTTGAATATATTTTAATAGTTTTTAGTTGTTAAGCTACGTGCATTTTTTTTCACTCTAATGAACAAAACATGGTTTTATAGAATCATAGTATATTTCATGAACAGTATTGTCTTTTGTAAAGCTAAGTGTTGCCTCTCTGGTTATCAGTATGTATATTTTTCTGCTATGATATTGAGCAATGTCCATAAAATGTAATAAGTGCAAGTAAGCAATAATCATAAATTTCCAATAGAGTGTAATGTGATATTACTATGTTAAAACTTTACAAGAATACTAATAAAATTGCAAAACATATCAGGGTTGTCATGAATTAAAAGGGTTTTATTCTTAATAATATGGACAATTCAAACAATACATGGGATATTGAATCTTTATTTTGTAACACTAGTCCAAATATACAATATCATTATTAGCATAGTGAATTTATTTTTCTTATTCTATCAAATACTCACATATACAACTCACAAAACAACAGACTGACCACGAAGATCCATTCACACGCCAAGCTTTCACAGTGTATATTTTGTACTAAACAATTCCCTAGACAAGCACCACGGGCAAGCGACACATGGGGCACGTTTGCCTCTCCGCCAGCCACACGTCCATGCACCGTGCGTGGAACTGGTGCGTGCACGGCAGCACGCGCACCTCCTCCCCGACCCGCACGTCGTCCTGGCACACGGTGCACGCGACGCCCATGCCGCGTTCCCGTGAAAACACGTATGTCGGCAGTCTGCGGAGAGGTCGTCTAGCGTCTCCGTTGTTCATTTTAGACTGAAAAGCGAAAAACCTTGAAATTAGCACACTCTATACGTATATATTCTTAGAGTCAATCCGTACAAAGATTAATACATAACGTATGCACATACATTTCGTGGCGATACTAGACGATTTGAACATGTTTATTTACATTAGATCTTTGTAGAAGTTTTATTTTTACACTGTGACACCGGAAAAAATCAATCATTTTCATATGATGATATGATGTGGTATTTGTTTGGAGCCTACTAATTTTATTTAAATAACACACGAAGTGAGTGTGTATACGAACTGGCGGTGCAGTGCTCTAGCCAATTTTGCAAAGTATACCCCATGCCCGTGATTTCCATGGGCTATTGCTAGTAAAGATGATTACTTTTGGGGTGGTGGGTGGATAGGTAGGTGGATTGGTGGATATCAATCACTACCTTAAAGTGGTGTCCCACTGCTCCGATCACTGAACGACCATTAAATTTTCACTAAAGCCGTAAACGTCTGGTGTGCGTTGACGAATTGCAAATATTTGATCTATACAGTAAATAAAAAAAAAAACATACAACGTTCTTGCGTTTACTACCCGCTCAATGGCAGTTCACTTTGCGTTACTCGTGCTTTGAGTCAGCGCTGGGTAGCCGCTGATTATATTATCTAGTAGTTGTGTTATAGCTATATCTTCACACTTTAACAGAATATTTAAAACTTGGTTGTGTTCACCGTTCGTGCACTTCATGGTGGACAGACTGCCGATTCGTGGGGGGGGGGGGGCAGGAGACTCATATACGCACTATTGGTTTGTTACAGCCCAGACATCATGTGTGACTCATGGAGGAAATGAAGTATGTTTCACTTTCCGTGGAACATCTTCTTCCTATGACGATGCTTCAAGAATATGCTGGGATAACGGAGAGAGTCTGGCGCAGCCTCAGTCAACTAATGAGAACAATGCAATAGTCGGACTAGCAAACACAGAGTAAGTGTTTTAATATTATTGCAAATTTATTAGTGTTATTGATTAGAAATAGAAAATAGAAAATGATTGGTTGTCACTCCACTTTTACATGTGTATGTTAAGGCGCATGGTTATGTATTTGTCTGCATTTCACAACAGGTTTATCTGGCTCCGTATCAAGCGGCCAATTTAGGATGGGATGCACTGAACGTAATCTACACGAACTGGATCACTGACAACCCAAAGGAAGATCAAGAGTGTGCTTTTTTAACAAAATGTTCTGGATTTTGGAAGACTTATCATTGTTCTGCATTGCCATTTGCTGTCATCTGCCAAAACATAGCACCCCGTACGTAACAAACTTATTGGTAAATTTAGTATATACTACAAAATAATGCCTACCTAGAAAAGTGCAATTAGACCATACAATGTAAACAATTATACAAAGTAAGTTTATGTATAAATGAATGTGTAATGTAACCACATCATGAAATATGATGTGTCTCCTGTACAGTGAAAGCCGCATTTGAAATCTGACCACTTTTGTTTAAAATACTCATATATCCTCATTTAGATTTGCCTTTAAAATGACACTGAGGTAGACCTGTCCACCTGTACACCCATGTATAATGACCACTTGCCTCCACTTCGCCTCACCAGGCTTCCTGGGTCCTGCACTTTGCTACATTTTTACAAAGTCAAAAATATTTCCTAAAATACAGATGTCCACATACTCATAAATCCTATTTTTTGGACTGGGCGAGCACTGCGTTTTCCTACTTCCACCTACACAATAAGGTGTACTGTCAAATTATTATTTTTTTTTTCAAAATGGAACTTTGCTACCCGTTTACATGGGGAAAAGGGGAAATCTAAAAGCTCTATCTAAATGTTGCCGTCTTCAAAACTTCAAGAAGATATTAAACATCCACCTGTAAATCCGAAAATCCTTCACGTTCTCTCCCGTTGAAATAACCGAGGTCTGGTGTTAAACTTCATATGTGTAATAGTTTCAGAAAAAAACGAAGTTGCAGCTCCACTCCTCTCCGCTCTATTCTATACTATGCCACATAACACTTCGTTTTCTCTAAGTTCAACAATGGATCTCATATTGGCTATTATTCGTAGATATCAGATTATAGAAAGTTGAATAAGACACACAAAAAACAAATAAAGCGAGCTGTGTATACAGCATATGCTCATTGTATAGGCGAAAATGGTATGCAAAAATGAAAGAAGAAATGCTGAAGAAAGTTTCATGGTAGAGATAGGCCAATCAAATGAGTGATCTACACCCAAATAGACAACGCAGATTTTCATTAAATGTTAGTGGTGGAGGTGTTTCATGTTTACGGCTGGCAAATAACTCTTATTCCGATGACTCGTGACGTCATTGTGAACAAGATAGGAGTTCTTATCGAAAGCTCAATGTAAATTATTGGACTGTTATCCTGATTAAAATATATAATTATGTATGTCTGTCCATTAAATCCATGATAAATGAACCTCCACCAAACAGCTCGTATTTTGTTGTGACATAAACTTACACAGGCCAATTGTGGGAAAGGAGTAGGCAATAGGCAGACTTATTGTGACATGGATTCAGGAGAGTGTTTTAAGACATATTATATTGTCCCAGGTATTTTGAATGAAACCTTATTGGTATAATGCATCTGTTTTGAATTGCATTATGCATTGTTTTACATGAATATTTAGTATGCATGATATTGTATTTACAGCTGTAACCACTACCCTACCACTACAACAGCTACCACCACGACAACTACAGAAACACCTACCACAACAACAACTACAGAAACACCTATCACCACAACAACCACAGAAACACCTACAACTACCACAGCTACCACAACAACAACCACAACAACACCTTCCACCACCACACCACAACAACAACCGAAACGCCTACCATCTCCATAACAACAACTGAAACATCAACCACCAAAACTCCCACCACCACAGCACCTGATTTGTTAACTACCACCAAAATCACACCTATTACTTTACCCACCCCAGAAACTACACATTCCACAACTGAAAGTGTCCCCTACTACTACCACCTACACTACACACACTTCACAGGATACAACCATCGTTACAGACACTTCACCTTTTATCATGCAATCTGTACCTACCACTGAAACAACTAAAGGAGCTACTGGCATAATACTAAGCACAGAAGAGACAAGTTCCACCCAAGAGACTACTGTGGAGATTATTGGAGAAGTACAGTTTGCAGAGATACCTTTCTTCTTTGAGGTAGCCCTTCCAGGTATAGACAATAAACCATTATACCTATGGTGGAGGACATTTTGTGAATGTGGCTCCTCAAATGTAGAATAGGTCGTCACATTATATGAGAAATGGTCACACTGACAATTTAAGAGTTTAAATGAGTTTTTTGTCATTGTAAAGTGTCAGTAAGCGTATAGATGCTGGTCTCATACATTTATTATTCCAAATAATTTACTATGAACATAAGTTACATTGTCATATATGTATAACAGTTGATTGGTTGAGTGACAAATATTTGTCGGGGAACCCACTCTGAGATGTGACATCTGATACCAAGAGTGAGGGAACCTTAAGTGGAGCACCTACTCCTTCATGCTATGCTATACCTTTTAAAACACGTTTTGTGTCGTTACATGTCTGAATGTGGCCATTGTCCTTGCAGAAGGGATCCCCTGCCCAGACCCGCTGACAGTGGCCCACTCCATCCAGAGGTATGAGGAGAGCCGGGACGGCGTGTTCATCTTCTACGTTTGTGACGATGACCATGAGTTCCCCACCGGTGACGTCACCGACAGAGTGCAGTGTCTCATGGCAGACGGGAGGTGGAGCCACCAGCCACCTGACTGTCAAGGTAGGCTACGGTTAACACATTACAATCATCATATAGTAGAAGATTAAATATTTTTCACTGAAATATATAAAAAATCAACCTCATTTATTTTTATATTCGGCTTTATTCTATTCACATTTTTAAAGAATAACTCCTGATACAAACATGATACATTGACGATTTCTAAAGCCTTCAACCAATCTGGCCATGAGGGTTATTTTTGCTTGCAATGGAAATCTACTTATCAAATTTACATCCACACTGCGTTCTCTCTGTGTTCTCAGTGAAGACGTGCCCGCCCCTGCCCCACCTGCCCCACACGGCCGTCAACACGACGTCCCGCGCTGTTGGTGACGTTGTTGAGCTGACATGCGAGCTCGGACACAGCTTCAGGGGCGGCACCACCGTGAGGACGACCCAGTGTCTGAGGCGGACACGCAACTGGAGCAGCCACGTGGAACCATGCCAACGTGAGGAAGGGTGGTGGGAGTGTTTGGCAGTGAGCTAGAATAGAGAATGAATGTGCATGAGAAGGTGGGTGTGCTTGAGTGAATGAGTGTGAATATGGGCGAGTGAGTGTCGGCCTATGAAGGCCTTGTGGCGTCTAGAGTGAGAATTGGAGTTACCCCAACCAGATGGAAGCATAGCCCATCGATTCAAATGTTCTTCTGTTGATTATTTGAATTTGTGGAACAACGATTCATGGTTTAATAGGTATGTATCAACACTGTGCATGTATGATAAGCTTGCGCATATTGAGCACACATCTAACTCTCCTGGAGTTACCCAAACTGCTTTACCCCGGTGAAGTGTGTGAGGGATCATGTAGGAGTGAGAGAGAGTGGGAAGCAAACACTTGTTGCAGAAAGGGTGACGTGAGTGTGATACGGGATTTTTTTCGACGAGGAGCCTTTGAGCTCTATTTAAAATTTAAAAAGAATTGATAAGTATTTGTGTTTATATGATTTGGTAGATATATACACATAGCAGTGAATACACAGATAATATTGTGAATATCATTTGTGTCATCAGTTTAATCTTTATATTTCTGCAGGAATTCTCTGTGGAGATCAGCCGTCTGCCATCAATGCCCAAAGAAATACCACCGATGACGTCATTACGTACACGTGCGCTGATGGCGTGACGTCACAGCATGTGATTTGTGACAATAGGGGACGGTGGACAGAAACAACCGATCATTGTCTAAGTATGTGGCATAGTGTATTGTGCAATAGGGTGATGGGTTTCCATTAGAGCGCTGTACAGTTCTCATAATTTCAATGTACTGATGTGGATTAAGTACGTTTAATTCACCTTGGTACTTGTTTCAAGGACAGACCTACTCCCATTGTCTTACAGAAGTGCCTGTGTCAACCATCCACCCCCGTTTTTCAACAAAAGAAAAATGCAATTTCATTCTTTTTGCCATCTCAGCTAGCATCCTTCACACATATGAATCCCATGAAATCCTGTGATTAAGCCCACATGTTTCCGAAAACCTGTATCTGCTAGCGCAAGTGTGCAGATTCAGTTGGTTTATTTAAGTCAGTGGACTATATTACAGAGTGCAAATCAGCACTCAATGAAATTGTTATATGCCATCAACCACTTATGGGTCATTATTTTATGGAGATGGATAATCACATGAACCAGATGGAGCTGCTTTTGCCTTCAGCATAAACGTTGACCTTCTTGGTGCACAATTGAAATATGAGAATGTAGCTAGATGTTACCAAACCCCTGTGGGATTTTTTCTTAATGCCATTCATTGACAATCTTCTCAAATCTCGC
>CM032659.1:1539752-1569270 GCA_019095985.1 Streblospio benedicti | reverse complement strand
ACAGAGTAACAAATTTACAACTGGTATAGTATGACCTGACTGCCAGACCGATCGCTCCGACTTTTACAATTTCCCCGTGTGATGCCCCGTCTATGGTGAATATCCGGCCCAAACTGCAGACTACGCTGTTTTGACTTAGAATAGACCAATGTCCGGTGTACTCACCCAAACATGGAGTAATATTTTATTAATGGAAGCCCCTGT
This sequence comes from Streblospio benedicti, assembly GCA_019095985.1. Classification (NCBI taxonomy): domain Eukaryota; kingdom Metazoa; phylum Annelida; class Polychaeta; order Spionida; family Spionidae; genus Streblospio; species Streblospio benedicti. The sequence continues at coordinate 1,569,066 of CM032659.1, read as the reverse complement.
CAGTTCACCTACAGTACCAATGTTGCATGGTAAGACCTCTACTGCTATTCCGCGGTTGCTAACAGACATTTAACCCAGCCATTCCAGTCCCTCTTAGGCTCCTTTTACAGAGCAGCAATCCCATTCATCTTTAATGGGGTACGGTCATGACACCAAGATGGCTATGGAACAAGCATATGCTGACAGGAATTACATGGCTACACTCAGTAGTTATTGCACTACTAAGTAATGGCAGTTAAAACAAAGAAAATGAAGTACAGATTGACTGAATACATCATGGAAGTGTCTATTCTCTATTTTAGGTTTTGGTACCAGTTGGGGTGAATAATGTTATCATATACCATTGTAAAGCTGAATGTCTCTACATTTCAGATCTGCATGATAGCAATGCGAGATGAGTAGCTTATGTGGTGAAATGGGCCTGTTTCCATGGTAACCATCAGAATGTTTCAGCAATATACAAATTTCGACATAGAATCAAAGGTTTTCAACATACACAGCCAGTCAATGGCTCAAATTGAAGATTGTGAAATAGCCCTTCATATCAGTTTGTGTGTATACAGATTAACTCATTAGCATATTTCTTGTGAACCTATTTCTATTATATTCGCTGCATACGCTATTATACGCTTTCAAGGCTCCCTTAAGACTCTGGACACTTCACAAACCCCCTAAAATGGTTTGTTTGTTGTTTTCTATATATTTATGGTGCAGTAATCAAACACTTATACTTGTACTTGCCAAAATATATTCTGTCACATGTTAATACTACTGTTGTATTGAAGATGTACACATAGCAGCATATGTTCCTGGTACAAGACCCGGCCCCACTGAAATCCAGAAGCTCCAAGAGATTGCTCTCAGTGAAATAAAGAGAACTGCTTGGAGAAAGGACATGGTGTAGATGTTAAACCGCTTGCACTCTCGTCAGGCCCAGAAGATACCAGGATGGACAGGTTTTAGCATTATTACATCTGGTAAAAGCTCATTTGGTAACAGCATAGGATACCTTCCGGCAAATGATTTACCCGGCACCAGCATGTCAACTATCAATGAAATGCTTAATCGGGGTCTGGCTATTAAGATTGAGCTCCAGTTGGATGAGCTAGTTTTTTGTCATTGACCAAGCTATATATGCTAAAGTAATTGAAGTCAAATGGAAACATAGGGATATGTTTCATTCTTTGAGATTAGATGCATTCCATACTACATGTGTGATGATGTCAATCATGGGGAAAGGATTGGCTGATGCTGGCCTGAAGCACATATTCTAATCGAGACAAATTTAAATTGTTGAAGGTTATGTTACTAGTGTTTTGGAAGGAAGAATGTACAGCAGTAGGATCAGAACTCACAAACTTATTCACGAGGCCATGTTTTGACTCGCCTTTTAAAGGTTTATGGCATGGGTTTCAGAGACGCATGCTCATGATATTGACACAGTTGAAACTGCAATGTAACTTATCAGTGATTTTACTGATAATGTATCATCACCAATATATGATGATACATTACAACATGATGCCTGCAGGAAGCTTGTGAGACCCCTTGGTGAATACATGCAAAATGTAAAAGATCAAGGAAAGCTATCACAATTTTGGATCACATATATTGATATGTCTAGTACACTATTGCAGTTTGTTAGAGCAACCCGTGAACAAAAACTGGCTACTGCATTCGATGGCTATCAAAGAGAATATACCTTGGTGCTTTGCAAATGACAGAGTTAATTATGCTCAGTATTTGTCAGTATACTACCGTGTTATGCTTCATCTACCAGAGAGTCACCGTCAAGTCCATTAGTAAATGTTGGAGGGTGTTTTTTTCTGCTCACCCCACAGGAAGAAGTAATACATTTTTGACTATACCAGTTTATCAAACTCTTGAGGAAACTGTGAATTGGAATACATAAACAGCAGCGGGTTTGAAAGCCTTCTGCTTGCAAGGACCAGGAGTAGAGAGAATTACCTGACATTGGAATTTGGAACGCAGTTTCTTGGTTATATAAGGGAAATATTAATGCTAGTGCTGAGCATCGTCACAATGATTTTTATAACCCGCATATAAAAAAGGATGAATCAGATGTTGAAGCTGTGGTCAAGTTGATAATGAGAATTGGATTAATCCATTTGATACTAGGAATACATATATTGCATATATTGTAAGCATCTCAAGTGGTGGTGCAGCAACACCAAACATAGCTGAAGATCTGGAAAAATCAAAGTATAAAGGGGGAGAATGAGTTTGAGTCCGACCAGGGCCACTTGATATAGCCAAATGGAAGATTACGGTTGTAAAATCTGTTTTCAACTACGCCTATCATTGGTAGAAATATGCTTACTAAAGAGATGTGTGTGTGTGTGTGTGTGAGTGAGAGAGAGAGAGAAGTTTGACAACAAACCAAACAATGCAAGAAGTTCTTCAATACCCTTTGGGTCCAATATCTTGGGCTCTGGCCAAACCAGATGAATCACATAAAACTGCTGTCTTCACTTGGTAGAGAGATAGTGAAAAATGTTACACTTGTAGACTCGATCCCTGCCCTACTTGCATGCATAATAGATGCTTTGGCAATAAGTGATAGAATAATAATAATAGGTACAGGTCAGGCAAGTGAACGCTAATGTGAGTGATTAGCCTGTCTGCGCTCTGGTTGTGATATGCTGGATGCTCCCCAGAGAATTGAGAATGATGTTGTGTGACAAGGATGCCAATGACCTGGTGTAGATGTATATTAGTCTGATCCTTTGGGGAAGAGGACCATAAACAAGACATTTACATTGACATTGATTACATTTATTTATAGTCAAAGATGATGAACATTTCTATAAACTCTTCAAAACGTATGTAAAGATTGAACAGTATCAGCTGAAACTTTCAGGGAGGTTCAGGCATTTGTGTGTAGATTGTATGGATGCAAGACTGGCATAGAGTATGTGAATTTGTACAGGTACCAGATGTTCCTGGTCCGAAAAGTGGGAATGAAGTCATATATGCTTCCTCCATACACAACTTTATCACGGAAACATGCACAGTTTGCTGTAAGCTGCCATATTGAAATCAAGCATGCACCGATTCCCTTTGTGTCCATATCCAATTAGTTTTGGTTGGGATCTTAAAGATTGGGGTGGCAAACAATGTGTTGTGATTGAATGCATGGATGGTGGATCCAGCCCCTGTAGAAAAATTTAGAGAAATTCTACTGCACATGCAAACGTGTGTGTAAATCACCTGACTGTGCATGTATAGTTACGGGTTCAAATGCACAGATCTTTGCTCACTTAGCACATGTAGGCGGTTAGAAGATGATGAAGATATAATCATGGTTGATGAGTATATAGAGAAGGAAGGACGATGATGATAATGTTTAATGTTAGATATGGGTAATGTAGCATTTGAAATAGTGTATGATATTGTTTAGATGTTGATGGGTGGATGGTTGGTGCTGTCATTGCTTGTGGTGATGTAACAATGAATCTAACAATGTATAACGATGAATGTTGTGTAGTATTTATGATTATAATCTGCATGAACTTAAGAAGTCACAGATCACACAGACTCCTGATAAACGTGACGTGAAGCTGTCAAGTATAAGCATTTGATCGCTGTACCATGAATATGTAGGAAACAATACACTAACCATTTTAGTGGGTTTGGGAAGTGTCCAGAGTCTTTAGGGAGCCTTGAAAGCGTACAGTAGCGTACAAATGCAGATGATATAACAAAAATAGGTTCATAAAAATATGCAAATGAGTTAATTTGTATACATACAAACTGATATGAAAGCCTATTTCACAAGCTTCAATTTGAGCCATTGAGTAGCTGTGTATCTTTAAAACCTTTGATTCTATGACCAACTTTGTATATTGCGGAAACATTCTGATGGTTACCATGGAAACAGGCCCATTTCACCACATAAGCTACTCATCTCGCATTGCTATCATGCAGATCTGAAATGTACAGACATTCAGCTTTACAATGGTATATGATAACATTATGAAATGTTTACATAGTATAATTGTGTTACTGATCATATAGGGCGCTCATAAAATAACTTTTATCATATGTATAAAAAATTGATAATGCAAAATGCTTTGTCATGCCAACTACATTTTAATGAATATCAAGCTAAGGATGAATATTTTCATGTAAAAGTATACATAATGCCTGTATTAAAGTCAAATATTGTGTCTGTATGTTTTTTTTTTTTTTTTTTTTTTTTTTTTTTTTTTTTTTATTATTATTATTATTATTACTATTATTGATGGGGGTGGGGTATAAGGGTGCTTGCTCTTTAAACAGGCGTAGAAGAAGGTGGATGCAAGTAACTTTTTATTAGATGTGAGACTGGCAAACCATATAACTCTACAGATTCCAAACTTCATTCCAACCTCAAAAATATGTTTGTGGGCTGTGTACTTTTACAAGTGAACAGGGTGTGGGAGACGGGTGGAGTAAGTTACCTGTACTTTTGGATAATGTCAAGAGTGGTTGGATGGTGTTTGCTTTTCTTAATTAGTAGACTGGCTAATATTCCCAAACATCATGGCCATATGTATATCCATGTGCTGAAACCTCAACAAAAGTACAGTCCATGCTACCTTTATAACGTTAACTGTTCTCTTGTAACCCATGACCGGGAAGAAGAAAATCATATGCCGCATAGTATACCTGCAGACTGTTACACATGAGCAGGCATTGACTAATGACACTATACAGTATACACCTACAGCCATCTTCCCACATTGTTGTCGGCCGCGGGCAACGTACAACCCTTGAGAGTTTGGGGAGTATATACAATTTTCATAGTGGACTGGTTGCAGGATCATAATTAACCACTCGTATTAGAGTTGGTGTGGAAGTTTTAGCAAATTATAACTTGACCAGTAATATATTCAAGTCTGTTTAATAAACAAGTGTAGGTTGGGTTAGTGACAGAAAGACTAACGCACTTGTGAAGGAGGGGATAGATTTTTCAGGGACATGAAATGGCCAGGGCCATTACGTGTAGAAAAATTCCACTTGTCTGGGTATTCTAAAAAACATGCCCATCTAAATAAGTTTTACATGTCCAAATCAAACCCAAACTTATACCGTCCCCAGTGAGACTACATATACAACAATGTTACTTCACTATTTGGGCTTTTGTGCATCGGACAACATTGGGTCTCCAGTGTTTATGATGCATTTATATATATATAAAAAATAGGTTTTATGGATTTACACATCGGGTCCCTGTATCAGTTGTCTAGCCAATTCGATAACCAATTCGATAACCTAATGAATATACTAGTAGTCATTGGTTGATAAAAAAAGTTCACTATGCATGTGTTGTGATATTTCATGTATGAAATCTTGATAAATCAAAGTACCTCTATAACAAATACTGGTATACTAACTAAATAGAAATGTTTTTTTCTTCATACTAATTCATGTTACCATGTAATACTGTAAAACTAGGAATGTTTGCGCACAAATTAATTGGCGAATTTTGCAGGCATGTGAAAAACGCAAAATTAACTAGTCAGCAAACATTAATAGTCTATGACAATTAATTGCGGAATGCTCCAAAACCTCAACATTAAGTAGTCTTTAATAATAAATTTTAATTAGTCTTTAATAATTATGATTTTCTTGTGTTGAATGTTAATAAAATAATTAAGAAACACAATCTATTAGTTAAGCTTTTTCTGATCGAACAACTATGACAAAATGTGTACATTGATTTCATTTATTCAGGACTTGCTATGCATTTTTTAAATAGAAAAAAAGACAAAAGAAACAGACAGTACAAACTTAATCAATTTTTTTAAAATGAGTAATATCTGAACTTGGATTTACTTTCAATATCGTATTTAAGATTACCAAATGATTATTGTTATAGAAACTCATCAATCAATTAGTTTTCTATTAAGAAATAAAAATAGTATGAAATATGCATATCAGATCTGACATTACACTATTGCACTCATCATTGCAATAAATTTTAGAATAAAAACACAATACAATTCTAAACGACTTGATTATGTACATATGACATTTAACAATACTAAGCTTTATATCTGTATGGAAGATTTGCAATTTCATAAAAAAAAAATACATATAAGGTGAGATGCATAAATGATCTCGTCCGTCTGTACAAATAAGAACCGGTCATCCAGTATACAAAAGTACCGTAAAACTATATTTTTTGCACATAATAAAATTGGCAAATTTGTTGGGTACGGTGCAAAAAACCAAATACAGTCGCTAACAGTTAGAGCCTAGGATAAGTCCAGGACCAGGAATAGCAAAGTGTAAAATTTAATATTCCCGAAATATTACAGTTTTACAGTAATAGTGATAACTTTCTGCCCTTATGTGAGCTACTATACTAAATAACACAGATGCAAAAAAATGCAGACACACTTGTCCTTTTCCCTTTTACAGTGGAGATAACAAAAAAATTATTCAAACATTTAACAATCACATAACCATCATGCATATCTATGACAGGTAAGTTGCTTGTTTTTTACATTTATGACATTGCGTAAGCAATTCATTGAATGATCTAATGAGAGACTAAATAAACATTGAAGATGGCATATAATACAATCGACCATTAAACAATTACAACACTCGCACATACAATAGTTAATACGTTGAATAATATTGCAAGATTGAAACTTATTCACATGACAAAATATTCACATGACAATATACAGACACCATAATACATAATACAATTTATCAATTATTTTTCTAGAATTTGTCAATTATTTTTCTCTACATTCTAAGCGTACAAGAAATATCCTCTCGACACTGAGAGGAAAATAAGCTTTTTGACCAATTGGAACCTGTAATAAATAAAGAAGTTAACATGTAGTTAGTAACACTTTAAAACCTCATAATCCGTTATTCATCTTTGGTCATTCGCTTGGCAAATGCCTTAGTTGAGACCGGGAATAGAAATTATAATCAAATCTCTACATTCAAAGGATCTTTTTTAATACAAATTTAAAGACGTCATTCATGTAAAAAATTACATTTGACACAGGTCAGCTGCACGTTTTTTCCAATAACAACCCCTATTGGCAATTACATTTCTTTTACCACCAAATGGGGACATTAATTTCTTCAATCACATTAATACTTTTCATTAAAAATACCAACATGAATTTCTTCAATCACATTAATGAAATGAAAAAGAAATTGTTAAGACTCAAAATTGACCAAAGTTTTCTACCCAATGTTCAATATTATTGTGATCAACACTGGCATTTTGTACACTTGTAAACAGCACACTTTCAATTTCCACATCAGCATCACTTAAATCTCACAAAGATTTCAAACTCCCAACAGTCCTATTCAAAATGCAAAACCCAAATTTTCCTCTTTTAAAACTGTTTGACAAAAAGTGAGAATAAAGCTATTTTCTTTCTTCAATACACAGCACATTGCTTTTGATAGGATGGAAATTTACAACATGCAATACATCTTCAACCATCTTCAGGTGTCTGCAGTGAAGGAAGAGACGTATCCTGCTGTCGTTTACAACTGTAAAAGAAATTTAAAATCAAAGTTAATCTTTTACACAGTAAGACTGTTTATATGGGATGCTGGCAGGGATGTTATCAAAGCAACGAGAAGTCTCTTTCCAGAACGTGAAACACTTCATTAACATTTATATTTTTTAAACATGATTTTGAGATTAAGTTGAAATTTAACCATTTCTCCCTCGCGGAATCTGCTTTCACAGCGTTCTATATCCTTACTATATTTCGCTGAGAGACGCCAGTAACATCTTTCAAATATTTTCTTTCAGACAGCCTACTTCAATAATTTCCATTAAAATGCTCCTATTTTGATCATCTTTTCACTAAAATGTGAAACCATCTTCGTTTACCTCATTCACAATTTCTTATTTGTTTTGAATTAAAGCACCAGCTTTCCAACGCTTAGATAGAGCCCTGTTTGAATGCTTTAGGAACGTAATTTTGCAGTGTGGCCGCACCAAGCATTTAATGCCGATAATTTAATAAATATAATTAAAATATTTTTTACATATTTTACCAATGATTTATAAACCATCATAAAGGCTAAACGATTCGGAACACGAATATGTACCTTATATTAAAATCAATCAATTATAACAATGTCTACAGACCGATCAAAGATAGTGCTTTTATTGCATAATGGAACATGGCGTCGGTAAGCTTGCAATTTAATGAAGTCGAACGGTATTTAGTTTTATTGTCTCATAATATCCAACTATCATCAAAATAAACTATATATGATATTTTCAGACACGGTTTTACATATAGTTATCTATTTTCAACCTTGATGACACTGCTGATTTACCAAGAACAAATCATTTGAAAAACGGAGCATTTGACAGCACCCCGCGTGAAATTTGCCGGCCGGTTTAGGCCGTTTTGAGCATGAATGAGAACCCGCCGCTTTAGGCCGTTTTGAGGGAGAAAGGGTTAACTAAGAAGTAGCAAGTACGAATTTTTTAAATACGGTTATAAAAAAACTGTCTACAAGTAGTTAAGTTATTTATTTGAAAGAAAGATATCATATAACAACTAAAAACTTACATTGCCTAAGGCAATATCTTCAAAGTCCACATTTCAATATCGGTGGCACTCAATATCTGTGGCATAACTGAAATTATAAATTTATATCATTGCAAGCGTTCACAAAGTATCACCTCATCTTATTTTGCATCCAAGATTGGTGAAAGCCAAATGACATTTGCAGCCCAAATGGTCCTTTTAGATGCATTTAAGTCACCCCACTTGTATTTTTTTAGATGGGTACCAAGGGAAACAGAGACTTAGTTACCAGACTATTGCACAAATGATTAACAGAACACTATGATCTGGAGGCAATATAAACATTTCGCGATTTAAATTTCATACTCATCTATCTCAAAAACAAATACATACAGTTCCTTTGTTATTTTGTACAAATTAAAATGTATTTTTATATTAAAACACTTTCTGCATCATTGACAAAGAAAAATTACAAAACCTACCATGTGTAGACCCAATATCATGGTTCAGTGTTCAAAGGACTGTGTACCCCTCATTGTTTGCGTGGTCAAAGGCTGGTAACTGAAATTATGAATTGAAAGGATAACACATTTCACTATCATTCAATGGAAATGCATGTCTATTGCAAAAAGGATGAAAAGAACAATATGATCTGGAGGCAATATAAACTTTTTCTGATTTAAATTTTATACTCATGTATCTCAAAAACAAATAAATGATTGCAGCAGTTCCTTTGTAATTTTGTAAAAATTTATATGTATTTTGATATTGAAATAGTTTTCTGCATCATTGACAAAGAAAAATTACAAAACCTACCATTGCGTAGACCCAATATCATTGTTGATTGTTCAAAGGACTGAGTACCCCTCATTGTTTGCGTTGTCAAAGGATGGTAACTGAAATTACGAATTGAAAGCATAACACATTTCACCAGGAATCAATGGAGAGATGGATGTCAAAATTGTGTTTCCCCAGGGTTCTACGCTTAGATTAAAACATAAATTGCCAATGTGGCAAGGTGGGAGGCAAATCTACTTTCCGCATGGCCAGTACCCATTTGAATTAATTGTTTTTCTCCATAATTGTTTACGATTTCTTTTCTAGGCTTACAAGTCGTGTCACAGCATGTGCAAATGGTATGGTGGTATACGAAGAGCTTTATCAAATATATGCAAAGGAGGCAGTTAAGGCTGAATCAAAAAAGGCGTTCAGTCACCAGTTGAAAAATATTTTCCCAAATGCACAACAAACTGTGAAGAAAGTTGACTCATGCACTAAAATTGCATACAAAGGTACGCTACTTCAGAATCATTGTTTCATCATCCCAGTGAACTCTTTCTGAAAAAAACATTATATTCTCAACTAAGTTTTTCCCTATTTTTCATTAGAAATACTTATTTCTTTCTACATATTGACACAAGACTGGAAAAAAAACATTATACCAACCCTGCAAGCTATAATTCCATAAAGTAAATTTGAGCAGATGCTAAATGCCCAGCAAACGCGTCTCATACTAATAAAACTAAATCATCGAATCTGTTAATCTAATGTGATCTGTTAGATTTAATCATGGACACTAGGCATTAACTGGTAACTTGATGACGTAATTTATGAACGATCACTTTATGTCAAATGAATGTAAAACTATATTCACATGGACCTCCTCTCGTTTCATTGACCACCAGCCACTTAGGCAGATGACCATATACCTAACAGCCAAAATGGCAGGTGTGTATTTAACAGCACCTGCAAAATTTGCCATTCACTTGCCTGGGCAGGCTGGCGACCACAAGAGGAAATCCTTGTATTCACATTTATAAATTTTCATCCTAGGCATTAAAATCAGGAGCCAAGAACAGCCAGCTGAAATTTTGACACACAACACCGAAGGTCCGTTATTAGTAACAACCAACAAAGGTGATAGCAGGGATGGAATGCCTGTTGTGTTTAGTGTACTAACCAGCCCGATTACTGTGATATTTTGCAATGAAAATATAACCCTGTCTACGTTGGGACTGGATGAAAATGCTGAACTTAGTCAAGTATTAAGTGTGTTGAAATCAATAAATATATGTAGAGGATATCCTAATGAAAATGGTAGCATTTGGACCAGGAATGATGGCTCTCCCACTTATTGTGGTGAGAAATCTAGGAACTGTGTCCACATTGCTAAGGGTGGCATGTGTGCAAAATGCAAGAACCGAGCTGACTACGTTCACAAGTTAGCAAAAAAAGAAGATGCAGACCCACAGCCAATAACACCTAATGCAATAACACCTAATGCAATGAATTGGCAAGACATACTCAAAGAGCAGGGGTTGAATGATGAGCATGTGACAATCTTGGCAGATGCCATTCAAAATGAGCGTCAACCCCACATACGTCTGCGTAGATGGTCTTTAAGGTAATTATTAATAAATTTATGGCAGAACAAAAATAAAACATTTACCCAAGTCACCATCCATGGCGACTTGTAAGTCAAAAGCCCTGTAAAAAACAAAACAAATAAATTAGTTCATCTTTCTTTGCTCACAACACTAGATTTTTTAAATTACATTTACAGTTTCGCCAAACAACTGTTGGCATCCTCAGAATGTTCTTCCCGCGCAATGTCACAAGTCAAATATTCTGATCCTGAACGAGGATGGAATCGTAAACTCGCTTGAGAGTTGGTGGCCCCCCCCCACCTCGTCTCTGTTCATAACCTGCTTGCAGGTTCGGATGTGTACAGACTCTTTGATGGTCCTGGTTTTCCATTCACTTTCTCTGTCTATTATTCTGGCTCCCTCCCAGTCTATCTGATGGTTGTGCTGGTTTGCATGGTCCGCACTCTTGATGGCACTCATTTTGTTTATTTCCATTTTGACTCTTTCTTTGTGGATCTGGTACCAAATGCTGCCCGTTTCTTTATCACATAACTTGCATGGAATCTTGTACACAATTTCACATTTGTCCATCTTATCTACTTTGTCTTTCGGGTGTACTAGGATGTTCCTGATAGTCTGCATTGGCTTCACCGCCGTAGCTACTAAGTGTTTGTTCAGAATTCTGGAGATCCCTTTTTGTAACACCTTTTACATATGGTAGGATAACCTGGCCTTTTGATCTTTCAGCTTCTTTTCTTTTCTTGTTCTTTTCACTCTTCCTTTCAAGTTTGGTTTCTATCTGGTGTTTCACTCGTCGGAACGACCATTCAGGATAGCCACATCTTGTCAAAGCTTCAACTATGTGTTGTTCCTCTTTCTGCCTGTCAACTTCTTCTGTCACTATGTCATTCATTGCGCGGTTCAAAAAAGAACATTCTGAGGATGCCAACAGTTGTTTGGCGAAACTGTAAATGTAATTTAAAAATCTAGTGTTGTGAGCAAAGAAAGATGAACTAATATATTTCATACCAACACAATGAACACATTCAAGAAAACAAATAAACATTATAAATTAGACCTCAAACCTAATTGACAGATAACTACATTTTGATAATTTATAGCAAGAAATATAATGAATTTTAAATTATTCTGTTTTAGATTAGAGGGCAGGCGATAATGGTGCCAAAGTCGTGTTCTATGCTAATCTTTAATGGGTATCCTAAAATCCATGAATGCAAGAGGTTTTCAAATTTGGCGGACTGCCAAACACAATATGTGGATTTCTGTTTTTAACAGTGTCAGAAATAAGTATATTTTCTTTTGAGATTAAGAATACATACTGTAAAAATTCCAAAGTTCGGTAAAGACATGTACCAAATATGCAATACAGAGGATCAAGAAAAACAAATAAACATTATAAATTAGCCTTGTACAACTACATTTTGATAATTTATAGCAAGAAATATAATGAATTTTATTATTCTGTTTAGATTAGAGGGCATTTGCCAAAGTCGTGTTCTTCTTTAATGGGTATTAAAATCCATGAATCTATTCAGACTGCCAAACACAATATGTGGATTTCTGTTTTAACAGTGTCAGAAAATCATTTTTATGTGTGCAAACACATAAAAATTCCAAAGTGGTAAAAAATTGACCAGAAACAATGATAAACAGAGCCTTTGCACTCCTGCATCCAAATTCAGAGCAGCAATTCATCAAAATGTGTGCAAACACATAAAAACATGACAAGAAAATTGACCAGAAACAATGAAACAGTTTCCTGCATCCAAATCATCAAATTCACATCAATACATCCACTGTTTGGCAGCCAGTTAATCTCACCTCGTTACTAATTCCACAATATATTGATTCGATTGTACTTAGCTTTTTTAATCTATTAGTAGAACCATTCGTGTCTGCCTTTCATGGTGGATTCGCGATGCCAAGACGTACTCCCATTGGAGGAAAGAAGCAATGGTGCTTCCATGTGTGGACACCCTAAGAAGGTATAAGAATGTGGTTGACCAGAATCCTGGATTCAATGAGGAGATGTTCAAGTAAGCATATGTACAGAGCTTCATATGTACCAGTATTTATTATCTTTCTCCTGCAACAAATGTTATCATTTATATCTCTATATATATTTAAATCATTTTTTAACCAAGTTAATCTTTTGTATTTCTATGTAAATATCAACATAAATCTTTCTATCAATGTAAATCAAGTAAGTAGTAATCATAATCAGTAAAATGCTAAGTTCTGGTCCATATTGAAAAAAATATATTTAATGCACTGTTTTTTGTTAGATGGATGCAACAAGAAGCCAAAGGAGATAAAGATGCAAAGATGGGTGCTCTAATTCTGGATGAGTGCTCTATACAGGAAGATTTATCTATATCATTCCGCAATGTCAATACCAAATATAGTGGCCAAGAACATTTAACTCCTGCAGCCCATGCACTTCTTAATGAGAGAGCAAAAGGTAATGATTTACTGTAAATTGAAGCCAGTGTTTAAGTGATCAAAAACGGTTCAATAAATAAGACATTACAAATACAAACTATGACTATGGAAACGTCTGTTGGCTATTAATTTCACTATGATTATATGATTATGCAAACATCGGTTGGCTATTATTTTGGCTTTTGAAGCAAACCCAATTCACATGGTCAATTGTCTGGTTTTCATTGCTCATACAATTTTCAATTATAGATGACAAGTTCAAGCTTGCCACGCATATACTCCAACTCGTTTTCTTGGGCATGAATGGATTTCGCCTCCCTTTGCGTATTTTGCAACAAGGGAAGCACAAGCCCCAGAACTGTCTGTGATTGTATGGGAAGCAATTGATAAATTGCTCCAGTATGGATTCAAGGTACGGTAACATCTTACATCTGGCAATAAATGTTTGTTCAAATTTCAGTTTTACAATTCCCCCCACTCCACCAACACCCACCCAAAAAATTTGTAATTTTTCTTTCAAAGGTCAACTGCATACTTCTGGATGGAGCACAATGTAATAGAAGCTTTGTAAAGCTTCATTTCAAGGAGAGTCCTGTGCAAGAAAATTTCACAACGAAGAACATTTTTGTCTCCTGGTGACAGAATATCCTTCATCATGGATCCAAAGGTAACATCTCAGTTACTATTATTTTTTAAGTTATATGGGGATGTTCAATGGCATTTATTTTTGCCATTACACACACGACTAACATAATGACTACCCTTTTATGATTTATTTTTACTTGAATGAAGACTAATTTACTTACAACATCCCAGAAATTTGGTCCAGGTAAAGTCGGGGTGTCATTGACCCTTCCAATTGATGTTCTTGGCATCTATTGAGAACCTGGACAAAAAAAATTGCATCTTTAACACATACAAACCTTATATTCCTCATATAGCATGGCTTTAAAAAATCAGAAACAACATTTTGAAAAGTGGCAGTGAAAAATATCACAAGCGCCGGTTATTACTCAACGGAAAGTTTGTTGAGTGGAAGATGTGGAAAGCAGCGTACAATTGGGATTGCACAAACCATAGCATGCCAATCCATAGAAAATTGACACAAGCACATATTTACCCAAATCAGAGAGAAAAAATGCGAAACATACTCGCTGAAGATTGTTTGGATTTGGAAATGTTGAGACTTTTCAGGTATGTTGAATTTGTTGAGTTTTATATTTGAAGGAAACAATTATCCTGAATATGATAAAAAAGTATTGCAATCGACAGAGCAGTAACTGTTTTTACCCAGAATGGTTATTATTTCGTACGCCGTAACATACAGCTGGTATTTCAATGTCAATTCAGAGAATATTAACTAAATAATATATTGAATCAGATGTTAATTGTCACTTGTCCTAAAGTGGTCATACCATCCATAGATTAACAAATGAACTTCAATCATCTGTGTTTTCATTTGTCTTCTTATGTTGTAAACGAGTTACTGTTCTGTCGATTATCTACAATTGACATAATTCTTAATTATCATGAACAAGGAACATGAACAACTGCAATACACCATCCCTAAATGAAAAGAGGCATCATCTGATAATTAAAAAAAATTGGAGCCATATTCATAATATTAAGCTTGACCCTGACCAACATTTTTTTTTTTAAATTTAGCGTTACCAAGACCACACGGAACAAAAACAGGGCAATGGTGCTGACTTGATGGTGTCATTGAGCTGCTGAGCCACACGTCGGCATTAATTTCTATTTTTGTGGGCCCGGAAGCCTAATACCAATGAGAACAGTGGAAGATAAACGCTTCCAACAAATCAAGGCAGCATTGTCTTTCTTTGAAGGTTGGGAGGCCTCTGCAAGGAAAACAGGTTAGACAGTTTGATCTTAACTTAGTACGGGTACATCAAAGTTTTAATTGAATGGCGGTCAAAGACATTTACATATCTAACAAGAGGACCATAAGGGTCCTATATCGCTCTGTGAATTAATTAAGAATACATCTCTCCCGCCGGAAGGTTTTGATTATAATTTCTATTCCCGGTCTCAACTAAGGCATTTGCCAAGCGAATGACCAAAAGATGAATAACGGATTATGAGGTTTTAAAGTGTTACTAACTACATGTTAACTTCTTTATTTATTACAGGTTCCAATTGGTCAAAAAGCGTATTTTCCTCTCAGTGTCGAGAGGATATTTCTTGTACGCTTAGAGGGTTTTTAACCCTATGTGCGTCACACATGAGAGCAAACGGAGGCTCTGTCACACCAGGACGTTTAAATTCAGACATCGTTGAAAATGTGTAAGTATCATACAAAACCTGCATGTCTATTAATGTGTGTACGGCCTATGTGAATTAGATGAATACGTTTTTTAAAAAAATGCTCAATGAAGTTCCTTCCTCCTTTTAAGTTGCTTTTACCAAAATCTCACAAGCTATGGGCACATAACTTTGAACTAGATGGACACTGACAATAAATCAACCCTTTTCAAGTGTTGAAATTTTAAATTTACATTTATTAATGACACAAGGAAACTACAACAAAATAAAAATTTACCGCCCGAACATCACTTTGAAGTAACTAAAAATTTTTTTATTTTATTTTGTAATTGAGAAACTTCAATGTTATCATAAAATTTATGTTTTCAGGTTCTGTCAACAACGGACTCTTGTTCATGGAAGTAATACCCATCCTACAGTCTTGCAGTATGGATATGGTATAAATTCCATCATTTTAGGCCAAACTCTAATTAGCAAGAAGCACAATGCAGGAGAAGATGATAAAGCAATGCCATGTAAAGGGCCCAAAAAGTTACCTCGACTAAAATAAACATGGTGCTACTTCTAGACTCTATCGCTAACTGTTGCAGCGCTGGTGAATAAGCCGTCTTCAGAGTGGCCGGCAACTGTCATACTTTTCTCCAGTCACTCCAGGCAGGCATTGACAATGACCAGAACGAGGGTCACAGGTCGTTGCTCCTTCAGACTCACAGTCACATTCTTAACAGAGGAAAAACACTGAGTACGTAATGATGCCTGCATATAGATGTGATTATGTCACTCTAATTAAACATTTTTCTAAAAGCTGTAAAAAAGTCAGATGTAAACAGTTTTCAAGATGTCGCCCTGCTTACTTTGGCAGCCAGTCGGTCCATACTTCCAGTATCCCTGCTCACACTGGTCACAGCGACTCCCCGGTCACTCCAGCATGACACTTGCACACTCAGCAACAACCATTGCCCGAGTAAAAGCCCAACATACCACGCTGCCCTAAAAATACAAAAAGAATTACAATGTAGCCATACATGTAGTTGAAGTTTAATGTTGATTGAAAAAATTAACTTACTTTGGTTTTCTAATATTTGATGAAACTTGCTTAATCATTTGAATTTGTTCTCTGGAAAATATTCCACCTGAAGAAAGGTGTGTTCAAGATTTCTATGGTTAATGTTGAAAAAGGTCCTTTGTTTTTATATATGTATACAAAAAAAGATGTAAACAGTTTTCAAGATGTCGCCCTGCTTACTTTGGCAGCCAGTCGGTCCATACTTCCAGTATCCCTGCTCACACTGGTCACAGCGACTCCCGGTCACTCCAGCATGACACTTGCACACTCAGCAACAACCATTGCCCGAGTAAAAGCCCAACATACCACGCTGCCCTTAAAAATACAAAGAATTACAATGTAGCCATACATGTAGTTGAAAAATGTTGATTGAAAAAATTAACCTAATATTTGATGAAACTTTTAATCATTTGAATTTGTTCTCTGAAAATGTTCCACCTGAAGAAAAAATTTCTATGTACAAAAAAGGTCCTGTTTATATATGTATAAAAGATGTAAACAGTTTTCAAGATGTCGCCCTGCTTACTTTGGCAGCCAGTCGGTCCATACTTCCAGTATCCCTGCTCACACTGGTCACAGCGACTCCCGGTCACTCCAGCATGACACTTGCACACTCGGCAACAACCATTGCCCGAGTAAAAGCCCAACATACCACGCTGCCCTAAAAATGTTGATTAAAAAATACAAAACAATTACAATGTAGCCATACATGTAGTTGTTGATTGAAAATTAAAAAAATGTTGATTGAAAAATTAACCTTTAGTTTTCTAATATTCGATGAAACTTCTAAAAGCTGTAAAAAAATCAGATGTAAACAGTTTTCAAGATGTCGCCCTGCTTACTTTGGCAGCCAGTCGGTCCATACTTCCAGTATCCCTGCTCACACTGGTCACAGCGACTCCCGGTCACTCCAGCATGACACTTGCACACTCGGCAACAACCATTGCCCAAGTAAAGCCCAACATACCACGCTGCCCTAAAAAATGTTGATTGAAAAATTAACCTTTAGTTTTCTAATATTCGATGAAACTTCTAAAAGCTGTAAAAAAAGTCAGATGTAAACAGTTTTCAAGATGTCGCCCTGCTTACTTTGGCAGCCAGTCGGTCCATACTTCCAGTATCCCTGCTCACACTGGTCACAGCGACTCCCGGTCACTCCAGCATGACACTTGCACACTCGGCAACAACCATTGCCCAAGTAAAGCCCAACATACCACGCTGCCCTAAAAAATGTTGATTGAAAAATTAACCTTTAGTTTTCTAATATTCGATGAAACTTCTAAAAGCTGTACAAAAATCAGATGTAAACAGTTTTCAAGATGTCGCCCCTGCTTACTTTGGCAGCCAGTCGGTCCATACTTCCAGTATCCCTGCTCACACTGGTCACAGCGACTCCCGGTCACTCCAGCATGACACTTGCACACTCGGCAACAACCATTGCCCAAGTAAAAGCCCAACATACCACGCTGCCCTAAAAAATGTTGATTGAAAAATTAACCTTTAGTTTTCTAATATTCGATGAAACTTCTAAAAGCTGTAAAAAAGTCAGATGTAAACAGTTTTCAAGATGTCGCCCTGCTTACTTTGGCAGCCAGTCGGTCCATACTTCCAGTATCCCTGCTCACACTGGTCACAGCGACTCCCGGTCACTCCAGCATGACACTTGCACACTCGGCAACAACCATTGCCCGAGTAAAAGCCCAACGTACCACGCTGCCCTAAAAAATGTTGATTGAAAAAATTAACCTTTAGTTTTCTAATATTCGATGAAACTTCTAAAAGCTGTAAAAAAGTCAGATGTAAACAGTTTTCAAGATGTCGCCCTGCTTACTTTGGCAGCCAGTCGGTCCATACTTCCAGTATCCCTGCTCACACTGGTCACAGCGACTCCCGGTCACTCCAGCATGACACTTGCACACTCGGCAACAACCATTGCCCGAGTAAAAGCCCAACATACCACGCTGCCCTAAAAAATACAAAGAATTACAATGTAGCCATACATGTAGTTGAAGTTTAATGCTGATTGAAAAATTAACCTTTAGTTTTCTAATATTCGATGAAACTTGCTTAAATATTTGAATTTGTTCTGTTGAAAGTGTTCCTCTTGAAGAAAGGTGTGTTCAAGATTTATATGGGTTAACAAAAAAAAAATAAAATTGGTATTCTGCAATAATCAACACTTCAAGTATACTTACCGCTTATTTGTCACAGGTTGGTCCCACAACATTAGGCTTGCACATGCAAAACACCAGTTCGAACATCACATAGCTCTGATGCAACTAAGGTTGCATTGGCAAGCTGGAACAGAACAATGTTTTCGGTCATTGAATGAGACAAAATTTAGGATACAAAGGTTACGAATTATATCACACAGCACAACTTACTTCATAATTGAAATAGAAACTTACCTTGGCAATTTTTCAGATCAATGGCATCTCCCCAATAACAGTCTGCTCAACATTCACACTTCTCTCCAGCAGTATTATTTCATGTCACTAAGCAAAAACATGACCCACACGTTGTACTTGTGTTATTTCCTCAGTAAAGCACTACTAGAGCGTCCGTACTGGATGTGTGGAATTCAAATGAAAAGCGTCCATATTTCACTCATATTGGATTCCTGTCTTCTTCAATTGGGAATATATTCAAGGTCAACTTTGATGAGCACATAAAGATCACTCAAACGTTTCTTTTTTGTGCAGTATTATTTCACGTCACTAAGCAAAAAACACGACCCACACGTCACGCTTCTACTTGTTATTTGTGTTATTTCCTCAGTAAAGCACTACTAGAGCGTCCGTACTGTTTGTGTTTAATCGAGTTTCAAAATATGCAACTGAAAAGCGTGCATATTTCCTCAGTAAAGCACTACTAGAGCGTCCGTACTTGATGTGTGGAATTCAATTGAAAAGCGTCCATATTTCACTCATATTGGATTCCTGTCTTCTTCAATTGGGATTGAATGAATATACAAGGTCAACTTTGATGAGCACACAAGATCACTCAAATGTTGCTGTTGTGCAGTTATCACAAAACCATTTGTCAGTATTTTTCATTTTTTTGCTCGTGAGACCACTGCATTTATTGCAAATCCACTGATCACAACGATCGCATTGGATCCAGCTTCCTCCTTGTTGATATGACTTGTTGCAAAAAAGGCATGTGCCTTCCTCTTCCTCGTCATCATTACTTTTGTTAGTGGCCTTTTGAACTTTGGACTTCTTGCAAGCCGATTCAGAAGATGTAGATGGCGTTGGTTCTTCGACTTGAGTGGATGTTGATTCTGATGGTTCTTGATGAGAACGTTTCTGTTTCGTCATTATCTTTACTCGGTGGGCTAAATCCTTTTTAACTTGCTCGACTCTAATAACATTGTTGCGGAATGATTTAACACCACTTTTCAGAAACATGGAAATTACATCTTTTGCTTGCAACTTGATGTCTTCTTCGATGTCTTCTAAGTTATCAAATAATGTGGACCATTCATTTGACAAGTCTTCATCATGAAGAATACTTGTCATCACATGTGATGGAAGATTACTACCTTCTTTTTTCAGATTATGCACCGTCATTAATGCTAACCTTTTTGTCTCTACACTGATAAAAAATTGGTACGCAGCATCAGTGACATACGTGAGGCCTCCATCATCACGTTCTCTAGTCTCTTTCACAGTATCAGGGAAGGATGAGGCCTCATTTGAGCTGCACGACAGCGATTTCAGAAGGCATAATCGTTTTCTTGCACTAGCTACAATTTTGTCGCTACAATTGCTGAGTTTCTTGGTCTGTTTAGAAATAAGCTTAGCAACGAC
The DNA here is from genome assembly GCA_019095985.1 of Streblospio benedicti. Lineage (NCBI taxonomy): Eukaryota > Metazoa > Annelida > Polychaeta > Spionida > Spionidae > Streblospio > Streblospio benedicti. The sequence goes on along the minus strand of CM032659.1, from coordinate 1,548,539 downwards.
CGAGCCAGCAACATAACGTATTTTACCACAACCATGTGAATGTTTGGTCAGATCTTCTTGGTGCTTGTTGATTGAAGTTTTTTCAACATCTTCAGTAGCGGGTGTAAGATGCATACTCATAAACGAATGTAACAGTCTTTGAGCAACACTGAGATGTGCAGACTTTAAAATTTTAACCCCAAAGAGTCTCTTCAGTTTATTTTCATATTCTGTTGATTGCCTAAACAATAGCAATCCCTTATTCCTGCGAGTCTGCAAATTACAATTTCTGGCAGGAACGGCGAAGAAGTCCGTCAACTCATCAAAGAAATTCTGAAGGCGACCCACACTCAGAGATTCACAGATCTTCTCGCGTTCTTCATTACATTGCAAGTGCACTTGGTTAAGAACCTCTTCAGTGTGGGTGAACTTAAAGTTGGGTCTATTGTCATCATTGTCATCATCATTGTCATCATCTGTATCAGCTGATGATTGCTGAGAATCTGAGTCATCTGAATCCTCATAAGCCTGTAAAATAAAAGAAACGCTGACCGTTAGGGTATGATCTGATGATTAGACGGTCATACAAGTTTGTGTTATAAATTCAAATGAAAAAATGGACCATGATGGTCCTAAATCGCTCACCTGCCAATGACAATAGTGATTTTTTTGTAAAAATTTGTCCGGATCACTTCAAGAGAGGTATGATTCAAATATATTTTATCAGAATAAAAATCTATTGAAAAATGAAAAAGACTAGTCTTTATTTCTTAAGCACCCCTGGGGGTATGATGGTTCAATGTGTCACCCACAGGCATCAGTGTAATATGGACTATTGAGCATTACATAAGCATATAACTTTTGTGCAAGTTTGTTTTATTGTGAGAAATGAACTTGGGTTATATATTCATAAAAATGGGTTTTCACAGATGATGTTTTCTACAACATGTCAGATCCTGGCGTGTCCCGGTAGATCTTCTATCATTGAAAACATTGGTCGGATCCTTCAAGAGAGTGCTCAACAATGGTGGAGCAAATTTATATTTTTTTTATAAATGCCAGGAACTAAATCAAATTTTTAGCCATGCAATGGCTTCAATGTATGATTGTTCGACTTATCAGTGGTCCTGCATGGTAAATTAATGCTTTGGTGACTATTGACATTAGATCTCTTATTTTTAGAAAGCACAATTGACTGTTTTATTGTACATACAAATTCAGCTAATTCATCTAATGGGTTTTCACAGAATCATTGATTTTCTACAACATGTCAGATCCAATGTCCCGGTAGATCTTCTATCATTGAAATCAATCGCAGCCTGGGGTGGTACTTTGCACAGATCGGCGCTGAAATGTTTGAGCTGAAGGTGTTCATGTGATCTTCGTAGGCTCAAAGCAAACAAGCAACATGCCTGGATTTGTCATTGTGGTGGGGTGAACAACCACAGCAGGCAGCGTAAAACACCTTCTTACTGACTTGCCATGAACTGAAAATTTATCTGCATCCAATTGCTACATTAATTTCACATGTTATTAAAAAGACATACCAGCTATTATTGAATCATTGATATTCACTATTATAATCAATGATAGAAACTGTAAATACTAAATTTTGATATAAAATACTGTTTGTGACGGAAATGTTTGTGCATAATTTAATTAGTCAGTATAACATATCTAAAAACTCTAAACACAAGTTGCTTGAAGCCCATATTCTCATGTACTGACTGCAAATTCAAGCCTGTATTGTTACAAATAAAGTGAAGATGAATATGGTAATTCGATTCTCGTAGAAAATTTTACTTACCTGTTAGTGCAAAGGCAAGTTTCAGAGGGATCTGAGTCCGCTTTGCAAGAATGGTACCATCAGCAGAAAATTTGGTATGGGTTGTTCGATGTAGCTCGATCATGGAATTCGCTACATGAACAACCACAGAGTCGGATTTACACTGATGAACAGTACCTAAAATGAATAGTTGTAGAATTACAAAATAGTAAAACCTATTTTTTTATTAAGAATACCCTAACTAATCATGATTATTTTCATGAGAACAAGTGCTGTGAACCAAATCTAGGTGATTTTCAACCCTAACTAATCGTTAATGGGAATAAAATATTGCCCAAAAAATAAAATTACTTTTTCATAACAAACATTGTATTTGCTGAACTATTTTCGCAATAATTATTTCCCCAATTTCATTAAATATTTATAAAAAGATTCACCTCTCATGCCATTAAACACCCCTTGCGAATGATTATTTTGAAGAACCATTACGGGACACCCAGCCTGAAAATGGAACATTTCGGGATTACTCAAAAATGAATTCACATGATTTTTGACCATTACCCTTACATTAGACCAGGTGTGCGATATTGGGATTTTAGGCAAAATTCGCCGCCTCGTACTCGGCTTCAGAAGCAACATTGAAGTTCGAATTAATTAACCTTTCTTGTACCCAAGGACTCAAGCCGGAGCTTTATGGTCGATGTCGCGATTGGTCTAATGTAGTGGTCATCCCCCACCAACTTTTTGCCATTTTTCATTTCATGTGGAAGTCCTGTAAATTCGTTTATTACAAACAATTGCTGAAGTAGGATTTGAAAGATTGTCCAGAAAATAAATTTGCTATTTTATTACCTTCAACTTGAGAATTGCAGGAAGGACAAATTTGTCCAGCACATCTCTACTGCCAAGTTCGTCTATGCTCTTGTACACACTACATCTCAGGGAGTTTGTTTCATTTTGGAAAAGTTCCACTTCAGTGTTGTTATGGCAATCAACTCCTGCATTGGTATCAAATAAGTGGATTGCAATCTTTCTCAATGGAAATGGCAGCTCCCTTGAAAGAGCAGACGCAGCTTTGATGGTGGAATCGGTAATTTGTCCGCTTGTAATCTCACTAATTAGAGTCTTGAGAGTCTCATCTTGTGCTCTGAATATTTGGTCAAGTCGTACATGATGAGTCATGACCTAGAAAAAGTCATTACAAAGTGGATTAAATACAAATGTCCTAAAGTGTCCCTAGAGATTTTTTTAATGCATGTCCCAACATATCACAAACGATCTATACCCTGCTAATGCATTGTTTCCAAATTTCTGATTCAAAGCAATATAGACCCTCATCATTTTTTGAATCGATCTCCGACTGGCGGTAATTGTAAGGGATCCAATACCTGTAAATTAAAAAGCAATCACTACTTAATCAAATTCAGAACAGAGTACACCAAAAAGTTCATAGTTAACCCATTTATAACCAGCCCCGGATGTGTTGTGGAATGATAAAAACGTCTTGGAGAATATGTCATGTCAGAGTTTTTTCAAATACTCATTTATTTTTTAAATTTTAATATATAATGTTATCTTCTTACCATTAGCAGCTGCAAACCACCAAAGTATTCTGCAGTACTTAATGATTGTCGGCAGACCATTTCTATCTGTAACAAAATATTATTTGGAATACAGTAAACAGGATAACTTATCTTGTTTAGCGGTATCAATTTATGTACTTGGAAGTAATAACAGATCTGGAGTGATATGAATAGCGGAGTGATTCCTAACTGTGGTTGGGTGCAGCAATGAAACGTAATTATGCCAAATATTTTCCCCCGGAAGTATAAAAACGTGTCAGACTTAGTTTACAAAAAGGCCACAAGGTTGTGGTGGCGCCACAAGACGTAATACATAAAAAAAAATGGAGGCCAATTTGATTGTTGCCGATTTCTTGAGTGATATATCTATAATATTTACTCATGTATGGCAATCTGAGACCCTAGTCGCCCGCCCCGGACTTGTGACAATTTATTCACCCCGCCCGACACCCATTATAGCCCGCAAATGCGACCGGGCGACTGGTTAAGAAGACGTCTGCTGTTTAGCCATCGCCGGTTTTCACGGTTTTTAATGCACACTAGCTTATCAGTCCCTGTACATATCAACTGCGTATATAGCCGTGAGATATGACGATGGTGTTTAGCAAATTTGCTCAAGTCAAAATTAGAGCTGTACTAACGCAACCAAGTTAGCGCAGCCAATTAATGTCTTACCTGATCAAAGATCGTTGCAGAAAGCATTGAACACTCATCAATGATGAGCAAGTCTGTTACTCTGATTCTTGCTCTCGCGTCCTCGAAACCGTCATCTGTTGCAGCTAAGCGGCGTAGATACGAGACACAAAATCTCCCATCTAAAATTCCTTAAAAAAAGAAATATTGTATTGATGCATTATTGAACAATTTCATTACCTACATAGTTAACTTCCAGGACCTGCAAAAATATTCTAAGAAGGAAAGATCTCTGAACCATATAATTATGATGAAATTTTACATGTATAACTCTTGTAACGATTTTATGATCTAAATGCTTACAATTCAGTTATAAGTTCATCTTTACATTTTGATTTTATTTCAGGCAACAGTCTCTCAATAACTCTTACCTGGGTGGTTTAAATATGTAATATCTGATTTTAATGTTTGTAAAATGCATGTTTATTTACATATTCTAATTTGAGACTTAAATAAATAAATAATACAGAGCAAAAGTTGCAAATTTAGTGACATTTAAGAAACCAAACGATCCTTGTTGTAACTTCTTTGTTTTTACCATGAAAACTGTTTGTTTGATTCAAAAGGAAATTTTGCAGACTGTATTCCTGCGCATAAAAACCCTTGAATTTTACTAAAGATGTATTATGTTTCTGTCCAGTTATCTGTGCCTTTTTCTTCTGTGGCATTTTGTTTCATTTTAATTTTGAGTACATTAATAGCTGGAACTGAAGTCCATTGACTCAATACCTATTTTTACACCAAGCAATGAGTGTCATCAAAAAACATTGGGCAGCCATATATAGACCATAAACATGGCTCTACATGGGTTAAAATGGACACGGCGACACGGCCGTTATTTTAGCCTGTGTCGGCCGAAACAACCATTTGTGGACAACTGTGGGTGACACAATCACACATCCTTATCTAGTGACACAGAAAAATAACATATTTGCTTATTCAAAACTCATTTCTTAAAAGTGAAACGAGACATTTAAAAAAATCCTTAAAAAAGGACACGGGACTTTGCAGTTATTTTAGACCCCCCCCCCATTGTAGGGCTCTATAAACACAACCTGTAAGTAAATAAAATTAGTAATCTCAAGCATCGGCCCATTTTCACCAAATCCCATGACTTTACCGTGACCTTTTCTAAAATTTCATTTTTTACCTGACTTATTTTAAAATTCCTTGAACTTATAAAAATTCAGTTTCCCCGAACTTTCGCTGACCGTGGGAACCCTGATACAATGTTAAAGATAGACCACCGATGTATGTAATTTACCTGCATAGCGATGGACAGTTTGAGCGTCAATTCCGAGTTGGCGTAGATTGTAAGCCGCAATGCCGGTTGAGGCCGTCACGGATGTACGACCCTTGAAACAACGAACTACGTCCTTGATCAGTGAACTTTTTCCAGATCCTGGGGGGCCGGATATAATAACATTATGTCCAGCTTTCAGGAGGGACATAGTTCTTTCAAGTGGGGTGGCAACCTTAAAAGAGTAAAAATTATTAATGTAAATTTTACATATTTCATGGGGATGTTTGGCTAAACAATATTGTTCATGTTTGGGCAAATCCGCTAGAATGATTTTTTCTAAAATTTGAAAAAAAAACTGACCAAATATTTCTTAAACGATATTGCTCGGCATCTTTGATTTACAATTTATTTTCATGCACGTTTAGAAGCAAACTATAGAAGAAATTTTGTTTTGGCTTAGAAGTTTTGTGTTTGGCTAATCTTTTGAGCGCCTTTCAGCCAACTTGGCTAAAGTGGAATTTGCGCTAGTGGAAGCAGAGATATATTTGCGTATATGATCACACGCCATGCAGGATTCATTTTCAGTTGTTTCTTTATCAAGAATGTAAACATTACTTACTCAACGAGTAAAAAAATAGTAAGTTAAAGCAGGTTGTGAATTTATAGAGAATGGCCAATCTCACATAGCTAGTTTAAATTTATGCTGGCTAGTGTAAATTGAAAGTCACTCGCCACAGTTGGTATGATTAATTGATTCCAACACTTTAATAACTAATGGTGTCCAGTTTCGATTGACCATGGCAAGTTTAAATTGAAAGTCACTAGCCTTGTGTGGCGAGTGTTCTGCTGAAAGATTGATATTCCCTGTAAAGTGTCAACTGTTACACGCATTTTTTTAATTACATACATATGTTTTCTGTACCCGATATGAATGAGTTAATTAATGGGTAATGATCAGTTTGTGCCACATAACAGTATCTTGACATTTTTATGAAAGTCAGACAATATAATGAAAAATTGTACTTACATGGCTTACATCCATCTTGATAAGTTGGTGGGATTTCGTTGGGTTATTCTAAAATATATTTTAAAGATTTAGAAATATATTTTAAAGACAGCTCAATTAACATTTTTTTTACCCTTTAAATACTTTGCTAATCAGAACTCAGTCCCTATGTTGCAAAATATGTCATTGTCTTCCCTTGAAATGACCATGACACGTGGTAAGAAAATCTACCACTGCTGGTTCATAATAATTGACGTCCGCCCTGTAATAGGCGCGTGCATCTACATTTTATGTGACGTCCAGAACGAAACACGTTGTATTAGGTGACGTCATCCATTGTTCAGCGGCCCTGCTTCCCAGAAAACGTGGTTACTTGTGTTAAGTAAACAGAGATTTCGCAATCTTTTTATCCTGACTTTCATCGATTCAAACAACATAAACAGTATTGCATGTTTGTTTTTAGATCTGTAAATTTGGAAGTTAAAGTTTGCCAGTAAATCCTAGAATAATTATTCTATAAATTGATGATTGTCAAATGAGAGGTAAAGTTGTTAGTTCAATATTTCGTTTATCTTAGAAGATATGTGAACGACCAGTAGTAAGACCAACTACTAAGGGACGGACCATTCGATATTTGGGGGGGGGGGACAAAATGTTTACGAATGAAACAATTTTTTTTTGACTTTCTAGAGACAAATTTTTTATTTTCAACTTGAAGTGAGACAAATTTGGTGAACATCAGGGACAATTTTTTTTTCCTTTCAAAATCAGGGGCAGAATTTTTTTTGGAAAATTTTGTCGCCCCTCCCCCAAATATCGAATGGTCCGTCCCTAAGAAGAGTTTTTTTGATGAAAAGTAACCCACCAGTATTTGAGCAAGGCTTGGTGTAAGGCCCCGGGTGTAAGGGTTGTTTCAATGCCTCGGATATAAACTGTTTCTGTAAATAACAAAACTCTCTTCAAACATGAACACAGTCTATCATTATCAAGATCTAAACATGTCTTTAACTTTGATTAGTTTGAACATAACATTATAAGGTTTGGCTAAAAAGTCAGCCATTTTGTCTATCCTTTACTTTGGTGTTCTTAAATATCAGTGATCACTTTTTCAAAGCAAAAACTCAACTGTTTTAACATATCCAGTTTATTTCCATGTCTCTACCAAAACAAGTAGTCTTTAACTTTAATCATCTAATTGTAAAAAATGTTTATACTCACTAAAAGATGGTGATTTTCGCGGATTTAAAACAGCAAATTATAAACGCAACTTATCTTAAGCAAGGCAAGCTATCCCACAATGCAATATAAATTCCTATTTTTGATGTCCGAGTAAATTTAGGAGCTTCATCCTTCGGTAGTAAAAAATGTTTTGCAAACTAAAGAATATGTTGATTTTGAGTAGAATAAATTTATGTTATGTTCTTTTTAGTTCACTTGAATTGCATTTGTATAGTTTAGCAGTCGTATTTAGCTGTTCTTAACAGTTCAATTATGGTGTTATGTAAACAGCATGTGTCATGTAGCTAACTACATTTACTGCAGTACAGCACTAAGGTTTAGTGATAGTCGCGGAAAAGGTTGAGTTTTAGACAGCAGCATGACAAAGTTAAATTTACATAAGAACTATCAGTTGGACAAGTACTTTTATTTAATTTCTTTATAGTTAAATAACCACAGAAAAAGGAAAACCAACACAAGTAGGACAAATCCCATTTAGAATGCTTTATTGATCAACTCAAAATATTTGTTGACGTCTGAAATGAAAAGCTGCGTTAGTCTCCCTCATGCCTTACGGCATGAATGCACACTATAACATTATATAACATTATATACACTGCATATTAAAGAGTTCGAGGTACACTTTATAAAGAAATTTCTAAAAGTTATCATACTCGTAAAATAATTTGACTGCTGTGAGTCATCATAAAAGGGTACAGATGATACGAAAATGAACATAAAACAGCTTACTTGAGTGAAAGACTATAAAAACGTCTTCAAATATATCTGTCGTAAGTGTACACCCAAGTTAAAACTAAGAAGATCAGCACAATTTTGATTCAACACTCTTGGGTAGAAAGTCGGCAATTTGGTGACTTGACCTTGACTGACTTGAGGAGCGTGCACGGATATTGTGAAATAAATAAAAAAGTCTGTGTTGTCATACATTAATCCCAACATCTCTGGACAGTTCATGAGTTGTACATTAGATATGCATGAAGGTTTTGTGTCGACACTTGTATTATTCATTAGAAAAAGACGTCTAAAATGTCGCATAATTTCAATGCTTTCTATTGTAACAAGGCGGTGTTTGTGAGACCAACGTCGTAGCGTAAACAAATCGACAGAAAGGGGCAGAGTCATCGGAACCATGAATTATTTCACTTACATATAATATCTTGATGGAAATAATCTGTAGTAATATGCGATTCCATCCATATATATACGTCTATGTAATTGGTTCAACTAAATAGTTTATTTTGAACATTTATCCTGTAGA
>CM032659.1:1432217-1531625 GCA_019095985.1 Streblospio benedicti | reverse complement strand
TATGGGCAAAAGTTTTCAACATATTTTTCAAAAAGTATCACATTGAAAGAAATAATATTTGATATGAATGAAATAAACACTACAATATCATTTATTTATTATTCTGTTTACAAAAAATATTTTATCGATAAAAATAGTGACAATTACCTCTATGATATAAGTATGTATATGAAGAAAGAAATTAAAGATAGAATTCTACTATTGACATATTAGATAAAGTGCCTGATACATTGATAAAAAATACCATGGAATTTGAAGAATTTATTGTAATATTATATTTTGGTAAATATATTTGTAATATTGTAATTTGTGATTTCTGTAATCTAAAGCAACATGACCTGGAGGGTCTAAATTTTTATTAAAAGATGTTAATATTTTTTTCCTGTGGGACTATTTTCTCTTTGGGATTATTCTATTTCTTTTTATTTGCATCCAAGTGGTCATGTGTGTATGACTGGTTTGTTTGTGTAATTATGTATTGATACACCATTTCTTTCTATCTATCTATTTTTAAATTTCGGCATATTTTTCTATTAAGATATTGATAAAATACGATGATATAAGCTTTTCTTTGATTATACACTACATTTGTTAACGTGATGAGACATATGCACATTATACAGATGAAGCATTGCAAGTATTTGTTGAAAAAAATAGCATATAATTAATTTAATCTAATTCAATTATTGTATAAGTCTTCTCAATTATTCCAAATTTATTCTTATTGTATTTTTTATATCTATTGATAAGGTGATAAAAATATAGAAGTTCTGGATCGAGAAGATAAAGATAAAAAAGGACTATCCTTGTGAACATTTACAAAAGTTTATATATGCTATTTTATGATGAATTCAGTAGTGATAGATAATCTTATTTTTTAAATAATAGCTAATAGGCTTTAGTAATTAATACATATGGCATGAATTATGTTACAATGCAATTACAAATGGTTTTTCATAACCATTTTATTTTTTTAAATGCCCGTCTTATTTATGACTTTTACCCCTTTTAAACAATGTGGTGAGCAAAACAATGGAACTAACAAAGCGTGCCCTCATATAAATTAGGCTGATAACTTTATTTGCCATTAAAACCTGTGTAGAAACATGCCCAACCTTTATTTTGACTGGCCGTTTTGAATAAATTGAAAGAACTGTAGGTTGGATTGACTAATAAGATCCAAGCATAACAGTATAATGCAAATATAGTAATGTTTTGTACATGTCTATATAGATAAAGGCCCTATTTACAATAATATGAATGCATAGATCTGTATAGATTTATAATCAAATTTTCATTATTTTTATTCTGTTTATAGATATTTCTAATCATACTGTTTCATTATGGACCTGAAATATCTTATTGTGTATAGAATTATCTATATGATCATTATTGTGACTTTGGACCTGTTAGTCCTTTATTGAATGAAATAATATTGTGGTTGCTGCTATTACATATAACAGGACACCAAGATACATATACGTGTAATTAGATTTCTTCTTCACTTTGACATTTCATTGGAGATTCTAAGTGGGTTCTTTGCTGGTTGTTCTTTACATTGGTGCACAAGTTTTTGTTGACTACATACATCAGGTCCATGAACCACTTCCGTGCAAGGCAACAGATTTCAAATTTTGATAATATTTATTCATAATTTAACATGTTAAAATGCACATTACAACAAATTAAAAATAAATAGAATATGAAAAAGACAAGGAAAACATGAAAAAAAATAAGGAAAAAAAATCAATAATACTTATCACTAAATTTAGGTTTAGCATACGAGCATGATGTTTTGAAATGGTGTTTAGTACATTGCCTCTTGTATTTGTACAAATTTTGGACAGATCTTTTCACCACCACTTAATGCTTTTTTCTAGAATTGTATGATGCAGTAATATACCTTAAAGTTTTGTTTTTCCAGATACCAGTATGCGATTTAGTAAGACCAACGTACTTTATATGTTATTATATATGTGGTAATCTATCTACAATATATATGTATACATTATTCTTATTTTGCAAGTTTAAAGACGTGTCTCGTGAGAATGCTGGATTAGGCTAAATAAAGGAAATATAACATCACATTTACATATTTCTTCAATTTTTATTCTATATTATATTGTGCTATTCTAGTCTTAAGTGTATGCTATGATTAACTTATTTTGCTATGAGTATAAGTTTTACCATGTATAATATCGAAATAAATATGTTATTCTTTAAGTGTCACTTTTCACAATTTTTTCAAATGAAAATTACTTTAAAAAATGAAATAAAAATATTCGGTCGTAAGTTTCCACCTGCTCTGTAGTATCACTTTATTTTTATAGGGACAAAGGACGCAATTTTGATGTAACAAAGACTTTTCGTGACGTACCTGTTGCCACATGCTCATGTGTAGCGAGTGGAGCCATGTTAGAATAGATTTATAGATCAACCACACACCTACAGATATTTCTTAATCCGTCTCTCGACAACTATGTATGTTATTGTTTTCTGGTAAGGTATGTCTGTTTGCATGCTGTAGTCATATCACCACATTTTACAATTCGTTTGACGGAAAGTTATTTAAAAAATTAGAAGAAATCACTTTTGTAAGCCACCTGCTAGTCAGTATTTGTTTGTTTGGTTGGTTTTTTGTTTTTTGTTTTATTGATGACATATGTACAATGAATAAAAAGATGAAAGAATAATTTAGAAAAAAATGATAGCATATTTAACAGAATTAAATTGATACTTAATGAAATGGCACTAGGGATCCATATAAAAACATGTGGGTAATAAATTGAAAAATTAGCTTAATTACAATATAACATCAAATTATGAACTCATCCAACATTCTTTCAAAAGTTTTGTGATATGCTAGATAATTATGAAATTCCCCAGTATTTGGTACTTTATACATAAATTTACACTTAGAGATAAAATATTTTCCATACAAAATTAAGCAATTTACCATATTTAAACTATTCATATTTTCCTTGAATACTCCTAATAAAATATATGATAATTCTAAAACTATTTTTATGTTCATGTTTCTACGAAGATGATCAATTAAAAACAACCAAATGCACTTTACATATATACAGTCAAAAAAGAGATGTTCTAAAGTTTCATTTTCCATCAAACAAAAAGTACATCCATTGCTTAAGTTAGGGTATGTTTTAGACAATAATTTATCAGTAGGAAAATATCTATGTATGATTTCGTATTGCATTTCTTTTATACAATTATTACTAACACTACAGTGTGGTGTATGGTAAATTGATTTCCAAACATTTTAATTTCTTTCTAAGTTAAATAAAGTAACATATCTTTGTTGAGCTACTGAAGAAATAATTTTTTGTTTAATCACAGTATTATATATATATTTTTATTCTAGACTTAATAATCAGCTACAAATATTAACTTCATTTTTATCTTTAGAACTACCTGTTATTTGCTCTATTTGCATTGGATTGACCCTTTCAATAACTCCATGCCATAACATATAAACATTTCTAAGTAAACCCCTATTCTCCCAAGTTTCGGAAGGTATCATTCAACCATCACTGGAGAATAAATCTTTTCTTGTCCAAATACCAAAATTAAGTAGTTCCTTATTGTATACATATTGATTATTTATCTTTATATTTTTATTATAGAAAATGAATTGGTCTGCCGCAATTGAATTATCTGTACTATTTTTAATGATATTCCATGATTGTAACACTTATATATAAAATTCATTTGTATCAGGAAACTCTTTTATATCAAAATTGCTTCAAAAGAAAATTTCAAGAATCTCAATACCAATTAATTGTTTCATAGTGTATTACCACTGCCCAGAATGATTATCAAGGTATTGAAGAACCCATTTACTTTTCTGTACCTTGACAATTGAATCCAGGTCTGGCATCTTAAGACCTCCTATATCATAATTGTTAATAAAAACATCTTTCTTTACTTTATAACACTTACCCCAAATGAATTCATATAAGATTTTCTCTATTCCAACCAGAGTTGGGGTGAGATTAGTCTAATTGATTAGTCTAATCAGAATATGTATAATTTAGTTTAGTTTTAGTTAACCAACAAACTTAAAATTTTCAGTTTAGGGTTAGTTCAGTTTAATCATAAATTTCCGTTTTAATCATGATTAGTTTTTATTCAAAATATCTGCCAAAACATTTTATCAGATATAAGGTAACTGTTACAGAGAGCAATTTAAAGCAAGAAAATGGCCAACTGTTTATCAGTGTAAATGGTCTAACTGACCACTATGATGTAATAGGGTCATTGGCTTGCAAGCTCTCTTTGTATATAGATATAGAGGTAAGGCAATTTCCTGTGAGCTTTAATTCTGATGGCTTTACTTCAGATGAAATAATTAGTTTCCATTGTCCATACAATTAGCAGTTTCTTTGATTCTGCCTTGATACAGATTGCTTACCATTTTTGATTCAGTGAAAGGATGTAGATTGTGTGTTTTGATTTTATAATCTACTGCTTATCAATTCTGTAACTGGGCTGGGCCATAGTATGATATGTATGTAATACGTAATTGTATACTAGTAAATTGTATATGGCAATGTCACGAACATAAACTTATTGAAACCTAAACCAAAGAGATATTGCCTACTTCAGCCTAGTAGGACATTTCAGAGTGTTGTTTTCTTATATTCTGTGGTGTTTTAAATTGCTGTTTGATAAATTGAAAACAATGCTTTCTGAAACAAAGCCTTTGTTTCATCTGTATGTTACCATCATATAAATTCGGAACTCCTTATTTGAAGAATGCAATAAATGATATGTATATTTACACTAAAATAAAATAGTTAAAATGTGTTATTTCATTACATAAATCCTTCATTTGCAAAATTTAGTTTAGTTTTAGTTAATCAAGTGATAATTTAGTTTAGTCTAGTTTAATCATAACATTTACCCGAGTCACTTTAGTTTACTTTAGTTTAATCATGAAAATTGTAATTAAGTTTAGTTTAGTTTTAATCAAAAACAATTTAGTCACCCCAACTGTGAATTGTCAACTATATATTTCTTAGGGAAACTTATCAGTTTTGGCAAGTATATAAATTTAGAAATTCCAAATAAAATTTTTTTTTCTTTAAACAGTTGTCTCATCTGCATATTGTGTAATTTGAATTATTTATTTATTTTAATGCCCTTAATCTTATCATTACTTCGTATAGAAATGGAGGGTATCTCAACGCATGATATAAACAAATATGATGAGAGTGGATCTTCTTGCCACAAACCTCTTGTTAGTTTGAAATATTGAAATGTGATTATTGCAACTTTCTATATTTGTGTAGAATGATTTAATCCACTGTATGAACATATTACATTATAACATTTAATGCTTATAAAAATTTGTTATAAAAATAGAACTTGTATATTAAAAATCAAGTTCCTTGCAGATGATAAATAGAGAATGTTTAAAACCAAAAATTGCATACTGCATATGCAGATCAATATATATGCCATCCTCTCTTTTTTAAGCAGATTTCGGCACCTCCGTGAGCCTTCGCACACAAAACCTTACAGAAACCTAGATCTGTCAGCGTCCTGCTTGGAGGCCCTGATGACTTCCCTTTCTGGTCTGTTCATGGAGCATGTTGACCGTAGTAGCTGGGTCGCAGGTGGCGATCATGATGGATGGGACATGCGGGCATGCCCGTCCGGGGTCTCTTGGGTCTCTGACGGGATTGTTCTATTTTTATTGATGACGGGGAATTGACTTCTGAAGGTTTCTTGCCGATGAGCTCTTTCATTCTTGTCCATCCATCTACCAGGTTGTTTTTGAGGAGGAAGATCTGACTGTAAAATATAGTTTTATGCATGACAAATAAGGCTTGCAATCAGAAAACGACTACATGTAGTAATTCATTGGCTATAAGCAGTTTAGTTGGTATTAATCAGGTATGTTATGTTCCTAATGCATTGATTAAAAGATAGCATAATCTACGATGATATTCTTGCGTCAAAACTGAAGTCATCTGGCATCAGTGTTGATAATCTATTCAGCACACTTTCTTGTTCCAGGCTGAAATACTTGTCATGCCAGGCAGTGGTGGAAAGAGTGTGAAACATGCTCAATTCGTGTGATCTCACCTCTCAATGATGCGTTTCCATTTCAATTGCATATAATTCAAGTAACACTATAAAATCCAAAACCCAGGGCTATCTGGTATTTGCCATTAACACCCACCCTTCCAATAATATAAAACAATTTTTACTTTCATCTAAATCATCTTCAAAACCTGGGTAAGCATAGGAGAAACCGTGATAGCTAAAACAAAAACAAACGCCTCCATCCACTGCTCCAAACTCGGATAGCTGCGACTAAATTATATCGAAAACAACTTTGCAAATCATTGCAGGAAACCGGTAAAACAACACACGTCTCTGTCCACTCCTCCAAATGCGGCTAGATCCGCCTACTAAATTGCAAAACAACCCCTTGCAAATCACTGTAGAAAACCCATACAGATTCCCTGTTGGCTGTTCCAAGTCCGGACCTCTCACCTGTAGAGTGTGACTGCGTCCAAGACAACCACCGCCACCAGCATCAGGATCAGAGCGGCCAAGATGACCGTGCCGGTGACTTCGCGGCTCCCGACGCCTCCACAGCCTCACGCGCCACCAGGCTCAGGTCTGCAACAAACGCACCCTTCTGAGATTGCAGATGAATGTATTCTGTTTGCCATTATTGACTGCAATATGTATCTGCGCAACTTTCTGATCCTCTTTGCTCAGTGTTTTTTGCACACCTTGCAAAGGAGAGCTGCTTCTGAACACGGTTATGATATTGAAAAGCTATTATATTAAATATGCAAAAAGAAATGATCTTCCTAATTATAACAAAAATATATTTGATATTGTTTTATTGGATTATCGCTTAACAGGACGATGTGGTATATTTTAAGTGAATAAGTATGTGTAAGCCTGATAGATGTTCCCTGGGCTCTGCTTTAAACCCGCCCCCTCGGCAGATACGTACATCTGCCCTAGACCTGGTTATTAAATTCAACCTACCTCTTTTACAAGCCACAAACTCAGGTTCCCACTTTCCTTGTGCTCCGCATTTTAGAACCTGCGTCTTACTGCCCTCTGTAAAATGCATTTGCTCTTCATCTACAAACTTAGAAAATTGCTGTTGGCATGCGTGAATAGATTGGTATTGTTTCAAGTATCATACAACTACAGAGATATGAGGTCTTTAGAAAGACTAGCACAGGTCATTTTCCCTACCTGTGGAGCAGGTAGCGGTCACTGTGGTGCGGTAGCTGATGCTGCTCGTGTTGACCACCACATGATCCAGCGTCTCCAGCAGTGGGCAGTGGACGGCTGGAATGGTACAAAATCTAAGTACATATACATGGGGTGTGAAAAAAAAAACCATTATAGGATGGTTTTCCTGTCCCCTGACTAAATTTCAGGGCCCTCGCACCCTAAAATTACTACTAATTTTCCTCGGCAACGCTACAAGCTCAAGCCACATTTTGAAGCCCGCCACCCCCAAAAAAATCCAGTAAAATATTTCACGCACCCTTCTGGGTTTCATGCCCCCATGTTGGCCATGATAGATAGTGGACCTCCTCCCTCCTTGGGGGTTGAGCAAGCAATTTATATCTGTATCAAGTGTGCATTAGGTAACTTTCAACATGATGCATTTTAGTTATCCTCTGTAACTTATGGATATTGGTCTAATGCTGGAATGCTCTAAGAATCATTAAAATCATAAGCAAGAAATAGCCCGTCTCAAAATGTGAAAAATCATAGAATGTTACATAACACATCTTACCAAAGGTGAAAATGCATCTGCATGTACATGTATACCTCAGGACAATTACTATGAGGATATTTATTTGTAATTAGTTTTACGATATAACTTGTAATGCTCTAAATAAAAGGAATTTATAACTTCTTTGAAAAATATAAAATGGACACACAAGACTATGCATAAACGCACCCACCTTTGCAAGATCCATTGACAGTTTCAAAGTCGCCGTTCTCAAGACAGGACACTGATGTAGAGAAGACGCCGGGACTGAACCAGTAACCTGAGCGACACGTGTATGTGATGTTCCCTGGGAACGACACAGAGGCAGCGCTCACCGAGGCGTTACCCACCCGCGGGGCAGACGAGCACACCACGGCTAGGGAGGGGGGGATGGGGATGGAATTAGTGTAGCTCATGTAGAACAGTTTAGTGGTTTCAACATGTTACTTTTGAACATCTGTGTAATTTCTTCAAACTATGTCTTCTATAACTCGACTCAAACTAATAGCATGACAAAAAATCATTAGAATTGTATAACATTTAAGAAATACTTACCTGTGCAATTTACGTTTTCCGCCTTGTTTGTCCATTCTCCGTCACCCCCACAGGTGTACCACAGTACAGCGGAGGCCACCTCGTAGCCCGGATAACACCCGATCATGACCTCAGAACCCACTGCAGTATGGTTGCCCAACCAGGCTCCGTGGGTGGGCGGGGTCAGAGGGGTGCACGTGATCACTGAAAAAAAACCCAGCATGCTATGTCCAATAGAGCTTTTCATTTCAATCGAGTAGAAACATGTAATCTTTGAATATGTAAGGATACCAATAAAATGGTCAAGATAGCCAATATTCAAGATAATTTACTGAAACATGTTCATGATGAGATCAAATGATCGGTAGGTGAAATGAATCTCGATGACAGAGAATTTGAGATAAGCAATATCAAAATAAAAGTTTCTGTTATATTGCTATTGGTGGTTTGTGTTTACTGCATGAATTGGTTGAGGTCTTAAAGATCAAGAAAAAATATTTATATGAAAACCGAGTGACAAAAGCAGAGATGAATATTTGTTGCCCATCAGTTATGCCCATGCACTCAAATGTATCTCTAGCATGCAACTACGATTTGCAATTTAGATTATTAAAACTACTCACCAATGCACTCTGGTATTGCGTCTTTCCCTTTCCACACTAATACTCCATTTGTTTCAGTACATGTGATATTGTAGTGTTTGCGTCCATCCGTGAACTTGTAGCGGTCGGTGCACTTGTACTGGATGGTGGTGTGGAGGCTGGCGTTTGTGGTGGACATGACCGTGTGTGGTGGGGTGGGGGCCGCGGAGCACCGGCCACCTGCAAATGGACCTCAGCAAGTCACACACAATAACTACATTTTATATAAACCTACTGAAAGCTATTTGACAACTGAAAAATTAGTAATGCATACAATAAATCATGCCCGATATAATCTTATGTTTATTTACAAAGTTCATCTTAGCACAACACAAAAATTTCTTACAATGATTTACAATTTCAGAAACTGCTGTTGCCATTTTCAAAATCTCTCTGCGCATGACAGGTCAATCTGCAAGAAGTTCGATACCGAAAATCCGGTCGTACACATGAGAGAGTTGAAAGGCCCCCTCGTCCCTGTTCATGACCTGTCTCTGTCGTCGTATCTTGATCGCCTCCTTGATAGTTCTTGTCCTCCAGTCACTCTCTCTGTCCAATATACTCACTTCCCAGAGACTAGGGGGCCTTTCAACTCTCTCATGTGTACGACCCGATTTCCGGTATCGGAAGTCGTGCAGATTGACCTGTCATGCACAGAGAGAATTTGAAAATGGCAACAGCAGTTGCTGAAACTGTCAATCATTGTAAGAATTTTTTGTGTTGTGCTACGATGAAGTTTGTAAATATATATGGATTCCAACACTTTCACGAATAATCTTATGTTGTTTATTTATACTTCCTGCTTTCTATGTATCCAAAAGATTCGTATGCATAAAGGATTATACCCAACATTTTGAGGATTAGTATACTATTGTTAACATGTAATGCATGTAATGTTGTTAATATGTAATGCATATTTGTTTAGCTTAGAAGAAGGCGTGTTTTCTGTAACTTTGCTATTGTATATATCATGTTGAAACGCTTTATCGTGTACGCATTTTACTGCTAAAAATTATGATGTTCAAATGCAATACGAATATGATTCGTACAAACAAACCCCATAGCCACACACTCTCACCATCACATCCATGCTGCGCTCCTTCCCATCCTCCTGTGTTTCCACATGTGAGACGGTGAGACGTGGGTCCATGCAGGAAGCGATGTCCTGGCTGAGAGCAGGTGTACAATATGCTGGCATTGACAGGGTAGGAAGATGCAGATCCACCATCACGGATGGAGTTCAGAAGGTCTGGTGGGGAAGGACACCGGATTTCTGGTAAATTGAAAACAAATTGTAACACATTTTCCCTGTTATACAAAGAATCACAGTAATGCCATTTTACAAGACCAGGTTTGGAGTAGATGTACATATAGACTAAAAGACAGCATTTGATAAAGCAAATAACATGCTACACCACAGTAATATTTTAAGATTACACAATACAATGTTTTCGTTAGTTTCATACATGTATGTTTGATATGCAATATCAAAAGTAAATGATTTCTACGTGTCAATAGCACATACCTTCACAATCTGGCAGAGTAAGATTCCACTGGCCACTTTCCGTACAAATGTTTGTTTGTTGAAGACTGCCATCTGGAAACTGGTAGCCAGGATCACACGTGTACTTAGGGTGCTGAGCCGAATATTGCAATGTTGGTGTCAGCCCTGGAGTGGGCTACTTTTGGCACTGGAGGGCATGTTATGACTGCAATTAGATAAGATTTTCTTGAGACATGGTGCAATACTCCCAAAATTATGATTTGCTTTCCCCATTGAGGTCATGACCGCTAACCAATCACTTAATAGGTATCAAATGCATCAGGCATGAATGGTGCGTAATCGGCGGGTCAGATTGACCAGACATGCCCCGGACGGTGTCTTGTGACCATTGTCATCTTATTTTGAAATATGAATTTATTTTAAGCTATACTCCGTCACAATGTCATAATTGAGAAAAAGGCCAAACGGGCCAAAAAGGAAGAATGCTGGAAATGCAAGCGTAAGATCAAAAACAGTTAAAACAAAAACAGTTATTTTTATATTTTTGGCCGCTGATGAAGCACCCATATAGATTTGATCTGAAACATAAATATGATTTTGAAAGGTACATTATGGCGTCAATGGTACAAAGCGTTCTCTGTCATTACTCTGCAATGTCCCCAGCATCCATGTATTCTGGTTCATTTTGCCATATTGGAAAATGTCCAATTCAAACGAAACTAGTTGGTCATAATGAAGACTTACCAAATAACTAACTTGTTTGGGAGATTATCTGATAGTTTCTTAATATACACTTTCAATGTTGTTGCTAAGTTTTGGCTCAACATAAACAGGGTTCATGGACTGGCAGCAATATGCTGCGGAAAGATCCACATTCATACAATTTCTGAGTCAATCACACAGGCTTACCAGAAAGAGGTGTCATATCAGGTAGATCATACCTAAATTTTGTTTAACACTGAAGCCCTCTGTAATGAATAAATAAATCTCTAACCTGAATGCATAGTAAAACTCAACTCACCCAGACACAGGCAGGCACTTGGCAAGTGCCTTCATTTCAACCATGAAAACATAATACGTGTACAGGTATTCCACTCACCGAGACAGGACGGGGGGTATGTGTCCCACTCTTTCCCAACGCATGTGACTTCCATGTGCGTTAGTCCGTCAGGGAAGCGGTGTCCACGCATGCATGCAATGGTGACTGTGACGCTCACTCTAGGGTCACGTGAATCCTGCGGTGGCATCACCATTGCATTCTCCACAAATGGGATTGGAGGACAGGTGCTCGCTGTCAGAAGAGAATTAGTGCTGATTCAGTGGTTGGTGGGAGCACAGGGGAGATGGGGAGAAAGTAGGTGGTTACTGGGACATAATAAAGATAAATAAGGACATAGCGAGATTTGAGATCTTCAATGAATGGCATTCAAAAACACCACAGAGGTTTGGTACCATCTAGCTACATTCTCATGATATTTCAATTTGCGCACCAAGAAGGTCAAAGTTTATGCTGAAGGCAAAATCTGGTCCATGTGATTATCCAGCTCCATAAAATAATGACCTATAAGTGGTTCGTGGCAGTGTACTGTACATTGGCATACAACAATTTCATTGAGTGCTGATTTGCACTCTGTAATATAGCTCACTGACTTAAATAAACAAACTGAATCTGCACACTTGCACTAGCAGATACAGGTTTTCGGAAACATGTGGGCTTAACCACAGGATTTCATGGGATTCCCATGTGTGAAGGCTGCTAGCTGAGATGCCAAAATCAATGGAATTGCATGTTTTGGGTGGGAAAGGGGGTTGGGGGTTGACACAGGTACTTCTGTAAGACAATGGGAGTAGGTCTGTCCTTGAAACACGTACCAAGGTGAATTAAACGTACTTAATAAGGCGTATATAAAAAGCCATGCTGGTTTGTTTTACTGTGAGCTTGTATTTAATGTATGACATTGTCTCCTGTGCACGAGTTATCATGGCCATATCAGTACATTGAAATTATGAGAACTGTGAAGCGCTCCAATGGAGACTCATCACCCTATTGCACAATACACTATGCCACATACTTAGACAATGATCAGTTGTTTCTGTCCACCGTCCCCTATGGTCACAAATCACATGCTGTGACGTCACACCATCAGCGCACGTGTACGTAATGACGTCATCGGTGGTATTTCTTTGGGCTTTGATGGCAGACGGCTGATCTCCACAGAGAATTCCTGCAGAAATATATAGATCACACTCATCACACAAATGAGATTCACAATATTATTGGTGTATTCACCTCTATGTGTATAAATCTACCAAAGAATATAAACATAAAACATTTCAATTCTTTTTGAATTTAGAGCTCAAATCTCCTCATCGAAAAAATCCCATATCACACTCACGTCACCCTTTCTGTGACAAGTGTTTGCTTCCCACTCTCTCTCACTCCCACATGATTCCTCACACACATCACCAGGAGGGTAAAGCAGTTGGGGTAACTTCGGAAAAGCTTTACGTGAGTTCAATTTGTGCAATCTAATTATACATGCACAGTGTTGATCCATACCTATTAACGATGAATCTTAGTTCCACAAATTCAAATAATCAAAAGAAGAACATTTGAATGGATGGGCTATGCCTCCTTCTGACTGGGGTAGCTCTAATTCTAACTCTAGACGCCACCAGCCCTTCATAGGCCTACACTCACTTGCCCATATTCACACTCATTCACTCAAGCACACCCACCTTCCTGCATGCACATTCATCCTCTACTCTAGCTCACTGCCAAACACTCCCACCACCCTTCCTCACGTTGGCATGGTTCCACGCGGCTGCTCCAGTCGCGTGTCCGCCTCAGACACTGGGTCGTCCTCACAGTGGTGCCGCCCCTGAAGCTGTGTCCGAGCTCGCATGTCAGCTCAACAACGTCACCAACAGCGCGGGACGTCGTGTTGACGGCCGTGTGGGGCAGGTCGGGCAGGGGGGCACGTCTTCACTGAGAACACAATCTCCCGTGGGTTACATTCTATTAAGTTGTACATGTAGCGGGAAAAACAGTAAATTTACATTGCAAGCAAAATTAGTAAACATTAATTCTTGTTTTGGCTGTATAAGATTGCATCTTTGACGTTGGGGACACTAGAAAATCCAGGTTTTTAGATAGGGGAGGGATCTTATGGGTCTTGTACACGCGATCAATAGCAAACATGCCAAAACCCCTATGAAAATCAGGTATTTTGGTAGGAAAAGGGGATATTATAAATGATAGAACCAACATCTTTTTTTTATTCACATTTTAATTAAATATTTTCAACCTTGGGAAAATAGTGGGCATTTTACAAACAGTACTGTTTTCAATATACATGAAAAAGGGATAGTGTGCATTTGCACCCTGCGTCCCCCTATTGCCTATTACGTACGGGTGAACATGAATTACCCTACTGTTTTGATTGGTTGAAGGCTTTAAAAAAATCTTCAATGTAAAATGAGCCATTTATATGAGGGGTCATTTTTAAAAATTTGTGAATAGAATAATAAGCCTGAAATAGATGAGGATGAATTTTTATATATTTCAGTGAACAATATTTAATCTCCCACTGTATGATGATTGTATTAACCCATGCCTACCTTGACAGTCGGGTGGCTGGTGGCTCCACCTCCCGTCTGCCATGAGACACTGCACTCTGTCGGTGACGTCACCAGTGGGGAACTCATAGTCATCGTCACAAACATAGAAGATGAACACGCCTTCCCGGCTCTCCTCATACCTCTGGATGGAGTGGGCCACTGTAGGCGGGTCAGGGCAGGGGATCCCTTCTGCAAGGACGATGGCCATATTTATACATTTAACCAAACAAAATTTGTTTCAAAATGTATATCATAGCATGATGAAGTAGGTGCTTCACTTAGGGTTCCCTCACTCTGGGTATCAGATGACACATTGACATCTGGTTCTCAGAGTGGGTTCCCTTCACACATGACATGCTTTTGTCATTCAACCAATCAACTGTTACACATTATATTCATGACAGGGTAACCTATTTACATAATTAAAATTTTGTTTAAATCTTATGAATTATAACAATTTCTCATATAATGTGACAACCTATTCTACATTTGAGGAGCCACATTCACAAAATGTCCTCCACCATAGGTATAATGTTTTATTGTCTATACCTGGAAGTGCCACCTCAGTGAAGAAAGGTATGTCTGCAAACTGTACTTCTCCAATAATCTCCACAGTGGTCTCTTGGGTGGAACTTGTCTCTTCTGTGCTTACTATTATGCCAGTAGCTCTTTTAGTTGTCTTGGTAGTAGTTAAAGATTGCATGCTAAAAGGTGAAGTGTCTGTAATGATGGTTGTATCTTGTAAAGCGGGTGTATTAGTGGTGGTAGTAGGGATAGTTTCAGTTGTAGTGGTGGAATGTGTAGTTTCTGTTGCGGGTGTAGTAACAAAAGTAGGTGTGATTTCGGTGGTTGTTAACAAGGCAGGTGCCGTGGTGGTAGGTGTTTTGGTAGTTGTTGTGGTAGGTGTTTCGGAAGTCATTGTTGTGGCACGTGATTCAGTGGTAAGTGTATGGGTATTTGGTGTTTTTGTGGTAGTGTTTTGTTGTTGTTGTTGTGGTGCTATGGGTTTTTGTTGTTGTTGTTCTTGTGGTGATAGACTCATCAACTGTACCTTCATTCGTCACTGACACATCTGTAAATACAATATCAATATGCTTAATAAATAGCATGCAACGCAATGCATGATTATATTGAAAATGGATGCATTATTCCAATAGCAAGTTTTCTTTTCAAAATACCGTGGAAAGTATAATTTATTTAAAAACACTGCTTCTATCCTTGGCCTATGTCACAATCAATCTGGCCATTGCCTACTCATTTCCCACAGTTGGCCTGTGTAAGTTTGATGTTACAACACAATACATGTACAGCTATAGCAAGATGGAGTCTGGCACAAAGATGTACCATGGCGCACAATTAGGTGGGGTGGGGAGGAGGGGGGGGGGGGGCTTTGGAATGAACAATGCAATGATCAATTTTACTTATCTAACACTAGACATTTGAGATTATGAGAAATCTTATTTTCGTATGGATTTGTACATTATCTTCCTATTGAAATAGCAACATTTATTATTTCCCAATTGAGGTTGTAAAAGGTTCAATAACAAATAGCTACTCAGCATATTTTTTAACGCCTTGAATACAGGTGTAGTGATACAATTCAAAAAATACTTTGTATTAACTCACCAGGCATTATTTTTTGACAGACAACTAGACTATAGTAACAGCCCGTTGACCTCCATCTTCCATCTGTTTGCAAAGCCGCACATTTGGCCCAGCTTTGTGGTTCATCAACAGCCCAGTTCGTATAAGGGATTTCTAGCGTATTCCACCCAGAAACTGGCTGTTTGACATTGAGCCTAACAAGACCCCTGTTGAAACGCACAGTAAATATCATAATTATATGATGAACATATCACGTAGTAGGAACGGTTATAAATATTCAAATATTTTGATTATAATGCATGTATATGCCCAATTATTAGAATACTTACGAATAGTTAGGTGGTATTACTGACAGCACTGCAAGATCTTCGTCTGATGACTGAGGCAATGCCAAATACTCTCCATAAGCTGTGCATCGTTGTGAGGCTTCGGCAAAGTCATTAGCTGTTCCCCGATGAGTGAAACAAATGTTGGTTTCATTTCCCCGAGGAACACATGCTACAGCGGAAACAACTGTGGTTCTCTTGTAATATGTAATTGCAGCATCCCATAGATAGAGAGAGTGTGAATGAGTGTGTGTGTGTGGGGGGGGGGGCACCTCAATTTTCATTTGATTTCATTTATTGCGTTTATCACAAGTATCAATGTTGAGTTATCAAATGATTAAAATTTAAAGTAAGTAAGAAATAATTAATCAATTGATTATAAAACGATAAATATATAAAAATAAAAAATATAGAATAATAGATGAACGTTTAGAATGAAACATTTAAACCATGTGGCAAACACAGAGCCCTAAAAAGATATCGCTTTATAAATATGAAAGTCTTGTATTTTTATAGTGGACCTTGATGAACATGAACAAACACCCAAACAATATGTACACAGGCATACAATGGCTGTACAAATGGCTCAATATACACTATATGTAGAAACTGTCAATCTAACTCACCTCTATCTCCGGTCATGATTCAAGTTAAAGTTATTAAGAAAAAAGAAAAGTCCAATGTTATTTCTACTACTATTTAATTTAAAAAATAGTCATCTTTCATCTGAAAAGGTGGTCTATCTATGAAATTTGATAGATGATACCTTGCTGTGGCAAGATGAAAAATAGTATACTTTTATTGAAGCAAAAACTATTTTCTTAAACTTTGTGAATGAGAAACAATTGCTGGTGCTTGATTAATGAAAATTATTTGCATTGTAACATCAACCATAACTGTTGATTTGAATTGAAGGTCTTCCAATGTTTTCATATACAAGTGTATAGTGGATGGGTTCATGTTCAAACATCAAAATTATAAGTATATAAATAACATAGCATTGTTTGTTACATGTACGAAATAATGACGCTACATGTACCTATTCATTTATCGTTTTACCATCAATATTCATTAGTTTGTAGGGACTAACCTCTCTTCGTTTCGCAGACACTGGTATGATGGTTGCTGCAAGAGACACTCTCCAATAGTCCTTGGCTGTTGAAAATGGCACAATAATCGGCATCATGCCTACTAGCCCAGTGTAGTAATTGATAACTATCACTCCATTGGGAAGAAGGTTTTCTTATGCCACTCCAGGCTGAAGTACTAAATCAGAAATAAAACTTTGATGTTTCTAATGGACAATTATTGACAATAAGCAGTAATAAGCTGTAACCTCAAGAAAGTGTGTCAGTAATAATAAGTCAATTAGTCTGTGCGTGCACGCATCGCGTTTTATATCTCTCCATCCATCTCTCTCTCCCTCTCTCCACTCTCTCTTCATCTATATCAATCTCTCTGCATCTCTCTCTATCTCTATCTCTCCCTCTGCCTCTTCCTCACTTGCTTAGCATAGAAAAAGAGAAAGACAGAGTGCGATATCAATGGATAAGATGTTTAACCAAAACAATTCATTGTCTTTCACAAATCCACAGGAATTGTAATTGAGTAATTGAATAGGCGCATAACATGTTCATCACATTTCACACACTTTAATACAGGCAATTGACAATTTGCGCTCAAGATTTAGGACAAATCACCAATCACACTTTTGTTATATGACACCTTCTTTTTTTTTAAAGAAGTGTATGACATTAAGAAATCATGATTATGATACCATTTTCTCTATTTGATGAACATGTACCCGACTTCCTTCTTAATGATGTTCATGAGCAATTATAGCTGATGCTTACTATTTCTATGAGTGCTCTATTGCATAATAAGAGTGTGTTGCACTCAAAGTCACACGATTTGAACAGTTTGGACTGGATCAAGTCTGAGTCTGCAACTCTGACTGCTATCACAGACGCATTAACTCACAAACTCATTCGAGTACAAGGCCTGTCGTCGATGCTAATGATGTTAATGATGATGTTTCAAATATACTTATATGGGTCTTCGAAAGAGTGTGGTTTTCTCATGACATTGTGGCCTCACCAGTCACCATGTTGGATGGCAGATGTGGAATCGACTGAGCAGTTGCGTGAGAAATCAGAATAAAAATATGATACGTTCACACTATTACCATAAAGGCCATGAAAGTCTCGTAGACAGTGAGGTGACTCATGAAATAAAACAATGTCAGACACACATACAATTTAAGCCATGGGACTCTGGACATTATACATATTTATGACTGATTCATGCTGTATTTTGAGACAAAATGCTGTTAATACTGTACGTACCCGTTGAGTAAGGTCTTTATAGTAAGTTGCTCTTCCTTGGACTTTGGGATTGGCAATTTTTCCCACGAAGCACACAGGCGCAAAGCATTCCACGCATCATATTTTGTATCTCCACTTGGCACTGTGTAGCAAGGCTGAATCTCAATATTATCGTTGTTTCTTGATAAACATAGTTCAGCTACAATGAAATATATAACACCGTGTAAACACAGAATGCACATGCAATTTCAAATACAATGTCAAAATATGGAATCTTTAAGCCCCGTCCACACCGCTACAATTGCATGTGACTGCTAGGTTTAACTAGATCAACAGTGTTCAAAGAACACGACAATGCTAGAACAAAATTGATGTATGGGCAATTAAGATATTTACTGAAACTATGTATACTTTATAATTAAAAACTTTATGAATTTCAGGAGAAAACCTCAGAATGAATTAACAGCAGTTACAAGATATGTAATCTGCCACAAGTGCCACTGTCTATATTGCATTAACTTCGTCATGCTAAATATTGATTTGCCAGCAGAAAATAGCAAACAGCACCAAGTAGACTTTGCTGCTGATGAAATGATGATCCATGATTCATTCTATCATTCCGTGCAAAAATCACCGCCAATAACCCACCTGATTGGTCAATCAGTTTGCTCAATTTTGCGATAGAAAAAAAATGCTCCAAAAAACCCCACGGCGCTAGTCTAAACTCCTCACAATATCAATACAGCCGCTGACGGCAAAGGCGTATTTAAATTGCAGAGGAGAGCAACAGTTTAGACTAACGCCTCCGCAGGCATTCAAAACAAAAAAAATTGACGTCTCTGCGCGCTCAAAACAAACAAAATTGACTGGCAATGAGAATGTTATATTATTATGATTTATTTTAAAATAAAATGGATTTTAGTCATGATAGAATGGTGATTGACCACTCGATTGTCGTATCAATCGCAAAAATTGAGCATGCTGGCGTCTGATTTACCCTCGAAATGGCGTCAGAAATCTCGTGGTCAATTTCAAATACTAGTTAGAATGTTGAAATCGAACCATAACTTGCCCTTAGAAAGCACACTTTGGTTGGCAACCTGTTCAAAATCGAATTACTTTGGTGTCGCCTCATACCTCATAGTTGTGTAAAGTTTGAACAAAATCGGCTCATTGGTGAACCCTCTAGTTACATTCATACTTACACACATACATACATACATACATACATACATACATACATACATACATACATACATACATACATACATACATACATACATACATACATACATACATACATACATACATACATACATACATACATACATACATACATACATACATACATACATACACACACACATACATACATACATACATACATACATACATACATACATACATACATACATACATACATACATACATACATACATACATACATACATACATACATACATACATACATACATACATACACACATACACACATACACATACATACACACATACACACATACACACACACATACATACATACATACATACATACATACATACATACATACATACATACATACATACATACGTACATACATACGTACGTAATACATACGTACGGTACGTACGTACGTAAGTTCATAGTAACGTGAGATCACTTATTGCGTCGCTTCAGCAGCTGAAACAAAAAGCCTTGTATTTCGTTTGTTTGTATTATAACAAAAAAAACACGTTGGAGGCAAATGCCTCGAAAGTAGCATAATATATCAGGCCACAGTTACTAGACAGGTCAACAACAAAGAAGAAACCTACATTGGGCTAAGTGAAGGACAATTCAAGACACGGTTTGATAACCTTTTTTTTATACTTCTCTCTCTCACACGTCTTTTTAGCAAGCATATTTCTACCAACGATAGATATAGCTGAAGACAGGTTTTACAACCCTAAGCTTCCATTTAACTATATCAAGTGGCCCTGGCGGGACCCAAAATTTCGTCCTCAAGTGGGATTCGAACCCACGACCTCTGGGTTGAGATGATAACAGACCAAGTATGTAAGCTGGGGGTTTACAGAGACATCGGTTCAGCCGAGTAACCTTTTAACAGCTCGCTGCTTGGGATGATGGTATCATTCTGGTCTCACAACCTTGGGGTCGTGAGTTCGAGTCCCGCCAGGGCCACTTGATATAGTCAAATGGAAGCTTAGGGTTGTAAAACCTGTCTTCAGCTATATCTATCGTTGGTAGGAATATGTTTGCTAAAAGACGTGTGAGAGAAAGAATAAAAATATATCCGCAAGCACTGGGAAAACACATAAATATGGTTTGATAACCACAAAACCAGCTTTAGGAACCCAAATTATAAGAACGCCACAAAACTAAGTACATACATTTGGTCCCAGATTGAAACCAACATACCATACTCTCTGAAATGGAAAATAATTAAAAAAAGGAAGTCGTATTCAAGCTCATCCAGATCGTGCAGCCTATGCCTAAATGAGAATTTCTTTGATAATTTTTAAACCCAGAATGGCATCTCTAAACCATAGAAATGAGCTGGCATCATCAGAAGGTCATTGGATTCACTTGTCAGTCGGCTCTGTTTGTGGGTGTTGAGCAAACTCATACATAAATAGTTGAACACAGCTCTGTGGCACCTACACAATATTTAGGGTCAGGTCATTGGGTTGAAAGAGTAAGTGAGTGATTGTGTGAATAATTAGCATAAGTGTGCTAATGACCCGGTGTAAAATGTAAAGTCGTGAGAGCAAGACTTGGATCACAACTATGAACCACCACATGTACATTTATATCTACCTGACTAAACCTCTAATATAAAAAGTTTGCAACATTTACCTTTCCCCCAACATTTTTACACTGCCCAAATTGGCACATATACACTAGTGCTGAGTGTGAACGCTCAGTAAGTGCTCGCAGACAGTTGCACCCCCTACTTCATAAGGCTTTGACGGTTCAGACGCATCCTCAATGTGTTTAAAAAGACGCATTTGTTTGAAATTACAGAAGTTTTATATAATAAAAAATTGATGCAGAAAATGGCTCAGATTGCACATGGGAGCACACAAATTTTCAAATTTCCCGGGGAGCATGCCCCCCGACCCCCCTACCATAGCACATTTATCACCATTGTTTGCGCTTCTTAACCCAACTCCCCTCAATAACAACCTGGGGTGGCCCCATAAATGGATATTGGCAAAATTGTTAACAGATTCCAGTCTACATACCCATAATATGGAACTGAACAGTGATTTAAAAAAGATCAATTGTGTCACTTGAAATGAAGTAAAATCCGTGTTTTTGTGTCGATCGATGAGCTTTACATAGGCTGAAAGCTATCTCCTCGTATATCCTCTTATATATCCTCCTATACCCCCCCCCGCAGCAGTCGCTATATGCTCCCTCACAAATGTGAACCCCTCCTTACAAAAAGCTTCTTACGCCCTTGGTTATGATAAAAGAAATCCCTACAGTGTCATCAATACAAGAAGCATCGATCATTGCTGAAAGTGATACTGGTAGTATAGAGGTAAAGGCTTCTGGCTTCTGGCTTCAGGTGATCTCTCTGATACCTAACAAATACTACTACATCAGATAAGAATGCCAAAAAGGTTAGAAAATAGTTCCCTATACTTCCACATGCCACACGAATGTTCATTTATGCATCAAAGAATTAACACTAATCAGTACATTATCACCCCATTCGGACCCCAGGGGTATACTTTTTGTCATATATATTTTTATCCGCTTGTTTTTTCTTCTTTTCCTATATAGCAGTTATGACTCTATATCTTGCCTTTATCAGGGCTGAAGATTATTTGATTTTGTTAAATATTAGGACTTCCATAAAAAATATTCGATTCGGGTCCACATATAATAAAAAATTCTGATAAATATGTTCAAAATTGTTTTCTTGGGATAATTTTGATAGTGGAATTATAGTGGAACATGGAACATAGGGGCAAAAAATATAGTGGAACATGGAACATAGAGGTAAAAAAAGTGGAACATGGAACTTAGTACCCCTGTGTCACCCCCCTCATCTATGTGACCCTTTGAGGGTTGGAAACCCGTGAAATCCTAACATGTGTGCTTCCCCTTTACCGAAAACCTGAATCTTTCAGTGAAATTTCTTTGCATTAACAGGGATGATCCCTTCCCTTCCTCCTGCGGGGTTTACTGTTCTTACCGACCTAAAAAAATGGGGTTAGTGAAACGCTCGTATATACAAACAGATAGTACACGTAACCACGTCCGGAATCGTTACACATACTCGTTGACGTAAAGACGATAGTGGAACAGGCCCCAGGTGATATGCAACGTATGTACATTTTTTTTATCTTTGTAAATCAGCACGAGACCGGACCTGGGGTCTCATTTATTCCCATTCATCCATTGCCTCGTGGCAATGTATGAATACATCAATATTATATGACTTGATTAATGCTCTGCTATAATTTCTGTAATACCTATAAACGTGAGCGCAAACAGGACAAATCTAAATATTTCTCTTTTTACTAATTTTCCAAGTCCAACCGTCTTTCTCGTAGAGCAGTAAAACTGTAAAGTATCTTCCACTTCATATACTAATAAGCAGGCAAAAGGTTAATGATCGGCCGCACAGTCCAACTCCATTTACCCCAATTACGTTGGTAAATGTGTAAATAGCACAATTACTCCTTTGACGCCAGTTGTTTGCAAGGTCAACATTAGGAGACAAAGCAAATAGATACTGTCGTTTAGACTGTACCTTGTTTGATTCATAATGTCAACACCATTACAGCAGTGTGTGCAGTGATCACTTACAGCAATCGTATGTTCTTTGAGTGGGTATTTAGCCTAGTTGAGGACCAGTTACCAGCATTTTGTCCCTAAATCACCAGTCACCCATTTATTTCGTTGTCTATCACCGATCACCAGGAATTCTAATTGAAAAGGTGGCATAACATTTCACACTTAAATACAGGCAGTTCAGAATGGTTATTCACCCACTTAAAACAGGCAGTTCACAATTCATACTCAAGGTTTAGGTCAAATCACCAAACACATTTTTGCTTTGTGGCCCTCTCCTTCCATGTAGATGTATAGCTAAAGCAAAGATAATGAGTAAAACAACTAACGACGAAACGTCATATCACGCCAAATATGCACAGAACACATCATATTGTTAGGTTACTTAGTAATTGGTTAGTTTAAGCGATCGTTAGCTTCTTGTTAGGTGCTTTGGCAGTTTAAACTCTGTGAAAATAGCAGATCTCTTTTTAACAGCCAAGCGGCAGTAACAAGTGTGGGTTTTGAACTGCCGCATGGGCATGTGAACCTGTTGGTTTTGCTTATAACCAGTACAAATACAAACTAGATTTTTTTTTCAAAGAACACAGCGTCGCTAGAACAACGTTGACTTATGGGCAATTAAGAATAATTAAGAACTTTTTTCTAGCTTCTCCAGAGACATACATACATTGTTACAAACGAACGAAACACAATGCTTTGCTTCAGCAGCTGAGCTGCAGCGACACAAAAACATCACTGTTATTTACCAAGCAGACCCATGCCACATGGAATGTCCGCGTCAAACCCCACAGAGCTGCAAGGGAGACGCACAGCAAATCCTATCAGGTTCTATTGCATGGCATTTTTCAGCTGTGTGGGTGTTAAGAGATCAACACTTTCACAGGCTAAGTAACCAATTAACTTAACATGTACATAACAACGTGGTCAAACAATGAGATCTCATGGTCACCGGCTGTTGGTTGAGTGGCGGCATGCCTTTGACGTCACTCGGGAAATAGTTGTCCCAACAGCCCGTGTCTCAAATTAATTTTGCAGCCTACTGCAATGTTGGAGTGAAAGATCAAAGGGTATTGATTACGTGTGTGCTAAAGGGAGTAATTTGTTATACGGCTGTACAGTTCTGTGGGTTTCGCCCTAAAGAATAGTCATCTTTTTGCGATGAAGTCGGCGAATCGAAAATCAGCACCACGCATTTCCGCACAGAGTCGTGAAACAAAAACTAGACTGTGTTTTACGCCATTTAAGATAACTTATTATTGCAATGATTTTATGTTCAGAATTTGACAGCAGCAGCAGCAGCAGCAGCAGCAGCAGCAGCAGCAGCAGCAGCAGCAGCAGCAGCAGCAGCAGCAGCAGCAGCAGCAGCAGCAGCAGCAGCAGCAGCAGCAGCACAATAATTTAATTAGGATTTTATTAACAAATATAGGTCCACTGTCGTATACCCTACTGTGTATGTGAAGACCTACCTGCAGAAAGCTTCAGTGTGACAAACGACAAGACAATGGTGCACCAGACCGCCTCTCGGCCCATGGAGAGCCAAAATGGCCTCATTATCCTTTCTGTAGGTGTACCTTACATCATAAGTACAAAACGCGAATCCTAAGTGATGTTACAAATTCCACATTTTAAAAAGCTCAGAGTTGTACAGTTTTTAAAAATGCAGAGCTATCATAAATCCACAAAACTTGAGTTCCTGTAAAACGTATTTGCAAAAACAAACTAACAAACCGTTTGGTGCAATCCATACATATCCCGAACGACACACACAAAAAAAGTCAATCACTGACTACACTTCAAACTGTCTTTTGCAAATAATGTTCCATAGAATATTCAATTGTTTTTCCCAGCAACAATGATGTTTACGAGCACAAATAATTATTTGCATCAACTCGTTAGATCTACACCGTTGTAAACTATCTTTCAGTTGCAAAATTTGGATATACTTCCATAGATAGATATATTGCTAGTTGTTTTCCAAATGGCAATGACGTTTTTTTGATAGTTTTTTTCTCACTTGATATAAAAATCCAACGAGTATATTTTAATAAATGATGTACAAGAGTAACTATACAGCTTCCGCAAACCGCTAAACTGAATAACTAGCTCACATTATTGCTGTTAAATAGTCCAAGAAAAAGCGTCTATTATTCATAGTCAGGTTGCCAAACAGTGATTTTTAGTCTACCCCCTTTTTCAGTTAGTTTTTTGTCTCACATGATCCAGTTGGTAGGGTGTTTTTGGATCACGAAATTGACTGGGTGGACTTTTGGTACCCTGTAGCATTTCTCGTTATTTAATATGGCTGCCAAGATGGCCGCCGGAATACATAAATGGCTCCAACTCCCTTAATATGTAACATAGATAGATGAAATTTATGTCTTTCAGTAGGTATTTATGGTCAAGAAATCCAATACAAGCAATAAATGCTTACTAAGACTGATATATTTCAAGATAACTTGCATAATCACTGTAAAACATCTCGATACATGTACACATTTACACATGCATATGAACAAAGAAAATATACAACATGGAAAGATGATATTGGTGTCATTTGATATGTTTCTGTGGTCAAAGAATCCAATAAAAGCATGACAAATTTGGTTTGAGAATATCCACACGATGTATTTTACTATTGCTCTTGAGAAAGTTAAAATAGTTTTACAAGCCGGTAATATCATCATTACGATCAACAATCAATCAAGCTCCATATAACCGTATCCTTTAAGTGGTCACACTATCATAATATAGTCTACAATGCTACATGAAGATACGTGTAGAACACAGAGAAGTGAAAATGTAGTTGTATCAAACACTGTGTCCATTTATTGTATTTGGATTGCAGCATTTTTTATCTCCTGGACATACACAAAATATACTGCATTATAGGTTTGCACCGTAACATGAGCAACTGGTGGGGTCAAGAACACACCTTCAGCAATTACAGTTGGTGATAGCACTGAAGCAATGCAAGGCCAACCATGTTGTTCAGGATCAATCACTGGGATATTAGGATCCACAGCATGTTTCCATTTGCAAACTTGCAGGTGGGCTCTGAGGGCATTTTGATAAAATGCTCCATCTAGGTGGTAGTGAACACAACTTTAAAGGTTCAGATATAGTTCTAGCTATTTTTGTTCTCCATGACAGCCTTCTAGCTTCTGTTGAATTTAATGCAGACGACGCATGCTAAAATGAATTTCTCTGCCTCTGTGACCATTTTGCCGTATTGCAGCATGGTTGGATTGGTATCTCCTTTCAGAGAGACTCATTTTGTTTAATTGCAACACTTTCAGGGTTGTGCCTTTACCAATGTCAAAATAGCTTGTACAGTAGGATGCCAGGTACTATTGAAAGATTCTTCGTGGTAGAGGCATTGATATCACGTCTGATTTAGCGAAGTTGATCAGACTTCTGGATGGAGAAATCACCATTCTATCATGACTAAAATCCATTTTATT
This sequence comes from Streblospio benedicti, assembly GCA_019095985.1. NCBI lineage: Eukaryota > Metazoa > Annelida > Polychaeta > Spionida > Spionidae > Streblospio > Streblospio benedicti. The sequence continues at coordinate 1,505,013 of CM032659.1, read as the reverse complement.
TTAAAATAAAAATTATAACATTGCAAGTCAATTTTGCAACAACCACTACTATGGCGCTAGTCTAAACTTTTGCTGTTGGACTATATCTATTATAGTCATGTGTGATGAGTTTACACAGCACCGTAGTAGTGGTATAACATGGAAATTACATAACAGTCAATCGTAAAATTTAGCACTCTGATTGACCAATCAGCGTGGGTTATTGGCGGTGATTTTTGCACGGAATGATAGAATGAAAGGTTCTTCATGGTAGAGGCATTGATATGAATAGCATGACGACTTCTGGATGGAGAATCCATAGCTACCTGAAGGTGAAAATAGAATTGCAACAATAGATTTTCCGTTGGACTATATCTATTATAGTATGTGATGAACGCAATATTAATTATACGATAACATAAATCATACCATTGTAACATTTTGCAAATAGGGTAAACAGGAAAATGATCATACCTTACATACTTTTGGCATGCACATATAGTGAACAAGTAGAAGAAATACAGCTGTGTCATCTGCAATAACTATAGATTTTTCACCATTTTATTGAGTGTTCAGTTGACACCAGATAATATGCAGACCTGACATAGTTGAAGTGCCCTGATGCAAATAAATACTTTTGCATTTCATGTTTCTGATTATCTTTCTGCTTTTACATAGTTAAAAAGAATGAGCACCCGTTTGATGAAATTATTGCACCACAGCTTCTTTGTATATGGCTCCTTTCAAGGAGAACCTCAAGGTGGTCCATTGGTTCCTGCATTGAATGGGGGCGAGACTCTTATGGTGGATATAAGATTGGTCTCAGTAGCTCTTCACCAACCATCATGAGTGCTTTGATACATTTGCGAAATTTCTTAGCAGAAATAATCTTATGTGGTGATAAAAAAGCCTCAGCAATGATTTCTTCCAACCCTGATTCTTCCATCATGTTAGCGTTAGTGGCCATCTTGAATAACAAGAAATGCTACAGAGTGCCAAATGTCCACCCAGCCGATTCGTGATCCCAAGACACCCTACTAACAGGATCAAGTGAGAAAAAAAACTAACTGACAAAAAAGGGGATAGGCTAAAAATTACTGTTTGGCAACCTGACTATGAATAATAGAGGGCTTTTTTCTTGGACTACGGTAATATCAATAATGCTCGCTAGTTATTTAGTTTAGCTGTTTGTGGCGGCGGTGTGGTTACTATTCTGCATTTATGAAAATATGCTTGTTGTTTTTTATTAATAACATATGACTTCAATATTCTTTCCCTGATGCATGCATTTTTAAACTTACAATGTTTGAACATTTTCAAGCAGTTTACATTTAAATGAATTTATCACGCAATTCGTAATACCGTTTCCCTCACTATTATATTGTTTGTGCCTATCCTGGCTAACTAATTTTCTTCAAACAATGTGTCTAATGGAAGAATACCAGCATTAGACTATTACAGAGCAATAGACTATAAATGAGCACAAAACGTACCTATGCTAACATGAGCAGACGTAAAAGAAAACAAGAAAAATACTGTTACCTCCCCCTCACCCCCCCCCCCCACTGCCAGTTTTTCCCCCACTATTGTTCGTGCCTATCCTCGCCACCAATTAATTTTCTTCAAACAATGGGTCCAATCAAAGAATACCAGCATTTTATAGAATATAATTGAGCACAAAACATACCTATGCTAACACACTCGCTTAGAAGGAAACAAGAAAGAAGTACGGTCTAGTCCCCCATCCCCAAACCGAAAAAGTTAAAAGAATGATAAATTGTTTGTGAACATTATTAAATGACATTGTGGTGAAAGAGTGTGTTTCAGGTTTGATTTGCTTTGGCAGTATGGGTTTTACTTATAGATTGTACAGGGTCGATTAATTGTACAGGCATCACAGTTAGTACCTACCCTTTACGTCGCATATGAGTTTAAATTTAAAGGAATGCATAGAATATAAACACATGGTGACGGCCTGCTTGGGGAAGGGCACTCTTTCAGGTTTGTCCTCCACGAAGACCCAATATTTTTGATTGACAGATTTTGATAACTTTTTTTTACCTAGATAAATTTCAAAACTCGCTTTATGCCAGACAGGATTTAAAGATCGTGGGTTTAAAAAGAAAACAGTAGACCCTAAACGTTATAATGATTTAAATTTCATTTTGTTAATTTAACATCTACTTATGCTTTAACTTAAACACTTAAATATTTACATTGTGAATACAGTTTGGTATGTGTATCTATATATTAACACGCTAATGTGTTGCTTTTAGTCCTTTTTAACACAACTAGGTACACGCCATCTGACTACAGGAGATTTTTCATGCATGGTACAGGGTAATATTGCAAGTTTATGTTTATTATCGTTGCTGGTAGTTGTTTATTGACGATTTTATAACAAAATTTTTTGATACGGCAGCAATTTGGATCTTGCTAGTCATGACGTCAATGTATGTCATACTTACCTCAATATGTCCACTATTTTCCTTCTCTCTAAAGTATGTCCATGGAGTGGCCAGCATTATGTGAAATTCATTACCATATGCACTAATGTTTCTTTCCTTAGAGTTTGCATATACTAAATTATACTGCAAATCTTTAGCCACGCCCATTTTACTTGAAAGGTAAAACACCATGTGTTGGGTATATGGACATATCAATAATAACTTTAGTCGTACTGTGGCCCTCTTATAAATTATGATACACAAAAACAAGTAATTTATTATCCATTCTTTTGGTTTATCTGGGTGCAGTGTGATATGTGAATTCTGTATAATTCTTGTCGGTAGTTTACTGTTATCTAAGATGTTTTATTTGATAAAACTACTTAGATACACATTTATGTATAATATGTCCTTTTCTAGAATGTAAGATCTTGTGAAATTCTGAGTCAGGACACTCAGACTTATGGTACACAATGTAAACTAGACTCAGGTCACCCAGACTAATGGTATATGCAAATGAATTCGTTTTCTTGACGTGTTACTTACTTTTTACAAATTACAATTTATCTTTCGTTATAATTCAATTTTCTTTATAAAATGATGAACAAAATTATTAACCATATTTGCCTTAGTTGTAGTTCTGATAAGAATATCGATCATTACTCCTAACATGTATGTTTGTTTCATTATTCTCTAAATATCTACATGTACCATGATACAGGTTTGTATATAAATTTCAAAGAACATGACAATGGTATTTGAAGGAGCATGTGAAATTATGATTTATATTTTGATTTGTTTGCAGCATTTTAAATCTGGTGCTGTGCATTTCTTTCAAAACCAATCCGCTAATCACAGAGGTGCGTGTGTTTAACACAGACCTTCCAGAATAACAACATTTCATATCCGTCTTCTTCCAAATGATGGCACAAACCCCCCAAACAAATAGAAATGAAATGGTTGAAAATGTCCTTTTATAGCAATAAATCCGAGGAAAATGCACAGATGGATATCAAATTCCGGAACAGTGAACGAGTCAATAATAGCTGTACTATACTCAACAGGCAGCAATTACTGATGAGTACGGTGGATTGGCTAGTTAAATGAGCCTCCAGAGGCAACTTATCGTAGCCAACTACATCTCCTGGAACTTTAGGTCCCACACTAGCGATGGTTTTCACGGTAGATGAGTTCTTTTGAGTGCATACAGTGGTGTGATTGTCCACTATACGGGATGTACATTTGTTTAACAAGACTTACGCATGTCACTTTACAACAGACAACATAATACAGTTTAAGAATAACATATTTATTTCGATGATATACATGGTAAAACTGTATATTCATAACTAAATAAGTTAATTATAGAATAAGCTTAAGACTAGAATAGCACAATATATAGAATAAAAATTAGAGAAATATGTAAATGTGATGTTATATTTCTTTTATTTAGCCCAATGAAAAAGAAGAAGAACGTATACATGTATATTGTAGACAGACTACCACATGCATAATAACATATACATGTAGATAGTACTTTGGTCTTAATACGTTGCATATTCGGAAAAACAAAAATGCATCAACCACAATATCATATTTATTAAAGGACTAACTGGTCCAAAGTCACAAAAATAAACATATAGATAATTCTATACACAATAAAATATTTCAGATTCATAATAAAACAGTATGATTAGAAATATCTATACACAGATTAAAAGCAATGAAAATTGAATAAAATTCTATGCATTCATATGTTTGTAAATAGGGACTTTATCTATGTAGGCATGTGTAAAGAACATTACTATATTTGCATAATACTGTTATGCTAGGATCTTATTAGTTAGCCCAACCTACAGTTCTTTTCATTTATTCAAAACGGCAAGTGAAATAAAAGTTGGGCGTGTTTCTACACTGGTTTTAAATTTATACGAGGGCATACTCAGTTGGTTCTATTTTTTCTCTCACCACATTGTTTAAAAGGGGTAAAAGTCATAAGATGACTAAAGTGATCCTAGCATTATCAACAAACAAAATGACTAATATGATGCCACATCACAGATAGTTATCACATCACAGATAGTTATCACATCACAGATGGTTATCACAGAAAGCATCGCCAGTAACACCCTGTACTTGACCATGGACATCATAACGTCATCTTTTGAGATGTCTTCATGTTGCTGATGATAATGTATGTTTTGGGGATTAAAGCCAATGAATGCCATCAATGATAGATAACCAGTGTCATATCCAGCCTCCAGGCATGAGTCATAAGGTTCTCTTTCAGAGAGACAGACTAAGTAAAAGTAAGCCCTGCCACATGTGGAGTCATATCGGCCAACAAATATTGATGCTCGCTGGTACATTAAACGTTCGTTTTACAGACAGAAGTTATCCTGCCATTTCGGGGTCTCCGGGGTCTCAGACTTGATTGTTCTATTCCTATTGATCATGCGGAATTGACTTTTGAAGGTTTCTTGCCAATGAGCTTTTTCATTCTTGTCCATCCATCTACCAGGTTGTTTTTGAGGAGAAAGATCTGACTGTAAAATAAGATACAGTTCTATGCATCAAAAATAAGGCTACTACGGTATATGTAGTAATGTATTGGCTGTAAGCAGTTTAGTTGGTATTAACCAGGTATGCTATGTTCCTAATGCATTGATTATAAGATAGCATAATCTACCATGATATTTTTGGGTCAAAGCTAAAGTCTTCCCGCATTAATATTGATAATCTATTCCGCACACTTTCATGGTTCAGGCTGAAATACTTGAGATGTCGTTTCATGTAGTGGGGAAAGAGTGTGAAACATGCTAAAGTTTGGAGATATTACTTCTGAATGACGCTTTTTCATTTCAATTGGGTATAATTCAAGTAACACTATGAAATAATAATCACAGGCATATCTGGTCTTTTGCCACTAACACCACCCCTTCCCATAATAAAATAAGTTTTACTTTCACCTAAATCATCTTCAAAACCTGGCAAACCACTAGAGAAACCCCGTGCTAGCTAAAACAAACACCGTCTATGTGCACTGCTCCAAACACATGTATACATCCTGCGGGGTATGGAAAAAAACCTTGCAAATCACTTCAGAATACCCGTACAGATTTTCGGAAAAGATGGACTCACCTGTAAAATATGACCGTGTCCAATACGACCACCGCCACCAGCATCGGAAGAACTCATTGCCAATACGACTGTGCAAATGACTTCTGCTCCCAGCGCCTCCACAGCCTAACGCGCCACAGGCTCAGGTCTGCAACACTACGCAAACTTTTTGAGATTGCAGGTGAATGTATTCTGTTTGCCAGTATTGACAGCAATATGTCTTTGACAACTTTCCAGGACTGCTTGCGCAGTGTGTTTTGCATAGCATAGAGGCTGATTATGAACACGAATATAACCAAAATTTGTAAATTCCTTAAGTCTCTTCATTATGTTTTTGTCTGAAGGGCAATATATATTAAATATTTTGAAAGCAATGCTCTTCATAATTATAACAAATAATAACTTGATATATTTTATAGCTGTGCAACTTTCAGAGTTTGATATGGTTGCACAGTGCTTAATTTGACTATAAGCATGAATGATTGTTTGAAGACAAATGTAACCAAAATGGACTCTGCTTTACCCCGTTGATTATGTTTTGATATGTACATGTGCACAGGCTATACATGCTGGTTATTAAATTCAACATACCTCTTTACAAGCCACAAAACTCAGGTTCCCACTTTCCTTGTGCTCCGCACTTGAGAACTTTGTCTTATTGCCCTCTGTAAAAAACACATGATAGACATTCCATGCAGTTTAATACATTTATATACAGCATTTGCTCTTCATCTAAACACTTAGAATATATGACTGTTGGTTTTGCGTGGAGAGATTTGTGTTATTTCAAGTACCATACAACAACAAGATATGAGGTCTTTACAAAAACTAGCACAGGCCAACGGTCACTTTTCCTACCTGTGGAGCAGGTAAGCAACCACTGCTGTCGCGGTAGCTGATGCTGCTCGTGTTGACCACCACATGGAGACGCGTCTCCAGCAATGGGCAGTGGATGGCTGGAATGGTATGGAAGGGTCAGTGTAAGAAATCAAGTACGTGTACGTGCATATAAAAAAGAATGGGATGATTTTCCTGCCCTCCGCCCTAGAATTCAACACCTTACACCCTGAAATTACTACCAATTTTCCAAGGCACCCCTGCAAAGCTCAGGGGACATTTTCTAGCCTGCCACCCAAACAAATCCAGTAATATTTTTCACGCACCCTTCTGGTCTTTTCAGCTGCCCATGTTGCCATGATGAATTAGTAGCCCTCCTACCTCTAGGGTTTGAGCTGTAACTTACGGATATTAGTCTAGATAATACTGGAGATAACAAAATCACTAAAATCATAAGCAACCAGCAACAGGCTGTTTCAAGGAGTGAAAAAATCATAGGATCTTTCATAGCACATCTTACAACAAGGTGAATTTGGATGTATATGTAACTTTAGAACATGCGACTAGGATATATTTCTATAATTAACTTTTGGGATATAACTTTTAATGGTCACAAAAGAATTTAAAGCTTCTTTGAAAAAATGTAAAAGTAAAAAGAGAATGTACTTAAAACCCACCACACAGCACAGGAAGATCGTTGACAGTTTCAAAGTCGTTCTCAAGACCAGGAAACTGATTTAGGGAGACATTGGGACTGAACCAAACTAACCCTGGCTTCGACACGTATATGTGATGTTCCCAGGAGCGGCACAGGGGTAAGCGCTCACTGAGGCATTGCCCAGCGAGGGGCTAGCCGAGCACACCCGGCTAAGAGAGGGTGGGGTCAGGATTAGTGTAGCTCATGTAGGGTTTTAGTGGTTTCAACATGTCACTTTTGAACAGCTGTTAAATTTCCTTTATACTTATGTCTTCTATAACTCGTCTCAAACCAATAGCATGACAAAAATCACAGGTATTGTATAAAGTTAAAAATACTGACCTGTGCAGTTTACATTTTTGCATCGTTCGTCCATTCTCCGTCACGCTCTGGGTGTACCACAGTACAGTGGAGGCCACCTGCATAGCCGGATCACACGCGATCGTGACCACAGAACCCACTGCAGGTGTGGTTGCCCAACCAGACTCCGTGGGAGGGCGGGGGTCAAAGGGGGCACGCGTGATCACTGAATAAAAATCAGGCATGCAATGTCAAATAGACCTTTTTTCATTTCAATACAGTAGAATCATGTAATCTTGAATATCTAAAGGATACTAATAGGAAATGATAATGATATTTAAAAAAATTTACTGAAAATATGTTCATTATATACTGATGGAAGGTTAAATGAATCTCGATAACAGAGAATTTGAGATAAGCACTATCAAAATGAAAGTTTCTGTGGTTTGGGTTTACTGCATGAATTAGTAGAAGTCTTAAAGATCACGGAAAAGCGTGAATAAAACCTGAGCGACAAAAGAGATTGAAGATATGTTGCCAATGCACTCAAATGTATCTCCATCATGCAACTACAATTGCAATTTGTCAAAATAGAGATCTTTATAACTACTCACCAATGCACTCTGGCATTGCATCTTTCCCCCCGTCCACAACCAAATTCCATTTGTTTCAGTACACGATATTGCAGTAGCTTGCGCCCATCCGTGAACTTGTAGCCGTCCCTGCACTTGTACTGGATGGTGGTGTGGAGGCTGGCGTTTGTGGTGGACTATGATGATAATGTATGTTTTTCGGGGCATTAAAGCCAATGAATGCCATCAATGATAGATAACCAGTGTCATATCCAGCCTCCAGGCATGAGTCATAAGATTCTCTTTCAGAGAGACAGACTAAGTAAAAGTAAGCCCTGCCACATGTGGAGTCATATCGGCCAACAAATATTGATGCTCGCTGGTACATTAAACGTTCGTTTTACAGACAGAAGTTATCCTGCCATTTCGGGGTCTCCGGGGTCTCAGACTTGATTGTTCTATTCCTATTGATCATGCGGAATTGACTTTTGAAGGTTTCTTGCCAATGAGCTTTTTCATTCTTGTCCATCCATCTACCAGGTTGTTTTTGAGGAGGAAGATCTGACTGTAAAATAAGATACAGTTCTATGCATCAAAAATGAGGCTTGCAATCAGAAAACTACTACGGTACATGTAGTAATGTATTGGCTATAAGCAGTTTAGTTGGTATTAATCAGGTATGTTATGTTCCTAATGCATTGATTAAAAGATAGCATAATCTACCATGATATTTTTGGGTCAAAGCTAAAGTCTTCCCGCATTAATATTGATAATCTATTCCGCACACTTTCATGGTTCAGGCTGAAATACTTGAGATGTCGTTTCATGTAGTGGGGAAAGAGTGTGAAACATGCTAAAGTTTGGAGATATTACTTCTGAATGACGCTTTTTCATTTCAATTGGGTATAATTCAAGTAACACTATGAAATAATAATCACAGGCATATCTGGTCTTTGCCACTAACACTCACTCTTCCCATAATAAAATAATTTTTACTTTCACCTAAATCATCTTCAAAACCTGGCAAACCACTAGAGAACCCCGTGCTAGCTAAAAAAAACACCGTCTATGTGCACTGCTCCAAACGCGTATACATCCTGCGGAATTATGGAAAAAAACCTTGCAAATCACTTCAGAATACCCGTACAGATTGCCCGACCTCTCACCTGTAGAGTGTGACTGCGTCCAGGACAACCACCGCCACCAGCATCAGGATCAGAGCGGCCAAGACGACGGTGCCGGTGACTTCTGCTCCCGACGCCTCCACAGCCTCACGCGCCACCAGGCTCAGGTCTGCAACAAATCACACCCTTCTGAGATTGCAGATGAATGTATTCTGTTTGCCAGTATTGCCTGCAATATGTCTGTGTAACTTTCCAACCCTGCTTGCGCAGTGTGTTGTTGCATAGGAGAGCTGATTATGAACATGAATATAACAAAAACATTATGAAATTCCTTAAGTCTCTTCATTATGTTTTTGATACTGAAAAGCTATTATATATTAAATATGCAAAAAGAAATGCTCTTCATAATTATAACAAATATGTTTGATATATTTTTATTGGATTATTGATAAACAGGACGATATGGTATACATTAACTTAATAAGACTATAGGCATGAATGATTGTGTGAGAATGACGGATGATCCCTGGACTCTGCTTTACCCCGCCCCTTTGGCAGATACGTACATGTACATCCACCCTAGACTGGTTATTAAATTCAACATACCTCTTTTACAAGCCACAAACTCGGGTTCCCACTTTCCCTGTGCTCCGCACTTGAGAACTTGTGTCTTATTGCCCTCTGTAAAACACATGATAGACATTCCATGCAGTTTAATACATTTATATACAGCATTTGCTCTTCATCTAAACACTTAGAATATGACTGTTGGTGTGCGTGGAGAGATTTGTGTTATTTCAAGTACCATACAACAACAGATATGAGGTCTTTAGAAAAACTAGCACAGGTAACGGTCACTTTTCCTACCTGTGGAGCAGGTAGCAGCCACTGCTGTGCGGTAGCTGATGCTGCTCGTGTTGACCACCACATGGGGCCGCGTCTCCAGCAGTGGGCAGTGGATGGCTGGAATGGTATGGAAGGGTCAGTATGAAATCCAAGTACGTGTACGTGTATAAAAAAAGAATGTGATGATTTTCCTGCCCTCCGCCTAAATTTCAACACCCTCACACCCTGAAATTACTACCAATTTTCCAAGGCACCCCTGCAAGCTCAAGGGACATTTTCTAGCCTGCCACCCAAACAAATCCAGTAATATTTTTTCACGCACCCTTCTGGGTCTTTTCATGCCCCCATGTTGCCATGATGAATTAGTAGCCCTCCTACCTCCCTAGGGTTTGAGCTGTAACTTACGGATATTGATCTAGATAATACTGGAATGCTCTAAAATCACTAAAATCATAAGCAACCAGCAACAGGCTGTTTCAAGGAGTGAAAAAATCATAGGATCTTTCATAACACATCTTACAACAGGTGAATTTGGATGTATATGTATACTTTAGAACATCACGATTAGGATATATTTCTATAATTAACTTTAGGATATAACTTGTAATGGTCAAAATAAAAGGAATTTAAAGCTTCTTTGAAAAAATGTAAAAGTACAGAGAAGAGAAAGTATAAACCCACCCACCTTTGCAAGAAGATCCGTTGACAGTTTCAAAGTCACCGTTCTCAAGACAGGAAACTGATTTGGAGAAGACATTGGGACTGAACCAGTAACCTGAGCGACACGTGTATGTGATGTTCCCTGGGAACGGCACAGAGGCAGCACTCACCGAGGCATTACCCACCCGCGGGGCCGACGAGCACACCACGGCTAGAGAGGGTGGGGTCGGGATTAGTGTAGCTCATGTAGGGTTTAGTGGTTTCAACATGTCACTTTAGAACAGCTGCTAAATTTCCTCTGTACTATGTCTTCTATAACTCGACTCAAACCAATAGCATGACAAAAATCATAAGAATTGTATAACATTTAAGAAATACTGACCTGTGCAGTTTACATTTTTTGCATCGTTCGTCCATTCTCCGTCACGCCCACAGGTGTACCACAGTACAGCGGAGGCCACCTCGTAGCCCGGATCACACGCGATCGTGACCACAGAACCTATTGCGGTGTGGTTGCCCAACCAGACTCCGTGGGAGGGCGGGGTCAGAGGGGTGCACGTGATCACTGGAATAAAAATCAGGCATGCTATGTACAATAGACCTTTTCATTTCAATACAGTAGAATCATGTAATCTTAAATATCTAAGGATACTAATAAAATGATTATGATATTCAAAATAATTTACTGAAATATGTTCTTTATATAATTGAAGGAAGGTTAAATGAATCTCGATAACAGAGAACTTGAGATAAGCACTATCAAAATGAAAGTTTCTGTTATATAGCTATTGGTGGTTTGGGTTTACTGCATGAATTAGTAGAAGTCTTAAAGATCACGGAGAAAGCTTGAATAAAACCTGAGTGACAAAAGAAGAGATGAAGATGTGTTGCCAATGCACTCAAATGTATATCCATCATGCAACTACGAATTACAATTTGTCAATATAGAGACCTTTATAACTACTCACCAATGCACTCTGGCATTGCATCTTTCCCTGTCCACACTATTTCTCCATTCGTTTCAGTACACGTGATATTGTGGTGTTTGCGCCCATCCGTGAACTTGTAGCCATCCCTGCACTTGTACTGGATGGTGGTGTGGAGGCTGGTGTTTGTGGTGGACATGACCGTGTGTGGTTGGGTGGGGGCCGCGGGGCACCGCCCACCTGAAAATGAGCCTCAGCAAGTCACACAAAACTACAGCATTTCACACAAACCTACAGAAAGCTAGTATGATGGAAGTTCATTTATCCTGGATCTGCTAGACATATGTTTATATGTTAAACAGGATAATAAGAAAAAGATCAATTTCTTATTGAACTTTCGGCAATTGCTCTTGTCTTGATCACAACAAATGACGTCATATACAAAAGTAATATGTGTTGATCCGAAGTATTTTGAACGTGGAGTGAAGGAAGCGATTCAGATAAGGAGACAGAGACCTTCGCTCAACAGAGATGGAGGCAGACACACCCTTCCCACCATATGGAACAACGTGTTGACCCCTTGAGGGGCGGGGGGGGGGGTTGCAGGTGGGGATTCTCCACCGCCAACAATGACGACCTATGACGTCATTTGTTGTGATCAAGGCAAGAGCATTTGCCGAAAGTAATTGATCTTTTTCTTATCATCCTGTTTAAAATATAAACATATATGTCTATCTACTGAAAGCTATTTAACAACTGAAAGATTAGCAATGCATATTAATATGACTAAGAAAAATAAAAAAATATAAAGAAAAAATAAGACATTATAAGTTATAGATAAACATTCATAAAATAGGTCATTAATCGATATAATCTTATGGTGTATATTTGTACCACCTGTCTTCTATACACGTACATCCAAAAGATGTGTATGCATAAAGGATGATACCCAACCTTTTGAGGATAAGTATACTATTGTTAACATGTATGTGAATGCATATTTGTTCACGCTTAGAAGAAGGCGTGTTTTCTGTAACTTTGCTATTGTATATATCATGTTGAAAAAGTTTTATCATGTACGCATTTTACTGCTAAAAATTATGATGTTCAAATGCAATACAAATATGATTCATGCAAACAAACCCCATAGCCACACACTCACCATCACATCCGTGCTGCGCTCCTTCCCATTCTCCTGTGTTTCCACATGTGAGACGGTGAGACGTGGGTCCATGCAGGAAGCGATGTCCAGGCTGAGAGCAGGTGTACAATATGCTGGCATTGACAGGGTAGGAAGATGCAGATCCACCATCACGGATGGAGTTCAGAAGGTCTGGTGGGGAAGGGGCACCGGATTTCTGGTAAATTGAAAACAAATTGTAACACATTTCCTCTATTATGCAAAGACTTGAAGCAATGCCAGTATTACAAGACAGGCTTGGACTATATCTACGTATAAACTAAAAGCCAGAACTGGCAGAATTTGATAAAGCAAATAACATACTGCACCATGTAGTATTTTAAGATTACCCCATATAATGTTTTCGTTAGTTTCGTATGTTTGATATGCAATGTCAAGGTAAATGAGTTCTACGTGTTAATAGCACACACCTTCACAATCTGGCAGAGTAAGATTCCACTGGCTACTTTCCGTACAAATGTTTGTTTGTTGAAGGCTGCCATCTGGAAACTGGTAGCCAGGATCACACGTGTACTTAAGAGATGAGCCGAATATTGCGATGTTAGTGTCAGCTCTAGAGTGGGCTACTTTTGGCACTGGAGGGCATGCTATGACTGCAATTAGATAAGAATTTCTTGAGTATTATGTGTTCAAAATGATAATTTTCACTTGATATTAAAGAGACATGCACGGGTGACTCCCAAGGTGTATAATGAATTTATGCCATGTAAATGGTACTTGCTTAGCCAGTTGAATATATACATTTTCAGCTATTTATATCATTACATTTCGTCGTAATTAAACATGTTTTAACTCTGGGAAGTTGTTTTGTACCCAAACATTGGAGATGTCAATATTATCATTCTATCAGCCTTAATAAATTTTAGCTTACGGCGCACAAGTGATAAAGGCTAGAGTTCTGTTATTAGTACGGAACTTTCCAATGTCAATCCACTCGTTTTTCTCTCTGTTTTAATTTATTTATATTTTTCTATCAAACGCGTGTTTATGATTGTAAAATTGGAAGTTATTAGGTGCAACATGTCAAGAATATAGAAAAATAAAATTATTAAGTGAAATTGTCTGAGGAGGTGGTTGCTGTTCATGTCCCTTTAAGGTTTTATTCCTTTATGTATGTGTTGAGCTGTTGAATAACATTCTAGAAAATACTCATTTTGTTTTAGAATGTTCTTTTATGCTGTGTGGTGTTCACAATTTTTTAAAGTTTGAATTTCTATTTAAACGTTTTCAAACCATGTAGGGTCCTTGTCAAAAACTCAAATAGAAATACAAGTTAAGACAGTGCAAATACAGTACAAAGAATACATAATGGTTATTATGATTTTTATCCACCAACATTCAGACTAGGAGTGATCACATGTGCTGTGAAAGCATATAAAACAATGGAAGAACGACCAAGACGGAATATACCCCATGTACAGACCAAAGAAGTACCATGAGACGTAAGAGGAACGAAATAAGCAAAATGTCGTGGTACAAGCCTTATGAGACTGTAATGTTCTGCCCTCCTACACCTAGAAGTGAGCTGTTCAAGCAGCTAAATAAGATAGCACAAAACAATATAAAAGCTGGTGGCCTTAAAATTAAAGTTTTGGAGAGAGTGGGGAGAAGCATCAAGTCATTAATGCCATTAAAGGCAGTACATGTGCAAGACCAGATATGTGTCCCACTCACCGAGACAGGGCGGTGGGTATGTGTCCCACTCTTCATCGACGCATGTGACCTCCGTATGCGTCCGTCCGTCTGGGAAGCGGTGTCCGCTCATGCACGTGACGTTGACGGTGACCCTCAATCTGGGGTCGCCTGAATCCTGCATTAACATCACGATCGCATTCTCCACGAATGGGATTGGAGGACAGGTGGTCTCTGTCAGGAAAGAATTAGTGATGATTAAGTGCTTGGTGGGAGCAAAGGGTGAGATAGAGATAGATATAGACATAGCCAGATTTGAGAAAATCTTCAAGGAATGGCATTTAGAAAAAAACATAGAAATGGTTGGTACCATTCGGCCACATTCTCATCATACCAGCTACATTCTCATGATATTTCAATTTGTGCACTAAGAAGGTCAAAGGTTATGCTAAAGGGAAATTTTGTCCATGTAATTACCCAGCAACATAAATGACTTCTAGGTGGTTGGTAGCACTGAACGGTACATTGGCATACATGTATACCACTTGCATAGAGTGCTGCTTTGCACTCTGTAATACAGCCCACTGACTTAAATGAACATACTCAATCTGCACACTTGCACTAGCAGAATAATGAAATCTGAACCATATGATTTCACGGGTTTCCTATGCTAGCAGAGATGCAAAAAAATGAATTTAAATTGAATTGTTGTGATGAAAAACGGGGTAGAGGCGGAAGCACTAGTGTAAGACATACTTAATGTGTACAAGGTATTGTAACAAAACTAGTTCTCATGTAAGTCATCCAGTATGCAGGAATTGTAGTATTCCTGTAAGTATAAAGTGGCCTATGATAAGTTGCACTTGACTAGGTTTAGTTCTCTGTTACACACATCTTTTGAAGGACTTATAATCATCTTCTTACTCAGGCAACTGTCGGATTAGGAATTCAGTACTGGTTTAAAAGACACTAGGTCTCAGTTCTACCTTAGACACTGTTCAGGCTGTAGAGTTGGTAAACTTTTTCGATGAGAATAAGTCCTTATTAAATATCTTCCTCTTGAGACCTAGCCTGTGGCTAGTCTCCAACACCCCCACCTGGTACCGTATGGCACAGTCATCAGGAACGCCTGTGGAATCTGTGCATCTCAGCATCAGTGCGAAGTCCTTTGTTTAGGAGGCCTTTTGTGAGACTTGGGGAGACACCGGCCATATAGTATATATGACCTACAGGGCGTGGCTGCCCATAGGAGCCAAGTCAAAGATGACAATACAATGAGTTGGTAACAAGCTCTGGTTATTCACAATGCGACCATCCCCAAGTCGGGTGGCTGTGGTCGTGGGTCAAGGTCCTAAGGACCTACTTCGTTTACATTATGACATTGTCCCTTGTGCATGAGTTAGCATTGCCACGTGAGTACATGGACATTTTCAGAACCATGGAGACCCACAACCCTACAGCACAATACACTCTGCCACATACCTAGACAATGATCAGTTGTTTCTGTCCATTGTCCTCGAGAGTCACAAATCACATGCTGTGACGTCACTTCATCAGCGCACGTGTACGTAATGACGTCATCGGTGGCATTTCTTTGGGCATTGATGGCAGACGGCTGATCTCCACAGGGAATTCCTGCAAAAATATATACATTAAACTCATGACACAAATGATATTCACATTAGTTTAAGTATCATCCTCCCTGTTTCGCACTCATGTCACCCTTTCACTCGCCCATATTCACGCTCATTAACTCACACGCACATCCACCGTCTCTTATACGTATTCATTCCCTGCTCTAGGTCACTACCTCACCTTCCCACCACCATTCTCTTTCAATCACCTTCCTTCTTTCCACTCTCATGCACACCCACCTTCCCTCATGCACATTCATCCTCTTCTCTAGGTCACTGCCTCACCTTTCCACATTCCACTCTCCCTCAATCACCTTCCCCCATTACCCTTTCCCCGCAGTATTCCTACCCACTCCCTCACTCATCCCTTCCTCACGTTGGCATGGTTCCACGCGGCTGCTCCAGTTGCGTGTCCGTCTCAGACACTGGGTCGTCCTCACGGTGGTGCCGCCCCTGAAGCTGTGTCCGAGCTCGCATGTCAGCTCGACGACGTCACCAACAGCGCGGGACGTCGTGTTGACGGCCGTGTGGGGCAGGTCGGGCAGGGGCGGGCACGTCTTCACTGAGAACACAGAGAAAGCAGTGTGGATGTAAATTTTATAAGTAGATTTCCATTGCAAGCAAAATTAACTACCATTTATTCATGTTTTGGCTGTATACGATTGCATGTTTGACGTTGGTGAATTACAATAACCCTCATGGTCAGATTGGTTGAAGGCTTTAGAAATGGTCAATGTAAAGTAAGATGTTTGTATCAGGAGTTTTTCTTAAAAAATGTGAATAGAATAAAACTCAATATAAGAATAAATGAGGATGAATTTTTATATATTTCAATGAAAAATATTTCATCTTCTAATGATTGTAGTGTGTTAACCGTAGCCTACCTTGACAGTCAGGTGGCTGGTGGCTCCACCTCCCGTCTGCCATGAGACACTGCACTCTGTCGGTGACGTCACCGGTGGGGAACTCATAGTCGTCGTCACAAACGTAGAAGATGAACACGCCGTCCCGGCTCTCCTCGTACCTCTGGATGGAGTGGGCCACTGTCGGCGGGTCTGGGCAGGGGATCCCTTCTGCAAGGACAATGGCCACATTCAGACATGTAACCACACAAAACGTGTTTTAAAAGGCATAACATAGCATGAAGGAGTAGGTGCTCACTTCACTTAAGGTTCCCCCACTCTGGGTATCAGATGTCACATCTCAGAGTGGGTTCCCTGCATACATGACAAATATTTGTCATTCAACTAATCAACTGTTATTCATATATGACAATGTAACTGAAGTTCATAGTAAGTTATTTGGAATAATAAATGTATGAGACCAGCGTCTATTCTCTTACTGATGCTTTACAATGACAAAAAAAACATTTAAACTCTCAAATTATCAGTGTGACCATTTCTCATATAATGTGACGACCTATTCTACATTTGAGGAGCCACATTCACAAAATGTCCTCCACCATAGGTATAATGGTTTAATGTTTATACCTGGAAGTGCTACTTCAACGAAGAAAGGTATGTCTGCAAACTGTGCTTCTCCAATAATTTCCAAAGTAGTCTCTTGGGTAGAACTTGTCTCTTCTGTGCTTAGTATTATGTCAGTAGCTGCTTTAGTTGTATCAGTGGTAGGTACAGATTGTATGATAAAAGGTGAAGTGTCTGTAACGATGGTTGTATCCCGTGAAGTGTGCGTAGTGTAGGTGGTAGTGGTCGGGGTACTTTCAGCTGTAGTTGTGGAATGTGTAGTTTCTTGGGTGGGTGTAGTAAGAGGTGTGATTTCGGTGGTAGTTAACAAAGCAGGTGCAGTGGTGGTCGGAGTTTCAGTGGTTGATGTTTCAGTTGTTGCTGCTGTGGTGGTAGGTGTTTCTGTGATAGTTGTGGTTGTAGGTGTTTCTGTGATAGTTGTGGTGGTAGCTGCTTGTGTAATTGTTGTTGTGGCAGGTGTTTGTGTGATTGTTGTTGTGGTGGAGGGTGTTGTGATGGTGATAGGTGTTTCTGTAATTGTTAGGGGGGTAGGTGTTGCTGTAGTTGCTGTTGCAGTGGTAGGTGTTTCTGTGATTATTGTGGTGGCAGGTGTTACAGAGGCAACTGTTTCTGTGGTTGTTATGGTTGTAGTTATTGTTGTGGCAGGAGTTTCAGTGGCAGGTGTTTCAGTGGCAGGTGTTTCTGTAGTTATTGTTGCGGCAGGAGTTTCAGTGGCAGCTGTTTCTGTGGTTGTTATGGTTGTAGTTGTTGTTGTGGCAGATGTTTCAGTGGCATGTGTTTCGGTAGTTATTGTTGCGGCAGGAGTTTCAGTGGCAGCTGTTTCAGAGACAGGTGTTTCTGTAGTTATTGCGGTGGCAGGTGTTTCTGTGGCAGGTGTCTCTGTTGTTGTTGCTGTGGCAGGTGTTTCTGTGGCAGGTGCTTCTGTAGTTATTGTTGTGGCAGGTGTTACAGAGGCAACTGTTTCTGTGGTTGTTGCTGTGGCAGGTGTTTCTATAGTTGTTGCTGTGGCAGGTGTTTCTGTGGCAGGTGTTTCTGTGGCAGGTGTTTCTGTGGCAGGTGTTTCTGTGGCAGGTGTTTCTGTAGTTTCTCTAGTGGTGGGTGTTTCTGTGGCAGTTGTTTCTGTGGCAGGTATTTCTGTAGTTATTGCGGTGGCAGGTGGTGCTGTGGCAGGTGTTTCAGTGGCAGGTGTTTCTGTTGTTGTTGTTGTTGTGGCAGGTGTTTCTGTGGTAGGTGTTTCTGTGGTAGGTGTTTCTGTGGAAGGTGTTTCTGGCAGGTGTTTCAGTGGCAGGTGTTTCTGTGGCAGGTGTTTCTGTGGCAGGTGTTTCTATAGTTGTTTCTGTGGCAGGTGTTTCTGTGGCAGGTGTTTCTGTGGCAGGTGTTTCTGTGGCAGGTGTTTCTGTGGCAGGTGTTTCAGTGGCAGGTGTTTCTGTGGCAGGTGTTTCTATAGTTGTTTCTGTGGCAGGTGTTTCTGTGGCAGGTGTTTCAGTGGCAGGTGTTTCTATAGTTGTTGTTTCTGTGGCAGGTGTTTCTGTGGCAGGTGTTTCTGTGGCAGGTGTTTCAGTGGCAGGTGTTTCTGTAGTTGTTGCTGTGGCAGGTGTTTCTGTGGCAGGTGTTTCTGTAGTTGTTTTCTGTGGCAGGTGTTTCTGTGGCAGGTGTTTCTGTGGTTTCAAAATGGCAGGTGTTTCTGTGGCAGGTGTTTCTATAGTTGTTTCTGTGGCAGGTGTTTCTGTGGCAGGTGTTTCTGTGGCAGGTGTTTCTGTGGCAGGTGTTTCTGTGGCAGGTGTTTCTATAGTTGTTGTTGTGGCAGGTGTTTCTGTGGCAGGTGTTTCAGTGGCAGGTGTTTCTGTGGCAGGTGTTTCTGTGGCAGGTGTTTCTGTGGCAGGTGTTTCAGTGGCAGGTGTTTCTGTAGTTGTTGTTGTGGCAGGTGTTTCTGTGGCAGGTGTTTCTATAGTTGTTGCTGTGGCAGGTGTTTCTGTGGCAGGTGTTTCTGTGGCAGGTGTTTCTGGTTGTGTTTTCTGTGGCAGGTGTTTCTGTGGTTGTTTCTGTTTCTGCAGGTGTTTCTGTGGCAGGTGTTTCTGTGGTTGTTTCTGTGGCAGGTGTTTCTGTGGCAGGTGTTTCTGTGGCAGGTGTTTCTGTGGCAGGTGTTTCAGTGGCAGGTGTTTCTGTGGCAGGTGTTTCTGTGGCAGGTGTTTCTATAGTTGTTGCTGTGGCAGGTGTTTCTGTGGCAGGTGTTTCTGTGGCAGGTGTTTCTATAGTTGTTTCTGTGGCAGGTGTTTCAGTGGCAGGTGTTTCTGTGGCAGGTGTTTCTGTGGCAGGTGTTTCTGTGGCAGGTTGCTATAGTGTTTGTGGCAGGTGTTTCTGTGGCAGGTGTTTCTGTGGCAGGTGTTTCTGTGGCAGGTGTTTCAGTGGCAGGTGTTTCTGTAGTTGTTGCTGTGGCAGGTGTTTCTGTGGCAGGTGTTTCTGTGGCAGGTGTTTCTGTGGCAGGTGTTTCTGTGGCAGGTGTTTCTGTGGCAGGTGTTTCTATAGTTGTTTCTGTGGCAGGTGTTTCTGTGGCAGGTGTTTCTGTGGCAGGTGTTTCTGTAGTTGTTTCTGTGGCAGGTGTTTCTGTGGCAGGTGTTTCTGTGGCAGGTGTTTCTGTGGCAGGTGTTTCTGTAGTTGTTTCTGTGGCAGGTGTTTCTGTGGCAGGTGTTTCTGGCAGTTGTTTCTGTGGCAGGTGTTTCTGTGGCAGGTGTTTCTGTGGCAGGTGTTTCTGTGGCAGGTGTTTCTGTGGCAGGTGTTTCTGTGGCAGGTGTTTCTGTGGCAGGTGTTTCTGTGGCAGGTGTTTCTGTGGCAGGTGTTTCTGTGGCAGGTGTTTCAGTTGTTTCTGCAGGTGTTTCTTTCTGGCAGGTGTTTCTGTGGCAGGTGTTTCTGTGGCAGGTGTTTCTGGGGCAGGTGTTTCTGTGGCAGGTGTTTCTGTGGCAGGTGTTGCTGTGGCAGGTGTATCTGTATTTGTTTCTGTGGCAGGTGTTTCTGTGGCAGGTGTTTCTGTAGTTGTTTCTGTGGCAGGTATTTCTATAGTTGTTGTTGTGGCAGGTGTTTCTGTGGCAGGTGTTTCAGTGGCAGGTGTTTCTGTGGCAGGTGTTTCTGTGGCAGGTGTTTCAGTGGCAGGTGTTTCTGTGGCAGGTGTTTCTGTGGCAGGTGTTTCTGTAGTTGTTTCTGTGGCAGGTGTTTCAGTGGCAGGTGTTTCAGTGGCAGGTGTTTCTGTGGCAGGTGTTTCTATAGTTGTTGCTGTGGCAGGTGTTTTTCAGTGGCAGGTGTTTCTGTATTTGTTTCTGTGGCAGGTGTTTCTGTGGCAGGTGTTTCTGTGGCAGGTGTTTCTATAGTTGTTTCTGTGGCAGGTGTTTCTGTGGCAGGTGTTTCAGTGGCAGGTGTTTCTGTGGCAGGTGTTTCTGTAGTTGTTTCTGTGGCAGGTGTTTCTGTGGCAGGTGTTTCAGTGGCAGGTGTTTCTGTAGTTGTTGCTGTGGCAGGTGTTTCTGTGGCAGGTGTTTCTGTGGCAGGTGTTTCTGTGGCAGGCGTTTCTGTAGTTGTTGTTGTGGCCGGAGTTTCAGTGGCCGGAGTTTCAGTGGCCAGAGTTTCAGTGGCAGGTGTTTCAGTGGCAGGTGTTTCTATAGTTGTTTCTGTGGCAGGTGTTTCTGTGGCAGGTGTTTCTATAGTTGTTTCTGTGGCAGGTGTTTCTGTGGCAGGTGTTTCTATAGTTGTTTCTGTGGCAGGTGTTTCTGTGGCAGGTGTTTCTGTTGTTGCTGTGTGGTGTTTCATAGTTGTTTCTGTGGCAGGTGTTTCTGTAGGTGTTTCAGTGGCAGGTGTTTCTGGCAGGTGTTTCTGTTGCAGGTGTTTCTGTATTTGTTTCTGTGGCAGGTGTTTCTGCGGCATGTGTTTCTATAGTTATTGTTGTGGTAGGTGTTTCAGTGGCAGGTGTTTCAGTGGCAGGTGTTTCAGTGGCAGGTGTTTCTGTAGGTGTTGTTATGGCAGGTGTTTCAGTGGCAGGTGTTTCAGTGGCAGGTGTTGTTGTGGTGGTAGGTGTTTCTGTAGTTGTCGGGGTGGTTGTTGTTGTAGTGGTAGTTGTTGTGGTAGTGGTTGTTATTGTGATGGTGATACCTTCTACAACTCTCTCATAGTCTGTTACCGACACTGCTGTAAATACAATATCATGCTTAATAAATATTCATGTAATACAATGCATCATCAAATATAAAACAGACGCATATGGTTTCATTCTAATTGCCTGGGAAAGTATAATTCATCTTAAAAACACTATCCTGTACCTGCGTCACAATCAGTCTGGCCATTTTCCTACTACTTTCCAAGGATTGGCATGTAAAGGTTTGATGTTACAACAAAATTCATTGTGACCAACATCACGATGGAGTCTGGCACAAAGATGTACCATGGAGCACAATCAACTGAACACAATTCACCCTATGCAGATTTCATGGGACAAATGTTTCTAAGCCATTCTTTTATTCTTATTGCTACCAAGTAATATTCATGTACTTGGTGAATTTGTATGAGATACTCCATTACAAAGGAATGCTGCTTGCTTATTGCTATCAGAGCTTCATTTTGGCTATTTTGTATCAAACTGTGACACGAAACCTTTTTACAAAAATCGAGCTAATGCTATGCCCATCCAGGGTGCATTACATAATGAACATACCATTTCAAAAAGTGGAAATTCGGGATAATGACTCCAGCGTAATCATATGTAAGTGAATCTACTCATTTACCATATGGCAAAGGGGGTGGGCCCAGGTGGGGGGGGGGGGCAGCACCAGGCGACACTTTCAGACTGATAAACAGCAACAGTTGTTGCCACAGAAGTTACAGACGAGAAAATAATATTGGAAAATACTGTCGGTGTCACGCTTCAAAACAGTGCATGTTGCAAACAGTGCATACTATGGCAAGCAAGCTCCTACCACTGTTCTGACAGAGGTGAGGACTTCAGCTTCCATTTGACAACAACAAGTAAAAGTGGCCCTGAGGGGACTCATTACTGATCATGACTGCAAGCTTGTGAGACTAGAATGATACCATCATCCCAAATGTATTTTAGTTATGAAAATATGAACATAAATGTTTATGGCTATGTAAAAGTTTAGAAAAATACCGTCAGCTATAAAATCTGCATGGAAATATATGAAATAACAAAAGTATTGCCAAGTATTGTGCAACACTGCAATACATTTTAATATTGCATATACAAAAAGTATTGCAATACAGTAAAGCGAGGCTTTGCAATACTGCAATACTTTTACTACTTAGTATTGCGGCCATTTATTTGATGGTATAATTTATGGTTTTACTATGTTTGGCATCAAAGATTTCACGAGAAAAGACTTTTCCCAATGCAGTGGCGGCCATTTTGAATTTATTGGGTTTATGGGTTAACCCTACAAATAGAGCCGGAAAATATCTCAGGTGAATTCAGAAACAAAAACTGCGTGTTTAAGAGTTATTTGCCAGCCTTAAACATGAAATATGCGTTAACTTACTCTGTATACCTGTTACATTGTATGGTCTAACAGCATTTTTTGGTTGCCATTATTTTGTACTATATACTAAATTTACCAATAAGACTGCTACGTACAGAGTGCTGTTTTCTCACAGACGACACTTGCGTATGCAGAAGAACAATTATATGTCTTCCATTTTCCAGAAGATTTTATTAAAAAAGCACACTCATGGCTGGGACTAGGATGATATTGAGGATCCCAGTTCGTGTAGGTTACGTTCAGAGCATCCCATCCATCAATTGGCTGCTTGATACGGAGCCAGATAAACCTGTTGTGAAATTCAGAGAAATACATAATCATCCACATTGACATACACAGACATGCACAAGTAAACTTGGAGTGACAACCAATTATTTTCTAATTCTTATCAATAACACTAGTAAATTTGCAATAATATTGAAACACTTACGACGTGTTTGCTAGTCCGACTATTGCATTGTCCTCAATACTTGACTGAGGCATTGGCAGTCTCTCTCCTTTATCCTTGCACAGGTTTGAAGCATAGACATCGGAAGAAGCTGTTCCACGGAAAGTGAAACATACTTCATTGTCTCCACGAGTCACACATGATGTCTGGGCTGTAACAAACCAATAGTACATGTATGAGCCTTTCTGCCCCCGTCCGTCCGTCTACACAAAGGTTGAATATGAATTGGATATGCACGAGTTGGTAGCTTGTCTGGGGTAAAAGCCAATTCAAATCAAAGTATTGAAAGTACCGGTACTGAAAGCCAGTCTTAATCACACATGCTATTCAAGTGACGTTTAAATAATTCCAAATTAAACTGTTCTTTTAGCTGTACATTCGTACAACTGTCCTACAAATGGGGACTTAAATTCATAAATAACGGACTATGATTAACAAACTTATTTGCCCCATTTTTAGGTCAGTTTTACTATACACTATGTCAAATATTGTGCGGTTTGGGCATGGGCCTGCGGCGGGGCGATATGACAACCCATTTTGTCAGAGCAACTGCAAACTGCACGCCAAATTGTGCACTATATTGTGGAACGCAGAGGGGGATCACCCGAACCTACTGTATCTTTATCTCGTCAAATGTGACCCATTGGTCACGAAATAATAAGCGAAAATCGAATACTGAGCTGAATAAAGAGCCAATATTGCACCTAGTTCCTTTTTTTGAGTGGTGTTAATTTTCAATTCAGTTTTTCCACCCTGGGGACGTGACGAATGTTATGATCATTTTCCAACTTGTTGCCTACGACTGGGGACTGATACCGACCCAGGGGAAGTTTGTCGCATTCAATTTCCATCCAGTTTCTTAATAGAATAATGAACCGTGAACTGTGAACCGTGAGCAAACATTCTATTGATATTGCAATGGTTTAAAAATACGTAGAAAATGATATATAGTAGTAAACTTTAGCAACAGACATATATTGACCCTGTATGTGTGTTGATTAGAAACTACCAATATTTTGGTTCTATTTTGATTATAATATGTCATAAAATTTTTGAACTCCTTTACCTGGCTTTTGTTGATGGTCCATACTATTTATTTCAAGACCTGCAGAAAGCCTCAGTGTGACAAACCAGCAGACGACAATGCACAAGACAACCTTTAGTTCCACACAGCGCCAACACGGCTTCATTATCCTGTGTACTGGCGGACCTCACATGGGAGACATTTTAATGGAAAAGACTTCTTCTTGATGTCACGAATATTAATGGCTATATAGTCACGGCTATATGTTAGGTATGATGCGCAACTTATGAATTCACAATAAGATTACCGCACACATAGTCTCCTGTAAATCTGCAAAACTCAAGAGTTCGTGTAAAACTTGGAACGTGTTTGAAAAAAAACCCAAACAAACAAACAAAACGCTTCGCACAATCCACATGTATCCCGAATGACACACAACAATAGAGTCGATCGCTGACTACACTTTAAACTATATCTTTTGCAAAAAATGCTCCATACAATATTCAGTTGTGTTTGCCAGCGACATTTATTGTTCAATTTTTTATTTGTATAAACTTATTAGTTGTGACATCTACATGGATGGGGTGTGAAAGATTCATACACAAACAGGCCAATTCATGAGAGTGATAAGATCAGTTGCATAAAATTAAAGGTAGATAAAAGATATTGAATAATAGAAGGCCTTTTCTTGTATTATGGTAATATCAATAATATGGGGTTTAGCTTTTTGCGGAGGCGATGTAGATTCATGCAACTCTTCTAAATCAATTTATGGTTATGAAAACATATCTCCATTGGATTTCTATTGCAATAAAATGATTTCAATACTTAGTATTCTTTCCCTGATGCATGCATTTCAAACTTTTTTTCAAACAGTTTAAGTTTAAAGGGAATTTTTCACAATAAAATTAGTAATGCCACATTCCCCACTATTGTTCGTGCCTATCCTGGCTACCAAACATTTTTTTTTCAAACAACGTGTCCAATTGATGAATACCAGCATTTTATAGAACATACTTGAGCACAAAAAACGTACGTATGCTAACACACATGCATAGAAGAAAAAAGAAAAGAAAAAAAGCATGGTCTAGTCCCCCAGCCCCCATTCCCCACTATGAGTTTTATTGTCAACATTGCTCAACTGAGCATGAAGATTCAGAAACATAAACCACGTACCATTTAGTTTGATTAATTATTTAGATGCATCGATATGTGACTGTACGGCTTATAAATTATTTACATAAGGAAGCGACCATCATTAATTGTGCGGGGGGGGAGATGTGGTCGTTTGGTATTGACAAGATATAAAAATTGAACGGCCTCCCTAACTCTCTACGTTGAAATGGAATGCCCTTCCCATATGAAAATTAAGAAACTGAGCGCCCCCCCCCCGTCCCACAACACACCGACATAAGTGTGGACAATGACATACTTTGTTATTATAAAGTTTGATATTGGATAGATTCTCTGAAAGCTGTTTAAAGTGTATTACAATGAATCATTCACTGTCAATGATTAATGAATACATATTTAGCAATCTATTTGACTTGTCGACATTACAATACAGCTAAATCCAAAAGCATGCATATTGCAGGGATACATCAATTTGCGACAAAAGTGCGTAAAATATCACCTTTTCAGTTTGAGAATTGAGTGCCCTCCGTCTCACTTTGAATTAAAATTGAGTGCCCTCCCTTCTGTTACCAAAGAAAATTGAGCGCCCACCTCCCACCAAATGACCGCCCCTTTACAATTAATAATGGTCGCTCCGTAAGGTAACTTGTAGAAAATATCATCATAGCAAAATAAGTTAATTATAGAACAATATAAAGACTAGAGTAGCTCAATATTCCTTTACGTCGCCGAATCCAGCATTCTCACTAGACACGTCTATAAACTTGCAAAAGAAAAACAATATTTAAGGCCCCCATTTCACATGGCTGATCCTAGCTCCAGATCTTCCCAAAGACGCCCGTTTTGTCATTTCGGGGTGGATTGTGCGTGATCTGGCCTCAAATGTGGCGTGATTTGGCTGGTTCGGCAGGGAACGGGCCGTTTTTGGCGGGTTCTGGGCGGTTTTTTCTTATTTCGGCTTGTGTGCTCCAAAGCACACCATTGCCATGCTTTTCGCGGCTGTCTGGGGGCTTTCTCTACTATTTGCAACATCCTTATGTCTTTTTCCTGAACTGTGGCCTCGTCTGCTGCATTGGGAAGATTTATGGTGACATATGAAACCGTAAGTGCCGCCACTACCGTTACAACCGGAAGCAATAGACGCATAGAACGGAAGCATCTGTTTCAACAGCACGATGCTCCAATATTAGTGCAGTTTACCTAGAAAGAATGACCCACTTCTGCCAGTTTCGGGCGCAAAACTGTTATCACTTCTCTGGAGAAGTGATATTGACGTTTTTCGGCTTGTGGCCTCCCGTTTTGGATTATTGAGTTGTTGATCTGTATCAACGTTTTGGTTTTCTGCTTCATCTGGAGAAGTAACTTGTTCATCGTTAAGTTTCTCTGCTACCAGGGGATTTTCATAAAGATGTTCCCGTTTTATGTTGTGCTAGTTCCAAATGGTCCCATTAGCTTGCCTTTTGATCCAGTCCATCTGAAAGGTCACAGACCGTAATTACAGACGATCCCGTAAAGTTTAGCTACAGAATATTCAATGAGGCAATATAAAAAGGCTGCAAATGTTTGCAGATTTCATTGTTGTTTGTGTCTCTGAAGGATTTTACTCAAACACGTATTCACGACGATCAGGCAACGGATAATGGCAACAATGGCAGCCGTTACACTTAATCCTGTTGCAGCTCAACAACAACGCCAGGAGGAGGACATAAGATACACGAGACTGAAGAAGAGGAAGATGATGAAGCTTCAGAAGGCGACCTTGGAGGTGCTCACCTTGATGCTGGTCAGCAGAGACGACCATATACTAAGAAGAGATTTTGGGTACGGCCCAGGGTCAGTCATGATCGTCGTCTGCTGTATGGTCATTTCACAAACCTAATGACCCAACTGAGAATAGATGACCCAGACAGTTATTTTAATTTCATGAGGTGTAAGTGGCTCACGGCTCGAACTATTGGTCATGTAGTCACCAGCAGCAGCAACGACATCTTTGCCCTTGAATTGCCTTGCAGCATAGGAAGGTTTTGACAGCGGTGAAGACTTTCCAGTGGAAGATTTAGCTTTTTGGAGGTCGGCCCTCGTTGCCCGTTTACTTTTTGATACACACTTGCCTTTGGCTGACATAGTAAATTGTTAGAACAGTAATATTCCCTGCTGTTTTGAAGAGAAACACGTGTTGAAAGGCCGACGCTGCATTGATTTCACGCTTTTATAGCCACGAAGAGGGCCGACGCCGCTATTTTCGGCAAACCTCGTCAATCACAGCCAGACGATCATGACGACCTGGTCGTCATGCATCGTCTGTCTCGGCCACATGTAATGTCTGTGACGGCTTGTACGGCTCGTTGACCTTGTCATGCTTCGTCTTCAGACTGTTACGTAATAAATATTAATGCATTTCAGCCGATCCACCCCGAAATGACAAATCGGGCGTGTTTGGGAGGATCTGGAGCTAAGATCGGGCATCTAAATGTATATTGTAGATAGACTACCACATGCCTAGTAACATACGCCTATGAGTTCTAGTTATCTATTTTTAAACTTTTTTACTTGCTCACATGGCTGCATGTTACAATGAAAAATGCCACACATGCTGATAACCTTTTATGACTAGTCTAAACTGGATAATCGGGTCTCAATCCCCATAAATCCACGTGTAATTAATCTATTCACAAATGCACTTTTGTGAGCTTTGAGTTGCTGAAGGGATTTTCTTCATGTCATTTCATCTATTTGCCGTCACTTTCCTTCTCAGCTTACAGACCTATTAGCACGTTTATATTGTGTGTACAAGTAAGACTGCCATGGCATAACGTCTCTTGTGACGTTCGCTTTGTATCTGTGTCTACAGATCAATCACATAGAAACAAGCAAATTACATAATTCACAGGACCAGTGGCTAAAAAACAAACAACCTCTATGGAAGTCTGATCGATTTCAGCTGAAGAAAAGCATTGTGGTGGTTTGTTGTGTATGTGTGCAATGGCAGATCCAGTCTTTTGGAAGGGGGTGGGGGTGCACTTAAGGGATTTCATGAAAACCACCATGAAAATGAAGTATTTTGACGGGAAAAAGGGGGGGCCCCCTGCGTCCCTGGATCTGCCTAGACTATATATATGTGTGTGTGTGTGTGTGTGTGTGTGTGTGTGTGCGTGCGTGCGTGTGTGTGTGTCTGTGTGTCCGTGTGACCGTGCGTCTGTGTATCATATTGGCACTCATCACCTTTGATAATCTAGGGCCTGTTTTCATAAAACGACTTTCCCGTCGTTATCGCGTAAAACCTTACAATACTAGTACCTTTTCTTGTCTGTCCTGTTGCACAAATGGTTTGTGACAGCCATCATATTCACACGACGAACCGTGTCCAATTCGACACGAGATTTTCCTGCCGCTAAATCGCGACGATGGACCTTTATCATTTCTTATTTCACTTTGCATACATGCACAACTGTTCATGGTGGGACTTTAGTTTATACTGAATTTGATAACACAACTGGATAAGCCGCCTACTAGACGATTGATTTGCTCAGTGTTTAGTAACGGCCACAACAATTTGATGCTTTTTTATGAAAAAGCTCTAAATGAAGATTGATATAACAGAACAATTTTCATGGCATGGCTACAGGTTAATAGTTGTTTATTACCTCTTCATTCTTTCATTATTAATTTCCTAAAAGCTCCTTTTGTTTCATAACTCACATCTATTGACGCAGTTGCCTTCGGCGAGCACAAACGCTATAACAGATAGTATCATACACCATGATGGTAAAAACAACATCGTTGCCGTGCATTCTTTATGTAACAGGCCCTGACAGCCTAGAAAGGCTCGGGGTCAAAGAGCAGACGCACTGTAGCGCCACCAGGCGGCGATAGTGCCGCCGCCAAGTGGGTAAAGCCTAATCCACAGATGATTATAAACGTGGTCCAGTAAAAACAAGTCGCTGAACAGGTGCCACCCAAAGCTTTCCAGGCTTACCCGAAAATTTCAGAATTCCTCTTTGTCATGTTATCATAAATGTGTCACACTCATCAGGCAATCCAACATTAGACCCTTCAAAGCACAACAGCCTCATATGCACTTATAGTAGCATCACTTGTGTGCTTCCGTGGCCGAGTGGATAGGGAGTTGGACTCGTGACCAGAAGGTCGCAGGTTCGATTCCGGGTCGGGTCTGGTGGTGGGTTTTGAGCAAACCTGCCTCTAGCAGGTTGCACACTGCTACGTGGTACCTGCACATTAAATAGGTACAGGTCAGGCAAGTGAACGCGGATGTGAGTGACTAGCATGTCTGTGCTTCGGTAACGAAATGCTGGATGCTCCCCGGGGAGTTGAGAAAGATATAGTGTGACAAGGGTGCCAATGACCTTGTGTAAAATGTAAAGTCGTGCGAGCACTAGAGGCATGGCTATAAACCACCACATTACATTTGCCACTATAGAAGGCATGCTGTAATTGCCAGCAAAAGTATTAATATGCTCACGCTTTTCATTGGCGTTTCAAAAAAAAGAAGAAAAAAAAAATCTACAGCTGCCATGTTATGACAGAAGCAGCATAATTCCTGCGACATCAGATACAATATACTATTAGTTGATTTTATCATGTATACGGCAAATGGATTCATAATTTTGTAAAATTCTCTGTTCGGTGTCCATCAATGTCTTTTATTGACGACCAAAAAGAGAACATTACAAAATTATGAAGGCATCAGAAAGGCCCTTCTCAATCTTCCCTTATTGTGAGATTTTTTGTTGATGGTGCCTATTTATTTCAAGACCTACCTGCAGAAAGCCTCAGTGTGACAAACCAGCAGACGACGATGCACAAGACAGCCTTTAGGTCCAGAGAGCGCCAGCAATGCTTCATGATCCTGTGTACACGTGTACCTCACATGAGAGGCATTTTAATGGAAAAGAATTATTGTTTTGTCTAGAAAATCTCACAGTAGTTTTACAAATGTACGGCTGTCTGTAAGGTTATTATTTCTCCACAAAAAGATAACCGCATAAAGTCTTGTGTAAATCCGCAAAACTCAAATTGGTATGCAATAAAATAATGTAAAAGACTTGAACTCATTCATAGTCTTGCTCCCATTCACAAGGTTGAGCTCTCTTCAGAGTGCTATGTTCATCTTCATCTCATCTATATGTATACTATATATAGTTGTCTAGTAGTTTGAATCAAATCCAATGATAGCGCTCATCGTAGAACGGAGCTATGATATAATTTGATGTTACAAATAGACTAGTTCATCATGGATCTTTGTTCATATTTTCCCTGCAATACAGCGCTGTTATATGATTGCACGCTCCTCATCAGTTACAGTACAAATAAACCATGGCCAATACATTAGATCAAAATGCTAGCCCTATTTCATATGTTTAAAATAGTAAAAATTTGCAAGTTTGGAATGCAAATTCCAATGAATTATTTTTCTATCAAATTTGACAAATTGTCTTTGGGTAGATGGGCAAATGAATGTTGATTTGTTCAAGGAACCATGAAGAAAATGCTGAATTTCTCACTGAAACATGACCGATTTGTCGAATTGTTCACTAAACCATGAAGGATTTGTCAAATTTGGATGTAATCTGATATAAGTGTCTAATATATACCTCTATGTGCAAGTTGTTTAATAAATAGTGATCCATGGAAGAGTAAGCCAAACCTCATACACTGAAAACTTTTCATTGATCAACTTAGATACGGTTCGTCCAAGTAACCTTTTAAGAGCACGCTGCTTGGGATGCTGGTATCATTCTGGTCTCAAAACCTTGGGGTCGTGAGTTCGAGTCCCGTTAGGGCCACTTGATATAGTAAAATGGAAGATGTCTCTTCAGCTATGTCAATACAGTGGCAGGAGCCTGCTTGGCAGAGCAGTGAGAGTAGAATTGAACTTAGATATAGTTGGTCTCAGCTTTATGTGACAGACTTGCTGTCATCCCCTGCCACTGATGCCTATGTTTATCGAAATGTGTATTTTTCTTGGCCAACAAAATCAAACTTTAGTCAACAGTTTCCATATTCGCACTTGCTTTTGTCAAACTGTTTCACCAATACAAATTAGCAAGTTGACATGTGAAATGGCGCTACTACCAAGTGTAGAGAGAAAATGTTATACGTACGGACGTATGTAATCAGTATATATTTCATGGTGAGGGAAGACAAACTAATATGGGTATTGTGTACAAATTTGTTTCCTGCTTTATTTGCATTCCCCAGAACAAATGGTTCAAATATTGAATATTGTATACATATTTATGGTGTGACAATATTATAAATGTACAATTTGGGCGAATGTTGGTACACGTATTTATCTAAGTTATAAAGAGCATATGGATCTACGGTTGCATATATTACATCACATGGGGTAATTACTGCTGCTATTAGGATATGCTTAGTTTTGTTTTAGATTAATATCACTACATAATGTATCCAACAGTATTGTCATTAAATCAAATATGTGCGTCAAGTACACTGGACCATCCGGCTGACCACAAGGCCTTCTACATAGGTCACGGCCGCGCCACTGCCAAAATGTCCTACTTCAACCATCCCGTCTGACCTTCACCCCGGGTCTCCCAGGGCCGCTCCAGATACCTGGGTTCATCATCAAGGACAACCTTCTTCCCGTGCCCGCCTCACGTCATTTTCGCCCAAGTTTACCTCATCCTTCACGGACATCGCCTCTCCCCTCATTTGTAAGCTAGCCTGCTGCAAGAACACTGCAAAACGCTTATTCCCCACCCACCCAATTCTCTCAAGGACTTCAGTCCGTGATACGGGTTTGTATATACATTTTATATAAATTTCAAGAAAGTACGAGCATAACAATAGTATTTGAATGAGCATGTGAAATTTCGATTTATATTTTGATTTTAACTCTGGTGCTGTCCATTTCTTAAAAACAAGAACCAATCTGTGAATCACGGAGGTGCGTCCTTCTAATACAGACCTTCATGAATAACATCATTTTGACTGTGTGTTGGACTTGCCTATACCCCTGATAGCATGTTCAACATGCAATCTTTATTTTCCATCACATTTAGAGTTAAGAATGCCCGAATAATGATATTGCCACATATTACAAATATTTCTTTGTCTAGTCACACCTTCCACAGTACTAGTCAGAGTCAAGTGTCTAAAGGCGTTTAAATATCGCCCTACTGCTATTCATTAGAGTACAAATGGGACCGGAGCGGCGCTTTCCATGAGCTTGTCACAGTAAAAAAGCATCCCTCGCCGTCCCTGGCTTCACTGTGCGCCTCCTTTATACATAATCTTTCCAACCGGCTATGACCGTATGTTTTTTTTAATCTTTGTGCGGCACTAATTTGCAAGTTGACATATGAAATGGCGCATTGACGCTACTACCAAGTGTTGAGACAAAATTATGGATGTACGTGCGTATGTAATCAGTATATATTTCATGGTGAGTAAAGACAAACAGTCGCGACACGTGCATGATACCAGTGTAACCCAGTGAGCCACTCTGTTTACAATGTGTACAATTTGGGTGAATATTGGTACACGTATTTGTCTAAGTTATAATGATCATATGGGTTTAGGGTTGCAGATATTATGTTAGAGGGAGGGGGGACTTATTGCTACAATTAGGATATTCTTAGTTTTGTTAGAGATTAATTTCATTACATAATGTATCCAACAGTATATAGAATGTCTATCACAGAGATGCTTGTGTCTAACACAAACCTTCCTGAATAACACCATTTCATATCCTTCTTCACCCAGATGATGCCCAAACAAATAGAAATGAAATGTTTGAGAATGTCATTTTATAGCAAGCACAATAAAACCGAGGTAAAGGTAAGGTACAGAAGGATATAGAATTTGAAACAGTGAACAAGTCAAGAATAGGTGTACTACACTCAACGGGCAGCAATTACTGATGCGTATTGTCAGTTGGCTACTATACACGAGGCAGGTTATCATAGGCAACTAACTCTCAGGGAACTTGAGGTAGATGAGGTTTTTGCATCCATGAATGGGGTGATTGTCCACTACACGGGGCACCCCTTAGAACAAGGCTTCCGAATGTCAGTTTAACTCAGACTACTATTCATAAAAATATATTTATTTAGAAACTATACATGGTAAAACTGTATACTCATAGCAAAATAAGTTATTTATAGAATAAGCTTAAGACTAGAATAGCACAATATATAGAATTAACATTAAAGATATATGTAAATGTGATGTGACATATCCTATATTTAGCCCAATCCAGCATTATCACTGGAAACGCTTATAGACTTCCAGAAGAAAAACAAAACGTACATGTATATTGCAGATAGACTACCAGAAGGCTAGTGACATATAGAGTACGCTAGTTTTACAAAATCACATATCTGGAAAAACAAAAATGCAAATTATATTACTGGATCATACAATTCCAGTTAAAAGCCTTACTTGGTGGTGAATCCATCAGCGTAAAATGAGTACAAAAACAGAGGCAATGTACTAAATACGATTCTAATATATCATGCACGCATGCTAAACCTGAACGTATTTAAAATCTGGGGCCTGTGATCACATGTAAAGCATCTACATGGAAGTGTTCCATGGACCTGATGCATGTATTCGTCGGTATTTAGTCAACAAAAACATGTGCGCCAATATAACAAAACAACAGCAAAAACTTATTTAATATCACTACACAGTTGTTTATACCCGCTTTATCATCCAATCCAGAGTCCTAAATATTTTATTCTAAAATTTCTAAAATTATGCAGTTTAACGTTTCGACAATAAAATGTCCTCTTCAGAAGCTAAATTGTTTACAAACTATTTGACATATATATGGACAATAATAATAATAAATTAGCTTTGGTTACATATTATGGAAATACAGTTAATATGTACAGAGTATTATAGCAAATTAATTGCATACTTAGAGTTATAAATATTTACAGATGGTTAAAATGTTGAAAAGCAATATAAAGAACTGTGTAGTGCTATTAAATAAGTATGAGAGGATCTGCTGCAGCTCAAATATTAAACCTTGCAAACAGCAAAAACCCACTGACAATCTGGAATGAATTGTAAAAGTGAAGAAGAAATCTAATTACATGTATATGTATTTTGGTGTCTGTCATATGTAATACATTGTAAAAGCGGCAACCACAATATCAATTCATTCATTAAAGGACTAACTGGTCCAAAGTCACAATAATATACATAAAAATAATTCCATACACAATAAAGAATTTCATTTTTGTAATAAAACAGTATGATTAGAAATATCTATGTGTAGATTAAAAATAATGAATATTGAATAAAAATCTATACATTGTTATTATCATAAATAGGGCCTTTATCTATATAGGCATACACAAAGAACATTACTATATTTACATAATACTGTTATGCTAAGATCTTATTAGTCAGTCCAACCTACAGGTCTTTCTATTTATTCAAAACGGCCAGTGAAATAAAAGTTGGGCATGTTTCTACACTGGTTTTAACGGTAGATAAAGTTATCAGCCTAATTTACATGAGGGCACACTCAGTTGGTTCTATTGTTTTTCTCACCACATTGTTTAAAAGGGGTAAAAGTCATAAGACGACTAAAGGTGATCCTAGCATCATTAAAACACACGTGGATAACACATTACAGCTGTTGCAGCCACACCTCAGAGATGGTTATCATATCACAGATGGTTATCACATCACAGACGGTTATCATATAACCAGATGGTTATCATATCACAGATGGTTATCATATCACAGATGGTTATCACAGAAAGCATCGCCAGTAACACCCTGTACTTTACCATGGACATCATAACGTCATCTATTGGGATGTCCTCATGTTGCTGATGATAATGTATGTTTTTGGGGATTAAAGCCAATGATCGCCATCAATGATAGATAACCAGTGTCAGATCCAGCCTCCAGGCAGCAGTCATAAGGTCCTTTTTCAGCGAGACAGACTAAGTAAAAAATAAGCTCTGCCACATATGGAGTCCATATTGGTTTTGTTAGGCCAACAAATATTGATGCTCGCTATTACATTAAACGTTCGTTATACAAACAGAAGTTGTCCTGCCATTCCGGGGTCTCCGGGGTCTCAGACTGGATTGTTCTTTTCTTATTGATCACGCGGAAATGACTTTTGAAGGTTTCTTGCCGATGAGCTCTTTCATTCTTGTCCATCCATCTACCAGGTTGTTTTTGAGGAGGACGATCTGACTGTAAAATAAAATACAGTTCTATGCATCGCAAATAATGATTGCAATCAGAATGTAGTAATGTATTGGCTATAAGCAGTTTAGTAGGTACTAATCAGGTATGTTATGTTCCTAATGCAATGATTAAAAGATAGCATAATGTAGGATTATATTCTTGGGTCAAAACTAAAGTCATCCAGCATTACTGTTCATAATCTATTCCGCACACTTTCTTTTTCCAGGCTGAAATACTTGTTAATGACGTCTTTCCATTTCAATTGGGGATAATTCAAGTAACACCATGAAATAATAATTACAGGCCTATCTGGTCTTTGCCACTAACACCGACCCTTCCCATAATAAAATAATGTTTACTTTCAATCTATTTAAATCATCTTCAAAACCTGGCAACCAGTTTAGAACGCCCCACTAGCTAAAACAAACACCAGCTATGTCCACTGCTCCAAACACAGATACATCTGACGAAATTATGTAAAAAAAACACTTGCAAATCACTGCAGAAAACCCTGCTGGCTGTTCCAAGTCAGGACCTCTCACCTGTAGAGTGTGACTGCGTCCAAGACAACCACCGCCACCAGCATCAGGATGAGAGCGGCCAAGATGACTGTACCGGTGACTTCTGCTCCGGACGCCTCCACAGTCTCACGCGCCACCAGGCTCAGGTCTGCAACAAACTTACCCTTCTGAGATTGCAGATGGATGTATTGTTTGTCATTATTGACTGCAATATGGATCTGTGCAAGTTTCTAATTCAACTTGCACAGTGTTGTTTTGCACACCTAGCATAGCTCTGATTTTGAACACGAATATAACCAAAACTTTATAAAATTCCTTAAGTCTCTTGATTATGTTTTTGATATTGAAAAGCTATTATATTAAATATGCAAAACGAAATGATCTTACTAATTATATAAATATTTCAAATATTTTTATTGCAGTACCGCTGAAAAGAAGGAATGGTATAGTTTAAGTTCAATACGTATGGATGATTGTAAGTATACTAGCCCCCCTCCCCCCCTCCCACCTACCTCGCCAGACACGTACATCCGCCCTAGACAGGCTGTACATGTAACTTTAACTTACCTCTTTTACAAGCCACAAACTCAGGTTCCCACTTTCCTTGGGCTCCGCATTTTAGAACGTGTGTCTTATTGCCCTCTGTAAAACACATAATAGACATTTCATGCAGTTTAATACTTTTACATACAGCATTTGCTCTTCATCTGCACACTTAGAATATGACTGTTGGTGTGCGTGGACAGATTGATGTTGTTTCAAGTATCATACAACAACAGATATGAGGTGTTTAGAAAGACTAGCACAGGTAACAGTCACTTTTCCCTACCTGTGGAGCAGGTAGCGGCCACTGCGGTGCGGTAGCTGATACTGCTCGAGTTGACCACCACATGGGCCCGTGTCTCCAGCAGTGGGCAGTGGACGGCTGGAACAGTAAGGCACTGTCAGTATGAAATCGAAGTACATGTACAGGGGTATTCTCTAAGCATCACTAAAATCAGAAGCAAACACCAACAGGCTGTCTCAAAAAGTTAAAAATCATAACACAACACATCATACAATAGGGGAAAATGCAAATGGAAATATGGCTGTAGGGATATGTAAACCGCTGAACAATCAGTATGAAGATATTTTCTTTTGAACTAATTTTTAGATATAACTTATAATGTTCTAAATGAAAGGAATTTAAAGCTTCTTCTAAAAGTATAAAAAGGACACAAACAGTACACAGCATAAACCCACAGACCTTTGCATGATCCATTGACAGTTTCAAAGTTGCCGTTCTTGAGACAGGACGCTGATTTGGAGAAGACGCCGGGACTGAACCAGTAACCTGTGCGACACGTGTATGTGATGTTCCCCGGGAACGGCATGGAGGCAGCGCTCACTGAGGCGTTGCCCACCCGTGGGGCCGACGAGCACACCACGGCTAGAGAGGGTGGGGATGGGGTTAGTGATGCTCATGTATAGTGATTAATGGTTTGATAATTTACAGGAGGGATGGTTGGAACAGACTCACTACAGTGTCAACATGTTACTTTTTAGAAGCTGTTTAAGTTCTTCTGTACTATGTCTTCTATAACCCGACTCAAACCAATAGCATGACAAAAATCATTAGGATTGTATAACATTTAAGAAATACTGACCCGTGCAGTTTACACTTTTTGCATCATCCGTCCATTCTCCATTGGGTCCACAGGTGTACCACAGTACAGCGGAGGCCACCTCGTAGCCCGGATCACACGCGATCGTGACCACGGAACCTATTGCAGTGTTGGTGCCCAACCAGACTCCGTGGGAGGGCGGGGTCAGAGGGGTGCATGTGATAACTGAAAAAAAAAACAGGCATGCAATGTCCGATAGATCTTTTCATTTCAATACAGTAGAAACATGTAATCTTGAATATATACGGATAATTGTAAAATGATCAAGATAGCCAATATTCAAGATAATTTACTGAAATATGTTCATGATGAGATCAAAGGATCGGCAGGTGAAATGAACCTCGGTAACAGAGAATTTGAGATAAGCAATATCAAAATAAAAGTTTCTGTTATATTGCTACTGGGGGTTTGGGTTTATTGCATGAATTGGTTGAGGTCTTAAAGACCAAGAAAAATGTTTACATGAAACCGAGTGACAAAAGCAGAGATGAATATTTGTTGCCCATATGCCCAACCACTCAAATGTATCTCCAGCATGCAACTATGATTTGCAATTTGTCTAAATAGAGATTTTTAAAACTACTCACCAATGCACTCTGGTATTGCATCTTTCCCTGTCCACACTAATTCACCATTCTTTTCAGTACACGTGATATTGTAGTGTTTGTGTCCGTCCGTGAACTTGTAGCTGTCGCTGCACGTGTACTGGATGGTGGTGTGGAGGCTGGCGTTTGTTGTGGACATGACCGTGTGTGGTGGGGTGGGGGCCGCGGGGCACCGCCCACCTGCAAATGGACCTCGCCGAGTCACACACAATAACGACATTTCACATAAACCTACTGAAAGCTATTTGACAACTGAAACATTAGCAATGCATATTAAAGGGACATTCACAGCAAATGCCTCCTTAGATAGATTGAATTAATAATCTTGTTTTTTTGATACATTTGACATTTGACTCCTAATAACTTATGATTTTGCAATTATTATTTCGCGTTTTGATAAAATATCAATACCCATAAAAAGTGCACTGCTATATTGATAGTCACTTTTATATCTCCCAAACAAACCCCATAGCCACACACTCTCACCATCACATCCGTGCTGCGCTCCTTCCCATCCTCCTGTGTTTCCACATGTGAGACGGTGAGACGTGGGTCCATGCAGGAAGCGATGTCCAGGCTGAGAGCAGGTGTACAATATGCTGGCATTGACAGGGTAGGAAGATGCCGACCCACCATCACGGATGGAGTTCAGAAGGTCTGGTGGGGAAGGACACCTGATTTCTGGTAAATAGAAAACAAATTGTTACAAATGTTTCCTGTTATGCAAAATGTAATGGCAGTATTACAACAGCATGTTTGGAGTAGATCTAAAAGACAGGATTTGATAAAGCAAATAACATACTACACCACAGTAGTATTTTAAGATTACACAATATATTGTTTTCGTTAGTTTCATACATGTATGCGTGATAAGTAATATCGAAAGCAAATAATTTCTACATGTTAATAGCACACACCTTCACAATCTGGCAGAGTAAGATTCCACTGGCCACTTTCCATACAAATGTTTGTTTGTTGAAGGCTGCCATCTGGAAACTGGTAGCCAGGATCACACGTGTACTTAAGAGATGAGCCGAATATTGCGATGTTGGTATCAGGCCTAGCGTGGGTTACTTCTGGCACCGTCGGGCAGGTTATGACTGAAATTAGATAACATTTTCTTGAGTTAATGTATTCAAAATAATAATTTTCACTTGATATGTGTTGATTCGTTGCATAACATTCTAGAAAATACTTACCCACTGTTCATATCCTGAACGTGAATACATATGGTGCTGAATTTGATCTCTCTTTTAATAAATTGCTTGGACTTTATATGACTTCAATTAGATACATTAAATGATTTTAATTTGTTTATAGTGGAATCATTCACATTTAACAACATGTGTGCACACATAAATGTTCTGATCAGTGTCTTCCAGTGTCTGTCTCTTTATACAGATGAACTAAGATGAACTAAAAGTGTATCAATAACATTTTAACCTACACATTGTAGCTGCTATTTTTCAGCTCAACATAAACGCGGTTCATCGGCTGGCAGCAATATGCTGCAGAAAATACTACATTCACACAACTTCTGAGTCAATCACACAGCCTTAC
Organism: Streblospio benedicti; assembly: GCA_019095985.1. Taxonomy (NCBI): domain Eukaryota; kingdom Metazoa; phylum Annelida; class Polychaeta; order Spionida; family Spionidae; genus Streblospio; species Streblospio benedicti. The sequence goes on along the minus strand of CM032659.1, from coordinate 1,464,861 downwards.
AAGAAAGAGGTTTCAACTAGATCATACCTCCATTTTTACACATAGATGTTTAAAACGGAGGTCCTCCATGAGGAATTAACATATCTCTAACGCAGACACAGCCAGACTGTTGACAAGTCCCTTCATTCCAAGCATGACAATCCAATGCATGTACAGTTATTTCACTTACCGAGACAGGGTGGGGGGTATGTGTCCCACTCCTCCCCAACACATGTGACCTCTGTATGAGTCTGTCCGTTTGGGAAGCGGTGTCCCTTCATGCACGTGACGTTGACTGTGACCCTTGATCTGGCGTCGCGTGAATCCTGTGTTGGCATCACGATCGCATTCTCCACAAATGGGATTGGAGGACAGGTAGTCCCTGTTAGGAGAGAATTAGTGATGGTTAAGTGGTTGGTGGGAGCACAGAGGAGAAGGGGAGAAAGTAGGTGGTTACTGGGACATAGAGATAGGTAGATGGAGGCAGACATGGTGGGATAGAGATAGATATAGACACAGAGATATTTGAGAAGATTTTCAAGGAATGTCATTCAGAAAACACACACATATGTTTGGTACTATCTAGCTACATTCTCATGATATTTCATATTGTGAACCAAGAAGGTCAAAGGTATTCCATAAATGACCTCTAGGTGTCTGGTGGCACTGCAATGTACATTGGCATACATGTATATCACTTGTATAGAGTGCTGATTTGCAATCTGTAATTTAGCCCACTGACTTAAATGAACAAACTCAATCTGTACACTTGCACTAGCAGATACAGGTTTTCGGATTAATGTGAGCTTACAATACGATTTCACAGGCTTCCAATGCTAGCAGAGATGCAAAAAAGCCCAATGAATTTGAATTGTTGTGGTGAAAAATGGGGAAGTGGTGGAGGCACTAGTTTAAGACATACTTAATGTGTACAATGTATTGTAACAAAACTAGTTCTCATGTAAGTCATGCAGTGTGCAGTAATTATAGCATTCCTCCAAGTATAAAGTAGACTATGATAAGCTGCACTGGGCAAGGTTTAGTTCCCCTCTGTTACACACACCTTGTAAGTTCTTATAATCATCTGGCCACTGTAGGATTAGGAACCAGTACACTTCAGTACTGATCAAAGGGACATTAGGTCTCGATTCCACCTTAGACAATGTTTGGGCTTGTCGTATATTTATTTAGATTCTAAATATGCAACTCCTAAACACAGCCGACCCATCCCTTGTTTGGGTTAGCCTTCCACGTGTTCTTGTTTTGATTAAGCTCCACGTGTCCTTTGTTTGGGTTAGTTTTCCACGTGGACTTTATTTTGGTTATCATGAGTGGTCCACGTGGCTACCTAGCGGCGAATATTGCCGAGGGCGGGCCTTCTGCTCACGTGACCAGGCACGCCGCCTGCTCTAGAACAAAACAAGCCGTCGCCAGGCAGACGTTAGATGGCTGGCGTGATTCAAGCGTGTGCTTCACTAGATCTTCGTGGCTTCGTCAAATCGCCACTACTAATCAACATATGTGAATAAAATAATCAAAAGCAACAGAACTTAGTCATACATTGGATTTAACCAGAGCCACAAGGGAGTCACATCCCACACTATCCTTTGTGGACAGGCTGTAGGGCTGGCAACCTTTTCTCGATGAGATGAAATATGTTCCTCTCAAGACCTAGCCTGTGGCTCATCTCCAACACCACCACCTGGTACTATATGGCACGGTCATCGGGGACACCTTTGGAATCTGTGCATGTCAGCATCAGTGCGAGGTCCTTTGTTTAGGAGGCCTTCTGTGAGACTTTGCTAGACACCGCCTGTACCGCCTATAGGGCGTGGCTGCACATAGGAGCCAAGTCAAACATAACACAACGAGTTGGTAACAAGTTCTGGTTGTTCATGACGCGACCATCCTCGAGCGGGGTGTCCGTGGTCGTGATCACGCTTTGTTCCAATGGATCAACGTCGCTTAGGACCTAATTTGTTTGCAGTATGACATTGTCCATTGTGCATGAGTTAGCACAGCCACATCAGTACATTGATATTATCATAACAGTGCAGCACTCCAACGGAGACCTAAAACCCTACAGCACAATACACTCTGCCACATACCTAGACAATGATCACTTGTTTCTGTCCATTGTCCTCGAGAATCACAAACCACGTGTTGTGACATCACTTCATCAGCGCACGTGTACGTAATGACGTCATCGGGGGTATTTCTTTGGGCATTGACGGCAGATGGCTGATCTCCACAGAGAATTCCTGCAGAAATATAAAGATTAGACTGATGACACAAATGATATTCACAATAGTTTTAGTATCATTCTCCCTGTGTTACACTCATGTCCTCCACTGCGACAAGTGACTGCTTCCTACTCTGTCTCTCTCACTCCCACATGATCCCTCACACACCCTCACACATTTGCACACTAATTCTCCCACACTATCCAATTCTCACTCTAGACGCTACCAGCGCTTCATAGGCCTACACTCGCTGGCTCATATTCACACTTTCAGTCGCACACCCACCTTCCCGCATGCACATTCATCCTCTGCTCTAACTCAATGCCAAACACCTCTACCACCACTCTCAGTCAATCACATTCCCCCATCACCCTCACTCTTCAGTATTTCTACCCCCTTCCTCACGTTGGCATGGTTCCACGTGGCTGCTCCAGTTGCGCGTCCTCCGCAGACAATGGATCGTCCTCACGGTGGTGCCGCCCCCAAAGCTGTGTCCAAGCTCGCATGTCAGCTCGACGACGTCACCAACAGCGCGGGACGTCGTGTTGACGGCCGTGTGGGGCAGGTTGGGCAGGGGCGGGCACGTCTTCACTGAGAACACAGAGAGAACGCAGTGTGGATGTAAATTTGATAAGTATATCTTCATTGCAAGCAAAATCAACCACCATTTATTCTTGTTTTGGCTGTATATGATTGCATGTTTGACGTTGGTGAATAAAAATAACCGTCATGGTCAGATTGGTTGAAGGCTTTAGAAATCTTCAACGTAAAGTAAGATGTTTGTATCAGGGGTTATTCCTTAAAACCTGTGAATAGAATAATAAGCGCAAAATAGATGAGGATGAATTTTTATATATTTCAGTGAACAATATTTAATCTCCTTTTGAAATGATGATTATAATATGTTAATTGTAGCCTACCTTGACAGTCGGGTGGCTGGTGGCTCCACCTCCCGTCTGCCATGAGACACTGCACTCTGTCGGTGACGTCACCGGTGGGGAACTCATGGTCATCGTCACAAACGTAGAAGATGAACACGCCGTCCCGGCTCTCCTCGTACCTCTGGATGGAGTGGGCCACTGTCGGCGGGTCTGGGCAGGGGATCCCTTCTGCAAGGACAATGGCCACATTCAGACATGTAACCACATAAAATGTGTTTTAAAAGGCTATATCATAGCATGAAGGCGTAGGTCCTACACATAGGGTCCCCTCACTTTGGCTAAAACATCTGATTCTCAGAGTGGGTTCCCTGCACACAGCCAATCAACTGTTATGTCATATATACGACAACATAACTTTCTTTCTTAGTAATGTAGTTGGAATATTAAACGTATGAGCACCAGCATCTATACCCTTACTGACACGTTACAATGGCATAAAACTTAAAGAATTCTCTTAAAATATCAATGTGACAATTTCTCATATAATGTGACGACCTATTCCACATTTGAGAAACCACATTCACAAAATGTCCTCCACCATAGGTATAATGTTTTAATGTTTATACCTGGAAGGGCTACCTCAACGAAGAAAGGTATGTCTGCAAACTGTACTTCTCCAATAATCTCCACAGTAGTTTCTTGGGTGGAACTTGTCTCTTCTGTGCTTACTATCATGCCAGTAGCTCTTTTAGTTGTCTCAGTGGTAGGTACAGATTGCGTGATAAAAGGTGAGGTGTCTGTAACGATGGTTGTATCCTGTGAAGTGTGTGTAGTGTAGGTGGTAGTGGTAGGGACACTTTCAGTTGTGGAATGTGTAGTTTCTGGGGTGGGTGAACTAATAGGTGTGATTTCTGTGGTAGTTAAAAAATCAGGTGCTGTGGTGGTGGGTGTTTCGGTGGTTGATGTTTCAGTTGTTGTTATGGTGATGATAAGCGTTTCTGTAGTTGTTGATGTGGTAGCTATTTCGGTAGTTGTTGTTGTGGTAGTTGTTGCTGTCGTAGGTGTTTCAGTGGCAGGTGTTTCTGTAGTTGTTGTGGCAGGAGTTTCAGTGGCAGGTGTTTCTGTAGTTGTGGCAGGTGTTTCAGTGGCTGGTGTTTCAGTGGTTGTTGGGGTGGGAGGTGTTTCAGTGGTTGTTGGGGTGGGAGGTGTTTCAGTGGTGGTTGTTTCTGGGTTGTTGGGGTGGGAGGTGTTTCAGTGGTTGTTGGGGTGGGAGGTGTTTCTGTGGTTGTTGGGGTGGGAGGTGTTTCAGTGGTTGTTGGGGTGGGAGGTGTTTCAGTGGTTGTTGGGGTGGGAGGTGTTTCTGTGGTTGTTGGGGTGGGAGGTGTTGTAGTGGTAGGTGTTGTCGTAGTGGTTACAGCTGTAAATATAATATAATGCATAATAAATATTCGTGTAAAACAATGCATAATGAAATTCATAACAGATGTATTATACCAATAAGGTTTCGTTCAAAATACCTTTCAAACGACCTATAACACTATCCTGTACCTATGTCACAATAAGTCTGCCTATTGCCTACTCCTTTGTCACAACAAAATACATGTTGTTTGATGAAGGTTCATTTATCCTGGATTTGATAGACAGGCATGCATAATTATATAATTTAATCAGGAAAATAGTCCAATAATTTACATTGAGCTTTCAATTTTAGGAACTCCTATCTTGTCCACAATGACGTCAGGAGTCGTCACTGTGCACGCGGAAAAGTCCTACACTAATGGATCACTGAGAATGAAGGTTTACAGGAAGAGTACACACACAGATCAGTATTTGAACTTTAGCTGTAACCATTCTGTAGAGCACAAGATGGGAGGGATGCGTATTCTGAATCACCGCGCAGACGGATTAGTAAGTGATCCGTTGAAATGTGACAGTGCAAAAAGAGACACTTGGTGAAAGTTTTGAGACTAAATAGGTATCAGGAAAACCTGTTGACGTCAAAGAAGAAGGATACAAGGGACAAGACAAGCTCGCCTAAGGATGTTACTCAACCTGAAGTCCGTAAGAAGCCCCCAGTTGTGATACCCTATGTCAGGGGTATTTCAGAACACATTAGAAGGGTGATGATTAAGCTTAAGGTTCAAGTATATTGGATACTCATCTGCACAAGTTTTTTTACATTATATACACAGTTTAAACTATCCTTTTGTGCGTTGTTTTACTAGCTTTCTTTGAAAGCCTTTCGAACCTTCCCGGTTCTTCATCAGACTTCGAATTGAGGAAGGACAAGAGCTAAGATCGTATGATGTCACGGCGCTTTTCACCAGTGATCCTGTGTATAAAGCAGTAGAATGCATTAAGACCAAACTGGAAGCAGACAGAGACCTACACAAGAGAACCACACTGAAGCCAGCTGAAATCCCTGAACTTCTAGAAATTGTGCTCGGATGCACCTAATTTGCATATGGGGGAAAGTCTTACCAGCAGATCCATGGAGCTGCTGTGGGGTCGCCAGATTCCATGATAGTGTGCGATGCGATGATGGAGGACATAGAACAAAAGGCAATGGAAACGGCGCCTCACCCTCCCCACTGGTGGTATACTTATGTGGATGACACTCACACAAAGCTAGACTCTGAATATGCCCAGGAATTCACTGACCATCTTAATACACTGGACCCTGACATCAAGTTTACCACTGAAGGAGAGGAAAACGGTGAGCTGGCTTTCCTGGACACGTCCACATCGAAGAAAGAGGATGGTGGTCTCAAAATTAAGATCTACCATAAGCCCACACATACTGATCAATACCTTCAGTTTGACTTCAACCATCCCTTGGAGCATAAACCCAGTGTAGTACGCACTCTCCATCATAGAGCCAAGGCTCTGATTACTGAAGAGATGGATCGAGAAGCGGAAATAAAACATATCACTGAGGTATTGTCAAAATGCGGATATCCATCCTGGGTGATCAAAAGAGGATCTGTGGTGAAAGACAAGGACGAAGCAGGAAAGAAGAAGGACCGGACGGACGAGACGAAGAAGACGATGGTGGGAATACCCTATGTGAAGGATTTGTCGGAGGCTGTGGGAAGGATTATGAGTGATTATGGATGTAGTGCCTACTTTAAACCTGTGAACACTCTTAGACGGTTACTAGTAGCACCCAAGGATCCAGCCAAGAAAGAAGACGTTTGTGGTGTAGTTTACCAAATAAACTGTGGTGGATCAGGTTCTGAAGGAAGCAGTAGCTCCTATGTGGGTGAAACATCAAAGACACTTAAGACAAGATTCGACCGGCATAGACGTCCTAGCAGCACCTCCTCACACGTCTCCTTACATCTACATCAACCAGACAGAGAGAGCCATCACATATCCGTGGATAACGTCAAGATTATAGACCGTGACCAGAACACTTTTGAAAGAAAGATCTGGGAGGCCATACACATCAGGCACCTCAAGAAGGACCTAAATAAGAATGTAGGGGCCACCGACCTACCAGCCATCTACACCAACATCCTACCAGCTGCTGCCGATGACATCACACCACGGTCACGTGACGTTTAGGCAGTTGGCAGACTGATGAAGAACCGGGAAGTTTCGAAAGGCTTTCAAAGTAAGCTAGTAAAACAACGCACAAAAGGATAGTTTAAACTGTGTACATAATTATGGTTCAAGTGTTCTTTAAACCAAGGCACACATTGAAACAGTTGTTGGTGAGACCTAAAGACCCCTTAGACAAATAAAGAGTGATTGGGCCAATGTATCAGATCAAGTTTAGTGACTGTGATGCTTCATATGTGGGGAAAACAGAGAGATCTGTAAAGGTGCGATTCTTAGAACATAGACGCCTGAGTTCCAGGGGATCAGAAGCATCGTACCATATCCACATTGACCAGCAAGGTCATGGTATCTCACTTGATGAGACTAAGATTCTGTGTGTTGAACCCAAGTATTTTGAAAGAGGAGTCAAGGAAGCCATTCAGATCAGAATACTGAAATCATCCCGAATTTTGTTATAGATTGGAGGAGACATAGACTACCGGACATATGGACCAACGTGCTGACCCAGAAGGGGGGGGCATGCAGCTGGGGACTTTCCCGTGCGCACAGTGACGACTCCTGACGTCACTGTGAATAAGACGGGAGTTGCTATCGAAAGATCAAAGTAAATTATTGGACTATTTCCTAAAACTAGACAAAATTCCGCATCTTTTGGTATATCACAGTAATTGTTAAGATCTGTTGCAAGGTTACTCCCTCAATATGCATCGTAGGAGTCCACCTGTGCAGCTCTAATATAGTTGACAGAAGTTGGGTTGGTGTGGACAAGTGTTATGTGGAATAGCATCGAATAGAATAAAGTGAAGAGGAGCTGCAACTTATGATATTTGGAAACTGATATGCATATGGAGTGTAGCACCAGACCTCGATTATTTCAACAGGGGAGGAATTGGAGGATTTTTTAGTTTACAGGTGGAAGTTTAATATCTTTTTGAAGCTTGTCTAAAATGAAGGAATTTGCATTTACTCAATATACATATCATATACCCTCTCTGATATTGGTATTGTCTAAGATAAATGTATCAACAAAGCAGCGTTAAGTAAAATCCCGGACGAGCCCCCAATGTTTCTACTGTTACATACATTGAGGCTAATCTGGAACACAATCATCCTTATCTTTTTGGGCTTATTACTTATACCATTGTATCGGACTTTGAACGTTGTGTGAATGGGAAAGGAGTGAAACCCACGATGGAACATGATATAAAATCCATGAAGAACATCCCACTCACCAGTCTCACAAGTGGTTCCCTGCCATCCCTCTGCACAGCTGCAGGTATAAGAGCTTCCACTCGTTCTGGTGCATTGGCCGCCATTTTTGCACGGACCACTGGAGCACGGATCGAGGTACGTCTCGCAGTTGGTGCCGGTGTAGTCGGCCAAGCATGAGCAGGTGTACTGTGAGCTGCTCACCCCCGAGCACTGGCCCGCATTGAGGCAGGGTGAGGGGGAGCACGGGTCGACCAGCTGCTCGCAGTGGGTGCCCGTGTAGTCGGATGTGCACGTGCAGCTGTAGCCGCGGTGCCTTCCACACAGGTGCCCGAGTTCTGGCATGGATCGGATGCACACTCCAAGATGTCTGTAAGAAAAGGAAGTGTAGGACTAGAGGGATTGTGAATAGCATATATATCAAGTGAGAAATGAAAGCTCTGTTTGTGTATTTTGGCAGGGCCTGCAATCCTGCTTCGTCATTTTACTCTGTATGCATATCATCTACCCGCGCTGTTATCGGAAAACTGCATTTACTCTATATGCACATTATCTTCCCCCACTGGAATTGGTACTGTCTAAGATAAAGGCATACCCATTTACTCTATATGCATATTATCTACCCACTGTGATATGTGATATTGGTAATGTCTAAGATAAATGCATCAACAAAGCAGCGTTAAGTATAATCCCAGACGAGCCCCCATGTTTGCATCGTTACACACATTGAGGGTAATCTATATACCATCCATGAAAAACATCCAACTCACCAGTCTCACAAGTGGTTCCCTGCCATCCGGCTGCACAGCTGCAGCTGTAAGTGCTTCCACTCGTTCTGGTGCATTGGCCGCCATTTTTGCACGGACCACTGGAGCACGGATCGAGGTACGTCTCGCAGTTGGTGCCGGTGTAGTCGGCCAAGCATGAGCAGGTGTACTGTGAGCTGCTCACCCCCGAGCACTGGCCCGCGTTGAGGCAGGGTGAGGGGGAGCACGGGTCGACCAGCTGCTCGCAGTGGGTGCCCGTGTAGTCCGATGTGCACGTGCAGCTGTAGCCGCCGGTGCCTTCCACACAGGTGCCCGAGTTCTGGCATGGATCGGATGCACACTCCAAGATGTCTGTGGGAAATGAAAACTGCTATTGAAGAAAATGTTGGTATGCATGACTTGAACAGAAAAGGCTTCTCGGATTTTTTTTGATATGTTCCACCATCTGGTTTTGCAGACAATTAATTGCTTCATTTCGTTTTGGAAGACGGCAACATTTAGATACAACCTTTTTTTATTCCCCCTTGTTCCCCCTGTAAAAAAATTGTAGCAAGTCCCATTTTGAAAACATAATTTGAAATTACATCTTACTGTACAGGTGGAAGTATGAAAAAAACATTGAAGTATTGCTCGCCCAGTCGAAAGAATAAAATGAGTATATGGACACCTGTATTTTAGTAAATATTAGTGATTTTGTAAAAACGTATCAAAGTGCGGGACCCAGGAAGCCTGGTGAGGCGGAGTGGAGGCAAGTGGTCATCATACAGAGGTGTACACATAGACAGGTCGACCTAAGTGTCCGTTAGTGAGAGATCTAAATAAGAATATATATGAGTCCTTGAATGTGTTCATCGTGTTGGAATCCATATATATTTATAAAGTTCATCTTTACACAACACAATAAAATCTTACATTGATTGACAGTCATTTTCAAAATCTCTCTGCGCATGACAGATCAATCTGCACGACTTCCGATACTGAAAATCGGGTCTCATGTGTACGTGCAGATTGACCTGTCATGCGCAGAGAGATTTTGAAAATGGTAACAGAAGTTGTTGAAACTGTCAATCAATGTAAGCTTTTATTGTGTTGTGTAAAGATGAACTTTGCGATTAAATATATGAGTTGTTTATGTAAAAGTGGTTATATTTCACATGTGGGTTTTCACTGTACAGCAGAGACATCATACACCTTTTGTGGTGCGTGACACGCTAAGTTATACGTAAACACATTGTATGGTCGTAATAGTAATGGCATTTTTTCAATCGCCATTATTTTGTATTGTATACTAAATTTACGAACAAGATTGTTACGTACATGATGCTATGCTTTCGCAGACAACATCCCTTGCATTGCTTGAAAGAACAATCATCTGTCTTCCAAATTCCTGAAGAAGATTTCAATAAAGCACACTCCTTGCTGCCATCTGGGTGGCCAGTAGACCAGTTGCCTTGCAGGTTCAGGTCAGTCCATCCAGTAGATGGCCGCTTGATACCGAGCCATGTCCACCTGTTGTGAAATACAGACATATGTATAATCACGCACCTTAACATACAAAGACATGCACGTGTAGGTGTGGTACAGTGACCACAAATCACAATCTTTTCCTAGATCTAATAAACAACACTATAAATTTGCAGCAATATTGAAACACTTACGACTTGGTGAGCGTTAGTCCGAGAATTGCATTCTGCTCATCACTTGACTGAGGCATCGCCAGGCTTTCTTCATCCATGCACAGGTTTGAAGCATCATCATAGGAAGAAGCTGTTCCACGTAAAGTGAAGCATACTTCATTTCCTCCACGAGTCACACATGGTGTCTGGGCTGTAACAAACCAACAGTGTGTATATCAGCCTTTCTGCGAATCTACCCCCGTCCGTCTACACAAATGTGCACTATGCTGAACTGGTTATGCACAAGATGATAGCTCGTCTTTGGTAAAGCTTATTTGATAAATGAAGTGAAATTATGATAATGCAGTGATGAGTAAGTCAGCTCATTATGCGCAATACAGGTGTGATAAATTGTCGGATTTTCATGAAACTAGGTGTATGGCCTCGAAGGGAGGGCGGGGTGTGTATGAGTCGTTTATACAAAAGTGGTGACGTTTCACAATCATGCCGTTTTCACTGTGCAGACACATCATTTTTCGTGATGTGGTTACATTACAAGTTAATTTATACGTTAACTTACTTTGTATAATTGTTTACATTGTATGGTCTAATAGTTATGCCATTTTTTGGATTGCCACTCTTTTGTAGTATATACTAAATTTACCAATAAGATTGATACGTACATGGTGTTATCCTCTCGCAGATGACATCCCTTGCATAAGTCGAAGTACAAGAAATTGTGATCCATTTCTGCCAAATCTTTTCATAAAAAGCACACTCATGACTGCCCATCGGGTAGCCGGTATCCCAGTTCGTGTAGGGTAAGTTCAGTGCACCCCATCCAGTCGATGGCCGCCTGATACCGAGCCAGATATACCTGTTGTGAAATGCAGACAAATACATAATCATCCACCTTAACATACACAAACATGCACGTGTAGGCGTGGTTAAATGACCACCAATCATTTCCTAATTCTAATCAGTAACACTAGTAAATTTGCAGTAATATTGACACACTTACCTATGTTGCACAAGATTCCCTATTGCATCGTCCTCACTACTTGACTGAGGCATCGCCAGTGCTCTCCCAATCCCGTGCACATGGTTGAAGCATCGTTATAGGAACGAACTCCACGAACATAGAAGCATACTTCATTTCCTCCACGAGTCACACATTCCTGTGCTGTAACAAACCGACAGTGTGTATATGAGTCTTTCTGCCCCCGCCAGTCTACACAAATGGTCAATATGAACTGGATATGGACGAGGTGATGGCTCGTCTTGGGTAAAGGCCAATTTGATAAATGGAATGAAAGGGTGATATGGCAGTGACTAATCATCTTCACCAATTCGGGGTTCTAACCAAACTTCATCTATCTATAAATTTGATAGATGATACCTTTACCTAATCAAATATGACCCATGATCCAGTTAATCGCAGTCCAAATGGTAAATAAGCAGATGTAAAATGAAATAGTGAACTAAATGAGGAGGCAATATTGCGCCTAGTTCCTTGTTCGGAGTAGCGTTAATTATTCAGACCAGTCTTTCCACCCGGGGGACGTGATGAAAGCACTGATTAGTATGGAACTTGTTGTATACAACCGGGGGACAATTTCGACTCAGGGGAACTTTATTGCATTCAATGTGACACATCGGTCATGAAATGGCAAGCAGAAAGCAAATAGTGTACCAAGTGGGGAACTGAATAAGAAGCCAACATTCCACCCAGTTCCTTATGGTAGGAGTCCACTGGGCCGCGACAAATGATTCCAGTGCACGTAATTTGATGTAACCCAAGTGTGCTACACAGGGTGCTTTATATAATAATATATTGAACTGCAATGTCTCAATTCTCCGACCAACTAGCTCGCAGTGACGGCTAGTGGCGCAAAATTGGGATTTATCGCCAAGACAATTTTAAAATTTTTAAAAATTTCCATTGCCCTAAATTCGAGGTAGTGTGTCCGCAAACTAGAATCATATGACGCAAGTATGCCAACCAACAGGGCAAACAGCCCGTCCCTTGGAACCTTCTGGAATGTCATGTCGTGCGCCAAATTGCGCCAAATTGATTTTACCCTACATGACACCACTTGGCGACGATAAACACTTAGTTAGCGACACCACAAGTCAAACAGTGCTACCAATGACGAATGGTTTGTACCAAAGGGCAGCAAATATTGACTAGCGGGAGACAATAATCACCCACTTTGTGTACACTTCTCACTTAATGCCACGTGTTGCACACTTATTGTACGCCACCAGTATCTTTCCAAACAAATGTCACAATGCAAACATAATTATGTGTTTGTCAAATCAATGCAATCGTACCAAGCGATACCAAGCTTTCAAACAATCAATGTTATTATGTACATTTATGCATGACATACTTGTATCTCTTTTGATTTTAAATAATGTTCTGTATATATCATTAAAAGCTACATTTAATTTGTTCATACCATCAGTTGAATACTTATACCAGAGATGTCCACCATACACATGGACATTTACAACCTGCTAGTTTTTCTTACCCCTTATTTTCGAATTACATATGGCAGATTTAATACAAAACTTATTTTCGAATTACATATGCACATGCACTTCAGATGTGTTTGTACAAGGATGTAATTGGAAAGTGGCTGATTACTGGCCAGTGATATGCTCTCTAATATGACCTCTTTGAAAACATGCCATCCTAAGTTGACATCCTAGCAACCTACACAAATCCCCCTCTTGAATGAACAAGTAAGACTGACTTTCGTTTCAATTGGTGGAAGACAAGGACCCGGGTGCTTCGGTAAAAGCCACCGGGTAGTCGCCCTGTGAAATTGTGAAATTGTCCATTAGTCCAGTGGGACTGGCCCTGTGTGTAATACACTGGGGGAGGGGGCTACCGCCCTGGAATTTCGAACTCAGGTAGATGGGTAGTGTAATCTGACGGATGATGGAAAGTTAGATCTGAGAACCCTTACGGTCCCTCCGGTCACCGAAAGCTGACTATGGGACAATCACTGCTTCGGGAGGATTCCTGATCTAACAACCGTGTTCCGCGCCCCTTCAAAGATAGAACTCCCTATCTCGCTATCTCCAAGAACCCTATGAACCATTGATGCCGCTGCATGAGGCTTCGTAGCTAGGCTCGAACTCCATGCAGTGGTTCCGGATTCACCCCGGGATGTGGAAGAGAGGTGGTGTCCCTCGTCCGCTGCCGTCTCTACTGCCCGGATCGGATCTGGCGCTGGTATGGGGGTTGTCGATGGAGTAGGGAGTTGGGGGAGTCTGTCACAAAAGTGGCTCGGACACAATGCATCCTGATAGATTGACAAAGTGCCCAACAAACGAAGTCAGTGGAAAGCATGTCGATTAAGGCTGGCACGAAGCTAAATATAGCGACAGGTGTCAGACAGTGTAGTTGCGCAACGCAGCATATAGGCGAAGTTGAAGTGTGATTCCTTCGTCAAGGGAGGTTGGTGCAGTGGTCTGCACACCCGACTATGACATATAAGACCGGTCTGATTCACGGGAGGTCGTGAGTTCGATTCCACGATCTTCCAAATCACCTTTACAAGTAAGACTGACTTTCATTTCACATGCATATCCAGGGTGGGTGGGTGGGGAGTGCAGGTTTGTATCCCCTCTTAATCACCAAAATACCTTATTTTCATAAAATTTGTGGCATGTTTACTATCAATTCCACGTTCAAAACCGATGCAGACTATGATTCGTGAATGCTAAAAGAGACCAATTGGGGGGGCAGAATATACCCGCAAACTTATTTCAAATAGAATACAGTAGAACAAATATTATGACCACCAAGCTATCTTAATTTATAGGTGGTCTCTTTGTGGAGTGTGTTGACCGTCGACCTCTTTATGAAGGCTTGGGACTGCAAGAAATAGTCTGATTAGAGAGTTGGACTTAATTGGAGGTTCTACTGTACGAACTGTACTAATCGTGAATATCAAATTATATTCATTGTAAATCAAACCACTGTCTTCCAGCGTCAATGTCTGCTAATGAATTAATGCATTTAAAAGAGTAAATCAAAATAATCTGATTGACATACATATATAAATCAATAATTCTTGATGCACAAATGAAAACTACAATTGGACTAAATATCAACGCAAATCTTAAAACACCACCTCTCCAAAATGACCACATCTATAGTAAGACCATTTTTCTAACCCCATGTTTTCAACTGTGGCATTATAAGAACGCTGTACATAAAAATAGTGATTTAGGGAATAAAAATGTTGGTGAACGGCTTATACAAACGACAAGCATAACACAAACAAAAACAAATCCACGAAACTGGCGCTACCTTTTAGCCCGGTAATTTTATTACGATATTTGTGATTTTTTACGAATGAAAACTACAATTATACGATTTACGATATCGTAGTTTTTTTAGTGCAACTGAAATTTTACGAAAAAATACTGACACGAGCGTAAAACACATGATCGTGAACGTAAAATTGCTTTGTGCAACCGGCCCCAGGTGGCAATAGTGTGGAATAGAGTGCTTGTCCACCGCTACGACCACTGAGCGAAAGCGACTACGTAACGACTACCGTAACTCTGCCAAAATGGCGTCGTCAACAGTGCCCGATTCAGATTATAAACACGACTATTAGATGACACATGTGTAGATTTTATCTTATTTACTCCAGAGAGCATGTAGTTTAAGAATGTAACAACATCATGATGGTATATTTTTGCTGTACGTTGACTACTGTAACTAGTCTGTGACTACCGTAACTCTAACATAAATTACGTTAAAAATCAAAAATCCATTTTATGCAACCATCAAAAAGAAACTTCAATGAATTTATGCAACATGGAGGGGGTATATACCACCCCTTGATCTCAAAATCTCAATAAATCAATGTTACAAATCGCAATGCAAAAGCCCTTTTCTCAAATCTCAATCAATTTATCTCAATGAATTGAAAGGTCAAATCTCAATTCTCAATGAATTGTATATACCGCCCTCAACATGCAGAAGACACATGCATCATACTGTCTTCCTGCAAAAATATAAAGCCATTTAATAACCGTACCTTATATAAAATTGCAAATGGATCTCTACATACATTATTATAAGTGACTACCGTAACTCAGAGTTACGGTGGTCGCTTTCACACTGTGACATAGTCTCGCGTCGGGCACAGTTGCTTTGGTGTGTAATAAACTCTCACGATTCGACCAATAGGGCAGGCAATTGAAATGCGGAAGTTGGGTGATAATAGGCTGTTGTGCAATAACAGGCTTTATGGATTCATGCAAAAAACAGATGGGTTAAAATGCCTACAATGTCACTATTCCCCCCCGTTAAGCTCGCACAAAGCAGCAGCAAAGATCGATCAATACAGTAGACTTGCGCCACTCACTGTCCGCTAGAACCCTTCAAGAAGTCGAATATAATTCATCGTGTTTAAAAGGTATTTATATTGAATATTTAAAGCTAATTTCGGTACAGAATCAAAGGAAAAACGTTTATCTGTTACATACATAAGTGATAACGCCAACTTCCTCACGTTTATCGAGCCACACCCGTTCAAAGTGGTTGTAAAACTTCAATTATACCACTCTAAGGTTAAGCGAGGGGCACATTCCACCGCAAGGTGGGTCTACAGCCTGTCTACTGCCAAAAACGCATAGAAAACGTGAGGATCCGTGAGTGTACAGTGGTGCAAACGTACGTTTTTTTCAAGGCCGTACGGTGGCCGCAGAAGTTTGGCTTGCCAAACTTCTTCTACGACCACCCTACGTCATGGTCTGACCGTAAGGAGGCAGTGCGGTGACCTTACGTTAAACACAGAGGATTTACCCGCACGTATTCGGCACAGATACAGTACTGGGGCCGTGCGTTGCCTGTACCATGCACGTGCGGATCCCGTACTTTTGTAATCACACGAGTGCATCGCACGTTCTATGCAAGTAGAACACGGCCACCTCAATAAAAACCACTCCTTGTGCCAACGCACTCATAACGCACGGAGCCCGTGCGTATGTGCCCACAACTGATCCCATGACATTTCCATTACAATCTAATTTGTTAGACACATTGTATACACACTGATAATACACGTATATACTAAAATGCCAAGAATTCAGACCATAAATAAAATATAGTCGGGGGCTTGTCGCATATAGTTGGCAGAATTGTGTTGGTGTGGACAAGCCTACGATGCTCGGAACCATCTTTTCATTTAAAAGGGGTATAACGTCATTGTATACTTATCAAAGTACGATTTGCGTGTGTATATACTGAATGTCCGAGCTACATCTTTCCTGCTATGTTTAGTTCATGAAACTCTCGCCAGGATCACGAAAGACTTATGATTCGCCGCAAACGAGGGGCGTCTTGAGGGCGTGTGCCGCAAGGATTCTGCGTCTGCGGCGTCTACGGCGTTTTCCGCAGGCATGGACAAAAGTACTGTTGTGGGCACATACGCACGAGCTCCGTACGTTATGGGTGCGTCGGCAATGGGAATGTTTTTATTGAGGTGGCCGTGAGTTCAACGTGCATCAAACGTGCCTTGTACTCGCGTACAACTTACGGAAAGCGAGGGGCACATTCCACCGCAAGGTGGGTCTACAGCCAGTCTACGACCAAAAACGCACAGAAATCGTAACGATCCGTGAGTGTGCAGTGCGGCAAACGTACGTTTTTTCAAGGCCGTACGGTGGCCGCAGAAGAAGTTTGGATTGCCAAACTTCTTCTACGACCACCCTGCGTCATGGCCTAACCATAAGAAGATAGTGCGGAGACCTTACGTGAAACGCAGAGGATTTAACCGCACGTTGTCGGCACAGACACAGTACTGGGGGCGTGCGTTCCCTGTACCATGAACGTGCGGATCCCATACTTTTGTAATCACACGGTGCGTAGAGCGTAAGTTGTACGCGAGTACATCGCACGTTCTATGCAATTTGATCTCACGGCCACCTCAATAAAAACCACTCCCTGTCCCGACGCATTCCTAAAGCACGGGGTCCGTGCGTATGTGCCCACAACTGTACTTTTGTCAATGCATGCGTAAAACGCCGTAGACGCCGCAGACCTCAACACGCTTTGCGGCGACCACCGCCGCAAGGTGGAATGTGCCCCTCGCTTTATACGCACCTGTGCTTACTAAAATACGGCATTCTTACGTGGATGGTACAGAGAACGCACGGCGCAAGTGCTGTATTTGTGCCGACACTGTGCGTCTAAACCCGCTGTGATTATGCCACAATTAGCGTAAGGTCTCCCACTGCCTCCTTACGGTAAGATCATGATGTAGGGTGGTCGTAGAAGAAGTTTGACATGCCAAACTTCTGAGGCCACCGTACTGTCTTGAAAAAAAAACGTACGTTTGCCGCACTGCATACGCACGGATCTTCACGTTTTCTATGCGTTTTTGGTCGTAGACTGGCTGTAGACCCACCTTGCGGTGGAATGTGCCCCTCGCTTTAGCAGACGTTTTAATGCGTCGCCCACCGACCCGTGTGAACGGGGCTTAATAGCGCAAACTGACGCAGAATGTTGGCACAAGTGTTATTCGGTGCGTTTCGCGCACACCTAAACGCCACTCCAGTTACGTCACTTGGTGATAGAAGCCGACCAGACATCAATTTGACGACAATATACGAAATCCGCGCTATCTCGTAAAATGATTCGCACGCATTGTCGCCCATCGAGGCAGCACTTGTGGACATTAAGTTGAAAGTGATATATAAATAAATTTGAGCAAAAGCCATATATTAGAAAACCATGTATGTGGGTTGATTAGAATCTACCAATATTGGTTCTGTTTTGATTTCAATTTGTGTTACAATTCACGAGATCCATTATCAGGTTTTTGTTGATGGTGCCTATTTATTTCAAGACCTACCTGCAGAAAGCCTCAGTGTGACAAACCAGCAGACGACAGCGCACAAGACAGCCTTTAGGTCCACACAGCGCCAACACGGCTTCATTATCCTGTAGACAGGCGTATCTCACATGAGATCCATTTAAATGGAAAATAATTCTTATCGATTTGTCTTAAAAATCTCACAGTTGTAGTTTTACAAACGCACGGCTATCCGTTTGATATGATGTGCAAATCATTCATTCACAATGAGATAACCGCATTCATAGTCTCGCGCAAATATGCAAAACTTAAGAGAATTAAAATCCTGGTAAAATTTGGAACTTCTTTTCAATAAAACGTTTGGTGGAATCCCCAATATACACAACAATAAGTCGAACACGTCAAGCTATCTTTTGCAATTAATGCTCAGTTGTTTTTGCTAGCAACAGTTACTGCTTGGAGCACAATGAATTACTTGAATATTCATGTTATTTGTACCAGCTATGTATATGCGTTGTAAAGGTTGCATACACAAAAAAGGTCAATTCTATAGAGTTACACTCTGTTGCATACAATTTTGATAAACCTGCAGGTAGAGGAAATATATTGAATAATAGAAGGCTTTTTCTTGTACTACGGTAACAGGAATAATGTGGGGTTGTTCAGTTTAGCCGGAGGTGGTGTAGCTACTCTTCTAAATCATTTATGAAAATATACTCATAAGATTTCTATTCATAACATGACTTCAATATTCTTTCCCTGATAATGCATTAAATCACATTGATAACACCAGAGTCAGCAAAATGGTTTTCAATGCGCTACAAGATCTGCATCTATCACACATTGATAATCCATTTAGGTCTGAGTCATTATTTAAGCCGTGGGGGGCTTCGGAAAAAAAATATGGGGGGGGGGTCAGATGTTTGAATTTAAATGTTGTGTGTGTGTGGGGGGGGGGGGTCAAAGTTTGAATTTTTAATGTTGTGGGGGGGGGGGGGGGGGTTTCAAAATTTCAAAATAGTGTGTTGTGGGGGGGGTCAGAAGTTCAAAATGGAAGAATATGGGGGGGGGCAAATATTCTGATTATTGAAATTTTACTGGGGGGGGGGTCAAATGTTCAAATTTTGTATATTTACTGAAAGGGCCCGTGTCAAGCGTTTATATTTCTTAATAGATGTTGGTAGAATGCCCTGATCTATTTTTTTGGTATGTGATCAATCGTTTGGTAGTATAAAATATCTTGTAATTTTGTGCCTAGTTTCATATGTCAACGCTCAACACATGCAATTGAATTGCTAATATTTGCCATAATTCTTTTGACAGGTGATTTTAGTCTTTGGATGGAAAGTTTTTCTGTAATAAGTAAGAAGTGCCATAAGAATTTGTACAGCTTAAAAATATATCAAAGTTAACTTGTCATGATATGAAAGGACTGGTGCTATTAATTAGATTCAGAGTCTTTGATAATAGCTCATCGGCTATTTTATTGGAGCAATTGTCTGAGCCACTGCAAACAACTTATGAAATGGAATATGAAACCCTTTTATCAAGATTGAATTATATTATGTTTAATTGTCTTTCGATATCACTAACTTTTATTTTCGAAAAGTACAATATAAATTCGTTTACATTTTTTTTTACAAAATAACAGATTAAAGATGATTTTGTTTTCTCTAAATTCAATTAAATAGCACCGGTCCTTTCATATCATGACAAGATAATATATACACTTTGTATTGCATTTTGTTTATTGCATTTAATAAACCGGGGAAAACTAGTTTCATTCATTCATAGTTTCATTCATATAGCTAAATATATTTGCAAATGTGTACAGCAGATATGACAGTACAATGCAATGCGAATACATAAGGGCCTGTGGAAATGGGGGTGTCATATGCTAGGTAAAGTGGGGTGGGGGTCGGAAGTTCATATTTCAGGCATATATTTCGATGTGTCGGGTCATATGTTTGATTTACGAACCCGTGGGGGGGGGTCAAAAGTTAGAAACACAGATGTCTAGAAAAACTTCCACCCCCCCCCACACATCTTAAATAATGACTTAGCCCTTAAGTTTCTTAAAAGTATGATAGTGATGTTTTAATAATAAGGTTTAAATCAATGGATGAATATGGATGTTTTCCAGCTAAAAGATTGGAAAGAAGGCTGCTACTTGGCAAAGTCAGTTTCTCCTCCGTCTAACTGAAGCTTCAGCTGCGTAAAGGTGTACCAGGCCTTGGCGGAGATATGGTGCGACAACAGCGAAGAGCATAGCTTGTGTCATCTGTCTTGACTAAAATCCAAAACACTTTACAATAGACCTTCCTTTATCTAATACACCAAGACAAGTCACGTTTACAAATATTAAAGAATACACTAATAATGCTATATATGGAGAAATTATCAGCTCCTCCCACAATTTTATGCATTTGCTTCTGTGGGAGCATGATAATATTTTTAACA
Source organism: Streblospio benedicti (assembly GCA_019095985.1). Taxonomy (NCBI): domain Eukaryota; kingdom Metazoa; phylum Annelida; class Polychaeta; order Spionida; family Spionidae; genus Streblospio; species Streblospio benedicti. The sequence goes on along the minus strand of CM032659.1, from coordinate 1,444,295 downwards.
GCAATTCTACTCTTCCTGCTATACCAAGCAAGCTCCTACCAGTATATTGACAATGCTGAAGACATAGCTTCCATTTGACTATATCAAGTGGCCCGAGCGGGACTCGAACTTATCACGATCCCAAGGTGGTGAGACCAGATTGATACCATCATCCCAAGCAGCGGGATGTTAGACCGCAAAATATAACCAGTCATGTTTTGAATTAACGCAAATTGTAACCAGACACCCAAAAATTGTCTAGCTGACGCAAAATGTAACCAAATTGTAACCCAAGTGTCAAAAGGTGGGATGTCACCATTGGCCAACCCGCAACTTTGACATTCATTTCAACACATTTAGTCACGGTCTGGAGTTACGTGCTGCATGATGACAAAATTGAGACCTGATCCATGAACTATCTAAAATGTTTGTTGCTTCTTCCTGCTGACAATCTATAATATTTTTGCTGCTACATAGCAGCAAACAGCATACCGCACCAAGTTGACTTTGCTGCTGGGTTGAACAATTGATTGATTGATCTTGAATACCAGTGAGAATGTCATAAATGGTCTTGTAAAAAGTACAATTTAATTGACAGAGTGCCCAAAAAATCGAATCACTTTGAATCATATTATTTCTTTTCATTTACTTCAAATATATGCTTAATCTTTTCAAACGATATTCTAAAATAATAAAAGAATACCCCAAATAATTGTTTTTAACGTTTCCAACCTCTGCCCTCTTCAGAATAGAACTTTCAGTCTTTCAGGACAATTATTCTCAGTTACCCTAGACATCAGTTTCAATTGAATTTACATACATATGCATATATTTTCAGTTGTCCTATGACGAGTATGATTTTTTTTACCTATTTGTGTCCCCGTAGAAAGGGTGATCTCACCTCTGAAACATATAATTACCCTTATAATCATACTGCTACTGCTACATCCGCTGCGGGTGTCCCAGTTTCTGGGGTAGGCAGCAATGACCAACAAGGTGGCTCACTGAGAAGCAAATTAGCCTGGTTCTATTCACACAGAGACAGTTTCCTCGATTGGGGCCATCCAGTGGGATTCTGATGGTTCCGGTCGATCATTACCGTCAATCTGTTCACTTGAATAGTCTGGACGCCATGGCACTGAACCCGGTGTTATAACACTTATGCTTCAATTTCAGCACAGTGGTCAGGGCGTTTGTCCTGTGCCAAGATTTCCTGATCTTCTGAATGCACGTTTCGCCTGATACAGCATGAGGTGCGAAATCTCCCCAGATATTCTCCAGTGGAATAAGACTTTGACTATCTTTTGTGCCGGTTTAAACCATAAACTACAGCAACTGGAGCCCCCAGAAGGTTCGGCTGGGTGCATGGATCGATCCCACGCTCACTACGGCAGACTGCTCCTTTTGTGACCTCCTCAATCTCTGCACCCTCGGCTGACCTTCCCGGGTCCTAGCAGCAGACACAAAATGTGGGCATGAGGTTGCTAAGGGATCGCTCACAAATGACGTTAACTCATTTTTGGCCTTTTTACCCCCTTCACCCCTTGTCACCTTTCGTGATCTTTGCAGCACCCCCTCCCTCTTCCTGGTAAGTGACTTCATCTTTGCCTTCCCCCCTCCCCGCGACATGGTTTCGTGATTTAAATTTTGTTGTTATATATATACATTTGAATACATATGTCCATGATTTAGAAATAATTTTACAAATCTATTTAAGACATCAAGCAAAATACTGTTAAATGAATAAATAAATGTTTTTACTTCCAAAAGATGACATCACCCAACTGCTAGACCCCCCGTCATCTTCTCTATACACCCCCCGCCCGCCGGGTGACGTCATTGGTGAAAGATCCCTACTGGTCTGCAAGGAGCACAGACCATATTGTGGTGAGAACAAAGGGGGCTCCGTTGTGGGCCCAGGGCCGTGCCAGTGACTCCTTCACGAGTTACCGACTGGATTTTATATGAGAATGTTAATTTTGCATCCGGAGCCTTGCTTCCCAGCGGCCACTGTTTTTAATGTAATACCAGAGAAATATAAATGTTAAAAAATGTACTTATTTACAGTGGCAATTCACAGTTTGTCCTGCTCGAAAGACTTAACATCTACGCCAGGTCATTGGCATCCTTTTCACACTGTATCTTTCTCAACTCCCTGGGGAGCATACAGCATATCACAACCGTAGCGCAGACGTGTTAATCACTCACATTATCTTTCACTCGCCTGACCTGTATCCATTTAACGTGTAGATACCACGGATCAGTGTGCCAGTGTAGGTTTGATATATTGCTGATGTGGGGTTAACAGCGGGGCAGGGAAGGGGGCGGCACTATGCTGTAAAATGACGCGGCTTTTCCCCTCACATGAGTTGGGAGTCTATTATTTTCTTGAAAGATAGAAATGTCTTCAGATTTTTCTTGCTAAATGAGGGGTCTTTAAACTTGTTCAGAGTGTAGATTTTATTTCTTTATTTTTTATTTTCCATTTTCGTAAGTTTATGAAATATGGCAATTGATTCCTAGAAATGTTTAACAATAGGAAAATAATGCCTTATTTCAAATCATTGTTGTAAGGAAGATACTACAATCGTCAATGCACGGATGCACGTACGCACGCACACATGCACAACCACACTATGAAACACAAATAAACAATATCTGACATTTATTTTATTAAGTATCTACTGTAGCTCCCAAAGGATGTTAAATGATTTTTTTCTTGCATCTGTATTAGCCCATCTAATTTATGACACTGGTACAATGAACAGAATTAAGGATGCGTAGCAAATTTATAGAGCCGGCGTCATCTGGTTGTCACAATAAAAATACAAAACAAAATATTCATGGTGTGTAATCAACAACATTTTCTATGTTCATTGTTAATGATTATTCATCTCAATATCATATATAGTTAAACATTGTCACAGCTTTACATGAATATACAACATATTACATTAAATTGCATTAACATATGAACATACAATTATTCACATCATTGTCACGTTAATACACCAGTAAGTCGAGTACGACCGTTTGACACAAGTATAGTCCATTGCATTTATCAACATGATTATATGATAAACAGAACATAAAATAAAACACTGTCAGCGTTTATACTACAAATATTCAAGCATGTGTTACAAGTCATGCGCCTAATACTCAGCAAACAAGATGTCAGACTTTTCTAGAAAAATATATTATAACACACGCACGGAAAACTGATTGAAACAAATTCTGGCGGTAAGAGGAGTTGGAGTGAAGAAAAATATTTTCTAAAGTTTGGAAAGGATCTATAATTTCGCTAAGGAGTCTATGCAGTTGAAAAGCAGATGAGTATTTTGCATAAATTGATCTATTTGAAACAAATAACACAGGCAGAAGATGTGATTTTATATGTGTTGATACACATGGTGACATGGTGCCGATATATACTATACAAACACAATCATTATTCATATAGAATAAGTCAGGGTAACTAACTTGTGAACATTATAGGAGCCAAAGCATCCGTTTTAGGTTGGATCTTTGGTCTACTATTTACTTTATCACTTCATGTTATTGAGATAAGCTGACATAGTCTTAGGGACTGCCCATTATTTATTGCCGAGGGGAGTGTGAGGATTTGGTCTGATGTTCATGTACAAAATTCATGACCCCCCTTATTTTTATTTACAAAAAGGCAACACCCCTATTTTTTCATGTACAAAATAGGTGAAACCCCCCCTTAGCAAATGTTTTTTTGCCACGATTATATTATATAATATAAATTAGTAGAGGAACTGCTCACGCTATGGGCAGTTTTCCGAAACGTCCCACTTACTATGTAATTTCCTTCATAAATAATGAATACATATATGATATTTTAACAGATAATTAAAGTATAGTTCATGTTCTATCTTTTATCGATAATTCAGAACTAAATTCATCCAAGTATTATATTTCTAAAAAAAAAAAAGTTGTTGATGATCGTTTCCACCTGTACAGGTTCGAGGTACGAAATATTGCTCACATTATGGGCATTTCAGGAGATGTAGTTTGTGACTACCATAAAAACGTCTCCCCGATTGCAAACATCACATACCAGTTTGCCTGAATTACGGTTACTAATGTTCATGGGCAAATATGTATATCAAAACTTATTTTTTCCTTAAGTAAACATATTGGCAGTTTATCTTTAGATGCTTATCTCTGACTATGTATTGTTATTACGTCTAACGTGTGCGTTCCCTTGGAGATGTACATAATAATCAACCCTACGATGGATGTGCCCATAACGTGAGCACTGCTCATAATGTGAGCACTTAAGATTTAACAGCATTTATTAAGAATATTTATAAAATGCAGTAAAAGACCCTTTGTTACGGGTTTCAATGAAATAAAATCAAGAAGTATAAATAATATAGTATAGTAGAGTAATAAAATAATATCATAGTATTAGTTACAGAGCACTTCCTAAAATATTGTTTCTTATTTCCCACGCCTCTTGAATAAACTTTATAAAACTCATATTAAAAACATCACTTCTGTCACTTAAAAGGCATTCAGTAATATAAAAATCATTAAATATGTTAAACTCATTGTTATATTTGAAAATGTTCCTCCCCATATGCATACGGGCATCTTCATAAAACGGGCAATATAGTATAAAATGTTTTGCGGATTCAAATGCCCCACATTTGCAGCATCCATCACTTCCTCTATACTATGTGTTTTACCCATGTAATGAAGGTAAAATGAAAAATGAAAAAAAAACTTTAATATTACCCTGGCACAAAATAGACAACCCCCTTTTGTACTTTGTACAAAATTGATGAACCCCCCCCAAAATATCTGTACAAAAATAGAGACCCCCCTGGATTTCCTCAGACTCCCCACTGACTTAAATAATGAGCACTCCCTTATGCAACCACAATGTAGATATTTTCATAACATTTCCACAACTCCGTATTTCAATGAGAGCAACAGAACTTATTTGTTATTGGCTGGATTTAGTTAAGTTAGCACTACCTTTACAAACTATTGTAAACCTTGTTTAGGATTTGTAAAAGTCCCTGATAGATGTAAATCATCGGGTAATACATTATTAATAATATTGTATATATACCATCCATGTATATAGGTGACCCCCCATACATGTATATATATGCTTAAATGTTAAGAAAAAATGAAAAAAAGTAAACCAATCCCAACCAATCGTAACCAATTTCATGAAACATAACAAAATTAATAGTAGAGAGCATCTACGCTTATTAGATTCAATCACAAAGGAATCGGATTCCACATTCCCAAAGCAAAAGAATGAATAATATTAAACTAAAAATCAATCTAAGCAAACCATTTAAAAGATCTAGCACAATGATGTAGGGTATATTGTATTTTTCGCCAAGTACCACACCAATTTCATGAAGCATAACAAAAATTAATAGTAGAGAGCATCTACGCTTATTAGATTCAATCACAAAGAAATCCATATTCCCAAAGCAATCTACAATCACATAGCAATCATCAATCAGATAGCAATCCGCAATAGCAAATGCAATAGCTAATTGAAGTGTGCATCCCATCACCAGGGCCATAGACGGGTAAACATTATCTACACCCTGAACTATGTTAACAGCTCCAAACACAATGAAAGGCAGAGTAATGAAATAAGCTACACCTTTCCTTGCAACCACACGGCGATTATTACAGCGTCTGTACACACGTATCAAGTCAGCAATCACCAGAAGAAGGTACACCAAACACAGCAAGATGTGAAACCCACTGGCCACCCAGAAGGCGAACTTGTATAGCACAGGGTCACATAACAATTGATCTGTGTGACGAATGCTGAAGACGTAGAGACTGGACACAGTTATTGGACCATAGATAAGCACAATTGCAAGAGGTATATTAAAGCCATCACAGGCAGCATATATTATGGAAAACAGTATACCACAAACGCCTTGTACAATACATATATTTACAAACTTTAAGTTCATCTTTACAAAACAAAATAAAATCTTACATTGATTGACAGTTTCATAAGCTTCTGTTGTCATTTTCAAAATCTTTCTGCGAATGAATATTTGTACACTACTTATAATGGATCCTGGCGCTACAGGACAACTATATGCACCCATATAGATGCAAACTACGGAGTATACGAGGATAGCAAGTATTGCGACCCTGTGACACCACATTTCATCATGCATATATTCAATGATTGCATCAGTTCTCTCTATTATTTCTTTCCGAAAGTTTTTGTCTTTTTTTCTTTTGGACCAGATTCGAGCCGTACTCTCAATCTCACTTCTCACCCTCACTTGTACTCTCACTGTTAATAATCCCCCCGTGAGACAGATACGACTCTGATTGAATACGTCTCCTCCGTCTAAATCTCCCTCTCTTTGGCATACTGATTCTGTTAAAAGTATCTCTTAAAGATGGACAGGGCGCTGATGGAATTCGTACACAACTTATTCCTTGTCTGATGCTGATCACCGAGGCTGATGAAATGCTCTGACTTTTAGTTGTTGTTGATTCCTCTCGCTGAATATCCCCTTGCCGATTACCACGTTGTCGGTGCAGTTCAATGTCTTGACTTTGCAGTAAAACCTAAAATAAAATGGATAACCTTATCTTGTCTTTAATCAGTTCACTTTGTAGCAAATAGGACTGTCGAAATGACGAATCAACTGCAAGTAGCTCGGACTATTTATTGAATACAAATATATTTAAACATTAAGCTGTAACTAATTAGTTGAACGTTGTGTGCACATGGTCAATCGTAAGGCGTTCATGACGTCACATGTACTTGTAAATTGACTTAGACTAGAGAGGGTTTCAGGGGTGAGGCTCATTCATCATTGCTGCCAGAGCTGTGGGAACGTGGTTATGCGCACATATGACCCCCCCCCCCCAAATGAAAATCAAATCCTCTACAGAAGACAAATATCATTTTTGACTAACACTCACAGCTAAGGAAAGTGGAAGGGCCTAGTTATCACGTTTTATAAATATATTGTATAAATATGATATATCCACATTAAGTGGCACAGTTGAAGTAGGTAAGCAACAGGAGATCTTGTGTTACTGTCCCCATGTTTTTTCACACACATAATTAAACATTAATGCAATTTTCCCTACTATACATTTGGCATAGAATCCATAATGTCTGGATCAGAATCTTATGATTTGGACCGAACTTTTCCCGTTTTTGAATGCATTGTAAAAAAGTCAACTGCTGCCTTGGAAAGTGGGTAGATATTATCTATTGTTGCATGAAGAAATATTATTTAAGTGGATCTATATTATTTGCAATTCTAAATTCAATAAATCACAAGTTATTGAAAATTTGGAATGTATGTTTAAAATAGCCACTTGCAATATTGTAACAATGGATCCCCCCAGGGTTAAACAATCCGACATAAAAAGTTCTTTTTAATTTTCATTTTGACAAAATGTTGTATTGTGTGTTTTTTATTCCCAAATGGTGATTCAATGGTTATAGATATTGTAACAATGGATTTTTATAAATATATTGTATAAATATGTATAAAAAATTGTTTAAAAACACAAATGTCACCCCCATGTTTTTGCGGAATATATAAAAATGTCTGTATTCTTTTGGACCGAACTTATAATGAAAAAAGTCAATTTTAATTCATTTTAGTAATAAATGTGATTCAAATTCAATAGTGTGGAATGTATGTTTAACTTTCATCCAAATGGTGTTCAATGAGATATTAGAACAAGGATTACGTACAGGGTTTCAGCCATTGGAATATATAAAGTTCTTTTAATTTTCATTTTGACTAAATCGTAGTGTGTGTTTTTCTTCCCAAATGGTGTTCAATGAGTTATTAGATAAGATTTCAGCCATTGTACTTCCTGCTTGGTGCAATAAGTAAACACTGAACAAACTGGGCCCATGTGGCAAACAGCCAAATGACACACATATCTACAAACCAGGGCAGAACATACATAATGAAATGCCAGTGGTTGTAACAGTCTATTTGCTATGTTGTACGTGCAGAATTGCACATTCGCCCTCCACAATTGGGTTGTGCTGTTTTAAGTATGGCCCGGGTTTAGGGACTTGTGACTCGACAAGGCTTCATAGGAACGTCTGAAGCAGTTGATGTGTCTAAATACAAGTTTGTCTCCAACATGAAAAAAAGTTGGTTTCCCATGGAATATAATACTTCATATAGAAAAGATGCAAAACAAAATCATGCTAAGTAGTGCACTTGTTCTCTACAGATATAGTGAAATGCTGTTGAAATTATTGCCTACTATTATTAGCACGTGCTTATTTTCTAAAAATCTATTACCCGTTTTGATTTTAAGGGCTCTGATGGGACTCATAAAATGGTGGTAAAAATGCCAAAAAGATTAAATAGGTAGACTAAAATATTGCACCATACAGGAAAAAATAATAATGAGATGGTGTCCTGTCCCACTCCGTAGAATATATCTGTTTATCAACACAGAACTCTATCCAATGGCTGTATGCACTCAGAATTTGTAACACAATTCAAACAAAAAATATTGAGTCCTGAGGTCCCATCACAGTCCTTAAACTTAGTCTGAGTTCTCACTTTCCGTAGATGGCTGACCACCTAGAGTGTTTAAACACTGCTAATAGTTAGCTCCTGGACGTCGGGCTAGACTAATTCTTCCCTATGGCAAGAAAAAAATGCATCTAAAAATGTGACGACATGTAATTAATTAGGTGAGTATTTATTGAGCGGCCTCATACCATTACAGACAGCAAGAAACCCGACTCAAGTATGAATCACAGGGTTCACCAGTCAGTTGTTTCCGGGTGTAAGAAACAAGAGGCAAGAACTGTTTCACTTCCGGTGACAAGATTGTGAGCATGCTTTTTAGATTAATATATTTCCTTGAAGGTCAGCTTGATACAATTTTTTAATATAGGACGAGTGCATACTGAAAAATGTTTTCAACTGTTTGCGCACATTATGTTTACAACACACATATACTAACTAATTTCAAGAAAATGTAAACTAGTTTGAATTCATCTTATTTACAATTATCTATATTTCTATTATAAATATCGCGACAAATTGAACCTAAAACCGCAAATTTGGTATCGTTTGAAAGCTGCTTCTCTGTAGATTATCCAGATAAAACCCCACCGAATCCGCCTTCGGGAATTTTTTTTTACGCTTGAATGAATTTTTTACATATGAAGTACACATACGAATCTATTTTATATAAAAAGTTTTCATATTCAAATGCTGATGATTAAGTTGATTGTGTTGTTCTCTGACCAATAGATGTTAAGAAATAAGTTAAAAATTGATTTCATTGTTTAGTGACCTTGAATGACCTTGAATGACCTTAAAACGTCCTTGAAACAAGATTTTTCTAATTGTAACAGTTTAAAAAGTGCACCCAAGGACAGGATTATATGAGACGCAATTTGTATATATGTTTCTGTACATTTGATGAAATATATGTTGATAATTATGATATTATTTAATAAATAAATGAATATTGCTTGACCTTGAAATGCTGCTATTTGGACATTGATAACAGTATTGACCAATAGATGTGTTCACTTTTGTGTATCTATTCAAAACGAAAGACAAACAATGTGTAATAAAAAACAGTATAATCTCAGATATTGGGCTTCATAGATTACATACCCAATGTTTATACACCATGATGAAGGGTGCATATAGTCATATAACATAATTACAAAGATATATATTCAAGGTCAACCTTCGAACAATTATGTCTGTACTCAAATTTAAAGTATGTATAAAAGCAATCAAAATCAGCAACACTTCTATTCTGTGATGAAAATTGTTTAATCTTATCATTTAGGAGAAAATATACCATTAAACAATGTCATTCTCATCATTATTTTCATCAGTCTCGATGACAATAGGCTCTGTGTTAAGACAAATTTCACCTCAACAATCACCACATGCTGCAACACACTTTAAACCATTTTTACGGCAAGAACATTGATTTGTCTTACATGGGTTTTTTGATGTCATTTTGCATTTACACCTGACAAAGTTTAACAAACTATCAGGTGCAGCACTTTGATCAGTCATTTTAGGGGACATGGACCCATTGACTGAAGCAGATGGTTTCCACCCTTTTCATTAATAATATAATCTGCCATATTCTTAAAACACACGATATTGTGAACACCATTTCTTTCTGAAAAATATATATGATCTTGATATTTTTCAATGAGCTTCTTTTTAAACCATTTGATTGAGTATACTTCATCTCCGTCAGCTAGTTCAATCATCTTATCGTGTAAATCATTTAGAGAATACAAATCAGCATTCCCCTTGATTTCAAGCCATTGGCATAGTAGTTCAAACCAATTTGACATTGTCCTTTCTTGTGGCCTTCCATGACTTTTCTTTGCTTCAGGAGTTTGAAGTGCCCTGCGCTTGAACTTTTGGTAACATTTCCTATGATATTTTCCTTCTGCAGCTACTAAATCTATGCATCCTAGTATTCGTCGTTTAACTTGAACTCCCCACTCATCACTTCTTTGATCACAACATTCAATAATGCTATTTTTCATTTGGATAGTTGACACATTCTGTACATCTTGATCTCTATGGTGTTTCTCGTCCACATTTATTTCTTTAGCACATATGAAACAATCATCCTTAATACTAAAAGATTCTACACTTGATCTCAATTTTTTGGCAAGTGGTTCAACATCATCTTCAGCTGCAGCATCATCTTTCTTCACATCGCTCTTTCTTCTGACATTAGTGTAATCTCTCCTACATGTCTCATGAACAACAACTTTGACTGGCGGAGAAGCATTTATAGACTCATTTAGATGTTTGCATAAATCAGTATTACCTCGTTTGCCACTAAATTCTATGAGAGTGCGGATGCCCTTCGTACCTACATTAACAGCAGGTTTGAGTTTGGAAAATCCAGTGTGACATAGGGCACAGCTACTGACATTGCTCTCAACAATTTCTTCACTACCATTCGTTGCCATGTCAAAAACGAACATTTATAATTATATTTTACTTTTGAAAATTTAACATATTTTAGGTTTTTAAGATTCTTAAGAATATGAATGCATCTTATAGTAATGTAAATAATGTACTATATTTCAGTATAAGGTACTGGCAATATTACAGCGAAAATAACAGAATCAATAATTCCTAGATGTGGTTTCATTTTTTAACATGAAAATGAAACCACATGTTGTTCACTATTTGACAAGGCTTTTGTATAATAATTCTTAGAATAATAGTATTAATCAATAAATATTCTATCAATATAGACTGGATGTCTGTGACTAATATAGACTGGATGTCTGTGTCTAGTTAGAGGCAGATCTATATTAGATTTTGCATCAACATCAAGCAGGGTATGCCAAAATGCACTCGTGGTTCTAAATAAGTATCATAGGCATATCAGGGGGGGGGGCAGGGGGTCATGCCTCTCACCCCTTTCCATCGAAATACTTTATTTTCATAGGGGTTTTGGCATGTTGGCTATCGATAATGTGTACGAATCCCATGAGATCTCTTAAGTATGCCCCCTCCCCCCACCTTTCTTAAAACATGAATCTGCCTGTAAGAATGACACTTCCAATTATGGTTTTAATGATAATTAAATGTTATGTTATTATACTAGTAAGGATACTAAGTGATGCACTTATATATTAATATTGTTTAAAAGTCTTAGAAGTCCCCAAAATAACTAAAGATCATATGGCGATATGAAAAAGTGTCATCTAACACGAAAAATAATATTTTGAAGGTTATTCAAGGTCATTCAAGGTCATTCAAGGTCACAATATTTTTATGGATAAGTTGCTTGATATTGGGAATGATTATCTTATTGATAACACAATTAAACACACTTATTTATCTTTAGAACAGGATTTAACCTCATCAGTGTATGTAAAACAGCTGTTTTGAACATTTGTGGCCAATTCAAAAGTAAGCAATTTCATTCAAGCGTGAAAGATTTTCCCGGAGGCGGATTCCGGTGGGGTTTTATCTGGATAATCTACAGAGGGGCAGCTTTCAAACGATACCAAATTTGCTTTGATCCGAATTTATTCCGGGTTCAGCTAGATTTGTCCAT
>CM032659.1:1421906-1432117 GCA_019095985.1 Streblospio benedicti | reverse complement strand
CCCTAAAAAGCTTTTTTTAAAAAATTTTTATTCTAAAATGTCCAAAATGATTGTTTTTTCCCCGGGTTTTTGTTAAAAGGGGTTGGGGAAAAAAATTTTCCTTTTTTTTTTGGGTTTTATGAAAAAAAAATTTAAACTCACAAAACTAAAAAGGGATTTCAGGGGAAAAATCAACACAACAAAATGGGGTTTTTTATCCCTTAAATGACAAAAATATTTTGGGCTCCCCCTTTGGTCGCTTCCCCCCTTCCATTTTGGGTTTTTTAAAAATTTATAAAAGGGGTTTAAAGGGGAAGAAGATAAAATTTAACAAAAAGTGAATCGGGTATTTCCCCGGGGTGGAAAAAAAAATGGAGTTTTTTATAGGGACTAAAGAAAAGATAAGTGGGGCCGGGGGTCCAATCTTGCTTTTTTAAAAAAAAAAATAGTTTTTTAAAAAGGGAATAGGGAAAATAAAAGTTTTTACGTCCCCCCTTTTGAAAAAAAATTTTTTATGAAAACTCTTGCAATTGTGCTTATCTATGCTCCAATAACTGTGTCCAGTCTCTACGTCTTCAGCATTCGTCACACAGATCAATTGTTATGTGACCCTGCGCTTATACAAGTTCGCCTTCTGGGTGGCCAGTGGGTTTCACATCTTGCTGTGTTTGGTGTACCTTCTTCTGGTGACTGATGACTTGAAACGTGTGTACAGACGCTATAATAATCGCCGTGTGGTTGCAAAGAAAGGTGTGGCTTATTTCATTACTCTGCCTTTCATTGTGTTTGGAGCTGTTAACATAGTTCAGGGTGTAGATAGTGTTTACCCGTCTGTGGCCCTGGTGATGGGATGCACACTTCAATTAGCTATTGCATGTGCTACTGTGGATTGCTATCTGATTGATGATCTCTATGTGACTGTAGATTGCTTTGGGAATGTGGATGTCGTTTTTCTATCTAATAAGCGTATATGCTCTCTACTATTAATTATTGTTATGCTTCATGGAATTGGTGTGGTAGCGAAAATTTTTTATAAAATACATCAGTGTGTTATATCTTTTAAAGGTTAAATATATTTTGCTAGAATTTTTTAAGTTATTTTCTTTTACTAAATACTTAAATTTATTTATTCGTTGATATTGTATATATATATATATATATTAATATTATATATATATATATATATATATATATATATATATATATATATATATATATATATACAATATTATTAATAATGTATTACCCGATGATTTCAGCTATTGGTGACTTTTACAAATCTAAACAAGGTTTACAATAGTTTGTAAAGGTAGTACTAACTTAACTAAATCCAGCCAATAACAAATAAAAGTTCTGTTGCTCTCATTGAAATACGGAGTTGTGGAAATGTGAAAATATCTAAGTTGTGGTTGCATAAGGGAGTGCTCATTTTTAAGTCAGTGGGGGGTCTGAGGAAATCCAGGGGGGGTTCTCTATTTTTGTACAGATATTTTTAGGGGGGTCATCAATTTTTGTATAAATATACAAAAGTACAAGAGGGGGTTGTCTTTTTTTCATTTTTCATTTTGACTTCATTACATGGGTAAAAACACATAGTATAGATGAAGGGCTCACGTTAGGGGGCACATCCATTGTAGGGTTTTCTAATGTGTTTTTCCCAGGTTTGCTTGGGATACAATTATATTCTTCTCTCTCTTTTCTATGGCAAGCAAGCTCCTACCCACTTCTACCCACTATATTGACATAGCTTGAAGACACATCTTCCATTTGACTATATCAAGTTGGCCCAGACGGGACTCGAACTCACGACCCCAAGGTCATGAATTTTGTACATGAACATCAGACCAAATCCTCACACTCCCCTCGGCAATAAATAATGGGCAGTCCCTAAGACTATGTCAGCTTATCTCAATAACATGAAGTGATAAAGTAAATAGTAGACCAAAGATCCAACCTAAAACGGATGCTTTGGCTCCTATAATGTTCACAAGTTAATTACCCTGACTTATTCTATATGAATAATGATTGTGTTTGTATAGTATATATCGGCACCATGTCACCATGTGTATCTCCACATATAAAATCACATCTTCTGCCTGTGTTATTTGTTTCAAATAGATCAATTTATGCAAAACACTCATCTGCTTCTCAACTGCATAGAATCCTAAGCGAAATTATAGATCCTTTCCAAAGTAGTTAACTTTAGAAAATATGTTTCTTCACTCCTCCTCCTCTTAACGCCAGAATTTGTTTCAATCAGTTTTCCGTGCGTGTGTTATAATATATTTTTCTAGAAAAGTCTGACATCTTGTTTGCTGAGTATTAGGTGCATGACTTGTAACACATGCTTGAGTATTTGTAGTATAAACGCTGACAGTGTTTTATTTTATGTTCTGTTTATCATATAATCTTGTTGATAAATGCAGTGGACGATACTTGTGTCAAACGGTCGTACTCGACTTACTGGTGTATTAACGTGACAATGATGTGAATAATTGGTGTATGTTCATATGTTAATGCAATTTAATGTAATATGTTGTATATTCATGTAAAGCTGTGACAATGTTTAACTATATATGATATTGAGATGAATAATCATTAACAATGAACATAGAAAATGTTGTTGATTGCACACCATGAATATTTTGTTTTGTATTTTTATTGTGACAACCAGATGACGCCGGCTCTGTAAATTTGCTACGCATCCTTAATTCTGTTCATTGTACCAGTGTCATAAATTAGATGGGCTAATACAGATGCAAGAAAAAATCATTTAACATCCTTTGGGAGCTACAGTAGATACTTAATAAAATAAATGTCAGATATCCTTGTTTATTTGTGTTTCATAGTGTGTTTGTGCATGTGTGCGTGCGTACGTGCATCCGTGCATTGACGATTGTAGTATCTTCCTTACAACAATGATTTGAAATAAGACATTATTTTCCTATTGATAAACATTTCTAGGAATCATTTGCCATATTTCATAAACTTAGGAAAAATGGAAAATAAAATAAAAAAAACTAATTAAAATCTACACTGTGATCAATTTTAAAGACCCCTCATTTAGCAAGAAAAATCTTAAGACATTTCTATCTTTCAAGAAAATAATAGACTCCCATCTCATGTGAGGGGAAAAGCCGCGTCATTATACAGCATAGTGCCGCCCCCTTCCCTGCCCCGCTGTTAAGCACATCAGCAATATATCAAACCTACACTGGCACACTGCTCCGTGGTATCTACACGTTAAATGGATACAGGTCAGGCGAGTGAAAGATAATGTGAGTGATTAACACGTCTGCGCTACGTTTGTGATATGCTGTATGCTCCCCAGGGAGTTGAGAAAGATACAGTGTGAAAAGGATGCCAATGACCTGGCGTAGATGTTAAGTCTTTCGAGCAGGACAAACTGTGAATTGCCACTGTAAATAAGTACATTTTTTACGTTTATATTTCTCTGGTATTACATGAAAAACAGTGGCCGCTGGGAAGCAAGGCTCCGGATGCAAAATTAACATTCTCATGTAAAATCCAGTTGGTAACTCGTGAATTAAGTCACTGGCATGGCCCTGGGCCTACAACGGAGTCCCATTTGTCATCACCCCAATATGGTCTGTGCTCCTTGGAGACCAGTAGGGATCTTTCACCAATGACGTCACCCAGCGGGGGTGGGGGGTGGGGTAGAGAAATATAACGAAAGATGATAGGAGGGGTCTAGCAGTTGGGTGATGTCATATTTGGGGACAAAAAGTTGTAGTTATGTATTTAACAGCATTTGAACTTACTTTCTGACATGTTAAGTGAATTGTGATATTGTAAACAAAGTGAGTTCTGTAACTGCCGGTCTTGACTGGTGGTGGCCCCTGGACGATCTATGTGGAAGAACTTGCCAGGATTCCTGCGAAATCTGTGGGGCAGCGGCACGAGTATCTCCAGGCCCAAGGCCCCCTAGAGATCTACCCGGTGTCCCCGCGGCTGTGTACACCCCGTGTACGAACCACCCTGTGGGTCTTATACCCGAGTGGACGCAGCGTACGTGACCAGAAACCTCGTACGCTTCTCGTTGTGTATTAGGCTTTACCGTGAACAGCTGTCTAACCTTCAGTCCCGTCTAATGGGGGCAGAGTAGCTGGTGACACCCCGGGTTTCACGAAGGGCCTCCACACGGGGAGGACTTCGCACCGTCCCCGACACGCACTGTTTCAGGCGTCCGCTACGCAGTGCAACACAGTGCCAGGACCACGTTGAGAGGCACCCATCGGGTTAACCTCCGTAGAATTGAGTAAAGAGGGCCTATTCCCGAGAGAATAGGTTGCCAGCCCTACCGCTTCCGACGAGCGCTAAAGGAGAACTGCCGCTATTCGGCTCAAAAACCAGTACCAGAGAGTACTGGCTCCCTAATCCTACTGTGGCCATAATAAAGGACAACAACAATACTTAACAAGGTGTGTGTAACGGGGAAAGCTAAACCTAGTCCAGTGCAACCTCTAAAACTAATTTTATACTACGCGAGAATGCTACAATTCTCGTGCACTGGAGACTACACGAAACAAATTTTGTTACACACTCCCCGAGATTACATGGAACTGCCACACTCCGCTGTTAAGGAAGGGTGTGAGACATTTACATGCAATCTACTTACAAACAAAACAAAAACAACAAAAAGTATCCAACAGCGCGGGCGGTCCTCAAACACGGCGACATCACGGAGTCGACTTGACCGCGGCGCAGGCAATTCCGCTCGCAGACGAGACTGTAGAGCGCGCGACGTCCGCGCAGGCAAGTCTGCAGGACGACGCGGCTCCACTTGAACTTGGGGAGGGCAACGACGGCTTTGCAGGTACGTCTGCCAGACGACAAGGCCATGCTGGAGGAGGAAAACCGATTGAGCAACGGACAAAAATCTCTTTAAAACTAATAGCTGGTCACATGGGATAAAAATCGTGCAAACTCATGAATCACGTATAAAATTGAGTTGTGCATGCACGTACTGTTATGTAAACTATTGAATAAAGTTTTATTTCGTTGGCTTATTAGGAAAAAAACTACATATTCCGATAACCATGGGCATGAGTTGCAGGGGATGACAAAAAGTCTGCCCAATTGCACAAAAAGCCGAGACCAACTGTATCTAAGTTGATCAATGAAATGTCCATTTAAGACAAGTATTGCCTATAAAGTGTTCAGAATAATAGAATAGGGCTAGTATTTTGATCTAATGCATTGGCCATGATTTATTTGTACTGTAACTGAAAAGGGCGCTATCATGTAACAGTGCTGTATTACAAGGTAAATATGAACAAAGATCCATGATCAACTAGTCTATTTGTAACGTGAAATTATATCATAGATCCGTTCTACGATGAGCACTATCATTGGATTTGATTCAAACTACTAGACAACTATAATTATATCGTTTACATATATAGAGGAGATGAACGTGGCACTTTGAAGAGTGCTCAACCTTGTGAATGGGAGCAAGATTAAGAATATGTTCAAGTCTTTTACATGATTTTATTACATACAAATTTGAGTTTTACCAGACTGTATGCGGTTATCTTGTTTTTAAGTTGTGCATCATACCTAAAGATAGCTGTGCATTTGTAAAACTACTGCGCTGTTTTTAAGACGTGGAATTCGTAACATCAATAAAAATTCTTTTCCATTTAAATGGATCTCATGTGAGGTACGCCTGTACACAGGATAATGAAGCCGTGTTGGCGCTCTGTGGACCTAAAGGCTGTCTTGTGCATTGTCGTCTGCTGGTTTGTCACACTGAGGCTTTCTGCAGGTAGGTCTACCATCAACAAAAACCTGATAATGGATCTCATAAATTACATCACAACTGTTAATCAAAATAGCTCCAAAATTGGTAGATTTTAAACAACCCACATACATGGTTAAGATATGGCTTTTGCTAAAATGCACTAACATGTATCACTTTCTACCTAATGTTTAAACCATTGCATTTTATGAAGAAAAGTATAGGCAATTTGTTTCTTCAAACTAAAGTGACATTTTGATAAATAACCTAATTCACGGGAACTTCTTTAGAAATACAACTAAAAGTGCTAGGGCAATTCTCATAGCTGGTATATCTTGCCCAGTGGTTGGTGCATATCACCCGTAAACAATAAATCTATATCTAAAATAATTCTTGCGCAATGGTGGGCACAAAAAAGGGTGTCTTCGTAGACGCTCACCTTGGTTTTAACTAGTTATTCTGAAGTGGGTTCATAAAAGTCCCTCTAAAAATGCACCATTTTAAAAGTCTACATCCACCCTGACGGTACCCCAGAAGGGTTGTTCAAAGCCATTGTATAAGTGGAATTTTTCCAGTAGGCCAAGTATACATTTCAAACATGTGAGTTCTAGCTGCTTGCTTAACTCTGTAGCTCGCAATTGGATATTTCAGTATTAACAATTGTGCAGCTTATGTTACAGAACTCTACTATCATCCTATTATAAACTGTAGTGATCTCCTCGATCATCAATTAGAATGCCAACAATTGGCCTGGTATTGCCACTACATCTTTGACATATCATAGTCTGGGTCAGATTTTGGGAACATCTCGCATGTACCCAGAATTATGACCTTCTACAAAAAATGGAGTTTCCTGTTACTCTATTCAGGATCACAATACATGGGTATTCTTCACACTCGAGTACCTTATCGAGATGTGTCCCAGAGACCAGATTTTACCCAATTATTTGCGCATGCTCCCTTGGCTTCCATTGTGGTCTTCCTTTTTTCTGATAGCTCTTAAACAGACTTGGGTATAAAGACAATTTATAATGAGCAAACAGCAGTTTCCTTGGAATGAAGTTACTATGGTTAAATGTATGAGATCGTTCGCAAATAAGCGCACTCAATCCCCGACTATTCAAACATGCTACGTAGGCGGGGTTTGGCTCTCATATCCAATAAATGAAAGGGGACTCTTAAATACACTGTTATTGTTACCGTGCTAAAGCTGCGAGGGTGGCTCCTACGAATTCGGGAGTTACGTCAACCATACAGACAGATAAGACGCATGTTCCCTCAATTCAAATGTTTTTCTGTTCATTATTCAAGCTAAATTTCTGGTACTTTGATTCGTGGTTTAATATGTATGTGTCAACAATGCGTGTGCATAGTTAGTTTGCACATACTGAACTCACACTAAACTCATCAATGAGTTTAGAAATCAAGTTTGAAAATTGTCAGCATATAGCCGGTAACTCTGCTGGAGTTATTCCAATAAACTAGAGAGTGACGGGCTACATGCTGATAATTTTCAAACCTCTCTCTCAATCTGTATCTCACGAAAGTAGAGTCCAGCAACCAATTTTTGTTTTGTTGCAAGGAGTTGCACGTTAAATATTCACCCACTATGTCTACATCAAAGAGCACCAGATCAAAGCGTACATTAAAATTTGAAATGTTAGGTTCATTAAAAGGTTCGTAAACTTGCACGTTACAAGCCCCTATTATGGCACATGAAACGTGACGCCAGACGCACACGCTGTTTACATAATGAGAAAATATCAAATACATATCCATCAGTCGATCCCACTGCACTGATAGTGTCAACACATTATTTGCTTTGTGCTATTAAATACATGTTTATGGCTCGTGAACAAATTTAGTGCACGACGTCAAGGTTGTTGACATGAGCAATCGATGGGCCCCCTACTATTTCTTTTGTACATAAATGACCTACCGTCTGTTCTCAATCCATCCACTTCATGCCGTTTGTTCGCCGATGATTGTTTGATCTATAGATCAATCCACTCTATGGAGGACAAGGTCATTCTACAAAAGGACTTAGATTCACTCTTTGAGTGGGGTCAGGTCTGGGGCCTCAAGTTCAATGTGTCCAAGTGTAACATCCTCCACCTTGCGAGACAGACCCAGAAACCTGTTCGTTTCTACACCCTAGGCGGTGAGATTATTGGTTCTGTCCCTGAGGCGAAGTATCTTGGCGTCACACTGTCAAACAACTATGGAGCCCGGTCTTCACAGTGGAGGCCTCACATCTTGGACACAGTTTCCCGTGCCAACCAACGTCTGGGGTTCCTACGTAGGAATCTCCGCGGTTCTCCCTACAGACTGAGAGAGACAGCATGTTTCACAATCGTCAGGTCATCTTTAGAATATTGTGGGGCTATTTGGGACCCATCAGTTAAAGAGGAAATTGATTCCCTAGAGATTGTTCAGAGGCGAGCAGCACGTTGGGCTCGTGGAGCCCGCGGTGTCATATCAGTCACAGACCTACTGCGTGACCTTGGCTGGCAAAGCCAAAGCAGACCGGCGGCGTAATCAGCGTTTATGCCTATTTTATGCTTTTGCATGGAGGCCTGGATTTGCCACCAGAGAGCGTTGGCATTAAACTACATCAAGGTAGAGCCACTCGGGGCTCACCAGTGGAAGATAGTAAGACCTTCAGCCGGCGATAGGCAATCTCCACTGTGGAAATCGACAGTTTTAAGAACAATCCCGGAGTGGAACAGCCTTAACCCGGGAACTGTCAATGCCGACTCTATTACCACTTTCAAGAGTCGGCTATCTGCCAACCCTTAGGCAGAATTGCCCCTCTCCATTCACGCGTTTGCCAGTCTCTTATCTGAGACTGGCTAAGGCCAGTCAGATCCAGATTATCTGATAATACTGTATGTCTCTATTTTTGTATCAATGATTTTAAAAATCCATGATCCAGACACGGTCACAGGGCAGATTTAGTCTTTCATTTGCCTTGATTTTTCATGTTCCTCCATTCTGCTAATCCGCATATCATGCCTGTGTCACTAATTGGGTATATACTATAAAAATTGATGCCAAGTCCTATCGTCCATGTAATGTCCTTGTTGGGATTAACATTGATATTTTCGTTTAAAACACAGAACACGGTGCCTATCATGACAGACGTACTGTAGTACATCATATTGAGTTTACTGCAGTAGATCTAGCTTGCAGTCACGACCTAGTCAGGTAATCAGCATATTGTTTGAGTTAAGCCCTGCATTATATTACAGCCGGATTATAGCCTTCAGTGGCGTAGGGAGGATTTTGCTGATATGTATGCACAACTATATTTTGAAAAACAGGGGGGGGGGGGCAAAAAGATCTATATAGCTTGCCATTGGTAGATTCATATTGTTTTCTAAAAGGAAAACAACCACCGTAAATAAAGTCTTTTGGCTGTTATGTCAGTTACTATCTGTCCTACACTTGTATAATTAGTATTGGTCAATCAGCGGTTATATGTGTTCCATCCATACATATCATTGTATATACTGGTTAATTTTACGGACACACTTTAATTTACCTGTATCAGAAAGCACGTGGCCCTCGCATCCATCATATGCTTTGTGACGGCAAACGTACACACGTATGCTCAAGCTTTTTACTCAATGCTGTTTATTTAAACTGTGCTAAGGTTTATCAAAATGGACAACTGATAACTTAAATTTTTTCACGCCAGTGATAGTGAATGCAGTTTTACGCGAACCATGCGTCATTTTCGGGTAGAAAATCAATTTATCAATGTGTACGCACTGCGTTGTGTGCGTTACAGCGGCTACGCCACTGGCCTTTACTGAACGTCACACTTGAGTGCATTTTGTCAGGATTACTGTGTGGGTCTGTCAATCAATGTAAGAGTATTGATCGCCCGTTGCTTACTAATACACAAGTTTTCTAATCGCTGTCTCAATGAAATATTTATGTACGATCGCAGTGGTGTCTCAAAATAGTTACTACAATTTTTACCCGCACGTGGTGCAGTCTCAATCAACCAAAGCTCTGTGATACTACGGCGTGTCAGAAAGAAAAGATAAAGACTGATAATGTTTGTCTATTTTTTCCCAGAATGCAATTGTTTGTAGTCACCTGCTGGTTTTAGACAAGAACTACGATTAGAAAAAAATATATAGCCATGGTTACTGAGATTAATACTCTCTAGTTCATTTTTGTTTTGTTTTTACTTACGCGATTTTTGTTTTTGCTCATAACTCAAAAACTATTTGATCAAATAATTATTTGAAAACAGTTTTGAAAAGAGCGTCTATAGACCGTACTTATTTTCGGCATTATAGGCCTACTCTTCTGTGCAGTTTCATGTCGGGTTTTTAATATTGCAGCGAGATTACACGGATTATAGCACGTCACACTTGAGTGCATATTGTAGCGGATTATAGATATAATCTTTTAATATTGGCATTGCAAGATTAATTTTCTCGATGTTCATTTTACC
>CM032659.1:1403497-1414933 GCA_019095985.1 Streblospio benedicti | reverse complement strand
AATTTGAATATATGATAAACACCAAAATTACAACAAAAAGAAACACACAAATATATAAATCCAAGAAATGTAGATCAACTAAGTGACTATTATGAAGAAAAAAGTACCATACATTAACTACACCTATACTACAATAATAGGGAAGTACTGATACAGATATGATACGAACACATAGAAGATAACGCAGTTTCTATACTCTACAAAACACAGCAAAAACAACCGGGGTAATAGAAGATCACAGCATCGATAGAATGTTAATTCATATGCAATAGATGTTTGCTTTTGCCATATTTGGAAAGCACCAGCAATCCACCGTTACACTGGTACTATAAGCTGGCTGTTATGCTCGATGACTCCTGCTGTAAAATTGTTTCACCAAAAAAGGATTTTAAATGTACACGTACATAATATACATAATGGTTCGAAATGATTGAAGCTTTTGAAAATAGTGACAAATTGAAATGTAACTTTTAACAAACGAATGTTGGTTCCTAAAAAGTGTAAAAAAAGGCATTGCGTATGTGCATTGCAAGAGTAATATGTGAAAATGGCAAACAACAGGACCAACAGAAAACATATCAAAATAGTACGTGTGATATTGCTGTAATTACTCACTTCCTTAGGAGCCAAACCCAAAATTGATTACAATAAGGTTCAACGTCATGAAAATGCTATGGATAAAGGGTGAATAGCACACAAACATAGTGTTCTGCTTAAATACTTTAATTTCAAAGTCAAGATCGTTACAGTCCATGGGTCAACATTTGTTTTAACGACTCTATGCTCTCTGAGCGCTCTAGTTGAAATCGTAACTTTTTATTCTTTACTTCTTTAACATAGGCAGATCCAGGTTTTTGGAAAAGGGGGGGGCGCACTTACGGGATTTCATGAAAAACCCTATGAAAATGAAGTATCTTGGTATCAGGGGGGCGCCCTATGTTTAAACTATGTCTCAAAATTTCGCTAGTACTGTCAATTTATATTTATTATTTATGCTTTCCCATGTTGCTGGGACCCATGATGCTTTTAAAATTTTAGCTATTTAACTTTTAATACTTCTTTAACAAATGACCCAATATTTCACTACTGTTAATGCATATTTGAGTACTTTTGACACACTGTGTTTTTAAAAGCAATTCCTCTTATTACCAGCAATTTAAAAGATAGGAAAATTTTGTCTCTGATTTTAAGGGTTAATGTTAACCATAAGTGCGTAGAAGTTAGAACACTTGCTCCTCATGCAATCTCCACATAATTGGACAGTGTAAAGTACATCTAATACAAATCACATGAACTGGTAGATGTACATGTGATCCGCACTTCCAACTCCATATTTACACCCGCTCCAATCATCATCCACGCCTGGCGGTCCGACAGCCAGATAGTCGGCTCCAGAACGCAGACCCCAACACACGCCAAAGTTTTCAACAGCGTAGATGGAGTAGCCTCTTCTCCAAGCGATTGTGCCACAGCCCTCCACCATCTGGTCAAAGTCAGCAGGGTCCTGAAATTGATCAGATCTGAGCTGTTCTGGATAACCTTTGTTTACTGGATAAATCTTATCAAAGGTAAACTATATCTGATGCCTGCATCGTCTTAGATTAAGCATATACCAATCATAGGTTAGATATCTGCATCAATTGATCATTTTGGAATTCGCTGTCCTCTTACGGGGCTTGTCCAGTTTATATGCAGCTGTCAAGGTGTTAGCAGATTTTATTGCAGAATACTTATTATTAAGGGGTTTCACAAAACAGAGAGAGAGGACTTACCACCCATGTATTGAGAAATCTGTATGGCCAAGTTATGACATCAAACATGGTTCTGTTATTGTGGTAAAAACATCCAAGTGGCGCGGCATTCTGAGGACCTTGAAGATAATGTTTGTCATTGTAGGATTCAAAGCAATTTGGCAATAATAGGAATTACAACATTGTCAATGTGCAAAAATCAAATAAAGTTATGTGTACGTGAAGTAGCAAGATACAAGATTTTGGTGGCATTCATTACACCTCATGGACAGTAATGTCAAATTCTATTAATTCGCGACATTCGAAAACCATTGGAGTTGGGGATAAATTACATATACCACCAGTTACTCAAACCCATTTCCTCCAAATTCCAAAGCACTGAACATTCAAGATCCTTCATGAGTTGTGTGATACCTAATTAACGCACTTGTACCTTGCATGTAGTAGTAGGAGAATCCGGGAGCTGGGTCAAGGAACTTCTGGAGCGTGACCAGGGCGTAGTTCATCTCACACAGCCTGGAGCCGCCCACGCTGTCACCCAGGTTCACCTGCCATATAATATAACAGGGCATGCAATCGATATGGACACTATTATTATTATTTGATTATTTGTATAATACTGTAGGTAGATTTATTAAGAGAAGTATTAGCATTTTTGTTTTATACCGGTAGTAGTAGTGTGAAAAGGCACCTATGCAGTTTGCAAAATGTATACTTTAAATCTAAAATTTGATCTTCTGAAAATATTTGAACAACAAAAAGGATACAAATAATAAAAATAATACACAACTCTAGTGGCCATAAAGTCACAAGTTGTAGGCTGGGATAGAACTTACCGACACACACTGTGGCCTGAGCAGACACTGTACCAGACACTCCTCCTCGTCCACCACGTCCACCGTGTCGCTCACAAAGCCGGCAAACCTCGCCCCCGGGTTCTGGAGGGCACCATTAGACGGGAAGCGAAACAGGCCCTCTATTTTTGAAACAGTAACAGCACCACTACTATCAGGCAATAAAGCGAGAAGCACTACTGAGAAAACACAAATCATATCCATTTTTTTCAGCCAAACTTTGTTTATATATGCAGATGTCTTAAGGAATTATTTTACAGAACGGTAAAAAGTGGTTTAATTTTGACGATATAGCCACGTAACTGTTCTTTTTGTGGACTCAACGAGCAAATTGTCAACAGATTGTCACTGAATCACCATATAACTGGCTTTATCAACTTGCACACTGAGCATCCACTAGACTAATGAGTAGGCCAATGCCCAGTTATTCCTAAATTAGATCGAGCAATACCACACCATGCGTCATGGTGGGAAAAAAAAAAGCAATAAAAAATGATGCCGCGGTGCTAAAAAAGTGATGCCGTGCGCGCATGGGGGGGACCCCGGATTTTAGCTCCATTATTACTATATCAATTTGGGTGGCAGCCATCTTGTTCATAGCAGCTTATGTCGGCCATCTTGAATATTGCTCAAACAAAGTTATGTACAAACTCTATTAGCATATTAATATAACCAAATACTTAATAAATGGTGCAAATATGATTTTTATATATATTTGCCATGTAACTATGATAAATCTGGTTTTCAACAAGCTCCTTCTAATAAAAAATAGAACCAAAGGACCATTTTTGAAATGCAAATTTTTAAAAAAAATGCTCAAGGATGACAAAGTGGCATTAGTTGGTTCCTTGATAAAGACAATCTGAAGAACTAGAATCAATCATAAATTGCTTGTTATACCCTACATCAGGGTTCACCTAAATTAACACTGCTCAGCTGCCCGACTATACGATCCGTTACAAAAAAATATCACAACTGCATGGAAAAATGACCATTGAAATATACCGCACTGGCCAACTATCTGTACGCAGTACGAGTCTATAAACCACGCTCACCAAGACGGCACAGGTTGATGTGCGCGCTGTTTGGGATAAATGACCTTGATGGCACTGTGGGAATTACACTTTAATTAGCAGTGTCCAAAATCAAATAGCACAGTGTCGTCTAATACACCACAACTGTTTAAAGTTTGAACAAAATCGATTTTTTTAGTAAATAATGTTGCTTGTTGAGAGTCATACATGTAAACATGCATTCATCGATACAAACTAAACTAGCATAGGCCTTTTGATTCAGCTGAATGGACACAATTAGGAGGTAAATGTAAACAAACTGAGAGAATATATGGCAGGAAGTTAAAGAGGTTCGAACACAGACGCTTTGCACTTGGATTTTGTTCACCATATCTTGTATATGCGGTTCAAGTTGAATGACGCTTGGTCATGCACCCAATATGTTTCTAAGAAACAGTAATATTTATGTTTGCTATCACAGCTGAATGGATAATGCTCTGAAGCTAAAAAAATCCGCCGGTTTTCGATTAGCTTTATTGGCAAACAAGTTTACAAATTGTATGTTTACTCGTACTCTATCATTATGATTATCGATACACGTCTTTGCCTGTGCACACCAACAGCTGAGGTGTTTAAAGAAACCTGGTTGTATACAGATGTACATAGAGTGTTATTGTGTGTGTGAACATGTGGAAAAGAAGTTTGCTCAGTGCTCAATACAAGGGATCTGGAGGGATGCTGTACACACCCAGTGGCTCCGACAAATTGCCAATATCTCCGCGTCTCTGCATTGTATAACTGCATTCACAGCTAAACAAACAAACATGTCTGGTTAAATAATGCAGCAGTTTAGACAAAAATGCGTAGTCAATTGTTGCAAAGGAAAGCACTTGTCTTTTATAGTCTAGTATTGCCTTCAGTGGTCAATACAATGTATTCGACGAAATGACTGTTGCACGTCCGTGGCCGTAGATGAACGTGTATTGTATGTAGAGAAGGTGCGGTAAATTGTTAGAACGTTAGTATTATAAGAATTGTGTATCCTCATTCCGTAGCCTGTGTGTATTTTTCTTCTGCACCCCCCCCCCCCAACACACACCCACGCACCCACCAGAGTACCATGACGTTTTTGTCATGCCTCTCCTCTTCTCTTCACACGCACAAACACACACACACGCACGCACGCACGCACGCACACACACACACACACACACACACACACACACACACACACACACACACACAAGCAGTGCATGCATATACGCACGCAAGCACGCACACACACCTTACTCTTTATTTCATTGAAAATGTCCTCAAATATACTAGATATCAGATTTTGATAATGGATGATAATCAACTAAGATTCAGGTGTTTAGTTTAATAAATATAAATACAGCATTGCAAATTCCCTTGCATGTGGTTTTCTGTCGATGCACATTTTCAAACAATAGTTCATGCAAACTATGCATTCGACTGGCGACCTAGAACAAACATGTTGTAGAGAAAGAATTAACTGATTTTGTGAAACCTTTTAAAAATCCTGTGATATTGTCATACAATGGTATTTGAACATAATGCGCTTGTAAAATACTGGTAAGTGCTTCCTTTCCTTTCTCTCTTATTTTTGACATCAAGTTAAGATAATTTTGCATGATTCAATCACTTTTATTCCAAAAATAATTCTAAAGCGCAAATTTGAATATAATTTTAATCAATTTCAAACCTCACAGGTTCTTTTTCAAAATTAAATCAAGTTGCCATAGTTATGTTCGGCCTTTCAATGTTTAAATATCATGACAATGTTAAACTTGAACTTGATGCACATATTCACCGGGGTAAAGCCATTAGGATAGCTTTGAGAGCTACCCCAACAAGATGGAGGCATAGTCAATTCAAATGTTTTCTGTTGATTACTTGAAGTTGTGGACTTAAGATTCATGGTTTAATAAGTATGTATCAACACTTTGCATGTATAAGTAGATTGCACATATTGAACACAAGTCAAACTCTTCAATGAGTTCAAAAAGCAAGTTTTAATTTGTCACTATGTTGTGGGCAACTCCCGCCCTTTGTTTGAGTAACTTGTTGGTTTGCACTGGTTGTTGGGCCGGCTTCAGCAGTTTCCTCTGTAAACCGGCAGTACTGGGTGAAATCCAGGCTCGCGTATGACGTTCAAAAAGGTGTACGGCTGTCAACACTCCCATTAGATATCTCATGGCGGCTTCAATCCTCTTAGGCATCCCTCCAGTCAACGCCTCCGCAATGTGAAACGCTCAGTGATGACCTATCACGACCATATTGTGGTATGGTCAATGGTCATATGATTGCGAATCTAACAGAGTTAAACACACACTTGCTCCAGGTACGAGATAGCATTGTGTAGGTCTCTCTTCGTCAGTGTCACGTTTCCGGCTGTTCATGTACTATCGTTTGGCCTACACCTAACATGTTTGCAATGGACATGCACATACTATTGGTGGTATATGCAGCTGTACTGAACCCCCCCCATCCAAATTGTATGTTTTTGTATTGAAAAAAAAATGTGTATTGGACATTTTTATATACGTATAGTAAAGGTTGGTGACAAAAAATTGCTTACTTTTTCTATACAGTTTTTGTTAATTTGTTAATCATAATCTGTTATTTCTAGATTTAAGTCACCACATGTGAACAAAGGTTTCGGCCATGACAGAGATTTTTCACCGGATTTAGAAGGGGTTTAACAATAGCTATGCAAGCAGAATTAAATTAATATTTTGACTTCAAATATGGACCCCTACACTGGTTTTACAATAGGTGACTTAATATTGTTCAATTCCCAAGCTAATCAAATAATAAGACCGTAGGACGGAAACCCACGACCTCTATACCAATGCAGTGATAAGAGCTTGCTTACAAGAACAATGAGAGTAAAATTGAATTCACAAGCAAACTTGGGGAAAATATATAAACTGTTGTTCATATTATACTTTATAAATTGCTATATGTTATTGAAATAGGTCGGATTGATACCAGTTATTGAATATAGAACGCACAGATGTGGAAATGTGTTCACTGTTTGTGGACATTGTGTTTAAAACATGCATTTACTCATCATTTCAAGAAAATGTGAACTAGTGGATATTCATCTCAAAACAATTACCTATATTTCTATTATAAATTTCATGACAAATTGTACTTGATAAACAGAATGAGCTATTGATTGTTGGTAATTATACAGAAAATATCACTGCAGTATTTCTTGAACAAGACATATAGATAACTTAGTATCCAAGCCAGCAGCTTCACTGGTGATTCGATTGGTTGACTAAATAAAACATTGAAACATTTTGGATGATGATCCTGTAGATCATCATTTCATTTATGCAGATATCAATATTCACCGCTGTAAACCGATGGGGTAACTCCGGATGGAAGCATAGTCCGTCGATTCAAATATTTTTCTGTTGATTATTTGAATTTGTGGAACCAAGATTTATGATTTAATAGCTATGTATCAACACTATGCATATATAATTAGATTTCACTTATTGAACACATGTGTTCAACATGTGCAACCTAATTACACAGACCTATTATTGACATATACATATTAAATGATGAATTCTAATTGCAGAAATTTAAACAATCAACAGAAAAAAAAATTGAATCGGTAGACTTGGTCTCCTTCTTGTTTGGGTAACTCCCAGAGTTACCCCAACGGTGTATATTCAAGTTCGTCGTTCTAACCAGCCAATGAAACCCATTCGATAGTGGTCAAAAGCTGACAGGGATGCAATGCCAAATGCGTGGACATATTATGTGGACACGTTTTAAGCATGTGCGGCGAGAGATGCTGACACCAACTATGGTGAACTGTGCACATGGGTTGAAAACCTTAAATAAAAAAGAATGTCCCTCATAAACTTTCTTCTACTGGAAGGTATGTTCCCTGGAGCACTCTCGTCATCAACAGGATGTGTCGTCGTAAAAAGCAATGCCAGTTCAATATTAAGCTAAGAAGACCAACAGTGACAGACTAATTCTTCCCTATGGTGAGAAAAAATTGCATTTAAAAAAAATGTGACAACATGTAATTAGGTGAGTATTTATTGAGCGGCCTCATACTATTACAGACAGCAAGAAACCGGACTCAAGTATGAATCATAAGGTTCACCAGTCAGTTGTTTCCGGGTGTAAGAAAAAAAAGGCAAGAACTGTTTCACTTCCGGTGACAAGATTGTGAGCATTGCACTTTTTAAATTAATATATTTCTTTAAATGTCAGCTTGATACAATTTTTTTTAATATAGGACGAGTGCATACTGAAAAATGTTTTCAACTGTTTGCGCACATTATGTTTACAACACACATATACTAACTAATTTCAAGAAAATGTAAACTAGTTTGAATTCATCTTATTTACAATTATCTATATTTCTATTATAAATATCGCGACAAATTGAACTTAAAAAACGCAGAATACATTATTTTTATTGGTGTAAATTATATAGAAGATCTCACCGCAGTATGTTGAAAAAGAAATATACACAAGTTAGTCATCAAGCCAATGCAAGCATTCCTATGATAGCATTAATACAAATATCATTATTTTAGATGATGGCCTTGCATTGCACGGCCATTTATTGAAGTCGGAAATAGTTAGATCATTGAATATTGGCAAAAATAATTCATAACAATGGAATGAATAAATTGCATTTGAAAGAATATGAAAACAGTGTAACGGTCAGTGAATATCTGGTGAGAGTATTAGCAGTTTATAAAAAATGACTATGATTTAGTGAAGGTTTGCTTGCTACCATCGTCATATCTCAAGACTATATACACAGTATATAGACAAGGACTTGTAAAGGCAGTGTGAGTGATCAAGCCGTGAAAACCGACGATGGTTTGCTACCTTCAAATATAGGACGCACACACTTGAACATGTGTTCAACACGTTGTGTGCATTATGTTTAAAATACGGTTATACTAATGATGTTCAAGAAAATGTGAACTAGTCTGTATTCATCTTATTTATAATAAGCTATGTTTCTATAATATATATTGTAATAAAGTGTACTTGAAAAATAGAATACACTATTGATTGTTGTAAATTATATAGAAGATATCATTACAGTACGATGAAGAAGAAAAATATATATAAGTTAGTCTTCAAGCTATTTACAATCATTATGTTGTTTAACTTATGACTGAATAAGAATATATTTTGGGGAGAGCCTTGCTCTGCACTGACCTGGGCAAGGCTCGTTATAGCCATCATCATGCAACTCTACTATGACATGCCTTAACAACCACTGGCACCAACTTCTAAATACCGTGGTACTCTAGTTTATCACACATATATATGTAACCGTTCAAAACGAACGGTTCAAAACCTGGAATCACACACACCATTGTAGAAACTGCTCATCAGCACAGAACTATCAGATTCCACGCTAGCAAAAAACTGATGAAACTTTCAGAAAAAAATCACAACCTGCATAGATCACTGATGCCTCACGTATGAGTTCAATTCCGTGCGAGTTTCATGCATTTTTGCGATTTTTATCCAGTCTGTCCGTCCCAGAGTACAGTCCCCCCCCCCCCCCCCCCCCCCCCCCCCCCCCTTCCACCCCCATTGATATGTACTGGTTTCGATGGCAAGCCATCATTCAAAATTTTGAATATTTATAGTACAAGCATAATATGTTACATATAATATATAAGATAGAGCTGTAAGCCTAAAATATGTATATTTCTTTTTTCAAAATAATGCAGTGACACATTGCATGTAATTTACAACAATCACTAATTCATTCTGTTTTGCGGCACAATTTGTTACGGCATTTACAGTAGAAATACATTCTGTTGTATATAAGTTGTACACAGCTTAGTTTACATTTTGGCAAAAACGATTCGTATATGCTTGTTTTAAACATAATGTCCACACATAGTTGAACACATTTGAGCATCCTATATTCAATATGGTAGGAAGCCGACTTTCAAAAAATATAGCATTGTTGAAACGGTGCTAATAACAGTCTTGTCGGTTTTGTCTCCATATAAACATATTCATATACCGTGTTGCAATGTTAAATCCCTGTAAAAGCAAGTAGGGTAGGACTTGACATTCAAAACCACCTCTGTAAAAAGACTATATGTATAAAAAGACGGTTTCTATGTGCAAATAAACATGTTGTCGTACACTTGTGTATTGCCTACAATTCCAAAACATATTCTTGAAGTGTGGGATTTATTTTGCTTGTTTTTTTTATAAGTAGCCTGTGCGAAATGGCATTTTTTTAAAATTGCCAATTAAAAGATATGGAACTAGTGTGTGTATAAACACACATAACTTGTTTAGTAATGCAATGTGTGAGAGAACACAAGGTTCTGTGCAAGATTGTTATAACGTAGATATTTTATTTAATCAATTGTGATAGGAAAAAAATACCAATTGAGTCTGTTGATGGCATTGACCAAAATAGTCATGGGAGATTGGAAAAGGGGCTAAAACAGGGATGTGGGATTTCTTCATCCTATATAACCCCATCCACCCCACTATGGTAGGTCCTCTCTCTACTGACCTTAAGTGGTCTCAATAGAGAAGTGGTCCTGTTGCAAAGATTCTATGTGGCTGTTTTATGGAGTTGGGAGACACATTCGTTTTACAGAGGTGGTCTGTTTAAAAAGGTGGTCTGAATAGAGGTACCGTTATGCTGTACAGTATAGCTCATAATATGCCAGTCATTAACTAGAATTGTCATGTATGTTGTATCAAGCACAGTTGAATATTATACAAATGAATATTTATTCAAATGTACAATTTAAGTCAGGCACCATCTCTTGCACATTTCATACTACCCTTGTCGGATAGATACACCGGTATTTATAAGACAGAAGTGATTCACAAGCTAGATTGGGGAAAAATCATGAGAATACTCCACTAGCATGAAAATGCAAAGAAAGAACACATCCCCCAATTTCCGTCCTTAGGTGGGATTCGAATACACAATCTTTCAGTTGAGGTGATAACTGATCAAGTATGTTAGACTGGGGGCTACAGAGATAATGGTTCGTCCTTGTAACCTTTTAACAACCTGCTGCTTGGGGTGATGGTATCATTCCGGTCTCACAATCTTGGGGTTGTGTGTTTGAGTCCATTCATGCCCACTTGATGTAGTTAAATGGAAGCTTGGGGTTGTCACACTGGTCTTCAGCTATGCCATTACATTGGTAGGAACTTGCTTGCTGTACGGAAAAGAGAAAGATAATTGAATTGAGTTCACAAGCGATTTTGGGAAAAACTCATTAGATCATAAACATTAATGATGATAGTGCAGCGATGGAGCTAGCCAGTTACGTGCAGCTATTATATTATGATCCCCGTTGATATACTGACGAGTGTAGCTCGTGTACATAATGGTAAATGGATAATAAGTATACAGAAGGTAGACGTCAAAATGTCTACAGTAGATTGATTAATAATGTCTTCATATAAACAAAAACTAAACATAGGACAATAAAAACAAAATATCACCAATGATTTTTTACAGATGAGCCCGTTATGATCAAATAATTAATAGGTATCTTTTAGAAGTGTGAAGCTAGAATACATTGTCATCATGTAAGTAAACAATGTACGTTATTGTTCCTACACACTTTTTGACCAGAAAGTACGAAACATAATGTTAGCTACTGAAAGTGATATTCAATAGGAAAACATATATCCAATATCGTAAGACAATATTTGAATGAAGCTCTATTTCAACAAAAGGTTTTTCATTATTAGCCACATGATAAATTATAGGAAAATAATTTTGAAAGCCTTGCTGTT
>CM032659.1:1351453-1393298 GCA_019095985.1 Streblospio benedicti | reverse complement strand
CAATTTTGCTTCCGTTAAAAGTTTCCCGTTTTGGGCCTTTTTCCCCCCAAATTTAAGAAAAATGTTTCAATGTTTGTATCATCATGTGCATATGCAACGCATAATATGCCCATGTAATACATTTGAAACAACCTATAGTGAACAATATCAACGCCGGCGTATTTTCATGGGATTTAATGTAAGCCACTTGAGCGGGAGGCATAAGATGGGGTATCATTAAAAAGAACATGTGTTTTGTACGTTGTACGTTGTAATAAAATCTATATGATTTAAGTTGATTCTTCAAAAAACCCCATACCTAGCCCCAATTACACGCATTGAAGTAAGTAGACAACGATCAATAACCGAAAGTACGTTGTAAAGCCCTAATCAAGTAGTTAGAGGGGAAAAATATACCTATTTTTGAGATGTGAGAATGGCCCTTGATTTTTATGATAAATTAGAATGGGGATCCATTTTTCTTTGAGACTTGCGAGAAATTATGAAACTCTGAAATTGTGAAATGAAGATATTTAGAAATTTAATGAGAATGGCCCTGGATTTTTGCCGAAGTTTGAGGAATGTGTAGGGTTTTTCCCCCTCCAGTTAAAGGTACATATGGAGAACACAGTAAACACATTCTAGCTAATTCTACAGAATTCCTCCTAATTATTGGTTCTCTCTGTTTGAAGGACACTAAACTCTCGGCAAGAAATATTGTTATCTTCCTAAAGTTGGATATAAAACAAAAGTCAAGGCCTCATTAAAAAATATGTCTGTCTTTATTCCAGTATAGATGTAATCTTTAAAATGCATTCTAATTTTGCCTAGGAGATTAACCACAACTCCAAAGCCGTTTAATACCCATGAATCCCCCTATGTGTACATCATGATGTGGCTTCATGGCTAAGCCGCTTACTCTAATGTAATGTAACATGCCATTAAAAACAAAAATACACTATAACACTCCCTGTACTAGACAGTGCAGGTGAAGGTAACCATTGTAGAGGTGATGTGGTGTGCCCACTAGTTATTCATTGTAGTATCAGTGCATACAGTGGAACCTCCAATTAGGGCCACCTCTCTATGGAGACCACCTATTTAATAAGACCACTTTTTCAAGGTCCCAAACCTTCATAAAGCTACCAAAATGAACCTCTGTATAGAGACCACGTCTCCAGCGAAATCACCTCACAGGTCCCCCAAATGGGATCTTAATGGAGAAGTTCTACTGTATATATATGAAACGGCAGATAATCCTCCTAACATGGATGCCACCAGTGGGACTACCTTACAGAGACTGACGCCCGTGTTCTGGGAACATACATCAGCACTCACCACATTCAATACTATCCCGTCTGTGTTCCACTTCCCGTAAAACAAATCCCATGTTGGTGGAACATTTGCCGTATTTTCAGCTTGCAAAGTCTAGAAGTCATCACCAGGAAGTGACAGTATGGTTGAATCTAAGTACTTCGTAGATACCAGTGACGCCCTGAATACTGTGGCCATGAAAGTCAGCAAATAATATAGAGTAGAGCTTTAGTAAGGTGTAATACCATGGGCCTCAGCATGTTGGGAGGTGGTAGCGGGTATAGTCATGTATGCTGTATACTGTATGGTATAGTGTTTGTAAACCATAGTAGTAGACCATTACATACCCCCTACCCCTCCTATGGTGCTGAGGCCTATGTGTATTACGAGTACGTTGTGAAAATAAAGATACGTGCACATCACCCGCTGCCCCGACTAACTCCCCTCCGTCTCTCTGCCCCCAGTTTGACTTCACGGGCCGGCTGCGCGCCTGCCGGTGTCCGCTGGGCACGCGGTGCTGCGGGGCGCCGCCCGCTGCCGGCTGGCGCCCGCTGGGCTACGCGGTGCAGCCGCGGTCCAGGGACACACCACCGTGCCGGGTACGTGAGGACGTCACAGCTACACATCGCCGTCACCGTGGTCTTTATGCCGTGTTATAGTGTTCACAACTAACGCCATCAAAGAGACATAAAAAAGCCAAAGGATTTTTTAGAACACTGGCACTCTATCATGTGAGATGGAGAGCAAGCGACCTTCTCTATTTCTATTCTTAGGGATCCGTGACTTCCGGCGTTTCTGACTTGTCATCATGGGTCATTATTCTTTCACACAGACACACACGGAGACACACACAGACATTCACACACACGTTACTGTCATATCTGACATTCGAGAAATTGCAGACGATCCAATTTAGTCCCATGTGACGAAGATGCTTAATCTATAATCATGGAATCATGATTGGAAGAGAAAGGCTGCTGGTGCCATATTGACAAAATACAGTGAAAACCAAATTGCTCTTCGTGTGTTTTCAGTTATAGTTGTCTGTGTAGTGTGGTTCTGATAGGCAGATCCAGGGGAGGCGCACGCTCCCCATTTTCCCACCAAAATATTTCAATTTTATAGGTTTTCTTTACACGTCTGCCATCGATCACGCATACAAAAGACATGAAGTGCCCCCCCTTCTAAAATCCTGGATCTGCCATTGGTTCTCAAGGACGAACATTGTTATAATGTGGCTGGTTGAACTTGCTTAGTGAGGGCGTTGACTTAACGTGTAAGCTGCTATAGACCCTCTCTAAATAGATCACCCAAAGTGGTCTCCTTTGATAGTTGGACTCTTTATGGATGTTCATGTTAGTCTCTTTATAGAAGTGAGGGACCGGAGATATGGTATGTTTGCCTGTATGACGGACTTGGACATTATAAGTAAATTGAAATTTTGAGTTCAGAACATAGTATGCAAAATACATGAACGGGGAAAACTGCATCAGAAACCAGCTCCATCATTCTGATATCGCGGTGGCATCACATCGCCCATAATGTGCAAGCAATGGAATCACACACCATCTTCAGACTTGCCCTCAAACATATAGACTTAAATGTCACATAAAACACAATATTGACAAGAGGTCTGCCAGAACCAACATGTTTCCCTAGACACGTTTGAGACTGGGCCATTTGGTTTGGAATTGAAAGTGACACTGTGGGCGTGTGACAGCTATTTGAACCCATGTCATTTCCATACAGTTGTGGGTTTTATGCAAATGCATTTGCCATATCTCATTTGTCGATTTTTAAAGAACACATGTTCAGTGCCCTGCTAAAAAAAAGTGGGTAGCTCACAGAATCTTTAGAACTTCGGCTTTCCATTGCAGTCATAGAATTTACTTTGTTGATATTAACATATATGAACTATGACACTTTTCAACACTTTAAAAAAATTAAACATAGATTTTCTATTACTATTGTTTGTGCTATGGAACAAAAAATATTGGGGAACAGACTGTTCTGCTGAAGTACAATGCCCCAGGGACGAAACGACCACTACAATACAACAGCTGATTTCCCTTCAATTATAGCTTACCCTATAACATGATTTCAAATTTTCAAGTCATGCAATTTGTGAAAGTTTCTTTTACGAGTCTTTGCACGGTATTGACTCCCAGAGTCCACGTATACTAACAAGATTAATTTACGCATGGTGGAAAAAACATGGTATTTTAGCCATTGGTAGCCATTTTCAACACCATGGTGTGTGGGGATTTCCCATTAGTGCCCCCGGCAGCAGCCAATTGGTGAGTTCCGCGGGGAATGCGCTGATTTCCTGTCATATGAGCGGAACAGACGACATTCAGAGAGTGTGCATAAAGAATGAAGTCTCTAGATCTAAAAGAAAACCTCTCTTTGGAATGTATTATTTGCAAAACTCTGTGGCTCAAATCTTGCTTTTTATTTAAATTGCGAGTGTTTTTCAATTTGTATCAATTGAGAATGCACTGCCCAGCTGTCAATTGTTCAGGCTTTAGGCCTGCATAGAGTGACTAGCGCAGCTGAAGTCACAAGACCATAGGCAGATCCAGGGGAGCAGGGCCCCCCCCCACACCACAAAATACTTCATTTTTCATAGGGTTTTTTCATGAAAGTGCCCCATTCCAAAAACCTGGATCTGCCACTGCAAGACTTCTTCCTGATAATTTTGCGATAATGACTATTCTACCTCCAGCCCGTTAACTTGTTGACGTACGGTAATAGGGGGTCTTGTACAAATGCCTATTGCCACTACAACACAATACAACCAATTCAGCCTATTCAGTTCCAGAAAATACTTCAGCCCGGTTCTAATGCAATTGGACCAGTAGAACATAAATCTCTCACATCTTTCGGCGCCATTTGTTTCTGTCGCCAATTGCACACATTGCCATGGATTCTCTGACAGGAGGCGTCAACTGCCCGCCCCATCACTCTCCCTGTGGGGTACAAGAGGGTGAAACATTGATTCTGCTACTTCAAGTGAAATTACTGTGGCTGTTCTTTGTTTTATGAAGGGGAAATATACCTATTTTGAGATGTGAGAATGGCCCTTGATTTTTTAGGAGAAATGGGAATGGGGGTCCGTTTTCTTTGAGAATTGTGAGAAATTGTGAAACTGTGAAATTGTGAAATGTGAATGGTTAGAAAATTAATGAGAATGGCCCTGGATTTTTGCTGAGATTTGAGAATGGGGCATGGTATATTTCCCCCTCTTTTATGCATTCTTTGATACTAATCTGTGCTCTTTCTTTCTTTTTATTTCACAAATAAATCTCGTCATAATAACCTTATGTCTACGTAGTCTGAGAGTCCAAAATAATGGTATGGTCTTAGTAAATGTATATGAAAATTATGTTATCATTATAAATAAGCATCTAACAACACAATTCATATACGAAATGGTATATGATACAAGTAAATTAAAACAGGTCTCCCTCACCTACAGAAATGAATGAGTGTGCCGGATATGTTTCCCTGTTTCCGTCCAATTTATCAGGTTAGAATCCTTGAACTGGATGCATTAATTGGAACTTCATTGCTTATGGAAGTCACGAACATATACGTTCTACAAATAACTTGGCTTGTTTCTGTCTATTGTAAAGAATTTATGCTTACAGAATAATCGTGCTGTCTCAACGTCTATTAGCTCGAACCATTCTATGACCTGTGGACGGGTAACAAAGCAAATAGCACTATAACTGTTATTGCACTGCCCAGTGCATGTTTGGGGAAATATAATGATTATAATATGTGTCTCATTACCTGTGTAATGCCCTGATGCTGCCTGCAGTCCTGCACAATGTGTATTGTTCCACACAATGTGTGTAATTGCCAGCCTCTCACATTGCTGTGTTAATTACAACAGCAGGCATGGTGATTCTCTGAAACCCACATCACATTCTCCACACTGATGCTACAAGCATATCATCTTACATGACTTACACAGTGAATGTATCTTTATTACAACAAAAACTACAAATTCTTGTCATTACATATCTGCGTCATATAGGTTTTGCAGTAAATTCGATGCTGCACATGGATTAGTTCAGGACTTATGAATATATTCAATGTTTTACTGGGTTCTTTTTTCAAAAAAATGTTCCTAAGCACTTCACAGTGCATGGAAACCAAAATGATCAAAAGCATGACAATTTTCAATGACATTAATTTTCCCCGTCTGCTTTCGTTGATCTGATATGCTAGTACTATTCTTATATTTCTCATCATTTTATCCTCTTGTTTCTTTTCTACTGCATTAACTCTGTGACGTCGTTACATTTCATTTGTCAGCCAACTGTAAGATTTTCTTCAAGATTTCCTCCAAATGCCCATTCTGTTGAATAGTCACGCGCCTTGTAAATTCACTTTAGCATACTCATTGCACACCAGATTGCCTGGCACTAGTTTATCATCGGAACAAAAATCTAATATCGCTGGATCCCGTGTCCACAACGCAATTCCGCTGTCCCCGTCATATAAATCATGTTGCGTTAGTTCCGCTGGTATGATGGTGGTGTCGTGAGGCGAATGGTTGTCACAGATGGTCGTGTTGCTTTGTTTTGTTTGTTGTTTTTGTTCTGGATGTCTTTGATATTTTTGTTGTCAGTTTTTGTTTTGTTTGTTTTTTGTTGTTGTTTAATTTATTTTTAAGATGGGCCGGTGTGTGCGTGTGCGTGCGTGTGCGTGTGTGTGTGTGCGTGTGGGTGTGCTGTTTGTTGTTTGCTATTTTGTTTAATGGAGATCAGAGAGGAAAGACAGTGGTGGTCTTAGCTCGGTTACCACTTGAGTGCAGTATATTCTGGGGTGATTGGAGATCCCCATGATGGGATGCGATGCCTGCTGTCTTGCACGTGTTGGGGCTGATGTAATGCATAGGCAGATCCAGGGGGCTCAGGGGCGTCCACCCCACCCCCCTTTTTCCACCAAAAAACTTCATTTGTATTTCATGAAATGTAAAAGTGTGCCCCCCCTATTTCCTACAAATGCATTGGGATCTGGGCAGTCCCTTTCATTTGAAGTGCAGTCCCTTCCTTGAGAAGTGGTGCTTTTTGCATCTCGCACGAATGCCATATTTCCTAACGATGAGATTATATATGAGGCTTTCAGGGAAGCATTGTAAATGCATTCATGGGACGGTTTCCTACGAGCAGAAAAAGGAAGTCTCCCTTACAAAAAGCTAAACACGCGCCTGCAGTGTGCCTGTTAGATGTCTATGTCAACTATACCCTTTTAAAATGCTTTTTACTCATTTATATTTATTGTAAACTGTCCTGGGTAACCTACCCGTTGCTGCAACAGAAATAAATTATGCATGCTCATTTGACGCCGCATAAACTAGCAATATAAAAAAAAGATCAGTGCAACATTAAGTCTGTGGTGGGTGCAGAAAAATGTCTCTCTGTGGGACTTGGTGAAATCAAGCAGTTTATGACATTCGTTAGCATCAAAGACTGTCTGTGTATGAATTTTATAGCCAAGCAAAAAATATCATTAGATTACACGTGACTTTGCATAGAAGACTCTACTCGGCCTAAACGTGTGGGAGTTAGCTGCGGTTTCTCATAAACTCATATGATATTGCAAAGCCATTCTGTTTGAATTTTACTTTTACATCATCAGTCCATCTTCTATGTACAGTAGAACCTCTCTATTAGGACCACCTTGGGGACCAGTGTTCGGTGGTCTCAATAGAGAGGTGGTCTCTATACAGAGGTTCATTTTGGTAGCTTTATAAGGTTTGGGACCGTGAAAAGTGGTCTTATTATAGAGGTGGTCTTAATAGGTGGTCCTAATTGGAGGTTCTACTGTATCACGTAAACATCATAGCTCCCCTGTTTTCCACGTTGTGCTTTAAATTTTAGCTCTATGGATTCCATCATTTTACCTTCTTGTGCATTCCATTGGCCCATGCTTAGCCCCAGCATAGAAAAGACTTCTAAGATATAACCTTCACTGTGAAAAACGTGCATAATACTAATTCTACTCCCACTGTTCTGCCAAGCAAGCTCTTACCACAGTGTTGACATAGCTGAAGAGACATCGTGCATTTGACTACATCAAGTGGCGCTAACGGGACTCGAACTCACGACCCCAAGTTCTGAGACCAGAATGATACCATCATCCCAAACAGCCCGTGATGTCTCTTTAGCTATGGCAATATGGCAATACAGTGGTAGGAGCTTGATTGGCAGAACAGTGAGAGTAGAATTGAATTCACAAGCAAACTTGGGGGAAATGTATATACAGTTATTCATGAATAATACTGTGTATCCAACTACAAAACCACAATGAGAGCGAGGGCATCTGCTTTAGGCAGCATTCATAACGCTCTCGTACCTACTACAGCACCTATCAGGATTTTAGTATCAGAATTTTGATACCCCCCCCCCCCCCCCCTTCTCTAAAAAATAGATTGTTATAGACGTGGCTCGGTAGTTTCCCCGCTGGGACGTCATTACGGGTTTCCCTGACATCTGGCACCATTAGTGTCATTTCTCCCTCTGTCTCTGCCTATGACAACACACATTTCTTGGTTTCCGGAGAAATCGCAAAAATGCGCAGACGACTGAAAAATGCTGTCATAAATACGTCCCTGGGACCATTTCCAGATACTTTTATGGTTACATTCGTAAAGACTATCCTGGATACACATTTCGTTTATTTGATTAACTATTGTGTTTGTCGGATTTTTTGTCTCTGTTGTTTTCTTACAAATCATCTTTGCCTGTATATCTACCCCAGAAATTGGGGCCATTTGGAATAAGCTTTCAGTAATGTCAACACTAACTGGCTTTATTGCCGGATACTTTGGTCTACATGAAAATCTGTTTATGTCCTCCTTGACATATACATAAGAAAGCTAGAATATCGTCTTCACTTACATATATGTTTTCTCCAAATTTTAAAATGGGAAGCCATTTGGGGCCTTCAGTAAGGTCTGTAGGATCAAATGGCTTGCTCAGTAAAAGCAGGCTATTATCGTTTGCGACCTTTTGAAAAATAGATTGCACCTAAGTTGGGTGTTTTTTTTGTTGTTGTAAATGTACACGAAACTAGATTCAGACCATCTCTCTATGATGCCAACCTATTCCAGCGATGTACAAATTGCTAGCGTCATTACATCTTGAACACTAGTCCCATTCCCATTATTTTTGATAATGTTGCGATGGGTATTCGTTCTTCTAGCGTCTACAATCTGACATGAACATGAGAACAGTCATTGTGTATTAAATGAAACCTTAGAAGTATGCATTCCAACGGCGAGGTAACAATATAGACATTCATTTAGCCACATTGCCCATGTACAGAGTGTAATTGAAAGAATATATGTTTGATAATGTTCCAGTGGATTGTATATCTTATTTGTTGGTATAAAAGCATACGACATTATCTTATTACTTGTTTTATATGAAAAAAGAATTGCAGTTGCTGTTAAAAGGCAACTTGATGCACGATGATGTTAGCAATAACCCTTTGGCAGGCATTCTCTTTGCATATTGCCGAAAAGCATATTCGATCATCATCTCCTGTGGTGCTAATGCATAACTTAGTTTACGCTAGAATGTGCTTGGTGTGATATTACGTGCAGTAGATTGCCTCCGTGCAGATGGGGAAACAGTAAGTAAAGCATTTGTTTCACAACAAATTCATAATGGATGGTGCTTGAAAACACGTCATGCCATGGGCATTCTACTAATGTGTGGTCATTTATTTGACACCCTATACCACGTTTTTTTGTTGTGTGTGGGGGGGTTGGCTTTGGGGGCTGTTTTGTGTGTGTGTGTGTGTTTGTTTGTTTGTTTGTTTGTTGTTTTTGTTTGTTTTTTGTTTGTTTTTTAAAACACAAGTTTTTGAGGTTGACTAGAACCTTGTTTTCTAAAAAGTGCATAACGCATTGTGACACATTCGATATGAACACTACATGCCATGGACACCTTGCATGCATGTTTGTCATGGTTAATTGTTTAATATCGTTCTTTATTACGCAACATGTGAACTAGGAGTCTATCATTTATTAGGCTCCATTGGGGTATGGAAATAAATTAAAGCCCCCCCCCCCTACAAAAGTAATAGAATGAAAATATATTTTAAAAATAAAGATGAGCTTTTTCAGCCGTAGTGAGACCCCCCTCCCAGCACAAGCTTTTTTAATATATCTTAAACTTAAACACAATTCATTGAACTCCGTGCCATCGTCCCACACAATACAACGACCAATGCCCATAGTCATGAAAATAAGACCTTTATCCGTTACATAAGGCCTTACCATCTTACGGCACCCCCCGCGGGTATCACGGCAACAGCATAACTGTCACTGCCGCCAAGGGCCACTGTGTGAGATGTACGCTGATTGCATTATATCGTCCCTCCAGAGATTCGCACGCATAAAACACACTCACGTACAATAGAAACCTCCAATTAAGACCACCTATCCATTGAGACCACCTCT
Source organism: Streblospio benedicti (assembly GCA_019095985.1). Lineage (NCBI taxonomy): Eukaryota > Metazoa > Annelida > Polychaeta > Spionida > Spionidae > Streblospio > Streblospio benedicti. The sequence continues at coordinate 1,383,523 of CM032659.1, read as the reverse complement.
ATAATAAGACCACTTTTCACAGTCCCAAACCTTCATAAAGCTACAAAATGAACCTCTGTATAGAGACCACCTCTCTATTGAGACCACCTAACACTGGTCCCGAAGGTGGTCCTAATAAGGAGGTTCTAGTGTACAATAGCACGTGGACAAGTTGATGTATGGGGCTATGGGCCGAGTGTTCGCCTTTACACGCCTGCATTACGCCTTGTGAGCCTTTTACATTCACCATATTTGGGGAATTTACGTAACAGCATTGACAGCTAGCTGCCCAATACAATAATACAATAAATTATTTTTTGTTTGAAGAAGCCCATAAAATGTCATGTTTCCATTACCGTGTGAACTTGGCCATTTTAGGTGTGCATTTTTTGTTCTGTTTTTTTTTTTGTTTTTTTTTTTTTTTTTTTTTTTTTCTATTGCTTTAGTTTGTTTGCTTGTTTGTGTACTGTTAGTTTGTGTTTGTGTGGTTTATTTTGGCGGTATTGTCTTCCATTACGTTATGTACGGAATGGCCAATACGCGCAATAATCATATTATGTAAATCCGTGCAAACCACAATGTAAGATCACTAGTTTCAAATGCAAAGGATCAAAACTGATTTTTCACCCAGAAGATGCGTTTCTATAAATTTCCTAACATAAAATCACACGCTATGATAAAACACAAATCTAAAAGAGTGTGATTTTCCCCGTAAAGGAATTGTTCACTCGCATTTTCTTATACATAAATAAACATATGCATAGTCATATATGTAAGTATCTATGGGGCTATGTGGAAAACTGCATACATAGGGAATACTGTCCATTTTATGAGACTTTCACAGCTGAAGTTTATAGAAGTATACCGACAAAAACAACCATTCAGTTTAATTCATAATTTTGGAGATAATCCTCTAAAAAAAAAATTAAAAATCAAGAATCTGAGAAGACTAATAAACCAACACAGAAGAAAATTGCCACAACTGTTCTCTGAAGCATCCAGTTGTAGATCACAATTTGGAAAATCCAAGGACGGCACTGGACAACATCACAGGGGACATGAGGGGGGAGCTGGTGGGGTGATCAATAGAGGGCGATTGTAGTGATTGTGAGCTGCTCAACTGTGGTGACCTTCTGCTCATTGATGGAAATATGTTGCCTATTTATTGTGCTCTTTACGCTTGGATGTATTGTATCGTGAACTACAGTGGCGCAGGGGTGCACGCCCCCCGCTCCCGTTTTTTTCCCACGAAAATATCTTATTTTCATAGGATTTTTGGCATGTTTACATAACTCACATGTCCAAAACCCATGAGATATCCCTTAAGTGTGCGCTCCCCCCCCCCCCCCCACACACACACACACACGCACGCACGCACGCACGCACGCACGCACACACACACACACACACACACACACTTTTTCAGAAAATCTGGATCTGCCTATGAACTACTTGCGCCTGGTTATCAGCAGTGGCTATGAGAAATGTCCTCTCTATAGACGTGAATGAATTCTCTCTTGTCAGTTATTGTCACTGTTTCCAAGTAAATGCTGTTGCTATGGACGAAGCAGTTTCGCTTTGTCTCTCATGGTACAACGTGGCTGGAACGTAGCTAGGAGAGCTTGTAGATAACACCACACAGGTCTCTCCCGATCCACGCCTCAGCCAAAAGTGGAACAGCACTTCAGAGGTTCTGGTCGGACCCCTCACTCACCACACTTGTCCATTTGTAACTTTGGGTGGTCGAGGTATAATAAATGTTCACAGCACCACGGTGTTATCTTCAGTTCGCCTTGCTGCACTGGATAACTAATGTTTATTATGAGTACGTACAATTCAGTAGTTAATTTTTTTTTTTACGTGTTTTATTTATCTCGGCAGAATGTACCATCACTTTGGGTGCACTGGTGATAATTTACGTCAATGAAGCCTTTTGTTTATAGTATTGTAACAGTACAATAATTGGAAGGATTCACACGTGGTTACAATGAAGTGATGTAAACATTTCTAGTGTTATTTCAATGTCTTATATATATATACGTACATACACATACCTGTTGTATACATAAAATATATATAACCAAGTGTTCACGTAAAAGTTAAAAGTTTTTGTTAAGTAATATTCTGTTTATTGGGTTTTTTGATGAATGGTGGTAATGTGTGACATAAGTATGGTTTTATTGGATAAAAATTGTGCGACGCTGAGCGATTCCTTGTGATAACAAGTAGTTTTTGTTATATGGGCCCCAGTCCAAATATTCTTTCACGGTAAACAATAAAAGTTGAGAAAAAGCCTTCCATTATGAGTCGCCGACGCTATTGTAGAGGTCCGGACAGCGGACTAATACTTCATGAGTCCGCAATCAATAATTCAATTAGAGTGACATATTATATATTAGTGATATTTTAAAGCAAGTTTTTATATTTTGAGCATCAAAAAACGGTTAAATTGGGGTCCTATCATGTGAAAAATATGCTACAATGATTGGTCGCCATGTTTTGTTGTGCGAAAGTTCAGCATTCACATGGTGTGTCTATGACTCGAGGCAAATTGCGGTAACTCAGCCTTCACATGCAGGTCAATAGCGCCTGACGCTCCCTAAAATAATAAACTACATCTCCCGTACCGGCATTTAATTCAAGTAACACATTATGTTGGATTGGTCGCTGAAATTCTATGGTAGGTTGTCTATGTGAATGTAAATTGTGATATAGGCCTACGCTGTTTTCATTATCCCCCTGCCTCAGGGTGTTAATTAGTCCTTGAGTAATCTTCCATTCTATCAGTGCACTGCCCCGCCGACGCTATTGTAGAGGTTTATAATGCACAGCGGAATACTTCATGAGTCCAGCATGGATAATTATGAATAGCTGTGAGCAGTTATATATTAGTGATATTTTTAAACTAGTTTTTATATTATTTTTCATCAAATAACGGTTAAATTCTCCTATCATGAAAAATATGCTACAATATCATAGCATTTAAAGCTAATACTTTTAAATAATTGACCCTATGGGAAAACACACTATGTAGAGTCACGTGACAATAACATTGCAAATACGCCAGAAATCAAATTATCTACGCCATTTTTGTTTCGTGTATTTTTCCCTTAAAGTTCATCCAATTTCACCTATGCCTTGTATACAGTTGCGCAGAACGTCATGCGCAGTGGTCTTTTTTTCATTTTTAGCTGCGACAAACGTTCCATATGACTTCCGGTACATGTTAAAATCCCATTTGAAAAAAAAATATTTCATGCCAGATCATGGATATAAGGTATTGTATGGAAAATTGGTGGCTGTCACATTGATAAACTTTGGAAATGTATACAAAAATGTCTATTTGAGGCGTGAATTCATCAGAATATTGTGTTTTCCAAGTTTTCTCTGCTGAACCGGGTCGTCTGTCATATTTGTTTACGATCAGTATTTCCCTTTATATCTCAGTCAATTTTCATAGTAATGTAAATCCGATTACAGATTCGTATTCCTCACTCAAAATTCTATTAGAAAACTACTTTTCACGTATACAATACGACGAAACATACTTGAAAATAACCTTTAATATTCAATGTCGTGTTGACCAAAAAATCGTAGCTTTTGTGCGATGAACGTTTAGCGCACCTGCAAATACCACTGCGCATGACGTTCTGCGTATTGGTGAAAGACAGTGAAATGTATTGGTGACTGGTGGTTGAGGAAAACTATGTTGGTGAATAGACTTTCATCAAGGCTATATATATGCTAAAGCCTCAACCTAAATGTAAGTGTGCTGGTTTATAGTTGTGATCCAAGTATTTTGCTCTCACGCTTTTACATTTTACACCAGGCCATTGACACACTCAATGATCATCAATTGATCATTTCTCACATGTTAGTGGAGCAGTGTACAACAATTTAAAGATGAGTTTGCTCAGCACTCACCACCAGACCCACATACCGTGAATCGAAACCACGACCTTTTAGTCACGAGTCCAACTCCCTATCAACTCTGCCAAAGAACCACTCTAATCTCCCCCTCCTCCTCCCCAGACTACGACTCCGCCGCCTCCTCGCTGCGGAACTGCTCCCGTCCGGGCGAGCACGCGGGTGACGGGGGCGGGGCGTGCCGCTTCCCGCTGTCCGAGCTGGGCACGGCGTGCTCCGCCGGCGACGACTACGGCTACGACGAGGGCGCGCCGTGCGTGCTGCTAAAAGTGAAGAGGGTCAGTAGCACCGCTCAGCAATATACAATACAATACAATACATTCTCACACGAAATCCATAAACCCTAGAAAATCAATTCCATATATGTATTTAAGAAATCATATTCATAAACATATATCTGTAGAAATCAATTTAAGTGATTCCCTACAGATATTTTTTCATATCACACCCAACCCAATATGATGGGTGTGATAAGAAATATCCTATAACATGTATATAGCGCTACTACTTCACAAACAGGAATTTAAAGTGCGCTGTACAGAAAGAAAAAGTAAAAATAAACATGAAAATACTTTCACATTAACTCCCAAAAGCAGTGGTAAAAAGAAATGTTTTACATTGTCCTTAAAAGCTTGATAAGCTTCTTTTGATTTTATATGTACGGGTAATGCATTCCACAATTTAGCCCTGTACTGCCAACTGAAAGACCAATCAGCAAATGTCGATTCAGTTGTAAATGGAACATGTATAATATGTTTATCACTCATAGACAATCAGGTCTGTCTAGTGTACGACCTATATTGAAGAAGATCGCACAGATATGGTGAAGCTATCTGTGTGATCTTCTTCAATATAGTCAGTTTCCTTGTGTAATTCCGAGGGAATTTTGGTATGAAATTGTAACATATGGTTTATTCTACTCGTTTCACTCCATAAGAGGAAAGAAATTATATCGCCATTTTTTGTGAACATTTTTGCAATCTTTATGGTCACCATTATGCAAAAATACATTCTCGCTGACTATCAAACGTGAACATTTTAGCCATGTAGATTTGACAGTAAAGGTTTATTCGCAGAAAACAGCTCAATTTTCACTGAGATGGACATTTTAGGCGTGGACTGTGTATTTACTAGTAACAGTAACAGTACAAGTAGACCTGGGTGGTGTCTATTGGTGAATGTGTAACTTGAAGCTACAACACGGGGTCTGCACTATTCTGTGCCATGTGTCTGGGTGGTGCTTGATAGTAACAACACAAATTGTAGTTTTTTAATAATTTTTCTTTAATGTTCTATTCTGTACAAAGAATTATATCTGATCAACAAAAAATAATAAGTTTAGAATCATTTTCAAAAAAATTTCATGACACATAGTATTTCCAAAAACACATTGATGTAGGTTTCCAGTGTGACGGTTCATTGCCGAATATCCACAGAATGTTAAACTGGACTATTAAATGATTACCATTCATTAAGTATTTAGAAAAATGGAAACCGGAGATATATACCATCAGTTCATTGCTCCATGAAAAAGTTATGGGTTAGTTATTTAGATATTTCAACAGGATGTCTTTAACTAATGGGTTCAAAACATTTTGAACTTCAAAATGCCAAGGACTTAGAAAGTATTCACAATATCCAAGTATCCAAACACAATTAAGGAAAAGATGATTTTGAGTAACAACAGCTCACTTCTTGGCATGTAGAGTCATATGGTGCTTTTTCAAGTTTCCTCCTTGTGTGAATGATTTTTGACATATATGGCAGTAAAATGGCTTCTCACCAGTGTGTGTGCGCTTGTGGATCTTTAGATAAGAACTTTGAGCAAAACATTTCCCACACTGATCGCACTTGTATGGTTTCTCTCCCGTGTGTATGCGCATATGACTAACAACAGCAGATCTGTGAGAAAAACTTTTCTCACAAACTCCACAACCGTAAGGTTTCTTGCCAGTGTGAGTTCTCATGTGGGATTTCAGATGTCCTCTTCGGCTGAAAGATTTCTTACAAACTGTACACTGATGTTCTTTCTCCCCAGTGTGGATTCTCATGTGGCTGGTCAAGGTGTCACTTCGACTAAAACACTTGCCACATTGACTACACTCATAAGGTTTCTCCCCAGAGTGGGTTCTCATGTGGGTTTTCAGATGAGAACTTTGACTGAATGATTTCTCACACACTGTACACTGATGTTCTTTTCCCCCAGTGTGGATTCTCATGTGGCTGGTCAAGGTGTCACTTCGACTAAAACACTTGCCACATTGACTACACTCATAAGGTTTCTCCCAAGAGTGAGTTCTCATGTGGGTTTTCAGATGTCCACTTTGTCTGAATGATTTCTCACACACTGTACACTTATATTCTTTCTCCCCAGTATGAATTTTCATATGATCTGTCAGATTTCCTCTACGACTGAATAATTTCTCACACACTGTGCACTGATATTTTTTCTCCCCCGTGTGGATTTTCATGTGGCTGGTCATGTTGCTTCTCTTACTAAAACACTTGCCACATTGACTACATTCATAGGGTTTCTCTCCACTCTGTATTCCTTTTTGTGATTTTAGAGCATCACTTTGGCTGAATGATTTCTCAGTTGACTTTAGTTGCATATCACCGTGGTTTGCCATTGTTTACTGATTCCAAATATGTGATAATATCACAAAGTTTTGGACAACTCTGTTCAATGTTATAATTCAATAATATTATATGACAAAATTTTTATATCCTTGAAGTGTTTTATTTCAAATTTAACCCTTTTCACTGATTAAATCGCCACCATTCTGAAAGAAAGTTATAATGTAGAGCCATTTATAATTTTCTTCTAATTTTGCTACTTTGCTGAATAATAGATTGCAGTGAGGAAAACCTGAAAATGATTTTATTTATAAAGTAAAATTCATTGTTTCACTATAATATTTACGTATCAAAATCTGGTTGACTATAGAATTTAGCAGCAATAGTTGACATTTACAATTTCTAGTCACAATGCACCACCCTCCATATCTACACACAATATGCTGCTCTTCCTTTATTGTGTGAAATACGTCACACATTCATTTTCATCAGTAAAAACAGACCACCTCTATAAAGAGAACACCTGTAGTCCTTTTATATAGAGACCACATCTCTAATGAGACCACCTGCTTAAAGAGACCACATCGTAAAGTCCACATCTGTAGAGATGATGTCCATAAATTTACCACCTATATAAAGAGACCACTATCATGAGATCACCTCTATAATGAGACCACCTCTATAATGAGACCAGCGGTATACATAGACCATCTGTATAAATAGACCACCTCCATAAGTGGACTATATCCATAATACTCCAGTGGCTAGGGGGGTGTCTTTGAACATAAAGCGCCGCTCCTGATTATAGTATTTCTTGAAAGATCATACCCTTAGTATTTAAGAAAAATTGGGTAGACGTGTGGCATGTGGTCAATATCAGAGAAATTCAAGATGGCCGCCAAGATGGCCGTTGCAGTATCCTTGCCTCTATCATTTCAGCCATTTGGTCTACTCACACATTCAGATACTCTAAGACTAGGTTTTTGGGGTCAAGGAATTCAATGAAAGCAATTGCAAACTGATTTGAGCTTCAATTAACAAAATAATATATGTATGCTAAGAACTGAACGTTGAAAGCATACGATTTGTGTGTATATAATTCTCACTAAAACCTACAATAGTTTCATACATACAAACAATCCTTATTACTCTGGTTTGAGCAATATATTGCATTATGATTAAAAATCATATCTTATAAGAAACTCTATGATTTGAAATAATACCTGAATCAAATCATTTAAAATCATGTAATAATGATTAAATGAACATTTACACCTATTGAAGTTCAAGGCTAAATGACGTAAATTCAATTTTTGCAATTACAATATGATTACATATAGACGTAAACTTTGTATTGTGTTTAAACCAATTTTTAAAAGATAATATAAGTTATGCATTGAATGAGCAGGATATCAGTTGATGTTTTAAGTTTAGGAATATCATATCATCCCTATGAAGTTTTATTATATCGTTTTCATAGACCATCAACAAAAAGTACTTCTTATAACATTTTGATTATTAATAATACAGCCATGAATTTGGTGTCTAACTATATGTTTTGAGGGTCATAGAATCTAAATTCAGCATTAAACGTCACATTCATCATATAGATATCGCCAAATCCAAGATAGCCGCCATTGAGATTTGTGGATTCTGTGATTGTCTTTAGCTTTTTTACCTTTTATGACATAAGCATGATTTTGGCGTCTAATGACATGTTTTGCGGGTCATAGTATCTGAATCAAATAACAATTAACTAAGGGACCACATCTCTATTGAGACCATTTTCCTCGTCGATTCAATTGTGTCTTGTATCTTGTATTTTATGTGCTGTTGCAAAGCTTTCGAGATGTGTTTGGCATGTTTACATCCGAGGACCAGTATTAAAAGTAATTGTAATCATGTATTTTCTGTGTAATTGACCATTCATTAGTCACGCGAGGGTGGATAGTAATGGTCCACTCACTTGAACCATAACTGCGGCATTCTTTGTCGTATTATACATGTGACTGTGGAGCTTGACTGACGCTAGCTGCTCAATATTCCATTGATGGAGATGGCCGTTATTCTGGTTGGTCATATAGGCCAGTTTCGGACATTAAATTTGAATAGATGTAACATAGAAAATTGTCCCGTTGTGGCTACCGTCTTTTCCACCATTTAATAAAATGTTCAAAAGTTTCAAAAGTTAGAATGATTAACCCAAACTCAGTTCTAACTTTTGAAACTTTTGAACATTTTATTAAATGATGGAAAAGATGGTAGCCACGTGACAAAAGCCACCTAGAACCAAGCAATAGGTTCTACATATTAGAAAATTGTACATACTGTATTATGCCTCGTGTGTAGGTAGAGGGCTGGGTGCCGGACCCCTACACGCCCATGGACGCCGTGCCGCCGCCGCTCACCGGCTACTGGAAGCCCGACCACGTGCTCGTGTCCTGCTCGGGGGAGGTGAGTTGTCATAGTCCAATACGTCATTCCAATAAAAGCTTACACCGGTTCAGCCGTGTAACTATTTAACAGTTCGCTACTTTAGATAGTGGCATCATTCTAATCTCACAACCTTAGGGTCGTGAGTTCGAGTCCCACAAGGGCCACTTGAATGGAAGCTTGGGGTTGTAGAACCTGTCTTCAGCTATGTCTATCGTTGGCAGAAATATGCTTGTTAAAAAAAGATGAGAGAGAGAGAGAAGTTGACGATTATAGTTCCAGTATGTATAATTCACTCTTTCTAAACATAAACTATGTATTCATTCAACCTTGTATGTGGTTCCTGGATTCAGACAATAATAGTTTTATATGACACTATTGTATCAATTGTTTGAAACATATTACTTACCAGACGTTGTCCCATCATCGTTCAGGATGATGAAACTCTGGCAAGCAAATATGTTTCAACCCGTTGATTCATCGTGGTAAACGATTTCTTGCACTATGTGTGTCGTTCTGTTGTAGAGCCCCGTCGACCGAGAGGCCGTGGGCCCGGTGTCCTACTACCCGCACGCCGGCGTCCACTCCAAGTACTTCCCTTATACAGGCCAAGAGCCTTTCCAGGTGCGAAAAATGCTGTTTTCTACAGTTAAAAGCTGTGTACATTTTTGTAAAAAGTCAATCAGTCCCTAATATTTCATTCCAATCTGTAATGGTGACCTCTGAGTATCAGATGTCACGATATGACCTCTGCAGCATGACTATTGCTCATTGAAAATATGACCAACCACAGGCTTTTAATCCCAGAAGTGGAATTGGGTGAATTGATCCATCAGAAGATTTACAGACTCTGTTTACACTTATTGTTATGGTTTATGGTTATAGCGCCGAGAGCAGACCATATCCAGATGGTTTGAATAGTCCTATGATGCTTATAAATTACAATCCAAAACACAACCCCACAACGTAAAATTAAGAATCAAGTCACACAAATTAATAAATTATGATAATTCACTCTCCGGTGAAACCTTTCAGCGGTCAATCTGACATCCGGGGCTCAGTGTGCCATGATGTTACAGCTATTGTAAATCGCAACATTGCCCCATCACAGACCATTCTTAAAAGTTAAAATAATGTTCCTATGCATAATTTCGTATCCCCTCCCCCTTCACAGGAGAAAATAATGTAACTATGAACGAACCTTCATAACTGTCAGTCTCTATCTCAAAAGTTGAGCTGTTCACCGATACCTCAATTGAAAATAAAAATTGCAGAATTTTGTTTTAAAAGACTGAAGGGGCTTTGGAATTATGTACACGCGCCGCAAAAGGGGAACAATGTTCAGTTTTTTCTTGCCCCGCAGAACCCAGTACACAAATTAACAGCATAGCCACAAAACTTTTCTAAGAGATATGTTATATTACCACATTGGACAGCTATGTTGGCGGCCATTTTGAATTTTGGGCATGAAGCTCATATCGCTTGTAAACTCCGACAGAAATGTTCAGCATACCTTAAAACCCCAGTATACAAATTTTGGCACTTTCTTCCGGAAGTTAACAAAATATTTGCTTATCCACTGTACTATTACCACTGTGGGTGTTTTATATAATTCATAATATTAAAGTGTAAACTCTGTTGTGCATCTTTTAATTGCCACGTTTGAGTAGTAAATAGTGGAATTCTGATATGAAAAAGTTTTAGTCCGTGCTACAAAATTCCTAGACCCATAAAAATGTTGAATATCTAAACTTGACCAAATCCCCTCTTTTCCCCCCTACCCTAAGTAGAACATTGTTCCACTTTTGGGAAAATGTACAAAATGACAAATTGTACATCATTCTTTATGGGCATTTACAATTGACATCAACCATGAAGGGGGGTAGGTTAACCCAAAGAATGTCATGAAATCGACATCACTATCATGGTTAACAGGGGCGGGGGGGGCATATGGGGACAAGTGTCCTCAAGTTGATGGCAGGCGGTTGGGAGGGGTCATGAAGTTGAGAAAGTTGACGGCGAGGGGGGGTGTCAGAAAGGGCCAAAATGTGGTTGATGTCAATTATGAACGCTCCCTGACCACTGTGGTGTTTTCTGCAGGACCCGCTGGTGATGGTTCGCTTCCAGCGGCCACAGCCCGGCGTCGCCGTTCTGGTGCGCTGCGACCTGTGGAGCGAGGACGTCAGCGACGCCGACCGCGACAGGACAGCCGTCCGGTTCACCCTCCTGCTGGACTAGGACAGACAGGACAGCCGTCCGGTTCACTAGGACAGACAGGACAGCCGTCCGGTTCATCCTGTTGCTGCACTAGTAGTGTAGATGTAATCTGGGTTTGATTGTTGCAAAAAGGTTGTGCTGATTTCCATTCACATTGCAACACATTTCAGTTGAGACAGAGATTCTCACTTCCTCTTTGATCACACTATGTAGCAAAAATGTAAACTTTTTGTTTAATTTCCAATCAAAATGAGGAATTACAAAGTATACAGTCAGTGCTAAGGGTTTCGGGTTATGCAGTTTGAAGAAGTTTGATTTAGAGAACAATGTGAAATAGAAGATATTATGGAAGCGTTACTTTTAATACCTTGATCATTACCTCTCCATGGTTATGGTTAAAAAGCTTTTCAAAGCCCATTAATGCAGTTGCCTTTGACACTGATCCTGCTATTGTCTCTCATCACATGCATTACAAGCTAACCCCATATAGTCATGTCCCTGGATAGTGAAGTCCTACTGGTGAACTTATCTCTGGTCCATGCGTCAGTGCACAGTCTGCCATAATGATCCTCTGTGTCATCTCACTAGTGCCGTGTCACTTACTTGTGCTCTGAATTTACAGTGTTTGTCAGGACAAATATTTGCTTATGAAATATATAAACACAGATGAGATTTTTATGTTAAATATGCTTTCTACTGCTTATTTATTGAATGATTATTAATAGTGGAAGAGGCTATATTGTATTGTATTGGGGGCATAGGGGGGGGGGGGGCAATCAAGAGCTGAAAATCAAATGTCAAATATTTGTGGTTACTTATAAGGCGTGAAAATTAGTATATTATGTATGCTACGGATTGAGAGCTCAAGAATAGCTTTACTGATAATAGTCTGTGTTAGTTTGCTCTTGAGTAGGATGTAATGTATCTCTTGTAACGTGCAAGTGATGTTTAGCGGATGTTTAACTAAGTGGTGTGCGTGTATTCCATTTGGCGTGACATTTGCAGAAGTGAACAAGCCAGTATATATGTTTGAGACTTCATTTTGCGGAAGTTCAAGTTTTCAGAGATTTATACATCTGACGAGGCTTAGCAATGCATTTCATGCTTACGCCCCGTGTCATATGTAAACAGTTATTTGATGGTGGACTAGGCAAATAGTTACAGCTGCATTTGGCATGGTTGCAATTAAATAGTTGTATTTTTGGTGTTATCTGAACTGGGCACAGCACAGAGTTAGTGGAGTGTGTGTATCCATGGACTATTGGAATAATTGAACCATTGCACAATTATGTTATGATTCTACTTTATGGTAGATGAAGGCATAGCCATGGAATAGACGAATGATTTGACAATTGAAATTATTGCAATTATTGCATTATTTTACTTATTCCAGGGGTTCATACGTATGGTAGACTAGAGCAAGACTATAGTTATGGGGATTGTGAACATTGAAGAGAATTGCAATAGCTGAAGTTATGATATTTTTCTGAAAATGTTCCTCAACAAAACAATTTGTATGATGAGCTAAACGTGATTCTTTTCCTTGTTTTATTTCTCTTGCTTCTCACATTTAACTACGGTTAGTTAGCGATTTTCATTAAAAATATGATTTTTACTTATAGAGTATATGAACAACTGTGTATATTTTCCCAGGTTTGCTTGTGAATTCAATTCTACTCTCACTGTTATGGCAAGCAAGCTCCTACCACTGTATTGGCATAGCTGAAAATATAACTTCCATTTGATTATAAAAAGTGGCTCTAGCGGTAGTCGAACTCAAGACCTCTGGTCTCCCAGCCTTGGGGTCGTGAGTTCGAGTACCGTCAGGGCCACGTGACATAGTCAAATGGAAGCTGTGTCTTCAGCTATGCCAATACAGTGGCAGGAGATTGCTTGCCATAACAGTGAGAGTCGAATATTTATAGATTATTTTCATATTTACCCTATAATGTATTTGATGTGTGTATTTGAAAGTTAAAGGCCAATATACATTCTGTTCATGTAGTATGGTTGTGACTGTTTGTCAAGCTCTCTTTTCCTGAGGTGCATGGTTTCGTTTGTTTTCTGCATTATAATTTAACATTTAATTCGTTTTTTCAGAATGTTTTCCCATGGGTACGTCTGAATGAAACGCCATAATTATCATATGATATACTGTCTATATTAGATAAATCTGTTATGTTGTGTGGCACTGTTTGGTCATTTTGTGATAAAAAAATATTTCTACAACATGGCTGCATCCTCTGCTCCATGAGGCTTTCATCTGACATCAAGTAGTACAAAAAATCTAACTTCAGGCAGTATAGCAAGCTAAATTATCAAAAAGAATGTACTTTTCTAGCTTATCACTTGAATTTTAATTTTACTATGTTTCCCCCTTAGTATTAATTTTAATAACAATATAATATATTTGTATTCACACTGGTATGTACATGGAAATAGATTACTTTACTGTTGAATAAAACAGCATTATTTCTTCATTTAAGCGTGTGTCTATGTGTTTTGTTTGTTTGTTTGTTGTTTGTTTGTTTTTTGTTTGTTTTTCAATTTTTTCTTTGTTGGATTTTGGCGGGGAGGCGGGGGCTGAAAAATTGTGGGATAAAAAAAAGGCATAGGGCAATAAAACTGACCGCCCTTCGCCTGTCTACATCATGGCGCTTACGGGTCAAGGGTAAGTGGTCATCGTGTACAGACTAGCTGTGACTGACCACCTTATCATAGGATTTTACAGTAGAACCTCTCGGGGGATAATCTGTCTTACTATAGAAATGCTTTCTTCTTAGACGTAGTCCTAAGTGCTTTCTATTGTCAAAATTGCTTTAGGCTAAACAATGTCGGTGCACCACTAAAAAATTGTGATTAGTCAATGACAGCAGTTCTATGACCTGCGTATGTCTTATCACACTGCGGCAAACATTCAAGGCGGAATCGTTTGAATGAAATCACTGCGTAAACATTGGTGAAATCCTGATACAAAGTCAATAGCAGTGCATCACATAACCCGAAAATTTCGTCTAGAAACTAGGCGCTGTCATTCTGTGATGTATGCGTGTTCAAGTGTGTGGATCTGTGCACGTGCTGTATTTATTTTTCTTGTCAAAGCCGCGACAACTGATATGCATGGTGTGGCAATTCACCTCTAATCAGAATTTCTACTTTTCATACACACTTGTTGATTAGTTCATGTTAGGTCTCTATATTATATGCGTTTGTTGCATAACAAACAAAATGATCTTTTTTGAAGCTTCTACGCCTATTAATAAAGAAATTATAACTTAAACTTTTAATTCAATTCTATCTGCTGAAGATTCAGTCTTGCTAATGATTTTTTGATTGAAACCAGATGTCCGGTTGATTTTTAAAAGTTGCATTAGAACTATGAAATACAATCTTCTGTTTGATGCATATTGTTTATGGTCATTCCACGATAAAAATGACCTTTTAATGGAGATTGTGCTATATATATTAAGAAAGTTAGAACAAAATTCATGCTTTCAAATTTTAAAATTTCATGATCATATGCATGTATCACAACATTCAACCTAGACTAGATACTACAAGCTACAGGGTATTCGGTATTTTAGTTTATGAATGAACACTAGTTTAATTTTTGTAAGATATTTGATGGCATTTGTTATAGGAACCAATCATGTAACCTGTTTAATAGAACCTCTCTATTACTCTATTACTCTATTATGACCACTTGTAAGACCGACTGAAAATGGTTTCAATTGATAAGTGGTCTTTATATGGAGGTTCCCATAGGAATCATTTTGAAGGATTGGGACCGAGAAAGGTGGTCTTATTATAGAGGTGGTCTTAATTGTACACTGTAGGTTCTACTAAATTTATTACCGTTTACAACCATCCAAACAGCCATTGGATTTTAGGTGAAACATTGTCAGCGTATGCATCTACATTTTCTGTAGAAGTATACAAACATCTGATTTTAAAATGTGAGCTCCAAATCAGTAATAGATTTTCAGAAACTATATCACTTTACAAATGTTCATAACATATAACTTGTTACTGTAGGACAGATAACATTGATATATATATATATCAATGTATACAACTTTTCCCATGCAAACTCATCAAAGTATTGTTAATGGATGGATAATAATGTTGGAATAATATCTTCACGTATGGTAGTTACTGGCAAATATTTGATTACAGGGTTTTCATTATCATTGGTTATTTTAGGATATATTGTTATTCGTAACTTTTTTCATACTAGTCACCCGGAACATGATTTGCTTTTAGTTAAGATGTTAAGTCATCAAAAAGAATATATTCTTTATCGTTGACTACTGCACAGTTTATTAAAAGAATGATAAAACAGTTTTTAAGTTCTTACTGAGTATATTCTTCAAAATAGTCTGAGAATCACGAGAACACAAAGTTAAGTTAGTTGAAAAAAGCTTTGTATAAACATGTACAAGGCCCTGATGACCACAAGGCCCATAAACCATGGCAGGATGAATGAATCCTGTGGGTAAAATGCTGTCAGCACACTGGGCACAAATACATGGTCCGGTTATGTGCTAGAGTGATAGTAAATATAGCGGACAGAAAAAATGGTACATGAGTTACAACGTCTTGAAGGTGCCTTGCTTTCCGAAAGTGGCGACCTGTAATTTTCACTTGGCCATACACACACTCACACACCACCTCTGTTGACGTTTCTAAGATCTGAAAACATTCAAAACGTCCCACATAGCAACCCGCCAAATCCGGTCAGTGGCGGCGGCGTGTTATCACTGGCCGCGTAAGTCCGCCAACAGCAGAACAGACGCCATTCTCAGAGTTTTGTTGCGGGTGGGTGCGTGTCTGTGCGTGCGTGCGTGCGTGTGCGTGTGTGCGTGCGTGCATGCTTCAAAAGACTTGCGCGTGTGTACATGCGTGAATGACTGCGTGCGTGTGTGTGTGTGTCAGTATGTGCGTGCATGTTTTAATTACAACCAGCAATAGGTTCTACTCAAGTCGATAATCCTAGTTTAAACGTACATCTGAAGAGCAAGCGAGTACTGTGCTCTATGGCTCTAATATGACTAGCTGTGACTGACTATGATGGTGGGACAAAAAAAGGCTTCGGTGGGACTTTTTAAACCTTTTTTTTGTGGGTTTGGTTGGTGGGGGGGTGTTTTTTGTTATTTACATTGAAAATTTTGTCAAGAAAACACACATTTCACGATATACAAATATTGTTCTCGACCACATTTCATGCTGCTGGCTTTAGCGCATAAGCAGGCCCTGTGATAGCCGTATAGCCTTATATAATCCGCCTGAACTTGGAGCCGGCGGTGTCTGTTATCACCCCAGTACACCTCCACCGCCACAACACATGAACGGCGCTATCATCTCGCCATGTCGTCTGAACCAACAAACCACGTGGCAACCCGCTGATAAACCAGTTACTTCACTTCTTCCAAGCAGACGAGATTTACTAGTTGAATTTAATACCGCAATACAGAACAGGATACGGAGATACTTATTTTTGCATTGTGTAGAGTGGGTGTGTTGTCTTCTTGTTTGTGAATGTTTATTTGAGAATTGGATTGTTGTGGATTATTATGTTCTTCACGCTTAGTGGGCTTCCTGGATGCATTTGTATCTACAACAACTAAGCACCTTTATTGTCAATTTAATGATTGCGCAGTTATCAATTCTTTAATTTGGTTACAAAAGTATGCAGAGTGGTGGGTACCAGCAGTATCGTTTAGCATTTGAAGGGCGATATATAGTGATTATATAGATTTTGGACGCCAAAGGGAACTACGATTGCTAATTCTCGCTTGGTTACAAGTCCTTCAAACTAATAGTGAGTATTTGTGTTTTTTAAATATAGTAAATTCTATGAGTTTTCTATCTGTAAACGTTTTTCACCAATGCTTGTTTTCTTAAAGGCTATGCAAGTCACACGGGTATCCCTTGACTGTACTGATGTATTCCATAACGTAATCTACCACATACGTAACCATTGTGGAATAAAATAAAATGACAATAAAAAATGCTTTCAACGTTTAGATGGTGCTGCTGTGGTTGCTACTGGCGCTGTACGTCCTGTACAGACTCGTGGATTACCTCATCAGGTAAGAAAATAATCACAACAGACATACTCACAATACATAGTGCATAATGGCAAATGAAGCATATACACGCCTTTATCGATCAAATAAATCAAGGATCACGTTTTACCAGGGGGAGGGGCCTGTGAACAGGAGGTTGGTGGGTAGCTCCTCCACGTTTAGTATGACCCTCATTCTGCCCAAGCACAGGACGTTAAACCACGAGACATGGTCTTCTGCAGAGGTGGTCGCCATAGGAGAGTTTGTACTGAATATACCTTAGACCTCCCAAGCCATTAGAACAGAGGCGGTCGCAATAGATAGGTAGTGTAAGTCAGTGGTTGTACTGTATGTCCCTCAGACTGCCCGAAGAACAAGAAGCTCCAAGACTTGTGACCACTAGAAATGGTCTTTTTTATAAGAGCCAGGTAGTATCACTCTGTCCTGTCTGTCCGCAGACTGCCCAAGCACCGGACACCCACGTGCCGCATCAAGTACGTGCTGGTGACGGGCTGCGACACGGGCTTCGGCAGCCTGTTCGCCAAGCGGCTCGACCAGCGCGGCTTCTACGTGTTCGCCGCCTGCCTCAAGGTGAGCAGGGCCTGGGCCCAGCATCATGGGAGGGGGGTGGGTATATAATGGTCTACAACTATGGTTTACAAACACTAAACCATACAGTATACAGTATATGGATATATGTAAATATGGTATAGTGTTTGTACACCATAGTAGTAGACCATTATATACCCCCTCACCCTCCCATGATGCTGAGGCCCATGAGAGGGCAGACGGGGGAGTTAGTCCAGTCTACTTCACTGTATTGTATGCAACCCTCTTTTGCATACGGCATTTTAGACACTACTAGAATCGAGTATTTGAAGAGAATACATATTTTGAAAGCCGTCTTTGCCGCTACTTTATAAATATACAGCCCACAGATTTTTAGTTTTACAGCTCATATGTTCGAAGGCAGAGTACCTATTGGAATAGAAGTCTATTAAAGGGGCCTTTTCTAAAAATCATTTGTGGTATGTGCTGTTGGATTGAATATACAAATAAGCTGTGTTTGCTCACGTACTTGTCTCAATCCGACTGGCATAGAAAGTTCTCATTCAATAACATTGCCCCCTGCGAATTACAATATTGAACCGGAACTTAACCACCACAGCAGTCGTACTTTGCAAAGTATGTGGATAAAACAAACTGTTTTTGTGACGTGACATTCTGCACACAGGAGAAGGCTCGTGATGAGCTACAGAAGAGCTCCTCCTCCCGGCTCCAGGCCTTCGTCATGGACGTGTCCAAGGGCACCAGCATCAAGGCGGGCTTCGACTACGTCAAGTCCTACATACCAGACGACAGTGGTGAGTCCGATAGTCGGTGAAACGGGTGGCAAAATTTAGCATAATTCGGAAAGTCCTGTTAAAAGTGTGAAATTTGGCAAAGATGAGGACAAACATTATGTCTGTAAGATTTGGTTATGGATGCATCGCAGATTTTGCCTTATTTAGCTTTGCCGGTCATTTTATTTCGACAAAGTCATGGTCTTTTAAAGTCTTCGTTGACTGTCTCATCATAATCGTGCTGCTCTGCCGTAGAATTATGATTTATTTCCATGTATGTATTGCTTTTTCTTGTAATGATGATTGGGGAGAGGGTAACATGCTTCAATTCATCATTCGCAGACCGGAAGCTATTATTGTAAATATGTGATTTAACTATCGATAGTCATGGCTCTTTCACCAGGTCTGGTTAGTAATGAATTTACCGTCATTGGGAAGAAGATATAATGTTCTTCTTAGTAAGTGTATTAGTTTGTTGTTAGTTTATCATTTATCGTAGACTATCTTCATCGTCTGCATTTTATTTGAAATTACAAAAATACATGTAGCTACTTTTTAAATATTGACTTTTATACGTAACTGCCTAAAACAGGTATTAATATGCATTGGATTTAAAAGTCTTGATAAACAATATGAAATAAGCTTCTAACAATAAAAGAGTTCAGTTTTCAAGGTCTGTTTACATGCTTAACTTGTTGTTGTCGCCTTGACAAAAAGCATTACATGTGTACAATGTACAGACACTACGTCATGAGGATTACAGAATCTGGTGACTGCTGTGTGGATCCGGTGTAAGTACTCTTGCACTGCGGATCATTCATCAAGGTGTTTCAATGTCAAGTACTGTATTGCAGACATTTTGATTGTCATTGTAGTTTGGTGTACAGACTATACAATCAGCCCTCCCTAATAGGTCACGGTTTGCGAGTTATATGACCATCTACAAGCTGATTACTTTTTTACATTCCTTCTTACGTGGCAATCTTAATAGCACGGGGAAAACCTAGTGACAATATTACAAGGCAAACACTTGTCAAAATCACAATCATATTGTATTCAAGAAAATAGCATGCATGTATAACACTTACTAAATATCAGGTCCCTCCATTTGTTAACATTTTTATCTGTCGACTATCGGGTTGTATTGTTTTAACGCATTGATGATTCATATAATATTGTCACCAGAAGTTTTTAAAAATGGCCAACTTACTGGCGACCCCTATTTAATCACCGAATACCACAAATCTTTTAGAGAGGGCTTACTGTTATGTCTGGCAGACATATTCTGTTATCAGATATTTGCACTGACATACAGGTTATTGTCAGCCCACTTGCCACACAGTTGCACTAATTGTTGCACTATATCCTCCAGACGCCATTAGTATTTTTAACATTTTATCATATTGAATGCATTGTGTACTTGAAAAGATGCACATCTGCCAATATCGAGACAATTCTAGGCTAAGTGGGTGTGCAAATGCTGATGTATGATCATCGTTTAACACTGGAGAGTGCTGGTCCATGGTCATTTTGTAAACCAAGACCTACAATGGTGATGTCTACTATCTTTAGCCAGAATAGTACTATACTGTTCAGTGTTTAGAGAATCGCCTACATCCTTCTAATATTATAATGCCCCAACCTGAAATGATGCTGTACAATTCTGTGCATGGGATGACAAAAATCTATCTTTTTTCCGTATAGTCTGCTTCCTCTATCCGGCAAATCCCCGTAAGTACAGTAGAACCTCTCTATTAGGACCACCTTTGGGACCAGTGTTAGGTGGTCTCAATAGAGAGGTGGTCTCTATACAGAGGTTCATTTTGGTAGCTTTACGAACGTTTGGGACCATGACAAATGGTCCTATTATTGAGGTGGTCTCAATATAAAAAGTGGTCTTAATTGGAGGTTCTACTGTAATAGGTCATGTTTGTCAAGTGATAATCTCTTAACTGCCCGTGCATGCAGGTCTGTGGGCGGTGGTCAACAACGCGGGAATCACGGGCAACAAGATCGGGCCGGCCGAGTGGCTCACACGGGAGGACTTCCTTGAGGTCTTCAACGTCAACTTCTTCGGCACGATGAACGTCATCAACACCTTCCTGCCGCTGGTCAGTGTCACGCACACGCACATTGATGCACCCTTACTCACTCAATAACTTACTCAACAACTCACTCACCCATACACACATTTCACATCTCACAAGGTAGTTGACAAATAGGAAAGTAAAACTTTTTCTAGCTTTAATATTTGAGCTGCAGCAGGTCCTCTCATACTTATTTATTTTATTATATATCAAAATAATGACAATCACAATTTTTTCTACCTGCTTTACTATCCAAAGAGTCCTAAATGTTTTTCAAAATACCAAAAGTTCTGAAGTTTTTTTGTTTCTGAAGAGGACATTTTATTGTTGAAACTTGTCAAACTTTAAAACTTTAGGTATTTATGAAAACATTTGGGACTCTTTGGATAGTAAAGCAGGTAGAAAGAATTGTGATTGTCATTATTTTGATATATATTAAATAAGTATAAAAGTAAACCTTCATGTTTATCACGCACGCACACCACTACACAAAATTTTGAGGTGTAAGCATCACCCATTTTCTCTTCCTTCTCTTGGGTGAACACGCATGCGTTTATCCACCTTCAAAATGATAAATTCACCAAGATTTGAAATAGATTCATTAGATTTCTTCTTCTATAGACATATTTCTTTATTTTGTGGTACATAAAAATAAAGAAGAAGGCTGTGAATAAGGTACCCATATATGTTAATCATGTAAAGAGATTAGTTACATACTATAAAGTACTATAGAGTACCAATGACACTTTACTTCTGCTATGATCCCCAGGTGAAAAAGGTGAAGGGTCGGATCATCAACACCACGAGCATTGTGGGGAGATTTGCCATGCCCGGCTCGGGGCCGTACGACTGCTCCAAGTACGCAGCCGAGGGCTACTCCGACTGTATCAGGTACCAGCTTATTGAATCTCCTCACAAATATCAGACTTGATATCAAGTTCACCAGTTATTGAAATTAACCCTCATTCAAAGACTTCATCAATACAAAGATTGTGAGGTTCCATCTTTCTTTAATAAATTGCTATGTAATGAAATTACCTTCTATATAATGTTCTTAATGTATGTGTATATCTTATACACCAAAGAGATCAACTCTGCAGTTATTAATATTAACCAAATTATCTGTCACAAACCTGGATGCAAAAGCATTTATCCCAGATATTGCTCATAAACATGCAGCTTTTTGTAAGGTTCTATTTTTCCAGACGGGAGTTGCGTCCATTCGGCGTGACTGTGCACATCATCGAGCCGGGCTTCTTCTCCACGCGCCTCACCAACCCCCAGACCATAGTGACCAATGTCCAGCGCACATGGGACTCCCTGCCCATCGCCACCAAGGAGGAGTACGGCGAGTCCTACTTCCAATCCAGTGAGGAAAACAGTATTTCATTTTCAGGGGATTGAGCTTCACGACTGGGCCTACAACCCCTTTTTGCAAATTGTTTTAGATCCTTGTGAGGCCTAATTGGGAAATTGACATTTGGCATGGCCACTTTTTAATATGTTAGCCATGATTTTTAGAACACTGCTGCATAATAAATGTGACTTTTCATCTGCAAACACATGTAAAAAAGTGTTTCATTATTGCTACCAAATTGAATGTTAATGAAGATATCTTATACCTAGTGTACTACTGTAAGTGTATTTGAAAGTGTGAAAAATAGAATGAATGTGTTACATTTTAGATGATATAAAGTATAGCTAGGGGTTGTTATGCAATAAAATCTTATTCAATAACATTTTAGAAAGATCATATCATTACAGTTAGCAACACAATAGAATATAGAGACTATATGAGACACTGTGTTCGGCACCATATAAATTTATCATGAAAAAATCTAGTCCAGTAATTAGCAATTTGGTTTGTTTTTCCGAATCAGTATGGAGATGACGTTGATTATGTCGGCACACTAAAGGCATTGTGTTAAATAGGATAAACCTTGGACAGTATGTAATCTTATGTAATATTAGTCAATGCCAACCAACCCTACATACCAGATCATAAGTAAATCAAAATAGATACATGTCTAGTTTAGACAGAATCTTTAATTCACTGAACTGTGCATGCCTCCAAATTTTATCTATCAATGCACAGATTACATGCATGAAACAAAATATGCAGCTATGCAATTTGAAAAAGACGGCCATTTTGGAAATATATAAAATGGGTCGCAATAATATTACATAAAGTAGGCCCATGTCTCAAGCTACCATTGTGCAAAGTTTGATGGGTTTATTTTAAAAATGCACAATTTGGGCAAAATCCACCCCACTAAAGGACAATGTTTTTTTCCGCAGCGATCGCGGTGATCGAGGACTCGATGCCGCGCCTCCTGTCGAGCCGCCTGCGTGACGTCATCGACGCGTACGAGCACGCCGTGCTCGCCTACAGGCCACGGGACAGGTACCCCTTCTAATAGAAGCCTATATACCAACACCCGCCCGGCCGGTTAACGGTCTTTCTACCAAAGGGGCTCTTTTGATTAGAGGCATTTATTGGATCGCCCGCCAGGTGCAAACAGATAAAAGCTGAACACCCCGATGCCAAAACCTGGAGGGTTAAACAAAATAATAAGTAATATACATGTATGAAACCGTCCCCATCACGAGGTTTATACTCACTTTACAAAATCCCCTGTATCCATTTGCATTTTCTACACTGGACAATTTCCAGCATTTTAACACACTTCTGGGTAAACACACTAAAAGGCCATTATTTAAACATTTGGGCTGTCACACAGGTCCCCAAGAGCTGGCACACAGATAACGCCACACCTCTAAAATATGCCCACTTTTACAGTTAAACATTTGATGCTCCAAAACACTGTGTCATCATAACACATTTAGTCACACACAGACCTACATTAGCACCTCGTTTGAAACAACCACTCATAACAGGTTTACTTTAAATTAACCACCAACATCATTAAAAAATTAAATGGTTAAATAGAACAAATAAGTAATGTCCGTGTGGGGCCTCCATCTTTGGGAACTTTCCCTCTCAAATCCAATCTTAATGGGTCCATTTGTAGAGGCCCGCACTTGACAAGTTATTGGGCCACTTCCGTATAAACGTTTACAAGAAATGTGCTGCACATGCCACTAGGTAACGATGGTCAAATACGTCACTTTTACTGAGTACAATGGCTCAAAAACAGTAGTGCCATCATTAGAACCTCCACTCAAGACCACCCTGATAAGACGACCACTTTTCTCACTCCCAGTCCTTCAAAGTGATTCCAATCCATTGAGACCACTTTACGTAGGCACCACGAGGGTCTTAACAGACAGGCTCTACCTTACGTGTTGTATTTGTGACTGTGTCACTTAGATCAAGAAGGGGGCGCCCCAAAATCCCTTCAAACTAGGTTTTATTTTCATAGGGTTTTTACACATCCGCCATCGATCACGCATACGAAACCCATGAAATCCCTGAAGTGCGCCCCCCCCCCCCCCACACACTTTTCTACAAACCTGGAACTGTCATTGCAGGTACCTGGTGGGCTGGAACGCGCGCCTCCTCTTCTGGCCGCTGTCGGTGCTGCCCGAGTGGATGAGCGACGGGCTGATCGCCGCCAGCAGACACATGCCCGTCCCCGCCGTCATAGACAGGCACAGATAGTCACCGGCCGGTGCCGGGTGGGAGAAAAACCAAGAAAGCACCGAGAGGCACCAAAAGACGCAGAAAGGGGGACCAAAAGGCATCGAAAGGCACTGAAAGGCACCGAGCGGCACCGAAACGTACCAAAAGGCACCGGGAGGTACCAAAATGCACATCCCATGATACCACTAATGTGTTTTGATGTCATTTGGTACTATCTGTTGCCTTTTTGTTGCCTTCGGGTGTTTAGTTGCACTCCCTGTGTCCGTTGTACATTATTTGTGTATACTGACCTGTAAATGGATTTGATAGATGATATGAAACATGGCAAGGATTATGTTGGACTTTGACAGTAAGAAAATGAAAATGAGGGACAGAGATTGCTTTCTTTGCACTTGGAGCGATATGCAATGTGAAAACTGATGTTTTTATTGCTTTTTTTTTCATTCGAGGCACAGGCAGTTAAGACAGATGGGGTTTTGTTGTTAGTGGATAAATAGCTTGTGAGACATGGATTACGTTTTTGATTAAGAAATGGAATTGAAAGACATGGATAGGACAAATCAATTTAGAGACAATGCTTTTGCGTGGAGATATATTGGTAAAGTGATTTTGTTGTACTTATATGTAGAAAAATGAGTGTGAAGAGTGTGTACTTCTGAGACTATTAATTAACGGAGGGACAAATGCGGTTATGTAGTTTTGATAAAGAATGAATTCTCATAAACTTACTGCTGACAGCTAAGACTGCCCTTATCTCATTAGATATATATCTGTATATATAATTATATTTATCCCCAACCCCGCCTCAAACAGAGGAATATTTCATTCTCCTTCAAACCTGCCTGATGATCATGATATGGATTTGGAGCACCACCAGATCTATTGTGATGAACTTGAATTAACTTACTTGAGATGTATGACACGGTTTTGTGCATTTAGTTACAAAATATTATGTCTATGAATAAGTATGTCTAACTACAATGTGAGGTGAATAAAATACAATATTTTTCATAAACTAGTACTTTTATATCTTTTCTGGCAGTAAATGCATCCTGATTATATAAATAAAAAAATATACTCATGGGTTTAAGAACTAGATGTTTATGATTGCCCCATTCCAAGATGAGTTCACATGGTGTTGGAGGATTTTTGCATGTCTGCACCTAACAAAATATCACACTAGAATATCCGACATGTAGGACATAATAGTTGAAAATCTCGCATCTTTTGGTAGTTAATTTCTGTCTAAGGGAACGGTCATAAATAATGATACTACCGGGGTTCGTCCAAAAAGTTGGGGGGTGGGGGTCGGCCAACTTTTTCTGATTTTTTTTTTGACAGGGGGGGGGGGTCGCTGAATTGCCAAAAATATCACACGGTATATTACTTCAAATATGACTATGTAGAGGACTTTTATAATACCCGTCACTCAACTTTTTAAGATTTTGATGGGGAGGTCAGTTAACTCGTTATTTATGATCGCTCCCTAAAGTGCATGTTGCTGAAACTTTGTACATTGAAGATTAATTTCATAGTGCGGTGCAGACAAAACAAGTCTTCTTTCTGCTATTTCTATTTATTGAATACATCATTAATATGAATATAAATACAACCATATCATGCTTGAAAACATTTTCATTTACTACACCAATTAATGATACGATAAGCGCTAAAAACATAAATAGATAAAATTCCCTACAATAAGCATATACTGACGTCGCCATTGACCCTCTAAAAACTATAACCACCACCGACAGAACTAAATCCATTTCACACAACATCAGCAACAAAAACCTACAGCATTCTTTCCACAAATATAAAACATATGGCATTCTTTCCACAAATATAAAACCTACGGCATTCTTTCCACAAATATAAAACCTACAGCATTCTTTCCACAAATATAAAACCTACAGCATTCTTTCCACAAATATAAAACCTACACCATTCTTTCCACAAATATAAAACCTACGGCATTCTTTCCACAAATATAAAACCTACGGCATTCTTTCCACAAATATAATACCTACACCATTCTTTCCAAAAATATAAAACCTACACCATTTTTTCCACAAATATAAAAACTACACCATTTTTTCACAATATAAAACCTACGGCATTCTTTCAAATATGATGGCATTCTTACCACAAATACAAAACCCTAACATTGTTTTTAAACACTATGGCATTCTTTCCACAAATATAAAACCGATGGCATTCTTCCCCAAATATAAAACCTACTGCATTCTTTCCACAAATATAAACTTGTTCGCCTTGTCCTTTTGTCTCAGTGGGACGTATAAAACCCTAACACCCTCTGCCTTGCCTGCTGTGACATGCCACCTGTGAACTCGTCACTTTCTTTTTGACAAACATAATCCTCCTCACATCCGAGGTCTGTTGTGAGTAAAATTAAACACCCGAGGATTGCCGAATTGCTCCCCCACTGCACCCATTCACTGAATCCTCCTCGGTTTACTCATGATCACCGTGACACGCCACCTGTAGCCCATCCTCCCTGGGACTCCTGTAGTCCAGTTTACTGCACTAACTTGCTGTGACAACCAAGCCGGCAATCACCATATTGATCGAGTTAATCCCCATGCAATATTGAAAGGGGATTACACGTGCTTCTAGCCCTTGATGATTGACGTCCACTATCTGGCTCCTACTATGAAAATTTCCATACTTTCACATAAATGTTTCTAGCATTGTGTATAAAAAATGAACGTTTTTAGAGATTCTAAACCGTTTTTTTTTTAAAGCCCTGCAAAATGTACACCTCTGTAGCAGTTCGTGACGGCGACGGTAGGCACTTTTTTAACCCTCAGCACCCCTGTCCGCCCACTGCACCACATTCACTGCTCGGCCCCGTGCACGTGGCACGCCGCCCGGGGCTCCTCGTCCTCGTCCCCCGTGCTGTAGTCGAGCAGCAGCTCGTCAAACTCCTCCTCCCCCTGCTCGGTGTCGTCTGCGCCGCCGTCCGGGGCGTAGCTGCTGACGGGGACCTCGGGCGGGGGGCGGCCGAGCCAGGCCAGCTGGCGCTCGATGTCCCTGTCAATAACAGAGAGGTGTTAACGCATGTAAAATTTAAATTTTCAAAGCATCATAACTACCTTTATGTACCTTTTATATATTATTGGTGTTTTTCTCCAAGTTCTGGTAAATTTGAGTGGGGGCATTGTGACCTGACGTACATGTATTGAACACGTTTGGGTGTGTGTGTTTTTGTTTTTGTTGTTTTTTTTTTATGTGCGTGTGTTTTTAGTATGAGACTATGTGAAAACTGCTCTGACATGTGCGAAAGTTTCATAACCCTAGTGTAAACACATAAAGTTAAAGTTTAACAGGCAAATGAACGCTTATATCAGCGTGTAAAAAACGCATACATGTATAGAGGGATCGTCATGATCCCGTGTACAGACTTTTGGCCTGAGTAACTTGTCACAGACAGCGAGATGTTAACGTAGCGTGCACTGGGTCGATTATTGTCGCTGGTGGTTGATCATTTATTAAAAAGGGCTTTTTTTAATACAATTTACTAAGTCGGGGCTAGTTAGCTTGGTTTGACAGTGAGGTCCGGATGGGTATGCTTTTAGCCAGGGTTGGCAGCTTTCCCCCTATGGGATTTTTCCCCTAATTTCTCCCATGTTTTTACCGATTCGGCAGAAATACCTTTCTCCCCAGTTTCTCTACTATTTTTAGGGGAGAAACCCCAATTTTAGGGGAGAAACTATTGTTAAGCATTTTTCCATGTTATTCTTTGATATAACTAAATTAGAATACAGTGTATGCATTATAAATGATTATATATCAATTTTTATTTAATATATTGCCTTCACAGTTTCTCCCAACGTTTTGGTAAGAAACTCGACTGTTAGGGGATAAATTATTTTAAGCATTTTTTTACATTTTACATATTACTCTTTGATAAAACTTTATTAGAATACAATATATAGAATATCAGTGATTAATTAAATAATAGGGGAGAAACTCATTTTAGTCATTTGCATTTGACAAAGTAAATGATACAATAATCATTCCGTTCAGTGTAAGCTGATTTGAAAGTTATAAGACAGATCAAAGGCTTTTGTTAGTACTTCAGTTAGGAAGCCACGGTTAGATCTTACTTCTTCTCACAACATTTGACTTTCTATGTTTATTTACTACATTATGTCAAAGGAGTTATTATTGTTGCATAAACAATGTGTTAGAACTTTTGTACTTGATGCAAGCCATTGCCATGAATAAGAGGAGAATGTCTGATTTACTTGTTACTAAATCATATAATATAATGTTAGCAAATGAGTTTCTCCCCACTTCTCATGAAAAATGGTTTTATTAATAGCGAGGTTCCACTGTACATTGCAAAAGTCGCAAACTATGAAATTGTATTCAGATTTATATTTGTAACACTACATGTACTCACATTTCAACAAAACATGACGTTGCGGCTCCCTTCACGGGGCCTTCGACCGAAGTGACAAAATAGGTGGATTAGTGAGTAGTAGTGTTATAAATAAAAATCTGAATGGATATTCCTACTACACTGTACTAACAATAGTCTGCATAAAGATATGAAATTGTTCTTTGGTTTTGTGTTTCTAGCTTACTATGTTTGTCATGTTAAAAAGAATTTTGAGATAAAAAAAATTCTCAAAATGTTCTTGTTTTTTTATTTTAGTAATAAAAGTACATTCATTTCCCTTTTTAAAGATGTATAACACTTTAGGGGTTTCGGGAATAGAGTTTGGTTTATGGACCATACAAAAGATCATACAAAAGACAATAAAAAATTCAGTCAATGTTAATTTTTCCTGTACCAATATTGTATACATGATCTTTTGAATAGTCCATGAACCAAATTCTATTCCCGAAACCGCTATACATTTTCAAAAGGGAAATATATGTACTTTTATACTAAAATAAAAAAAACATTTTGAGATTTTTTTTTATCTCCAGAATGTCACGTTAGTTACCCGGATGTTCTCACCTGTACTCGGTGCTCAAGCATCTGATGTAACATTCCAGGTCACGTGATGCGATCTCGTCGCTGCCGTCCATGGAAACCTGCATGCGCACCTGTCAGGACACAAACATCTATTATTAATGGGGGGTTTCCGAAGTTCTGGTAGTAATTTGAGTGGGGGCATTATGTCCTAAAGTATTGAATGCGTTTGGTTGGGATTTTTTCCAGAATGCGACTATGTGAAGCCTGCTTTGACATGTGGAAAAGCTTCAGAACATTACATAACAATAGGAGATATTTACTATTTAATATAATTTTATGTATTTATTTATTATTTTATTCAGATATACAGTCCTTAGTAATAAAAATAAATGATGATAAAAATACATCACAGATATAACAAATCATTCCACCATCTGTATAATGCATAAGAGAGTTTCTCACACAACCAAGCTTGTTGTAAAAACAAAGTTAAACAGACAAGCCAACACTTATGAAATATTGGCGTGTTTGATACGGTGGCAATATGCTAAATGCTGCCGTACCATGTGGTCGAGGTGGTCCACGAGCGACACGTAGCGGATACACAGCGCTTCCACCTGGCCGGCTGTCAGCGACAGGGTGGGGGTCTGCTGCGGGGGGACGCTCGTGGAGAACCGCAGCTCAAACTGAAGGGCAACATGTACGCAATTGGAGAATCTTTAGAATTGACTTTTTTGCTGAGAGACGTTTATTTAGTTATTTCGTGTGTGCATTGATACATATGTGTTTCCAAGTGCTTGCGGATACATTTTCAAACTTTCTTTCTCTCTCACACGTCTTTTTCATTTCCCAAGACAAATATAACAGCAGGTTTTGCAACCCTAAGCATCCCATTTGACTTTTAAGTGGCCTGGGTAAAATCAAACTCACGACATGCCTGAGCAGCTGTTTTAAGGTTACATGCCTGAACCTTTGTATCTGTAACCCCCAGCTTACATACTTGGTCAATTATCATCTCCACCAAGTGTAATCTCTTAACAGCTGCTGCTTGGGATGATGGAATCATTCTGGTCTCACAACCTTGGGGTCGTGAGTTTGAGTTCCGCCAGGGCCACTTGATATAGTCAAATGGAAGCTTAGGGTTGTAAAACCTGTCTTCAACTATATCTATCGTCGGTAGAAATATGCTTGCTAAAAAGACGTGTGAGAGAGAAAGAAGTTTGAAAATGTATCCGTGAGAGAGAAAGAAATTTGAAAACGTGTGTACGCTGTTACTGACTATAAAATGGCGTGTTAAACTGAACATATTGGTGTAGAATTGTACATTTGTTTCTAAAAAGGGAAACGTTAATACGTATGGTAATACGTAAGACATTATGGATGGTTTCTAAAAAAAATCTAAAACAAGCAAGGTGCTCATGTTGTATGTACTAATAATAATTACCAAATTTTGTTGAATTTGAGTTGTGAATCTTCAGCTTATAAAGATTGGGTATGATAACCCATACAAGGGTGTTACGTTATGCAACGTCGCAGGCTATGGTTCATATGTTAAACAGCACTCATTACTTTTAAAGAAAACTATTATTACATCAATAATATGCATAGGCAGATCCAGGGGCAGGTGCGCCCCCCCTTTCCCACCAAAATACTTCATTTTCATGTTTGTTTGTTTTTTACATGTCCACCATCGATCGCGCATGCGTGCGTTTTCCAGAACCTACCTCGTCGGGAAGATGTGGAGACTGGGACTCCGTCACAGTGAACATAAACGGGATTGGCGTGTATCCAGAATACAAAGTCGCCATTGCGCACCTTCTTTATCTTTCCAAAACTGATATCAGCTGGATCTGATTTCTTTTATCAAACACAACAAACACGAATCTTCGACTACCAAGTGATTGTTTGTGAGGTGATATCCCTGCAATCCTGTATCCAATATAGCAACCAAAATACACGTTTTATAATTATTGAAATGGACTACTGTTCAAATGGAATGCCAATTCAGTTCAATTAGTTTATTATATCCTTACTCCATAAACCAGCTTTATTTCATTTGCCAACTTAATTTATTGCTTTATCAAATGAGATGACGCTTGTTACATGTATTCCATGCACTTGGCTTCTGGGCCACAAAACTGAATGACTAGCCCAAACTAGGAGAGGCCAGAGCCCAGCAGACCTGAGAGGGTGGTGGCTTCCTCTGATTGGTCACTGCCCCTGTTGGTCACTGCGGCGGCCACATCAAAGGCCTTGCCGCCTTTGAAGACTTCTCCATATATAGGCGGAGGCGACTTGTGAGCTACGTGGTCAAGCAGTTCTTAAAGGGCGGTCAGTCCTTTGAAGTGTACTCAGGACATGGTGTTCAGGGTTAAACGTACGTTTCATAAATGAGTATCAAAATAGAAATGTTCAGTTATAGTTTTTTGTGGCCATGAAACTATTAAATGTACAGAAATAAATAGCATGGCCTTTATAGTACAGTATCTTAATGTTGTTTCTTAAATTGAATAAAAAATAACTATAATGTACCATGAAGATCTAATCGTAACGGACCTTTTAAATGAACTGTTATTAAATTTATATATTTAGTAATTTCAAATCTGAGTATCTTATTGCCCTGCTAGATAAGCTGGCTTTATGACTCCTGGTTGGTGAGTGTTTTTTCGAAGGAAGGTCATAGAGGTCAGATGTACATTTGTATCTTCATTATCAAAAATGTATACAATTACGCCCGAGATCACGACCGTAAATTGTGAAAAACATTCGGTAAAAGGGACTTTCAAATGGTGTCAAAAATTTTCGAGATCCTAAGAAACTCTTTCACTGGGAACACTCAACAAAACAAATGCACTCAAAACACAAATACATCACACTGGCAAAA
>CM032659.1:1321339-1345099 GCA_019095985.1 Streblospio benedicti | reverse complement strand
CTTTCTATTGATGATGATCTTTGCGGTTGTTGAGCAGAGACACAATGATGTCATGCCACCTCGCATTAAAATGCTGGATGGATATCAAAAAGTGACAAGTGATAAACAGAGAGGTGTTCATGGTAAATGTAAGTAACATTTATTGACACATATACATATTGTCACATACTGTGTATCATGCTCATATTCATGATTAAACTCACATTAGGATGCAATAAAATGGCGTAGGCTATTTGATGTAATTTGCTAGAGGGTCTATGTGTGTTTGCTGCTGGGGGGAGGTATCTATCTCATCTGAAGGTCACCCACTATCAATGTCTGCAACGTGAGGGATTTATCGTAGTCATTTGCTATACGTGTTATGTTAGAGGGGGCATATCCACATGGTTGGGGGTAGCAGTTGGGGGTGGTCACTCACACATCTCCTCTTTTTTATCATTATTTCATTAGAAACTTTTTATATATTAACTCTTTGTACACATAATACATCTTGTTCATGTGATGTTATGTATCAATGTAAAGGAATATCTTAAAACCCCTATTTTTCACCTCTTCTATCTTTTACAACAACTATTTGATACAATTGAATACTTTTATTATTGCGGTCCTTTTAACAAAATATTACATCATAATTATCATCATTATTAATAGTTTATAGGTCTATAAGTAGAGTAAAATCGACATAAGATTTCCTGAATCCGGACATTTTACCTACCAAACAAAATTTTGCACAGAAATCTTCTATTTGGTCCCCTGAAGCTTCCAAACAAATCATCCAAATTCAACTTTGGGGAACTCTCTCCACGTACGAAAATCCGAAATGGCCGTCAACTCTACTATGAAAATCTAACTTTTTGTGTATTTGACCTACAAGCATCTATAATACATCAATTTTAAGTTACAAGGATTTCAATTTTACTGCTTTCATAATGATTTGACCTCATTGTAACCTTCAAATCCAAGATTGCCGTCCTCTTAGTATAATATCAGAAGTTTGTTTGAAGCTCAATAAGTAATTTGAACATATTATCATGTTTATATTATAAACATGTCTAGAAACATATTGTAATATAACGGCCATATTGGAAAGTCACAATAATGTCAAATCATAACATATGTGTCACAAATGATTTTTGTATAAAAACAATAAAGTTGATGTACTTTAGGAATATGTAGCTCAAATGCCAGCAAACATCTAATATTAAACTGATGGGGGCAGCCATCTCGGATTTACAAGTTAATATGAGATCAAATCATTATGAAAGCATCTAAATGAAATCTGTCTTTCTGGAAACATTAAAATTGATGTATTAATGATGCTTGTCAGTCAAATAGACAAATATTTAGATTTCCATAATAGCATTAGCGGCCATTTTGGATTTTCGTACATTGTCATCCAAGGTTGAATTTGGTTGAATTTTTTGGAGCTTCAAATGTGCGGGTCTATCGAAATTTTTACTTTTTATATTTGTCAGCTGTACAAATGATACAATGAAAGTTTGTTTTTAAAATCTTGAATTTTGATTTCATTAATTTTACCATTTTCGAGCTTCTAAAGGCTACTTTACATGCTCAAGGTCCTATATAGAGGTCAAAAACGTTAAAACTATACACAATTAATAATGAGACGAAGTGCAGTAAGCCAAATATACAGGATATTCAATATACATGAAGTTATCATCAACAGTGATTATATCATATAATATCCTCACCTGCTGATTGACTTTGGTCCATGGTGATGGTTGACTGAAATGCACAGGACAAAAGTCTCGGAATACTGGGTATTATATGTTAGATAATTGTTCAATGAAAAAGCTTATAATATCAAGGAGAATGTTGAACACGTGTTGGTTACAGAGTGTTGACTATGTAACCTGTCAATGTGGAAACCACTTGTTTGAGGGTGTCACAAGATTAGTGTCAGTGATTTATTTGGGCCTAGACGCTTTACCAAGACAGCAAACAAATACAAAATTTAAAACAGTTTATTATTGTAGGAATTGACCACGACAATCGACAATCGAGTGGTCAATCACCATTCTATCATGACTAAAATCCATTTTATTTTAAAATAAATCATATTATAACATTCTCATTGCAAGTCAATTTTGCCAAAAAAGAGCGTGCGGAGACCACTACTACGGCGCTAGTCTAAACGTTTGCTCTCCACTACACAGGAAACGCCTTGCGACATCAGCCGCTGTATTGATAATGTGACGAGTTTAGACTAGCGCCGTAGTAGTGGTCTCCAAGCGCTCTGGAGCGTTCATTTCATCGCATAATTTAGCATGCTGATGGACCAATCAGCGTGGGTTATTGGCGGTGATTTTTGCACGGAATGATAGAATGATCTTTTTACAATACAGAATACACGCATATAGTTATTAAAAATGTTTCTATCCATATACCGTCTTTAGAATATATCCAACAAGTCACAGCTACGAGGTTAAACACAAAAGTCCTTCCATCTACTGTTTCAAGAAAATATCCGACAGGTCATCCAATCAACGAGGTTAAACACAAAATCTTTCTCAATATATTGTCTCATGAAAATATCCAACAAGTCATCAATCCACGAGGTTAAACACAAAATCTTTCTCCAATAAGTGATTCCGTAAATCACGCGTGACGTCACAAGGTAAGAGGTCAAGGGGGTATAAAGTTGTTTAGTGGGCATAATTTTTCTATATAGTTTACAGTAAAACTTAGCGACAAAAATGCGTAAATCACTTTGTTACTCATAATCTGTTTTTTATAAATTTAAGTCACCACTTGTAGGAAATGTGTAAGAATGCACAGCTAAAAGAAGAGATTAATTTGCCATTAAACAGCACCTGAAAAGCTTCTCTAAATCTCTTGTAAAAATCGTAAACAAAAGGTTTCGGCCATGACAGAGATTTTTTACCGGATTTAGACTTGGTTTAATAACAGTTATGCAAGCAGAATCAATCTTTTAACTTCAGATATGGTTTCTTACACTTCTTTTACAATATGTGACTTAATATTATTCTTTTCCCATGAGAATTAAATAAGTTATTAACAACTTATTGTTGGCATTTCCGCAGAATTTCCCGGTGAATGGAAATAAAACGCATGTGTAAAAACATTTTCACACATCTCTGATTTTCAACTAATATCAGACCAACTTATGATTGTTGGATTTATTTTTCTTTGTGTCAAATCAATCGCATATTATTCTTTTATTATTCACATTTGGTTTGAAAGGGGATAATTTCGATGCAACTGCATGTTTGTTGATTACCTGGACTTACCTAGTATTTTCATTCATTTTACTATATGAAAACACCCGTCCATAACGCAAACTTATTTACAAAAACAATAATCAATATCAACATAGCTAAAAATTCCTCTTAAAGAAATATTCATTATTGAACAATATGTTTTGTGATATATCCCCCACCTTTAAGAAAGGAATTCTATTCCTTGGACACAATGCAAAAAATTGACACAAATATCCGTCAATCATATTAAATCCAACGTACATAGGGTATCATCTCATAGCATGACACGACTGAGGTAATATGCACCTACATTTGCACATCCCTTGATTGCTTGTACATTCATCTTGTATGGTTGTAACAACAGAACCCACTTCAAACTTCTACTCCTTGACCCACATAATCCACTATGTTGACCCCTACTTCAATAAAGGCATCCACAACATTTCTCTGGTGTTCCCGTAGTTTTCGTTCTGCTAAAAAAATCAAATCAAATCAAACATTCGAGGTATCTCCATTTCTTATATAATTAAATCCACATCTTCTTTATTAATTTTCACTCTAGAAAGTTCCTTTTCTTTCATCGTTTTCTCTGTGTTTTATTATCATTCACAAGTTTCATAGCATCTCCAATGTTTTGTGATGAAATTTCGACTTCTACATGATCTGTATTTTTTTCTAAATCAGCAGCACCATCATCATGATGTCCCTTCACTTTCCCCTTACTTTCCACAGTTTCATCTTCCTCATCAATCTCGAGTTGTTCCTCGGTCGCCATTTTTAATTAGTTAATTAGACCCCTATTTCACATTTGGACGGACTTAAACTTAAACCTGCCGCTCGCATTTTCTCCAATATTGTGTTTCACTAAATTCAGCCAGCAGCTTTGTAACTTCATGCCTCTGCTCTGCAGACAAACTATCTGACACCTTGGCATCATGCACACTCTCTGCCTGCTCCGGTGGCAACTTCGGGGGTTTCAATAAGTCTTTATTTATTACACTTGCTTCACTTTCTCTCACGCGTTCTCTCTTGCTCATGTCAGAACCGTCATACAGGTTTCTCAAACTAATGTCTGCTTGTTCAAGTTGTTGCATCTCTATCAGCTTGTCGACCGTTGCGCCATCTTCTGGTTAGTGGATTAATAATCCTTCTTCTCTTTTCTTGCGCTCTTGTCTCCTAGGGGTCTTACACCCTATACGTTTCCAACGATTAGATCATATAAGGCTTCATCCAAGCAAAGTGGTTAAACAAAGAAGTTAAGCATAAAATCTTTTTCCAATACCAAACTGTAGACAAAACTATCCAAACCAAGCCACGCTAACTTATTTCTAGAAAAATATTGAAGGTGAAATACTTAAGCAATTGATTTACAAAAAACAATCAATATCAACATAGACCATAGACCATTATTTGGTAGACGTCTTACTGTTAACCCTCTACAAGTCACATCCTTTGAGCTAGGATGCTCATATTTGTCAGCTGAAAATCTCGGGGGGTCGGGGGGGGGGGGGTCTCACACAACCGCGATTAGTACAGACGCACCTCGAAACTGGGTGTCTTTTTTCACATTTTTGGTACATTCTGGGCGTCTTCTTTCACATTTTAGGTATATATCAGGCTGTCTTTTTCACAGTTTTAGTATATTTATCAGGATAAAAAAAATATTGATATTTATTATATTCATTCTTGATATTTACATGTACTGGAACCTGAGTTTGATATATTGGTGTGGCACCTTTTCTCGGATATTGGTATATTGGTGCATCACATTTTCTCAGATAATGGTATATAATGGGTCACGTTTTTTCAAAAATAGGTATATTGGTGGGTGCCGTTTTCAACCTGTCCTAGGCACGTCCGCACCCATTTTCTGACCAACACCCCCCCCCCCCCCCCGCTCCGAGCTGAAAATATTGACCTTTCTGCGCCTGATTCAATCATATGAACATCAATGGCCCTTATTTCGGGCACTTGTGACAATCTATCATGGCTAGATGGTCCCTGATTTGTTACCGATTTACAAAGCACACCATTATAAATTAGGACTGGGGTTCTCAATATCAGTATGTATGCTAATGGTGATTGGCGAGCATCATATCAACCACAATGGTCCCTACTTGTTTTCCATTGTGGTTGTTATTTGATCTTACTTTAAACACTGGTTTGTCACCTTTGGTGACGCTTTTCATATTCATCATCGCACCATAGATTAATGCCATATATCAATCGCCTTTCATTTAACAGCTGTGTGTCCATGTGTTTTTGTTCAAATGGAACCTTTCCATGATGATGCAAACAAGGTATACAATAACAAATGCAATATCATGATTATAGAAATTAAGAGGCTATTCAAGCAAGATTGAAGGTGCAGAAGTTATTCAAAAACGATTAATATATGGTATACTGTGTATCTCCCTCTGCCATGCCACGACCTGGTTGGAAAGACAGTAATGGAATTTAATTGTTTTAACACGTGTGTTTTGATAACATGACTATATGTATCAGAACACTTGTGTATCGCTAACACATTAAAACTGACGAAACTGTATACCATAAATTGATCATTACAATAATCAGTGACAGAATCACATATGCATAACACATAGAGAAACGCATGCATTCCAGATAAATCCTAATTACAACTGCTATGAAGCTATTAAGAGTTCATTACCTGTTTCAAAGACGCAACAGACGACCGTGACGGCAGCTACGAGGTGGGGACGTCAGCAGCAGCGAGCCTAAAGGGAGGATTGTGTTCAGTTAGTGCAGGATTGTTGCTGAGTACAAACATGACATTGTAATATACTATATGCTATGCTTAATGTAGATTGGGATATGTACTGTATATATGTTACTTGATTGTGTTAGTTGGAAAATGTAGTTAGATAGTAGGTACCACTTTATGATAATTGTTCTTTGTCCTAACTGAAGAAAGTCTCCTTATGATTTTCTATTTATTTTACTAGTAAGCTTGACTACCACTGTAATCAGACCACATTTGCAGCCAAATACCAATTACACTGCAAACCTCTAGAAATAGACTGTGTCTCTATCAAGACCACACGAGGCTGGTCAGCTACATATACAGCCTCATAAAGAGGTTCTACTGTATTACCAGTAGCTGTACGATAAACTATTATCTAAACTAATTTATCATTGCTTATACAGCTAGTCTGTCTCGCTATACCCCTTTGTTTTGCACATCTCAAGGGGTCTCTCAAGAGTACATAAAATGCCCCATCGATTTGACCAGTGAATAATGCCCAAACAATCTACAGTATAACGTCCAATAAAGCAACCACCACTATAAATAGACCACTCCCACTGGGCCCAAAACCTCCATACATTGACCACCTTTAAATTTGACACTTCTTGAGTTCAGCCCCTGTATCATTATTTATGAAGAGGGTGTCAGTTCAAGCAGCTGTTGTGATAAACTGTTGATGTACAAAATAACTAATTATCATTCTTTGTGTAGCTGTCCTCTGAATTCCACCATTGTTCTGTATATCTCGAGCACATAAAATGTCCCACCCTGCTAATGGGTCACACATGCACATGCGATAAAGCCGGGCATTACAGATTATGGCAGCCGCTTCAAAAGTATACTTTATAATTTATATCAATTGTGTGGACGTCACTTGGCACACATATGACGCTCTTCAGCAAACGACATGCCTTTGTCCAGTGGAAAAATACGCCATCAGTCTCAAGTAGAATACCCAATAACAAGACCACTTCTATTTTAGAACACTTCTATGAATTGACATCCTTAAAAGACACCACCTCTATTATGTTACTGCCTGTACAATGTCGTATGAGAGCACATCTATACGAAGACCACCTCTATAATAAGATCAAGTGCCGTGGCCCCTAGATTTCGTAAAGAAACTACTGCACACTTTCATAGAAACTATAC
This sequence comes from Streblospio benedicti, assembly GCA_019095985.1. NCBI lineage: Eukaryota > Metazoa > Annelida > Polychaeta > Spionida > Spionidae > Streblospio > Streblospio benedicti. The sequence goes on along the minus strand of CM032659.1, from coordinate 1,337,938 downwards.
TGTAATCCTGTGCTCTTATGGAGAAGTCTTACTCTGCATCTAAATGCTGGCGACAACACTGAGAGGTCATGTATATTATGCTGGTCTACATGTCTACACAATTCATGCTTCATATTCAGGTGCCACATTTTCGATCCCGTTTACAATGTTTTCCCTAGATCATCAGATTCACACTGCCCTATGACATTTAAACAAACACTCTTCATATCACATCAACTGATTGGGCCTGCCCATATCTTCAAGGAGCGGCACAAGTTACATCCAGCACTTTGTACTTTGAGAAAAACACAAGTTTTTGTCCTCCTCATTATGAAGTGGTGTAGGTCGGCGGACGAAATATTCAAATCACCAAGTGATAAACAGTGCACTGTAATCCAAGGTACATGCACTAATCTCAGGTGACATCTTGAAAGAGGGTCAGAACGATGGCAGCCAACAGTTTTATGTGCACAAACCAGGCTCTATGTGAACATGTATTGAGGTTGTATGGAAATTTTGGAATGTGGTCTGCATCTAAATGATTTACATTCCTCTTGTTTACATTTCCTCTGTACATGCAATGTATACACCATGTCACTGTAATATATAAATCAATCAATCAACCAACCAATCTAGTCAATCAATCAATCATATGGATATATATGCAGGTGCATAGACATTTCACGCATATGCTGTGATGAAACTAGAGGGAAACTGTTACCACAGCGCCATTAACATGTACACAAAAACTGGTTGTTTATGTTAGTTCGTCATCGTTACTTACAAATACACGATAAAGATATTGTCTGTTTCCCTTTAACACATCATATACACCATATAACATATATTTGATATCTGACAATGTTATATGTATTATTCTTGTATAAATCACTATATTGATAACATTGCTTAGTGTTTTTTTTTATTTAAATGTTGATTTATCATTGAAAAGGAGACTGTAGATCTCGAAAACTTTTATGAATTTATTTGTTTTGATAATTAAATAATAGAAATGGGAGAATTAATTCAAATCCAGACGTGACGTCATCAACTGTGATCGAGGTCGTTCCCAAATGAAATATTTGGAAAGCAAGTAATGTTTTAACACCATGTTTGGTTTTGTTGAATTCAATGGGACATACAGCATCTTTGGAACTGACGAAATACAATGTTTGACAAGTTCGTACCATATTATCATGAAAACAAACGATAAGAACGTTGTGGTTTAATATATTCTAAAGATAGATACAGATCTAAACACTTTGCTGTAAGACGCGTTTCAGAATAATCGCATATATTATGTCCTAAGAATTGCATGTTTTTAATGTAAATTTTTTAAAAGATATCATTGAAATCAACATGCATCAATAAACATTATTTTATATTGAAAGAGAATTGCTGTTATATTTTTTATAATAAACCCCTTTTTTCATAATATGACTGGCATGATGCGTAACTCCTGTTCACTCACACCGCACAATGGGGAGAGAGTGCAAATGTGCAACACAAACTTCATGCTAGCACCGGATTTTTGTAGAGAGGTCAGTAGGAAGAACCATCTTTCAGATAAAATGATTAAATATTAAGTATTTATTGTGTTATAACAAATTACATCACATCCATCAAAATAAATTATAAATTACAATCGGGCAAAGTAGTATTCACACAAATAGATTTAAACAACAAAGGTCGACCTCTCGTAGAGAGTGAGGTATGCCTGATATGGAGTCAGTTTCAAGGCAAAACAGATTTAGTGCTCAATTGTATCAACAGATAGAAGGAAGTTGTGATTGCCGGTAACAAATCAAAAATTGCGGGAGATCCAGAAAATCTTGGTGGGGTACTATGAAGAAAGATTTGAAGGCCTGGAAATGGGAGAATAAGATGGCAAACGACAGAATTGCTCGGAGGGAAAATTGCGGATAACCATAAGGCAGTCTAACATCTTCTAGCACAGCAGTAAGATATGGATTTAAAATGTCTGATAATGATGATAGAACATATACATTTCATTTAGTTTTAATTTTTCATCAAATAGGCGCACGTGAATCTTGATGGATTACTTGCATCGTCCTACACCCCTGTACGGACATTCTACACCAGAGGGAGAAGACCAACCATTTGTGGCTCGTGATGACATTCCTTCTGCAGAAAGAAAACTGGTAGCTACAGAGACAGAGTGCTTGCCACTGATAATACATTGCCATTGCAGGATTTAACAGTTGTATGCCTAGGGCACATTACGCCGCAAGTGCTGTCTACAGCCAGTCTACGACCAAAACGCACGGGGATCGTAAAGATCCGTGAGTGTTAAGTGCGATAAACGCAGCATATTTTAAGGCCGTAGGGTGGCCGTAGAAGAAGTTTGTTCTTCTACGACCACCCTACGTCGTGGCGTACCCGTAAGGAGGCAGTGCAGAGACCTTTACGTTAAATGCAGAGGATTAACCCGCAAGTTGTCGGCACAGACACAGTACTGGGACCGTGCGTTCCCTGTACAATGAACGTTCTATGCATGTTGATCGCACGGCCACCTCAAAAAAAAAAAAAAAAAAAAAAAAAAAAAAAAACACTCCCTGTGCCGACGCACTCATAACGCACGGATCCGATGCGTATGTGCCCACAACTGTACTTTTGTCCATGCATGCGGAAACGCCGTAGACACCGCAGACCTCAAGACGCCTTGCGGCGACCACGCCCGCAAGGTCAAATGTGCCCTTCGCTTAAATATGCCAAATAGTCACATCTTCTAACGCAAAACAGACAACCAAGCATACAGTATCACAAAAAATATATCATCTATTTGCAATTCCTAACGAATTGAATCATAAATTTGAATATGTATGAGGCATTGATGATGCGTCTATGCAAAATTACTGACACAATTATGGATGAGTGATACACCTTTAACCCGACAGTGGCAAATCAGCAGCTATCGACTAGATCTAGTGGCAACAGACGACATCTTTAAACCAAAAGCAGCCACTTCACCACCAATAGCGTACATGAACCAGACGCATCGGTCCCCATCGTGCACATATTATCAGTAGCATGTCAGCTGTGTTTATATACAGTAACATGTTATCATGGGACACCTCATTAATAGGGACACTTACAGAGCGGCCATCTCTTCATTGACTAGTTTGCTACATGCTATTGCTACATGCTATTACTCTCAATGCTTTACACAATGTAAATGTAAATGTCTGGTTTATAATCTTGATCCAAGTTTTGATCTCACGACTTAACAATTTACACCAGATCATTGGCTCACTTAATGATCAGCAATTGATCATTTCTCATATGCTTGCATCGGCAGCCCTTTCAGCACACAATGCTAATCACTCATATAATCACTCACTCACTCTTTCAACCGAATGACCTGTACCTAATTAACGTGTAGGTGCCACAGAGCAGTGTGCAACTGCTTTTAGGGACGAGTTTACTCAACATCCACCACCAGACCCGACTGGGAATCGAACCCATGACCATCTGATCACGAGTCCAACTCCCTATCCACTCGGCCACGGAAGCACACTTTCTCTTTTCTCATCAGTGACAGTTTTTACTGCTATATATTGCGGCTAAAATGTGTCACAAATGAGGACACTACCACCTATTAGGGATTATGTACGTGATGTGACGTTCCTCAAAAGTGGAACAATGTTCTTTTTTTTATTGACACCCTTCCCCCCCATCCCGCTCTAACTAAAAACGAAATAGAATAAAAAAGGGGGGAAATATCAAATGTGTGATACAAGTGGATGTCTTCACAGTGTTGGCAACATCATTTACTCGACAATTACATTTGCACATGCTCTGAAATAGTATTTTATATATGAGAAGTACAAAAGTCATATTGTTAAGGTAATATTTAAGTGCTGAGAAAAAGTGAAAATATATCAGATGTGACAAAACGTCAAATGTCTACAAAACGGTGTGTCAGTTGGAAAATGCCTTATTAAACATATGGTCTTGTATGGCATTTTTATGATTTGACGCATTATTCATACTCATTAGGATAATTGAAATCATCTGCAAATTATCATGGACATGGAAAAATGGATAAACGTTAATTATACAGGCTTAGATAATTAGTGACCGCATATTTGTCCCTTACAAGTTACACAAGATTTTGAAATTAAAAGTTTTTATTAATAGGACACCAAGTCAAAACCTCATTTTGACTGACAACAATACACACGACACTGCTTAATTTTCTTACAAATTCTTACTTCATGCTCATATTTTTACTAGGTGTGGCCAAATGCATGTACGATGACATGACACTATTAAATTTGTGGCATGGACAGTCTTGTTCGTTTACGCCTTTATCCTAACCATCTGGTAATAGGATGCACGATGCTATAACGCGCTTGACCAAAGGCCTGTGATTTCCCGTTTATAGGTGTTGGTGAATTATATACGTACAGGCCTACATATACTTCATAGGCCTATCACCGCCATAGTGTGATAATAATGTAAGTTTTGAGTTTGTACCACTCACCTATGGACGCTTTGAATCTTCACCATCGTCTAGTCTTGACTTGATCACTGTAAATGTTGCAACTTTGGCAGGAATCACAGCCCTTTCTGAAAGTACAATAACTTCAATAAAGACATCATCTCTAAAGGGGATCATCTCTATAACAACACCATTTTCCAAGATCCCAAATCTTTGCAATTGAAAACTTAACTTAAAGAGACCATCTCTTGATTGAGACCACTTGAGTCCATTAGACAGTCTCAGTAAAGAGGTTATACTGTCTAGCAGCAAAAATCTATTGGTATTATTTATAAGCTATTATCCAGTCCAGACTTTTGAGGCTGTAGATAGATAGGGGCGGTCTTCACACTTTTTTTTCGTTTCTCACTAAAATGAGTACTTTTGATAGACATTAAAAAAAGACAAATCAAGATACATCTGTATACATCTGTATGCACGTGCCTTATTATCTGGATCTTTATCAATATACTATTAACTGGAAATCATATATTTGTATATTTTTGTACTAAATTCTATAGCAATACAATTATGAACAATAATGAACAATATATTCTTTACCATGTACTGCATTGCCTATTGCACACAAGGTCATTTTGTATTAATAATGCATTATTGATAATTGTAAAAGGTATCTGTAAATCACTATGAGTTACTATAAGCTGAGTTTTCATTAATTTTACTCAACAAGCATAGACGTAATTGATATTGTACATTTGTGGGCAAACAATTAATCATAGTCAGGCTTGTGCCCATTCATTGCTTCAGGAATGTGCCAAAAAAGTGAGCGTATTTTGCATCATGCGTTTCAGACGGAATTTCAATATATATCGTGGATTTCTTAGCATTACTGTATCAAAGGGAATGGAAGAAAGTTAGGATTTTGTATTATATAGAAGAGAAACGTATTATAATCTACTGACAAAGATTAACAAGATGTATAAGAAAGAAATTTCCTTGCTCAAGCTGTAAATCAATCTTAATGAGAGACACCCTCTGGGAATAAAGGGATCAGGGGCACATCCAAATTTTTGGTGTGCAGTGTTTAAGGGAAAGCAAATGTGGACCTATAACATGCATACGCGTGGTAAAGGCATGCGCAAGCCAGGAGTGTCTAGGGGCTTCCTCTTCCCAAAAATTTTAAACTCCTATGTTTTCTCAGATTTATTATGCACCATTTTCATCAACGATTTTTCATATAAAACCGCCTGACATTTTAAACATACAATTTGTTTCCTTTAAATAATTGTTTTGAGGGGATACTCCAGAATTATAGTGATTGAGCATAAAAATAAGAATAAAAGCCAAGCATTAATAAAATAAATATGTTTCTAAAGTTCAATTTGCAGATGAAACAATTATAAAGTTAAATATTTTAGTTTTATTCCAAATGTGTGCATATATATAGATAGCCAATGCTGCCCTTCTGGTTGATCCCATTTAATATTTGTAATTTTCCTCCCACACACTTAATTGCCCAATTTCACTCAACCCATTAGCTCCCGGTGGTACATTCGCGTACCAGTTACTAATCTAACTGTAACTTGTATAATAATTGCAATTGGTGTTTTGTTGTTACTTTCTCCAGTATGAACTATTGATACTGCGGCCAAAATTTTGGAAATTTTCGTATGCAAAGAAAATTTTATGACACTTCACTTTTCTTTGGAAACAAGATTTTCAACATTCAGAATACAAGGATGAAGAGGTATAAATACCTGACACATTACTACTGCTATACCCGATTAACCTATTCCACATGTAAATACCACTTTTGGCAATATATATTAAAAGAATATGAAGATAGATTAATTATAACATACTCATTTTCTTGAACAATGTTTATTGGTACATATATACATGTACTCCGGGGGAGACAGCCCTATATCTTGAAATAATCTACATGTCTGTAAACCATCTTGGGACATTGACAGCTGCCATGGTGTATTGACTAATAAGAAAAGACATGTACATTCCATTTTATTCATTATATTTGAGGGATTGATTTTGTTTAAGACCCCTAGGTATTATAATTATGCTGTATGATTAGAAATTTTGCATACTTATGCATACATTCAGAATTGAATACCAATTGAATTCCACAAAATACCACCGTAGATAGATTATTATTTGAATAAAGAAATGTGTAACATTCAAATAACAAACCGGCGGCAGAAATTTTGCATGAGTCTGGTGTGTCCTACATTAGCCATTTTAGTGCATACTTATGCATATTGATTGTGAATTCTATACTTAATTGAATAAAGAAATGTAACATTCAAATCATATGAGTTCATTTGCCATTTTAGTCGATGATGCATTAAATATATGACTTTTGAATATGAACTTATTATTTATCTTACATACACTGTAAAAGAGGTTTAAAAGGACTTTTTCAGCAGACGTGGCAAATTTGCCTCTAGTAGACCTATGAAATTAATTTGAAAGCAATAATGACAGCTCGGTGGTGGTGGTAATGGTGGTGGGTCTGGGTCAGAAAATGGGTATGGACGATAGTGATGGATCCAGGAATTGAAGGGGGCAGTGTTTGAAATTTGTGTTTAACGTGGCGGGGACCCACGGACGGAGATTTTGATGACTCTAAGGCGTAGTGATAGGTAACAACACACGAACAACAATTTCAAAATAAAATAAAACATAAAATATTTGCATCAAAGATTGAGAGAATGGGGTTAAGGGCTTGTGAGTATATGGCGGGGAGTGGGCTTGAGAGATAGTGGCGGCATGTGATGAGATGCAATGAGATAAGAAGGTGAGAGCTTTAGAGAATGGGGGTGGGTGTATGAGTATATGGCTGAGAGGGGGTGCTTGACTTGAGAGAAGGTAGGTGCTTGAGACGGGGAAGAAGGGGATAGGAGAGCTTGAGAGAAGGTGGGGGTTTGTGAGATTATAGTGAATAGGGGTGGGGGCTTGTTGGTATTAAATGGTTGGAGGTGGAATTTTGAGAGAATGTGGGGGCACAAGAGTACATGGGGGATTATGAATATTGGTAAGTTTGGGGGCTTGACTTGAGAGACGGATAGAGCTTGAGAGTATTTTGGGTGGAAGGGGCATTTACAAATAATAGGGAAGATGGTAGGTTTGCACGTGAGGGAAAGGGGTTTGAGACCGCGTGGAATGGGGGGTGGGAGTGGCGGTGGTGGTGCTTAAGCCCCCAATGCCCACCCCTGGACCCATCACTAGATGAGCCACGTACAGGTTGAAAATGGCACCCACTAATAAACCTTTGTTTGAGAAATGTGAAAAAACACCCAGAATATAACACAATAATGTGAGACCCCACCCCCACCCCCATCCCCCAAACAAGAATGACAGTGCATATGAAGATAATCATGATCCAGACTGTATGACTGGCAATCAGCAATGTGCTGAAGCATATACTAAGTATATTTGTGACTAGGAATGATGCAACCAAGAAAGGAAATGTAGCAATTTTGAACATGGGTACCAGTTTATTATGTACTGGTCAGCCTATTATTTAAAAATATCGCTTGAGATATCATTTTCATATCTTACAGTTTTCTTATTCTACACAAATTTGATTTTTTCATAACGTTTCACAAACATTTCCATAGCTATTGTAAGGTGAGATTTAATGGGTTAATACTTAATTATTCCAAATTTCCTACACCATACTTTACTTTTGAAGCAATTCCTCACTTCATAATTAAAGGGCATCGGGACCCCAATCCTCATATATGCATTTGTTTGCTATGTCGTGAATTGTATTATTAAACAGCTTATTTCACTACTTTCTATGTATTACTAGTGACTTTACTGCACACATCATGCAGGTTCTAACATACTAAAGATGCATGATATGTACGCTTCTTATATTTGCAATTTACGGTTTGATATTTTTGAAAATACCAAAAACAAAAAAACTTTATTTATTCAAATTATAATTTAACTACTAAAATGATTATAAGTAATGTAGCATGTTATAGAATGTTGACAACAAGCACCATGTAAAACTCACCGAGAGAAGCGTTGAGTCGTGGTCGCCGGCGTGTAATCGTCACCGCTGTAGCCGATGTAACGCTTACAGCAATTCACAGCCCTTCCTAAAAGTAAAATACTACTGTGATCATAACCATCTCTATAATATTTCCAATGTCTTCCCCTTACAACGTTGAAGAATTAATCAAAATTCGGACATGCATTTAACACAGTATCCTATACACCACTGGTAAAAATCTCGATGACACCTTTTTGCATATTTACATGTAGGAAACTATAACAAAATATTTATTCGACCTTATGCATAATGTACATGTAGCACTGTTAAAGACTATCCTAATACAAATCTACATTTAGTATGATTGTATGTAAAAAGCACCACGTCACCTGCGGCTGCACCGCCCTGGAGAGGATCTGAAGGTGACACTGGCAGCAGCTACCTTTATCACACGGGGGAGCAGTCGGAGGCAGCGGCTGTAGGTGCGGCTTATCACGATGCGAGGCAGTCGCAATCGCAGCGCTTGTTACCCCCCTGTTAGAGTGAACACGCGGAACGCGAAGTCCGCGGTCCCAACGCGTGCGAACACCGTCCTAGGGCTAGGGCTATTTTTTTTGAGAGAAAATGACCACTCATGGCAGAGTAGAAGTGACGCCGCTGGCGAAATTGCAAGAAAAAGCACTGCACGGCACCAACAGACGTCGACTGCGGCGTGATCACGGAAGCAGACGGAGTCCGCACCATTCTTGGCGCGGATAGGTCTTGCGGCGTACACCGGCGTACAGTGGAGGTGAACGACGTTCATTTTACGTGGGACGGAAGCAGACGGAGTCCGTCGGGGCCAAATACGGCTTCGTGCGGCGACCAGCGAAGTAAAAAGGATCAAAGGAATTTTAATCAATAATCCCCATCCGCACGGAGTTGGTACGCGGCGTGAAAAATCCACTTCTCCAGAGAAGTGGAGGGATTCCCCGCAATTTTTGCCCGCGGAGGTGATGCGGAGGTAGCACGGAGCCTGCACGGAGCCCGCAAGAGTCCGCTGGGCGACGCGTCGGAGCCATCCAGCGCCGTCGACCCTATTTTTCACTGAAAGGGCTAATTTCCTTTTTTTTTAAATCTTTTTTACGGACTCTGTCATTCTTTCTACTAAAATGTGACGCGGAGTGGGCTCCGCATGCTCACTCTAACAGGGGGGTTATCAAGTGTTGATGTTTGCTTTGGTGATCTTGTAAAAAAAGAGCCCGACGTCGTCATTCTCCACTGCAGCAGTGTTACTACGCAGCAAAAGCAGCGTGAATGCTGAGAGGTTTAGAGGGCAGCGGGGGCTCTGATCACGTGCGGGTGGTTGGTGGTGGTGGTGGGGGGGGGCAGTGGGGGGGGGCTGCATCGCTGTGTCTTATCAAAAGGCCTGCCTTACACGGGGGTATATACAGCCTTGATGAAAATCCATTCACCAACATTTTTTTTCCTGAATCTTCAGTCACCAATTCATTTCATTGTCTTTCACCGATCCCCAAGAATTGTAATTGAATAGGTTCCATCACATTTCACACACTTAGATACAGGCAATTCACAATTTACGCCCAAGATTTAGGGCAAATCACCCATCACTTTTTTGCTATATGAGCCTCTCTTACATGATCTGCCCACTGTGGGTCTCATATGAAGGTTGTTGATGTGACGGTGGCGACGGCGGTAGGCGTGGCTTAGGCCATTTGATCACGGGGGGGGCAGCAAGAATATTGAAAAAGATAACGCAAAGCTGAAAATTGGTGAAAAAAATAATAAGGTTTCATTTGGTTCAGTAGTGGAGGTTCAGTAATCTAAGAAAAAATAATTAGATGTCAAATTTCATGAAAAAAATGAAGCTATGGTGAAAATAGCTGGCCACCCCTGAGATCAAATGGTCGATGCCTTATCAGACACACCACTGGAGTCGGCATCAGCAACCACAACAGCGTACTGTGGGTGTAACCTGGGCTGCCGCCACTGACGGACGATGCGATGTCGGAAGCCGCGTCTTATCACAATGCCTGGCAGAAAACGGCACCCACCAATATGCCTATTTTTGAGCTGCTGCGTTGCAGTGCAACCTCAATGAGCCATCAGAACACTTTGTTCTCTAATTCACAAAAGAGGCAACTGACTTAATAAAGACTTGTCACTGATAGAAACGTCTCTTCGACATTCAAACGCGAATGAATTGAGCGGCAAAGTTGAGAAATTGTTGGCGACACCTCTGAAATGGGGAAAACTCTGTAAATGGGACACCTCACTAGGGGGACATCTAACTAAAAGGGAAACCTCATTACTTCCACTTATGTCCCTGTTAACATAGGAACGGGGAATGTGGAAATGTACATAAAACATTTTCTTTTGTACATAATCATTCTATATGTCCCGGTTTGGTTGGGGGGACTGAATAGGGGTTTGTGTGAATAAAAATAAAGAGAATCCTTAATATAGGGACCGCTGAAGTAGCACCGTCACAACGATACATATAACATGTTCTAATACTTGTTATTTCAATATCTAAGAAGTCAATCGTATAGATTATTTGTGCAAATATGAATAGTCATTAATTTTCCAACTTGTTAACTTGACACGTCATTTCAATGTTTGATAACAAGATAGTTTTTACTGTCTTCATGTCGAGAATCAAATTAAGTTACTATGGTAGAGAGCTGGTATCAATCATAAATGGGGGCAATACTTCAATAAGTAGAGTATTGAAAAATAATGTTTTATAAAAAATATTGCATAAAAGTTACCAGCAGTATATCAAAGGGCTCAATAAATAATGGAATTATAAATTTACATTCTTCTTTGCAAATGCTACATTTGCACTTTTGTACCAGTAAAGGCAGCAGCACACGCTGAAATTCGTTACAACCCATTATAGAATTTATGGATAATTAAATAGCCAATGATTGGAAGGTATAAATATGCAGAATTTATCAATGACAGTGCTCGAGAAAAACAAAGGGAATTTACAACTGTAGCTTCAGTAGTAGCATGATTACGCTACGATCATAATGGTGACGTTATGTTACGATATGGACACTTAGTCTGTTCCATATTTCCTTTTTCACTCATGTTCTTGCCGCCAGAATAAACTTATTGTTTTTCTACAATCAATTGGCGTTCTTGCGTAGTAGTTATATTATTTCAAAATGTATTATCAAATCATAGTAGCTTACAAATGCCGATTTATGTCGAGCCACAGTAATGTAGTTGTAAATTGAGTGATGATCGTAAATATTTTTGCATGATGAATGTCATTACTTAATTTGCAAACCAAAACAACCATAAAAACTTAATTTGCATATGGCTAAAGAATGACCGTAGAGTTATTACGACCCTCAAACGTTTGCAACGTAAACAACATTCATATGTTATCTTTGATATCACAGTATTGAAGGTTATCTTTATAATGTTGCAATATTCATACTTACTAGCTTATACCAGCGGGGATGATTTCCCCCACTTTTCGACAGCAAATATTGATTTACAACACGGGTCTGCTGTATCTGCGTTATCCTGAAACCACCAACAACTGTGCCACTGCCACCGTTTTAACAGTCACCTTCCCCACACCCACCACTATAGTGTAGCAACAAACACCACTCCCCATTCTGGTACCACCCGCACCTGTCTTGATAACACCTACCCTCAACACCCACTCACAGCAATGCCCCACCTTCACTTTTGCAGCAACAAATATTGCACACTAGGTCTGACAGCAGACACTTGTGACAGCAATGCCCACCCTCATTTTGTGTGAGTGTGTGTGTGTGGGGGTATATAGCACCATATTGTACATGCATATCTCATGTCACAAACACAACATTTACGGTTCAGTGGTTGTGGGGAAATAATTTCTTTACAATTAACGGATGTTTTCTTAATTTTTTATATTATTCTGTCTAAAACATATTACAAATATTTATGTTTCCGTATGTGGCATACGTCATACAATAATAAATACTTTTGCCCGTAGATGACGTTTTAATGAGCATTGCTTCCCAAGGACCATGCACGATTGATGATACGTGTATATTTCAATCATTATTTACACACAAGGTTTTGGCAACATGATAATCATATACATCTAACCAAAGTCTCACTTGTCCCTACCCTACAAATCCCCACACTAGAGGTGACCGACATATACGAGAGATGGTGCTACAATTATACTGTGTATGAAAACATGAATTGATAATCAACCGTGATTGATATAAAAAAGGAGGTTTGTGATGTTGGCAGCAACAAGAAAACACCGTCCATTATGATTTAATGATAACAGGTGTTGCGTGCAGACTGACATAATGTACACAGCGTCCATCTGCATATTTCGTAAGTGAGTAAAAACACAGTCGTTTTGTGTTTTCAGGATGTTTGAAGAAAACTAAAACCGTTCAGTTTGAGGTCAGATCCACATTGGCTACAACAACCCAATAAACAGTCAAGATCTGTATTAGAACTATAATTCACAGTTCCAAAACTTCATAGTCCTAGAGACCACCCATGGCAAATCCAGGTGCGGCACAGATAGCAAAACTAGAGATCACTTCTACAACGAGACCACTTGAGGGTCGTCTATAGGGTTGACTGTACATACTGTGGTTCCCTCGTGCAATCTCTCAACTCCCTGAGGAGCACACGGTGGGAGTTCTAACGAGCTACATTACTACACTGCTAACCATTAAAAAAACACTTACAGTGCCAGATCTGTACATTTCCAACATGTAAAAGACGCGGAGCAGTCAGCTGTCCGTGACGAATGACTTAACTGAACACCCCCTAGCACTGGACCAGAGGGGCATTCATATACTGGGACTGGCGTGCAGATGGTATTTTCATTATTTTCAATGCACTTACCGATATTTGTGCCTTGTCTGGTGTATGCAAGTCTATCACATAAAAAGATTGTCATATAATATATTTATTTGTATATAAATCATGGTGAGAGGACGGACTGATGGCTAAATTATTTGTATTTCTACGTCAAAATATTGAGCTGATATCTTCTTAATAACTTACAAGATTTAATAGTTGATAGTGTTTTTACACCTATATCTTCTCATTAGTTTTAAAACAGATGCTTATATTATTATAAATACGACGATCACAGGCTAGCTGAAATTTTCCTGAAATGACAGGTACATGCGTGTTTTTATCATGATGTACACAAACTGTGGGTCATAAATTTCCGTTTGGGTGTGTGGATGGTAGAGTCTATAAGTCATAATTCATAGACAATTCATTTCAAATTTTAGAAAACAATCCATATAAAAACATATTATATATACATAAAATACAGAATATCATAGTATATTAACAAAGCATTAAAAACTAATTGAGACTTTCATTCCACTTAAGATTACCTTTACTAGAAAGTAAGAAAAAAAGTATTTGAAGCAATGGCTTTTACTAATACATTTTCACTATTAGGAATTTTGGATTTAACAGCAAAACTATTATTACGAAATCATTCTTTAAAAGACAATATATTTATACAACCAAAAGGTTGAGAAGTGCCCTGTCGATGTATGAAATGATTTGGAGAAAGTTTAAGCTTTGGAAGGTCGTTTTGGCTAGTATTTACTTCAATAACGTTTGTGGAATCAGAAGTTGAAGCAACATATCACACGTTCATTCACAACGTCCCCAGAATCCTTAACAAAGTGGGAACAGTCATTCTTACAGTCAGGAGAAGAAGATGGTAGAGAGAAGTAATAGAATATAACATAAGCCTCGTCCTAGCGCAGTGCAAGGCTTTCAAAAATTTACGTGAAATGTAGGTGTCAATTTCACAAATATTGAATGCTGACGTCTGATTTACCCGAACGGCGTGAGGGGTAAATCAGACGTCATTCATGTATTAATTTTGCGATTGACACGACAATCGAGTGGTCAATCACTATTCTATCATGACTAAAATCCATTTTCATGATTTTATTTTAAAATAAATCATATTATAACATTCAACATTCAAGTCAATTTCGTTTGTTTTGAGCGCGCGGAGACGTCAATTCCTACAGTTTTGAGCGCGCGGAGGCGTTAGTCTAAACTGTTGCACTCAGCACAGCATGAACACGCCTTACTACGTCAGCGGCTGTATTGATATTGTGAGGAGTTTAGACTAACGCCGTGGTTTTTTGGGGAGCGTGTTTTCCATCGCAAAATTAAGCACGGAGATTGACCAATCAGCGTGGGTTATTGGCGGTGATTTTTGCACGGAATGATAGAATGGAAAAATTAATGTTGTCAGTTAGTCCCATCATCTAGCTAAGATTTACAAATATAGCGTCTTTCAATGATTGACATGGGATAGTCTATACATTTTATTACATTGAACAGTTAAGATTATGTTTCATAGCGTCTGGTCAAAAGCTGAGTTTACAAAATAACTAACACATATTTTATTTACTAACATGATGTAAATATATTTTAGCTGAATACTTCCAAAAATATGTTTAAATATTTGAACATAACGCGCTCATATTTAGACAAAAATCATTTTTATGATTTGCTGTTTTTTAGTGTTTTGTGTTCAGTTTTTGTTTCTAAGAAGAAATTGCTAATCAATATGCTGTATACATTTTGAGGTCTGCTTTCTTCAAACATCACAGCAAATAGTGTGCACGCCCCACCCCCCCCCCCACTTCTGCATAATACATATATTTACACGGTGTGCCGTAATATATATAGTGCCGACACGGTATGTGCAATACAAATATATAAACATAATTCCATTATAATTAAATGTAAACATAAATCAAGACTAACTTATTTATTACTGTACATGGTATAACAAATAAACAAATAACAAATTTATGACACTAAATTCAAATCAAAGATTCTTCCCATGCATGTAATTCAAGCAGCATTAGTAGTCCCAAATTTTTATTTAGATTGTTCTTGAAATATGTAATGGAAAACAGTTCCGCAGGTCATAAACATTAGATTTTCATTTCAATGATTATTTTATCACCAATTGTCTTGTACGTGTCTTAATGTTTAGTGTCCACAGGCAATCCTAACTATCATTTGGTGTTTAGCACAGCTTTATAAAACGCACTAAAACGTGTTCTCAATACGGTACATAACGTCCTCTTCAGAGCCATGCGACATGTGCAACTTTGCATAAACTGATCTGCGTAAACGGGAGATTTACAGCTACAGCTGACCATTCATCTTTTTCAATATCATACACAGAGGCATTAGAATGATCTTGTGTCCAAATGCCCAACAACATAAATCTTATTGTCAAAAAGTGAAGCAGAACAAAAGTAGTGTTCAACGCTTGGCTGCTTGAGCATGGTCCATGTGTCCGTGGCCACTGTGTACCTGGCGGCCAGTCTATAGTAACCACCCACCAGGTACAGTGCATCTTCGGCTGCCACCAGGCTGGGTCCATAAGGTATTGGCGCATCATCTGGTAAACTGCACATGTACTGCCATGGCCCTTTCGTCAGTGTGTTGAATACCTGCAGTCTATATGGCTTACTATAACCATTTTCAGCATTGTCGATCACAAAGATGTTGTTTCTGTGGACGGTCAGCAATGGGCCACATCTGTCCCTCCAACATGTCTGCCTCCTGGTGCCAGGTGAGCGAGGCGAGGTCCAGTCTGTAGACTGAGGCTAGTGGACCGTCACCGCCCAGGAGGTACACGCTGTTGTCACAAAGTACAGCGGAGGCTCGGTCCAAGGCTTTAGGACTCTCCGGCAGATCCCGCCAGGATTTTGTTTTAGCACAATATTTGGTTGTCTTCTTTTTGCTGGTGCCACCACATAACACAATGAACCCATCATCTGTGCATACAATAGGAGAATATTTATTTTGGATCTGCTGCTGCATTTTAGCAAATTGTTCCCATTGAAAACCACCTGCTGCTGTTGTTGTTACAAAACATGTGTTATTTACATTGCCACCAGACCAATCATTTTCCATTCCTCCAATAATGACCATCCTCATGTCTTTTTTCTCAATGACACTTTCGCCATCCTCAGGATGTCTGCGAAACAATTCATTGAGAATGATCCTATATACATTTTTCGCGTCAATTAAGTCCTGATATTTCTTGTCAATGGTTTTCAATGTCTTCACACTGCACTTGCTCAAATCAATA